>OX578147.1:47257676-48457676 GCA_951213105.1 Amaurobius ferox | reverse complement strand
ACTCTTGTAGTTTAGTTGTTTTTGTGTAAACTTTCATCAGATTGGGGTTTTGTGTTCTCCATAACGCACCATAGAGCCTCTTAGCAAGTTTTCGATGAGTTCTGACCCATTTCAATTTTTTGTAAATGAAGACATTTGGTGCACCGAGTTCGGCAAAGATGGACATCACGTCAATGCACCGTTTTCTCGTGTTTTTACAAATGATGAGGGCAGGATCATTGGAATTCTGGTTTGCAAGCCACTATTTTGATACGCGTTCCTAAGATGGTCTGCAAAGCTTAGGTAGAGCCCAGTTCATAACTGCTGCTATTGCATTCGGATGAATTTCAGTTTATTTTCTGATATTTGGAGATGATAATAGAGAATTCATTGCTGCGAAAATTTTCTTGCACTGATTGGATTTGTCTCTGATTGCGGATAACGCTGTTTTGTAACGAAATATAGTCACGTTGACTCTGCTGCTATTTCTTTGGGTTCCATTGTAAGCCTCACAGCGCCAGTCGGGTTGCGAACCAGGCTCACTTTATGAAAACAAATTCTCATACGACATTGAATCCAAGTTTGGGCTGAGAATGTAATATTATTTTCCCTACAATACATGGTAATGTATAGGGACAGTATTGGAATCATGCCGAAAATAGCAATTCTAGTTTTCAACGGATCTACACGTTTCGAGACCTCTAGAATACGAAAAAATTATTTTTTGCGTGACGTCTGTGTGTCTGGCTGTTTGTCTGTGCAGATTTTGTATCTACTCTAACTAAAAACCTAATTGACCGAATTTCATAAAATTTGGTAGATAAGTCTCTTGTGGGCGAATCTGGTGTTGATTAGTATTGGGTACGATTCGGGATTAAAGAACCCGCCTTCTTTTGCGAAATGGCTCGTTGCGAAATGGCCACTGTTTCGCTTTTGCGAAACAGTGGAATCGTTTGTACCAGATTGCGAAGCAAACATTTTCGTTTGTTCTCTTTTTTGTTTCGGTAGTATGGAGGGTTTTTTTAGTGGAGGGGGAGGGGGTGCTAACTTCACGTAAAACAGTGTTTATGCTTGTAAACATTTCATGAATTTTCAAAATACGTTTATACCATTTGTTTGTACAATTTTCAGTCAGACAATTTTTTATTCGAATTGTTTTCAGATTGAAACCGTAAAGTTCTCATTTACCTGGAGGAGGGAGGGGGGGGGGGCATACGAACATTATTTACATAAAGAAATTTTACGAATTTCGAAAAAATGTTAATACCATTCATTTATACTTCGTTTGTGCTGGTTAGTATCGTAAAAGTTTTTGCTTGAACTCTTTTCGCTTTGGAATTATAACATTCTTGAAGCTTGGAATTACGAAACATTAATGCTGAAACATTTTTGGATATATATACACTGTTTATAGGTACCGGTAATTTTATGAAATTGTGTTTTATATAATGAATTATTTCGTTTAATTATATAGATAGAAATTCTTAATCCAATTACATCCAGAAAGCTGCGGCATATACAGCCGCAGCTTAAACTAAAATATAATTTGAGTACTGCTCATACGTATGGATAATGTCGCACAATTATATTATGCAGGGTGATTGAAAAAAGATGGGCCAAATTGCATGAGGTGGTTGTACACACCAAACGAACTAGTTTTCGACACAAGGAAACGAAAGGTAAAGGCGCCAATATACGCTTCATGGTTAAACTGATAAGGTGAGGCGAAAATACAATGACCTAGAAGTTATAAAATGACATTTAATAAACAATAATTACAGTGATGACTCAAAAGAGTGACCGCCAACCTGAATACACATCTCACAGCGGCGATGGAGAGAATGCCGAAGTCTCTCGAACACACCAGGTATGTCGCGTACTTTGGCAGAAACGGCCGAAATTCTGGCTACAAGTTCCTCTTCAGATTAAATAGGATTTTCATAGACGAGACTCTTGAGATATCCCCGCAAAAAGAAGTTAAGACGGATGTAAAGAAGTTGATCGGGAGATCGGCCTCTCAAAAGTTAGAGCTACAAATAACTGCTGCAAACGAATAAGGCCGTACATTCGGTGTAACACAAATTTGTAAAAGGGTTCTTCTTCTTCCCCAGATGAATTTTGCATGCGTAACTTTCTTCTTCAACCAGTAAATAACAACCAGAATGAATCTTTTAAGCAGCTGCTTTCCAACGAGTAAAAGCCCAGTAACGGCTTTTCGTTTCATTTCCGATCCGGTAAATTATGATGAAAAATTCTTGGTTTGGTGAACACTACTATCGCGTAAAAATTGGATTATCATTTTTCTAACACCCTGTATATAAAAATGAATTCGTTAAATTATTGTTCTACATTAATCTGTTCGGATTTTCGGAAAATCTGAGCACGTGGTATGTTTTAATGATCATTATTTCCTTTAATTTCGTTTAATCCTTTAAGTTTCCTTTAATCGATCGTTGTCTGAGGATTCGTATATCTTTTATTTGCATTTGATTCGTATATTTAGCACGTGCATAACTATTCATGTCTATTTTCGTTTGATTCGGATATTTAGCACGTGTATATCTTTTATTTGCATTTGATTCGTATATTTAGCATGTGCATAACTATTTCTTCCTATATTTAGCACGTGATAAGTTTTAATGAGCATTATTTCTTTTAATTTGAAGTTCTTGATGATTATTATATTGTAACGTACTGTTACTAGCTCAAAAAAAAAAACTGCCTGTGCTTACGAAAACTGCCATGAGAGGCAAATATACTTTTCTCATCCACACGCCCAGTGTCCACCAAATTCATGTATAAGAGAAGGTTTGGATTTTCACAGCTGTGGTGCTGGAGTTGTGAAATATGACACCGGGAAAGGGAATCTTTGGCCTGCGTTTCGGTTTTCGGACGGATGGACCGCCCCCGCAGGGCCGTGATCTCTGACCTGCCAACGGAGGGAGGAGAGAAGACCCTTTTTTGGAAAGATGAGTTCGATTTTAGAATTCGACGGAGCTAGTCGCTTCTCCTTCTGCAGCTCACGAACCTGAGTTCGGCCGAGAGCCGACACTTACAAGGAATATGCTATTACAATTGCCTATTTGTACATAGTTGTAAATATTTCTTTTTTATGCATTAAAGTCTTATTTTAAAAATTTAATCTGCTGTTCCTCGTGTGCTCCTCGGCACTACAACGCTACTACGGTACAGCATATAAAAAATGGTGGCAGCGGTGGGATGTATTGAGCTGTGGAAGTGGACGGTCATCGGAAATCGACTGACCAGAGCGTAAGTCCAGTTACGCTGATGAGGATCGCCATGATCCGTGTGGAACAACTGTTCCTATGCTAAAGTGGGCATCCGTCCCTGAAGAGGTCATCGATAGTAATCGGTTGACCAAAGCGTAAATCTGTTGCGCTGAAGTGGATCGCCAAGATCCCTTGTTAAGAAAGGACATCTGTTCCTGTTTTTATTTTGGACATCAGTTCCTGTGTTGGATCGCTAGATCCCTAGCTAAGATAGGACATCTGTTCCTGTTTTTATTTTGGACATCAGTTCCTGTGTTGGATCGCTAGATCCCTAGCTAAGAAAGGACATCTGTTCCTGTTTTTATTTTGGACATCAGTTCCTGTTTTGGATCGCTAGATCCCTAGCTAAGAAAGAACATCTGTTCCTGTTGTTATTTTGGACATCAGTTCCTGTGTTGGATCGTGACATCTGTTCCTGTTTTTATTGGGGACATCAGTTCCTGTGCTGCATCTGCAGATCCCTTGCTAAGAAGGACATCTGTTCCTGTTTTTATTTTGGACACCAGTCCCTGGTTGGATCACCAGATCCGTGTTGTGAAAAGAAGACATCCGTTCCTCTGTTTTGGGAGCACCCGTTCCAGAGACCTGTAGAAAAGTTTTACTTCTGTGCCGGACATTAGTTCTGTGCGCGTTGTGTTGTGATTAGAAGAAAACCATTCCTATAAAAAGTGGGAACATCTAGTTCCAGTTTTCTTGTGCGGATCCTAATTGTGTTTGTGAACCCTTGTACCAAAGATTCATTGGAAGAAATCCTTACCTTTTCAGCATTGTGAAGGTCAACGTCTTCAAAAGGGGTGAGTACCTTGATTTTACAAAAGGCAGTGACAGTAGTTAAATTTTATAGAATTTTGAGCATATTGTCAGTTCTAGTTTAGTTGACATACATCTTTTAAATATTAAAATCTTAAAATTTTAAAGGATAAGAATTTTGCTATGCTTTGGTTATTAATTTGTGAAGAGTAGAATTGTATTGAATAATTAAAATTTAATAATTTGAAGGTTAATGTAATTCATGTATAATAATCGAATCTGTAGTTCTTTAAGAAAGGTGTTTTAGTTTAAAATAGCATTGAAAGTTTCAATACTGCCAAATTGTTGTTACAATTGCCATTTGTTGTTTAATTATAATTGTATGAAATCAGTGTGTACAACGTAGGAATTGTTTATTTTGTATCAATTGGTTAAATTGATAAGGGAAAAAATGTCGTTTTTGGGTAAAGCTAAGAAAGAGGATTTGTTCTCGCTTGTATCTGAGTTAGGAGAAACTGCCTCTTCAGATTTAAAAGTAGTGCATTTAAAATCAATAATCACTAAAAGTGATAACTATGAAGAAGAATTTGTAAAGGCTCTTCTTGAGACTATTGTTAAAACTCGAGTAGAGAAAGAAGAGTTAGAAGCGGAGGTTAGACGTGAAAAGGCAGCAGCAGAGATTAGGCAATTTGAAGCCCAAAATCGCAAAGCGGAAATGGAATTTGAGCTCGAAAAATTGAGAATTTCAACTGTAGAAAAAACGGGGAATTCAGAAAAGGGAAATAAAAAAATTCAGTTAGACTTGCAAAAATTAGTCCAAAAATTTGACCCCAATTTAATTGATATTAGCTTGTACTTGGTCATGTTTGAAAGGCAAGCAAAGCGGGTTAGTATTGAAAAGTCTGAATGGGTTTCTCATTTGATGGCACTTCTGCCCATCGATATTGTTCAGATCATTATGAGAGAGCCCGAAGAGCAAACGGAAGATTACAATTTTGTTAAGAAAATTTTATTACAAAGGTTTAAACTAAGCCCCGAGAAATTCAGAGTTAAATTTACGCAATATCAAAGACGATCGGATAGCACGTGGAAGGATTTTGTGTTTGAGTTAAAAAATTATTTTGAGGAATGGTTAGAGGGTTTAGAAATTAATAGTTTTGAGAAGTTAAAAGATTTAATGATCACCGATCAGTTAAAACGTAGAGTTAGTAACGAAGCTCGGGACCACTTCTTAGACCAATGGACGAAATTCACTTCTGCATCTGAATTAGCTGATAAGCTAGACGATTTTGATAATGTCCGGAGGGTTGTAAAGAAACCCATGAAAAGTGGATTTTACGAAGAAGGGAAAATTGAGGAATTTCGTAATGAGAGAGATAGGAGACGTAATTATCCGGAGGATAAACAACGTGCGGGAAAACAAAGTAATGAAAAGAATGAGCTCTTCGATAAACGTAAGGAAACTCGTTGTTTCGAGTGTGGAAATTTAAATCACCTGAGACCTCAATGTCCTAAACTGAAAAGAAAAATTCCCGAGGTTTTAACAATAAACCATATCCAAAGTGATAAAACGGAGGAAGATTGGTCATCCCCTTATCTGAGTAAGGCATATGTAAATGGACATAAAGTGACAGTACTCCGAGATACAGGGTCAAATATAGATCTCGTGTGTCGTAAATATATCACACCTGAAATGCTAACAGGAGAGGTTGTGTTTGTTAAACAGCCATTAGATGACAATTGTAAGTGTTTACCTCTTGCTACGGTAGAAATAAACGGAGAATTTGGGCGTATCAAGACAAAAGCCGCTGTTTTTGCTCATAAATTAGATTCACATCGATATTTATTGTGAAACAGAACCGCTGCTTTACTAAAAGACAAAAAATGTTGTAATCAGTCGGAAATGGTTTCTGCAGTAGAAACTAAGTTGGAAAAAGAAAATAAACAAAATTCGGAAGTAGATCTTCTGGATAAGGAAAGGGGAAGTGTCCTGTCCCCTCACCTAACTGAAGATGTGGGAGACCCCATCATTTTACCCCCCGTGAATGAAGGAACCATAGACGGAGCCAAAGAGCTCGAATCACTTGATTGCTTCTCTAAGGACAGAACAAAGGGGCTTCCCTTGCTAAAGTTTGCACCCCGCGAATTTTCGGGTTTTCAGAAGGCGTGTCAGACGCTCAGAAAAGAGATTTATCGGATAGCTTTGGAAGAGTCCGGGGCGAACTCCAAGTTGGAGTATGTTGTGGGGAATGATCTGTTATTTAGGATGAAGGGGAAAATCTTGAAAACACCTGAAACTCTAAATTATGAACACTGGGTTGCTTCTAAGGAGGGAGACAATCCCGTAACAATTTATGGTTTTGAGTGGGTAGATCGGTTGCGAAAATGTAAAGAATTGGGAGTCCAATGGTTTGGATCGTGTGTAATTGAGAATGAAGTCTCGGAAACAAATCATATAGTTAAACAAACGGGGAAGAAAGAGAGATCTCAAATTGATCTCAAATTGATTAATATATTAAAACCATATCATACTAGACCTGAAGTAATAAATTGCTTATCTTGTGAAGATAATCGGGAGGAGTTGATAAACAATGATGTGGATTTTCTTTATTTAGATTCAAATTCCAGCATTAACGATTTTTCGGACGTAGTTGAGAAAGATAATTTGCCCGAGAGATTAGATCGCCAACAAAGCGATCAGCTACAAGACCCTTTAACTAGGTATACCAAGACCTTTTCAAATGAACCAGGTAAGACAGATTTAGTCGAGCAGGATATTGAGCTCATTAGTAACAAACCTGTCAGGTCTAGGCCGTATAGGTCTTCGCAACGGCAAAATGAAATTTTAAAGGCTGAAATTCAAAAAGTGTTAGAATTACAAATAATTCAAATTGGAGAATCGGAGTATACGTCGCCCATAATAATGGTGGAGGCACCTGGTACAGATCCTCCACCTTGTATAAATTATCGTTGGTTAAGGAAAGTAATTAGGACAACTGTCATATAAAGGGCAAACGTCTTACATATTTTGATATTTTAGGTTATAATTTTATTCCTTATTCTTTTATGTAACCTTATATTATTCACTTATGTTCCTTAATGATTTTTTTGTTAGTTATGGTATTGTATTGAAACTTGCTGCTTCTCTAATTGTAACTATAAGTTAAGTGTTTTTGATGTATGTGCAAGCTAATTAGGATATTTGAGTAGGCATTGGTGCAGGGTGCTTGTCACTAGCCCTATTGTATAATCATGGTACTTTTGGAATGCTGATGTTTTTACTCATGTGTAATATAATTATGTTTTCATAAACTACAAGCCGTAGAGAAATGCTTTTTATCTTTTCTCTCCCTTACTGGATAGAAAAGTTTTCTGGGGGGGAGGAAGCTGTAACGTACTGTTACTAGCTCAAAAAAAAACTGCCTGTGCTTACGAAAACTGCCATGAGAGGCAAATATACTTTTCTCATCCACACGCCCAGTGTCCACCAAATTCATGTATAAGAGAAGGCTTGGATTTTCACAGCTGTGGTGCTGGAGTTGTGAAATATGACACCGTGAAAGGGAATCTTTGGCCTGCGTTTCGGTTTTCGGACGGATGGACCGCCCCCGCAGGGCCGTGATCTCTGACCTGCCAACGGAGGGAGGAGAGAAGACCCTTTTTTGGAAAGATGAGTTCGATTTTAGAATTCGACGGAGCTAGTCGCTTCTCCTTCTGCAGCTCACGAACCTGAGTTCGGCCGAGAGCCGACACTTACAAGGAATATGCTATTACAATTGCCTATTTGTACATAGTTGTAAATATTTCTTTTTTATGCATTAAAGTCTTATTTTAAAAATTTAATCTGCTGTTCCTCGTGTGCTCCTCGGCACTACAACGCTACTACGGTACAATATATATGATTCGGTCGATCGTTATCTGAGGATTCGTATATTTTTCGCACGTGCATAACTAATCCTTTCTATTTGCATTTGATTAATGATGTTCTTCTGGTGAAATTTGTGTTTGCGTGGATATATACATAACTAGTAAATTTGATTCATGACTGGTAAAATTTAATAAATTGAATTCGACCTAGTGTTTCTATTCTTACTGATATTTAAACGTTCTTTTGTAATGTAAATTTGTCCTGACCATTACATTTCTATGATTACGTTTAAATTAACACAAAAAAACTGATTGTAATATTACCCGGCTATTACATTTGTGTATGCGTGGATATATAATGGTCTGTAGCTGAATACGAACGTGTGGCGTGTTCATCTTGTTACAAGCGTTATATTTACCACTGCATAACTATTCCGTTCTATTTGCATTTGATTCGTAAAAAACTAGTAAATTTGATTCATGACTAGTAAAATTTAATAAATTCAATTCAGCCTAGTGTTTCTATGCTTACTGACATTTAAACGTTCCTTTGTAATGTAAATTTGACCCGACCATTAGATTTCTATGATTACTAATGTTTAAATTAACACTAAAATTTCAGATTTTAATTTTACCCGACCATTAGATTTGTGCATGCATGGATATATAATGGTCTGTAGCTGAATACGAACATGTGGTGTTCACCTTGTTACAGGCGTTATATTTACCACTGCATAACTATTCCTTTCTATTTGCATTTGATTCGTAAACTAGTAAATTTAATTTGTGTAATTGGAATGAACTGTTTCAAATAAAAATCAAATATGTACTTTTATATGCATATTCCTCGCTCTTACTATGCACCGCAGCCAGCTAGACACGGGATTGCTACATTGTGCCATTAATTGTACCAAATGTAAATTCTTTACACTAAAGCTGTATTAAATGTTCTCTCAGAACACTTAGTAACATATAAATGAACACTTAAATTTCTCATTTTAATTTTATAAGACCATTCGATTTGTGCATGGTTAGTTATATTGGTCGATAGCTGAATACGAACCTGTGGTTGATAACTTTCACATGCCATTAAAAGAAAACAAACACCTATTTAAACAAACTTAATTATAATAAAAACAGAATCTACTATGTTATTCACCTTCTTACAGCATTAATTTGCATGATTGAGCAACTAACAATAAAAATCTGATGTGGGCAGCACATGACTTTCCCTGCAAACTAAAATTCATATTTTCTTTATTTCTTTAATAATTTATTTAATTGAGTTTAATTGCACAAAATATAAATCTGCCTTTTTAATTCAATTTTTGTTTTTATTTGATAATTGGACATTTTTCCTAAAGTGGCGTAACAAAAATGCAAGAAATCTCAAATATCTTGAGAATGGTTAGGCCTAAAGTATAATGGAGTGTGTTATAATCTTTTACTCGTTAAAAGTTACGTATAAAATAAGATTTTAATTGATACATTTGAGCATACGTAGTCTTTTTCTTTTTATTTTGGCAATGTTTTTGGGCCATTTCGTGAAAAAAGGCAGGTTGTTCTTTTGCGAATCGTAACAAAATATAATCGGAATGATCCAAGATGGCAGTTATTTTGATTCTTATAACCACTAATTCTTAAAAGCGACAGCTACTGTATTGCATATATCTAAGGAACATTTATGTATGTAAAACATTTATGATATCCTAACTTACTATTAAATAAAAACTGACAAATTAATATTTCTAGTAATTTAAAAGGTGTGTTCTCTGAAATTGGATGACATGGCTTAAACTGAGCAAGATTGGGTGATGTACATTTAACTATATTATTTTTTTGTTGCTGTTATATGTATTTAATGAGTGTTTAATTTTATGTAATATTGTTAATTCATTATGCTTAACATTTTCACTCAGTATTTGGATTTATTAATGATACTTCTTATTTAGTTTAGGTTTAGCTCTCTTTCTAGCTGAAAATAATGGATGTAGCAGAACATATGTATGAAGTATAATACTTTTTTCCTTAATTAATCAGCTTAACTGACAGTTTTTAGAAAATGTCTACTTCAGTTATCCACAGCTGATGAGCTCAAATGAGAGCGAAACCGGTCCTGTATCTCTGTTAACAGCATTAGTGACATGACTGGAGTTACACTTTTCTAATTTCAGATACTCTACTAATGTTGTTAACAGTTGTCTGCAGGAGCTTTTTCTTTAGGAGCAAAACCGGTCCTGTGGTACCGTAGTGTATAAAGATGTATGCTTGTACAGATGTATCACATATTACATACAGGTGTACCTTGTGATTCAGGTATGTAATTTTTACAATAATATAACACTATGAAAAATAGCTTCAAATAAATTTAATTATTATATTGCAAAGGCCTTCGAAACAAATTTATATCATCAAAGAAATTTGGATGACATGGGAACCCTTTTCAAATGAAAGTCACTTCATTTCAAAGAGCTTCCCTCTGAAAGTCCTTCACCAAAAAACTTTTTCCTTGGATATATAGCTGACTATACATGCCCCATGCCTAATAAAAGATTATCCTGATTTTTTTTTTGATGAAACCAGAAACCGATTAGAATTACCCCCCAATGCCAAGCTGATCAATAATTTTAGACTCGGTTATAGTGTAATGACAAAACAAATACAAATTGATAAGCATCAATAATTAAAAATATTTAAAAAGTAATATACATTGTAAATTTTATATACTTGTGAAATTTAAAGTCAATATTTTGTATAAATTTAATAAAACTGTTGATTCTTTTATTACATAATGTTGAAATAATTATTTACAATATTATTAACTGCATATCAAATGTCTTTGCCTATATTCCAATGCAAAAGTATCATTTTTTAAGTTTAATCAATATTTTCAAAAATCCTAAAAATATCAAATAAAAGATTATATTAAAAAATAGGCCTAAATATATCATGACATAATCACTAAGTAAATCTTAAGTGTTTATCTTTCTATGTTAGGGAGCCCTTCTCTTCCAAATAATAAAAAAGAAAAATACTGTCAAATCGCTCCACAAAAATATCCTGCCCAATATTTTGAAAAAAAAAAAAATCTAATTCCAGTCTTTCTACCAAAAATATTCTATATTTTACGTTTAAGAGCCGTTTTATTCGAAAATTTGATAAAATTGCATGTGTCGTTCTCTACTGAAATATATATAAGACATGGAAGTCTTTCTATACAAATTGTGAAAAAAAAGAGAAGTCCAACGAGAGCCGTTCTCTCCAAATTGTGAATAAAAAGCTAAGTCCAATTGGAGTCGTTCTGTCTGAAAGTATGGAAATTTTACAAGTCCCGTCTTCTACCAAAATATATACGGGAGCCGTTCTGTCCCAATTGTGAAAAAAAAGCTAAGTCCCAACTGGAGCCTTTCTGTCTGAAAGTTTGAAAAAAAAAACGAAGTCCAATTGGAGCCGTTCTGTCCAAGTTATGAAAAAAAAACAAAGTCCAATTGGTATGAAAATTTTTCAAGTCCCGTCTTCTACCGAAATATATATGGGAACCGTTCTGTCCCAATTGTGAAAAAAAGCTAAGTCCAATTGGAGCCGTTCAGTCTGAAAGTTTGAAAAATTGAAAGATTTGTGTATGACCCCTGGAACCCGATCTGCCGACATTATTTTTCCCCTCTGAAAACCCATGCCGATGCATCGAAAAATGGTTTAAGTCAGCATTTTTGTCTTTTCATATCTCTGGGACTTTTTATGATAAAATGCTGAAATTTTGTACATCACCTTATTAGTGTATGGGTCACATTTTACTCATTGGAAATGTTTTTGTACGGGAACCGAAATATATATGGGAACTGTTCTGTCCCAATTGTGAAAAAAAGCTAAGTCCAATTGGAGCCGTTCTGTCTGAAAATATGGAAATTTTACAAATCCCGTCTTCTACCAAAATATATACGGGAGCCGTTCTGTTCCAATTGTGAAAAAAAAGCTAAGTCCAATTGTACAGCCGAAAAGCCGTTCTGTCTAGAAAAATCCCTATATCTCCCCTACAGATTTTCAAAAATTCCCTATTTTCAGTGGTCAAAAATATTTCTAAGTTTTAACATTAGGAGCCTTCCTGTCCCTAGCCGCTTGTAGAAATCGCAGTTGGCGCATGGAATTGTGGGTAAAAATCCCCAATCTACCCCCTTCGTCACAGACTATTATACAGACCTGTCACTCTCGATAGTTTCGTTTTCGCGGCGGCCATTAGAGATAGACCAAACAGAGGATTGGCGCGCTCTTGACGATGGTCTGGTTTGGTCCGAGCGCTTGGCAATGGTCTGGTTTGGGTCCAAGACAATTTTCAATGTTATAACCCTATTTCGCTCGGCGAAAACTTGGAACAACAGACTAGCGTGGTTTGAGTAACGTGAAAAAGGATTATTTGTTAAGCGTTTAGATCATTTCATAGAAATGGATTAATAAAAGAAAACTGGTTGCGTTACAGGGTATGTAATTTCTGTTTATTAAAATTGAAATAATTTTAGTTATCACCATCCTACATACGTGTTCATTATAAGTATACACGTGTTCATAAGTATGCACGTGTTCATATAAGTATACATGTGTTCATCATACGGAATTAGTGCTGTGTTATTACTGCCGGATTAGACTAAATTTTAAGAGGTAGTGGTATAATTAGTTAAAAAATATTTTCCGTATATATTTATGTAAAATTTTTATTAAGAGCCTTATGGTGGAAAATTCCCTCCCCCCCTCGGGCAATTAATGATTGAGTTCCACAACTTCGATAGTGCATTTATGTAAATTTGATATTTACTATATGAATGTTTTTATATTTAAAAAAAAAAGTCTATTATCAGTATCCCAGAATAAATTAAGGATCAAGTAATTAACGATTAACACGCTAGTATACTTTTTAGACTGAAAATATTATATAATATTTCAGTCTTTTGAGTATGTTAGCTTGTAATTTTTTGTGCATTATGTTTTATAGTGAGACAATGCAATGTGTCTGTTTTTAAATCTATTTTATGATTATTTGAATTGAATATATAACTATGTTTATTTAAATATTTTTAAACTAATGAATATATTTATGTTGCAGATTAATGTATTTTTAAATCCTGATCCTTTCTATAGTTTCAAAAATTATAAAAGTACAGTCCTCAACATTTTGTTCCCCTCCCGTTTAAAAAAAAATCGCCAAGCAAGCGATAACACGCCAAATCTGGCAGACGCATCGTAGTTCAGTTGGTCCAACTCACGAGCTCTAGTGTCTATGCGACATCCCATGTTAAAAATGTTGCCATAGGGTCCTATGGGAGTGAACCTTCTGAATATAGTATTCTGTGCCCTTCGTTCCCTCAAATAAGAAGGAAGGGAATTATACCCTCTTCTAACCCTCGTGGCTGTTTCTTACACGTGGAACTGTGTTAACACGTGGAACTGTATTAACACGTGGAATTTTACGAACTTTGTGTGCGGTTGTTCGCGGTTTTTCAGAAGAGAAAGGAGATCTATATACGCTTGTGTATCACTTCAGATGTTAATTATGGCTCTGTCTTGTTAATAACACCCCTTGCAAGATGAACGAAGACACAAGACATGACAACAATGTCGGAATATCTGAGCTGACCGCCATTTTGGACACTGAATGGGAGCCTGGAGAGATCCTTGAAGACGAACAAGTCCTCACTGTTGAATACGCCCTGCAGCTACAGAATCCTGCCAGAGCAGCGGTAGCATATCTCCAACTCAACAAACACTCAATGGATGCAGACTGCCAACTGAGGACGAACCAAGCCATCAGAGGTATGTGCTCTGATCTTGTTATATTAAAATGCTCCCCCCCCCCTAAATTTAACGAAATTAACTTCAACTTAATTTTTGCTACGCAAGACAAATTTGAAGAACTTAAATCTTATTACTGAAAAGATGATTTCACCTTAGTTGAAAATAAAAGGACCACAAGGTCAACCAAAAAACCTAAAACTATTGTAATTAAAGCAAAAACCCTAAAACCTAAAATCAAAACTTCCATTGGTGTAAAGCACCCTAAAACCTCAAACCAAGAATGGGAAACTGGCATCTCTGAATCCGAAGGAAATGACTGTGGCGCCATTCCTAAATTTAAAGAACTCCAAATAGCGGCGCATGAATTCTTAAAACCAAGTACCCCTCCCCCCCACAAATCATAATAAAACTAGAATAACTAAAAGTAAAGTAAACACCCCTTTCACCAGCAACAGCAATGAAGAACCCCCCCCCCCTCAAATAATTAGTAGAGATAAATATCCCGACCCTTTTTATGTAGAACTTAATGACAACTCAAAACAGTTAACGATAGATTTAAGCAAACTTACGGAAGATCAGGTTAGAGCCAAACTAACTGGCGAAATTCTCAGAATATATACAAAAACAGCAAACCATTATCGTATATCAAATTAGGCATATAAATTATATCTTTGCAGAAATCGTCCCATTCATCTCAAAGGGTTACGCCCAATGTTATTGGTGCCAGGGGTGGCAACACTCGTCAGACCGGTGTTCGCACGACTTCAGATGTTTAAAATGTGCCGGCCATCACCCAACTCGTGAATGTACCAAGCCTCGGTCCACCCCTGCTACTTGCGCAGATTGTGTTTTCCCTCACCCCGCGAATTATAGATCTTGTCCTGAAAACCCAGAAAATAAAAGAAATCCCCTCCCCTCCAGGACCAATTCCAACTATACACCTCAAAATTCCATTCCAAATTCTAGGAACCACTCACATGTCAGAAACCAAAACTCTTACCACGCTAACCAAACGAACCGAGCAAACAACCAACCCACCCCGCGTAGGTTCCCCCCCTCAAACGCCTGGAATCTTCCATGCAACAATTTGCCATGCAAAGACATCCCCTCAGTTAAAAACCAAATGGAAAACGTTCAAACAAATAAAGCAACAAACAGTCCCCCCCCTCCCCAACAGAGAAAGGGAAATCAAACCGTTGATCCACTCTCCACCCATAAAAACCCTACAAAAAGCAGTGAAATAAATGAAAACCATAAAACCAAAGCACCAACTCGAGGAAATAGCACAACTCAGACTTCTGGAAACCAAAAATGTACACCTCCCCCCCCCCCCAATATGAACCAAACTTCCAAGTCAGGACAATCAATGATAACATCAATGGAGAACGCAGAAATCCTCCCAACAATCAAACTGATCAAGACAAAACCTCCCCATTTAACGATTTGCTAAACATTTACAACGAAGCCAAACTATTATTCCAATACCTAAGCATAAACAAAATCCTAAAATTTCTTAAAGAACTAGGCAAAATTTTTCAAACTAACATCCCCATTGTTGACAAAGGCCTTCAAATATTAGTACTAGTAGATCATCATTTTAATCAGAACCCCAATAGCCAATCATGATCCCCCCCCCACACCAAATGCTCTCACCATCATATCGTAAAACGCCAACGGAATCAAAAGCAAGATTCACGAACTCAGAGATTTCATCGAAGAACACAAACCTCATATTTTACTAATTCAAGAAACCAAGATCAAAGACCCCCCACCCCCCAACAATTTCCGCATTCCAAATTACTCTTCATTCCACACACCTCGTCCTAGTAACACTAATACACAGCACGGCGGTACCGCAATTTACATTAAAAGCAACATTGAACACGTAAACATAACTCCTTTAGACACAAACATTATCGAACACACATTAATTAAATTTGAACTTCCTAACTCTCATTACATTCTTATAGGCTCTATATACGCAACACACAAGTCAAGACATAACATAGCAGACGATCTCTCTGCCTTATTTGGCATTCATGACAGATCAATTATGATGGGGGACTTCAATGCCCACCATACTAATTGGGGCTGCAGCCGAAGGACCAAATATGGCATAGACATCAACACACACATAAACAACACAAATCTCAGACACCTTTTCCCTAATACATCCACCAGACACAACACTAGAACAACCTCTATAATTGACTTTGCCCTACTTAATAACATTCTCGCCCCTCACGAAATCCACACCATAAATGATCTTTGCTCAGACCATCTCCCCATAAAACTCACTCTTTATTTTAATATTAACTTCCCAATCACTTCCTCAATTAAATCCACAAATTGGAAAAAATTTAATGGAATCCTTTCTAACTCCCCACTTTTAATAGCAAAAATAAATAACTCCCAGGATATAGATGACTGCACACAAAAACTGACCAATGAAATTAAAACTGCCATCGCCACAGCGACCTCTTACAACCCTCCCCCCACCCCACACTTCACAAACTTCCCTTTCATATAAAAAAACTAATTAAAAAACGCAACAAAACCAGACACAGATGGCAAACTACTCGCTTCCCCCTTTTAAAACACACCTTAACAATTTAAGCAAACAAATCAAAATTCAAATTAAATCACACAAACAACATCAATGGAAACGCTTCATCAACACGCTCGCTCCCACAGATAACTCACTGTGGGAGTTTGTCAAAAAAATTAAAACTCCTAGAACACACATTACTCACCTTACCACCAACCAAGGCACCATACACACAAACACTGAAATTGCTAATGCACTTGCAAACAACTACGAAGAGCAATTTTCAGAAAACCTTAACCTTGACTGCCCTCCAATTGAAAATGAAGTAACGATTGAATTAGTTTCCTTTTTCAATAGCCCCCCCAGAAACACAACTATTCCTGCACCTCCCTCGGAAGTAATCAATGAAATCAAAAATCTCAAAAATAGAAAAGCGCCCGGAAACGATAATATTAATAATAAAGCAATTAAATCCCTTCCCTTCAACATTATTTATTATCTAACTATAATCCTTAATTCCACCCTAAAATTAAACTATTTTCCAAAAAAATGGAAGACAGCAGTTGTCATTGGCATCCCGAAACCAGGCGAAGATCACACCCTAGCCCAGGGGTGGGCAACCTATTGAAACGGAAGAGCCAAAAGTTGCAATTTACAAAATTTCCCAATTTTTAAAGAGCCACTAAACATTTTCGTTTCAATATTATAGTATATGCTTATATATATTGGATTTTGATTTAAAATAAACGGCTTTAAATACGGAATAATATTTATTCATATAAAAACACAAATATAGATAGTTACATCAATGGGAGCATTGGCTTTGCATGCCTTTTGAAAGTTTGATTAAATCTGGCTTATAACTTGTTATTTTAAGTTTCAAGCACGACTCTAGATTTTTATTTGTTAGTTGACTTCTAACTTTTCTTTTTATTATATTCATGCAAGAGAACGCTTGCTCGCACGAATATGTCGACTCGAAGATCGCCAGCACTCCATATGCCAACTTCTTCACCTCACTGTAGCATTCTGGAAGACTAATCCATGCGCCGAATATGAGGGCATCAACTCTAGGAATTTCTTTTAGAGCTGTCCACTTGTGCTGCGCGATATGCATGCATTTCTGGATCCCCAACTCTTCCAACTGGTTCTTGAGTTCTGTGAACTTGCCACTCGACAAGTCTTTCCTTTTCAAATCTAGCATCCAGCATCAATAGCGATCCAGCATCAATTCCAAATGGCTCAATGTTGATCTCATTTGCATTTGTGTTGAGAGAATTTACTATGAACGCGAGAGTACTTTTGTTTGTTTTGAATTGCTCGAATCTCTCAGCGAATCCATCCTTCATGTTTTTTAAAGCTAGGCTGAAGTAATTCGTGTCAATAGTTGCATTGGTCTCATCGCGATATTGCTTCAGATTTTTAAAATGAAGTAATTTACCGCTTCCCATGTCTTCAACAAAAAGAAGTAATTTTTTTTCGAAACAAACTACTTCTTCAAGCAAGGCGTAGGCTGGGTTGCCCTTTCCTTGCAGTTTTAGATTTAGTTCATTTAGTTTCATTGAGGTATCTACCATGAAGTTGAATTTTTGCAGCCATTTGTCTTCTTCCAATTCGGGATGGTCAATGCTTTTTTCATTGAGGAATATTTTTATTTCACTCAAGCACAAAGCAAAACGTTTCAATACGTTACCTCTGGAAAGCCATCGCACTTTATTGTGCAGAAGTAGGTCAGAAAACTGGCTATCTATTTCTGCAAGGAAATCTTTAAACTGGCGATGGTAGAGTGCTTTTGCCAAGATGCTGTTAATAATCTTAATTACCAAGTTCATGACCTCAACTATTTCGGCCGGAAATGTTTGGGCACAAAGCGGTTCTTGATGAATTATGCAGTGAAACGTTAGAATTTAGTGGTTTATTTTTTCTGAAGAATTGATGTTACCCCTCTATGTATTCCTGTCATACTTCTGGCTCCATCAGTTGCTATAGAAACGATTTTATTTATTTCGATTCCATTGTCTTCCAGGCATTTTTGCACAGCATTTGCTGCATCTTCTCCACGAGTTTGCCCTGAGAGCGGTAGCAATCCTAGCAGTTCTTCTTTTGGACCTTGGGACGACATATACCTGACGAAAAGGGTAACTTGTGCCGTGTCTTTTATGTCGCAAGACTCATCTATAGCAAGTGATAAGGCAGAAGCCAGTTGAATGTCTTCCACTTGCATATGTGTTACATTTGAAGACATTTTAGCAGTTCTATCTTGTACTGTTTTAGCAGATAATAGCAAATCTTTGATTTTTTTTCATGATTTCTGCTTTGTTTTTAAAATCACGAAACAGTTCTCCAGATGCACGTATAAAACAATCTTTGACGTACTCACCATCTGTGAATGGTTTTCCTCTTTTTGCAATTTCTAATGATACTGCAAAGTTTGCCAGATTTACATTATTGGAAGATTGCGCCCAGTTATTTAGCATGGAACTTGACTGTTGTTTTTTGGAGCTCTTCAACAGCTTTTTTTCGTGCGTCACCGGTTGGATATTTACCAGCAAACTGGGTATGTTTTGTAGTGAAGTCTCTCTCCAAATTTGACTTCTTATTGTGTGCGAGTTTTTCGTGGCAAATGAGACAAGTCGGAAGGCCATCTGTGTTGCATATGAATGCAAACGACTCCATCCAATCCTGATTGAATTCTCGGTTTTCTTCTTCAGTTCTTCTCTTTTTTTTACCAGATGCCATGCTGGCGGCGGAGCTGAGAAAATGATTTTTTTAAATTTTACTTAGCTATCTAAAACGGCAAACAATTTATTTACCATTATTACTTCGTTAGCACGATCCTCAGATATGTAATTCAATTCTGTTACTGATTTTATTATATTATACGCGTACATACATTTGAGAAGATAATTCGCATCTAAATCGTATTCTTCTTGAAACAACAAGCGAATAGACACGCAGAAACCGCAAGCGATTAAATTAATACACATGCAACGCAACGTCGACCGCGATATCCGAGGATGACTGACTGACAACACGTCTAGAGCCTAGACGTGTTGTCTAGACTCTAGACGGTGGCTGTTTGGGTGAGACGGAAATGAAATTCAATTGGCTGAAAGATAAACATGGTCACGGAGTCTCATCTCTAAGAACAAAACAATAGTTCAAATTTATCTCATTACGGTCATGTTAAGCGTGGCGATTTGTAATTAACGATTATGAAAATAGAAGCTATTGAGAAATTAGGTACTTAAAAATATATTTTCTTATTTTTTAAGGGTTTTGATAATAAAATATTAATTTTTTCGTATGGAACTGGAGAGCCGCAACTTTACATCAAAAGAGCCACATGCGGCTCGCGAGCCGCAGGTTGCCGACCCCTGCCCTAGCCCAAAATTATAGACCGATCAGACTTCTAAACTCTTTAAGCAAACTTACTGAGCGAATTATCCACAATAGAATCAAACAACACATAGAATCCAATGACATTATTAAACCGGAACAATTCGGCTTTAGGCCTCTACACTCAACAACACACCAGCTGGTCAGGGTCACCGAATTCATCAGCGAAGGTCTTGAAATCGGCCTCTCCACTGGATTTCTTCTTATTGACGTCTCGAAGGCATTTGATAAGCTGTGGCATGACGCTTTAATATACAAATTAATTCAGCAAAATATGCCAGACTCACTCATCCATTTAATAAACTCCTACCTTCGAGACAGATCATTTATCGTCCGTTACAAAAACGCGTACTCCAATCACAAACCTCTCAGGGCCGGAGTCCCACAAGGCTCACAATTGGCTCCGACCCTTTTTAACACTTTACAACAAAGTTGAAAAGTGTTTATGACTTTGTTCATTCTGTCTGTCTGTCTGTCTGTCTGTCTGTCTGTCTGTCTGTTAGCACGATAACTGCCGTAAAAATGACTTAATCAAAATGAAATTTTAGTATGTTGTTCAGACGGTCTGTAGGACCTATGGGAATATAAATGAATAATATCACCCAATTAGTTTTGGATTGAACCCGGGTTGAAAAAATGAAATATATTGAGCCCTATGGGACCTAATTTTTCAAACATTTTTTAAGCGGATTTAAAATTCACAAATTGCTTCGAAAATTTTAGGTAATAGTCAAATTGTTCCATAAAATATATAAAAAAAAATTCAGCGAAATATATTCAGTAGTTTTTCAAATAAAAATTAAAATAATAATAACACCTCTTATATGAAGAGATCACGTGTCCATGATATGAAACAATCACATGACCCACTTCAAAATGATATATGGCATCCATCTTGTGTCAAAATCGTGATTTTTAAAGTTCTTTTTAATTCATATTGAGTGTTGTATCCGTCCTAAAACTACTTTATTTTTGCCTAAATTCTGTGCATCTACATACTGAAACAACGCAATGACAATATATTTCAGTTTAAATGCTCTTCCAAATTTGATTATTTCTACTATTAAGCCTATTTTTCACCTATGTAAAATGTAAACAGCAAAATATGTAGAATGAGTTGTATTAGAATCGCTGTAATTCTTTAACATAAAATCATTTAGTCCATGGAGTCTGCATGGCTGATATGAATGAAATATTCATTGATTTTAGAAAGAGAAGGACGATAATTTTCGATGAAGTTTTACGCATAGAGTTTTACTTACTTGTAGCTCCATGGTCCTAATTTTAAAATAATATAAATTATTATGGTATTGTGATGAATGGCATGAATGGGGGAATTATTTATGAATGAAATGTTGCTTTTATAGAGAGAGCCAGGCGTGTTATTTTTTAATGACGTCATTTGAATGAATTTCAGTTGTTTTCGATAAAGTTTTCAAATATAATAAATTATCGTAGTATTATGATAATTCTAAAATTATTACCGAGGAATATATCACATTTTAGAGATGTTTAAACCAGGCAATTTATATTTTAATGCCGTCATTTGAATGAAGTTAATTTTTTTCGATGAAGGTTTAAGGTTTCAAATATAATAAATTAATGTAGTATTGTGATAAGCTTTAAAATATTACCGAGGAATGTATTGCATTTTAGACATGTTTAAATAAAATTGCATTGAAGTTGGAAAGTGTTTCATAATCAATGCTTTAAGCGTGATTGATCTTTCTTGTTAATTTTTACATTAATGACATACCTAGAGCATCTAACAATGACCTCGCTATGTACGCGGACGACACAGCCATCTACACTAGAAGCTCTAAAAGATTTGTAATTCGCTCCAGACTTCAAAAGTACATAAACACAATTTCCGCCTGGTTTCGCGATTGGAAAATAAAAATTAATGAAAGCAAAACTAAATGCACCCTTTTCTAGAAAAAAAATAAAAAACCCAAAGAAATTAAAATTAATGACAATACCATTGCATATGTAAATACTGCTAAATATCTAGGGCTAACCCTTGATGCCAAAATGACTTGGAAACCCCATATTAAAAATACCATCAAGAAATTTCATGCAGCCAGAAACATGCTGTCTTCCATAATGCACTCCCCCCATGCCAGCTACCAAAATTAAACACTTCTATATAAAACAGTTCTTCGACCAATCTTGCTATACGGTTCCACGATATGGGGATTTACTGAAGCTACCAACTTAAAAAAAATACAGAGAGTTCAAAACAAAACCCTTCGTTTCATAAGATGTCGTAGTGTCGTACAATACAGAGCACCAGGCGCGAAGCGTCTTTAATCTCCAGTTTCAATATGTGGTTCTTATCGTCAAACTGTGACATTAATTCAGTGACCCTAATTGGAGGTTCGAGGGTTTTATTTACTACTTTTTATTATTTGTCCTAGCTCCTAGTGTGGCAGTTTGTTGCACATTTAGAGTTTAAGCAATTTAGGGGGTTGATGCAGATCTAAGGGTTACCTAGCGTTTTGGCAGTTTAGAGTTTAGAATATTTTTTTTTTTTATAAAATAATAGTCGCGAGTTTTACTTAAAAATCAGATGTTTGAGGTGGGATCTTTTAATTCCGATTATCGATGTTTAGAACAGCGCGGGGTCTCTTACGAGATTTGGCCTTGCGATGATCATAGTCATGCAGATTCAATAACAGTTCGTTTGGAACGGATGGCAAATTTCTGTAAAATTTAATCGCTAGCTTTTTAATTTGGGCTCTAACAGTTTTTATTTTGAAGTCATTCCTAATTACCGAGTTTCTTAAGTACCTGGGAGCTTTCCTGATAATCCGCAGGATTTTGTTTTGTTTTGTCTCTAGAAGGTCTATTGCAGTTTTACAGGCATATCCCCATACGGGTGCTGCATACAGCATTCCCGGGCGGATGACCGATTTATAAATTAGGAGTTTATTTTGATAGCCTAGATTTCCGTTTCCTATCATTGGGTATAAGGCTCCTGTGGACATATACGCTTTTTTGATTAAGTTCGTTACGTGCTGTTTCCTGGTTAGGTGGGAATCTATCGCTACACCTAGGTATTTAGTATATTTTTCCGCTTTTAGGGCATGGTTGTTTATGTACAGAGACGGCGGAGGTTTACGTTTTCTAGAGAAATAAATCCAATGACATTTATTGGGGTTTAATTTTATTCGCCATTTTTCCAGCCAAGTTTGGAGTATGTCTAAGTGTTGTTGTAGCTGTCTGTGCATTACTGAGACATAGGGGTGTTTTGCAAGTATCGCACTGTCGTCTGCATAGAGTGCCAGCTCTGTGTTTGGAGTCCTAGGGATGTCGTTCAGGTATATGTTAAAGAGTGTCGGGCCCAGGATAGAACCATGCGGTACACTACTTTTAATGAGCTTGGGTGTAGATAAGTTACCTCCAACTCTGACTTGAACGCGTCTGGTATTTAAGTATGAGATTAAAAGTTTGACAAGTGCGTCAGGGACTTTTAAATTGATCAATTTGTACGCTAATCCACAGTGCCATACTTTATCAAAGGCTTTTTGTATGTCCAGAAAAATCGCAGCTGTGGGTGTCTTGTTATTGAGACCAGAAGATATGTACTCTACCACTCTCAGCAATTGATGAGTGGTGGAGTGCTTTGGCCGAAATCCAAACTGCTCCGGAATGATAATGTCATTCTCACTAAGGTGCGTGTTCAGTCTCTTAAGAATAATTTTCTCAGTAATTTTACTAAGTGTCGGTAGCAAGCTAATGAATTTCATAAGAAAAGCCCCCAGATTCCTTAGGAATGACGTCATACATCAAGACTTCGGGATCAACAAAATTAATAACCAGATTGCTAAAAATGCAAATAAATTCCTCCAAAATCTTAATAAAATTCCCAATGAAGAGATTTGTAATCTCCTTGAATACGATCCGCACCAATGGAAGTTTAGGAAAAGGCCCAGACCCTCTACAATATTAGTATAACCTCTAAGCCAATCAAAATTAATCTTCTAAACTTATGAAAAACAGTAAATCCTGAAAACTTCAAATACATTTTTTATACTTTCTCCTTCATAATCTTTTCGCACATCCAAATCATTTTATTAAGCATTTTCATCCCCCTTTTATGGAGCATTTTATGTATTTCAGAGCACAAGACCTTAAAAAGACATCTCGGAGATACGGTCAAATTTGGCCAGGTGCTCCTGAACGACAACCCAAGGCTGTGTGACCCTCTTTCAACCCTCTTTCGAACGGGTATTTTCCCCGCTTGGACATGAGAACGGTGACACAGCCGAAATGCGGCCATGATACCGGCTTTAAATTGTGCATGTAAACGGGGCTATAGTGTTAGCGTTTTAATTATTGTTTTGATTTAATCTCGCACATTTTATATTAATTAAATCTTATTACATTACATTTTATTAATTAAATTTTATTACATTCAAAAAAAAAGGGGGGGGGGTACGATTTAAGAAAATAAACAGTTTGCTCGTATATTTTTCATCATGAATCAATATACACTATAATACATTTAATTTATTATTCTGAAAGTATATCATTGTGTGTGTGTTAAACGATTAGTTTCTATATTTTTATATGTTTACATTGAATTTCGATTTGATATAAATTCTCTTTTTGATCTAAAAAAAAAACTAATAAAATCTAGTGTTTAGCAATAAGTTCTTCACTAAAAAAGCATCACTTAAATCGTTTACTAGTTAGGCATAAGTAAATTCCCCCCCCCCCCCTAAAAAGACATAAAATTCTTATTGCTAGCGTTTTAATTATTGCCTTGATTTTCAATTATTAGAGATAACATAATCGAAAATAACTTTATTTATAGGCATTTAGAAAGAAATTACGCCATGTTTATTTGTGTATAATGAAAATTTTAGAATGATTTCTTGTTTAGAAAACTTTCCGAACATATTTCTGTAAATTCGTGCATTTAAAACAAAATTCATTAAAAATAACATCGCCTCCTGTTATAACATTGACTGGTTTCAAAAAGCGAAACGAAACTTTCAGATGATTTATATTTTTCAAAAAGGGAAATACAGTTTTATTATGTATGTACCCTTCTAAAAAACCTCTGTACTGCATATTTAAGTTGTGTTTAAGTAAAATTAATGTTATTTGAGTATTTATTTCCTATTTTAAATTTAAAAAAATGATTGAATTAATTTTGTTAGCATCCTTTAACATTGGAGTCTACCGGGCCGTTCCTGACATATAATTCCAAGTGACGTTGCGTCTTTACGTGCTCTCATTGGCTAAGAGCTGAAGTGGCGCAACCTTATAGATAAAGTAACCTTGCATTGATCTGTAAAAAAGGGGGGGGGGATCACAAAATTTCTTTGTCTGGGCGAAAGAAAAGACTGCTGAAAGTGTGTCTTGTCTACTAAAAAGAAATACACACGAAGATCACTTCACCGGCGGTACAAAAGAAGTTTCTTTTCTCCTCGGTAGATTTTACATAATATACGATTTTACACACCAATTTCTTCCCATATGTCAAGCCCAGACTCATAAATTCCTACCCTTAATTTATTCTTAATGAAATACATAACTGTAATAAAATGGGATGCAGTCATTAAATAATACTGAAATTATTTTCAACGTCAAAATAAAAGTATTTTGATTTAAATTTTTTCTTTCTTTTTATGGAAGTTAAACAAACAGCGATAAATAAAAAGAAAAATATTAGGATGCGAAAATGCATATGTATGAAACTATTTTCTTTTTGAAGATAAATTATCACCCCATACACACAATATGTTGTACACTTTTAAGTAAATAAAAAATTTTTAACTTACAAGAAAAGACTTTCAATCGGAACTCTTCAATTTTAACAAAACATTTACGGGCATTAGAATAAACAAATTTAACCTTTATGAAAAATATGTCCGTTAAGCCCCAATAGCAACACTGAAATATTTTTTAAATAGAAATACAATTTCTTAATGAATCATTATGCGCTGCCACACATTAATAATTAAAAGAAAAACTGCTTCCCACATTTTTACTTTACTTATATACAATAATGTATAAGGAAAGTAGTGCGACGGGGTTAAAAATTCGAATTCGAGTTTTCGACAGGAGAGCACGTTTCAAACATCCCTGATCACGAATCGAACATTTTTGAGGTAATGTGTGTGTCAGTGAGTCTGTGGAGACGATAACTGACGAACGATTGGACCTATTCGAACGAAATTTGGTACAAAAATCACAATCCGTAAACACTGGAAGCCTATTGTTTTTATACGCAATCGAATGTTCAGCACCCCCCTAAATTTTCGAGTGAAATTTCGAAAACATCATCAAAAATTCAAAACCTCTAATAAAGTTACGCAGATAGACATTTCTTACGTAATTTTTCATTAGAAAATGATTAAAATAAATTTTAGAACACTAGCATGAACCGTTCTCGAGATATTGCACATTTTTCAAAAAATTTAGATAAAAAAATTTTCTATTGAGAAAAATGTTAACTTTTCATATTTAATATCATGCGATAAATTGGGTGACATCATTCTCGTGGATCTAGCTCGTTCCATTCATGAAAAAAAAAATACTTTGGCGCGTAAACCACCGGGTTGCCGCGCCCGAAAAGTGCCAACAGCACGCGGTGTTCCCAGGTGGTCACCCACCCAAGAACTAACAGCGTCCGATGCTGCTAGACTTCGGTGATCTAACGAGAACCGGTGTTATCAGCACGGTAGGGACGTTGGCCGTCATTAAGGTGTTGAGACCCAGACAGTCCGACCTACCTGAAAAGTGTAAGGTAACTGTTTAGACTGCCGGGTCATTAAGGTGTGTATTTTCTTCTGCCTTTCTGATCCACCCTTGAGTTTCATTTTAGTCCATGTGTTTCCACGCTGAGGCTACAATCCATAGTTGGCGCCATGCTTTCACAATTGGAGTTCTATGCATTGAGGAGCTCACAATTGGGGGGGGGGGGTGCTCGTGCGAATCATTTATAGTTTAAAAATTAAATAGTTTACTTGTGGAACTTGTTTTTTGTTGTATTTTTCTGCTGTCCCTTGTTGTATTTTTGTACTTTTCTTCTTGTATTGCCTTGCCATTGGAAACAAAAAAAAAAAAACTTGTGGAACTTTTAATTGATAATATTTTGTCCACCGTTTTCTGCATAATATAGCCATGGTCTTAATTCGTAAAAAATACTAAATAAAAATAAATTTGTAAACTATGAACACGCTAGCACAGACGCCAATGGAACATTGACAATGTTCTGCCAATCTGGATGCGAAACTAACGTCTCTGTATCCTTCCGTGATAGCCGCGAGTTCACGACAGATTTCTTTATTGAAGCCTTGCGCATGTGCAGTCATTTGGAACTAGGTCTAGCCTGAAACCCTGAAAATATCAGATCTCAGACGTATAAATCCGTTAAAAAATAAATAAAATAACAACTTAGAGAGAAACTGAAAATTGTTGAATTACGGGGGTTAAGTAAAAAGGAGCGTTTGAGCAATTTGTAGCGGGGATGCTGAAGCACCCCCGTGGCGTAGCCTATGCTACAAGCATTATATTTGTCGTATAGAGATCGAAAAAACTGATGAGAGCAGCACGTGATTTTTCCTGCAGACTCAAATTCATTTTTTTTTATTTCTTTAATTAGACCGAGTTTAATGGCATAAAATAACACTAAATTTGCATTCTTAATTCAATTTTTGTTTTTATTTGGTAATTGGACATTTTTCCAAAAGCGGCATAATAAAAACGTAAGAAATCTCGAATACGTTAAATAATAATAAAATGTACGTTAATTTAATCACACTCTGACTTTTCTATTCTTTATTTATTAGCTTTTACACGCTGTATTTCAGCTCCCCTTTACGGGTTTTTTTTTTGTTGTTGTTTGTTTCATTCTTTTCTAAATCCATTTTTGGTGATTTTCATCAAAGATCAAAAAGTTTAAAGTTCGACTTTGATTTTAATTTAATACACTAACATTAATACACGAAAGTAAACGCCTTGTTATAGAACAATAACACGTGAGGGCGAACTCGAATTTTACAAATGAACCGGCTGACTTCTGAGCACCCTATTTAAATCAATTAATATATTTCTTTTCTGGGAAAAAATAGGTAAGAAATCACTACCTTGAATGTTGTATGACTTAACTAAGCTCAGGGATTTTAACAAAGGGTTTGATGGCAGGTGAAAATGACTCAGTGTACCGACTACTCAAGTCAACGGTGCTTAGAGCGGTAACAAGAAAGTCCGTACTAAAGTGTCTATAATATACCTAGTGTAACGTGCTCCCTTGGCAGTTTTCCAAAACTGGTTTCCGAGGAGGATGAAACGGGGAGAGGGCGCTGTAGTCAACTGTTGTCCGGGTAAGTTTTGGTAAGTTTAATTTTCTCTATAATTTTTTGTACATTTGCATCAATTGTTCCGTCTATCTCTAAAAATATTATCGCCTGGTTTTCGATTTCTTGTGCAAGCTCCTTAATTGTCATATTTGGTAAATGTTTCAGATTGTTAAAATTGTTATGTTTTTGAACTAAGGTTTGTTTTCTTTCAAATTTGTTTTTTAATAATTCCATGAATTTTTCATATGATTTTTCCTTTTGCAGAGCAATAGTTTCTGCCAAAAATTGTTGAGCCTTTCCCCTTAATCTAGATTTGACAATTATAATTTTCTCTTGTTCGGACCATGATGTTAAATCCGCTATTTCCTTAAATTGTATTGTAAAGAAATTCACATTGTTTTCCTTTTGTCCATCAAATGATGGCAACATCTGCATAATTGGAAACGATGTATTTTGCTGCGCTTGATTTGTGGGCATCTGTACATGGACCGCGTTATTTGTTACCGCCGAATTATCTGTTATTCTGGCATTTAAATTTACCTCCTGCTGTATATTGTTAATCGGAGGATCTTGCCTCGCTCTTTTATTTGATTGCCTAGTTTTATTCGGCGCCATGATTTGATACACTGTTATACACTTCTGACTATATACTAAATATTTATACTAATACACACATATATACACAATAATAAAATACATATTTAAATTATCATTTTCATGCATATTCCTATCATTATATTGAGTTACATCTCATTATTAAATTCATTATTCAATTCATTATTAAAATCACTATTATACTCAAACTCATTATTAAATTTAATTTTTGTCTTTTATTTATATTTTTACTTTCTCTTATTAAAATTATAATTCTCTCCGAGCTTGACCACATACGGCACCAATTCCCGCGGCGACATCACGTCATAAGGTAAACTTATTCTAATCAAAAGTATTATTCTAGAACTTACCTATGATGCCGTCGCTAGGGGTGGAGCATGTAGCCCCAGGTTCTCAAGCTGAAGAGACGAACACACAAAATATAAATAACTACACTTATCTAAATTTTATCAATTACTTTAATATTTACTTTTGTGAATATACATGTAGAGATCTTGATTATTAAATTTAATCCTAAATCCATCGGGACACATATATCTTTAACAATATTTAATCAACACTTACATTTACAACATATAATTTATAAGACACATACATTTAGAACATATTAATAGCTATTATCTACCGAAAATCTGAGTAGTTCATTAGTTCAGTATACGAGCTCGTTATTGCTATAGGTTCGTACGACCTTATTCTTAATTACACGATAGGTACTATGAATTGTGTGCCTTCCTTAATCATTATAACATATGAAACATATTCATACCTTCTGTTTGCTTGGGCCTCGATAGTTGATGTAACCAATACTATATTAGAAGCCTGCGTATAATATTTTAATACGCCATTGTGCTCATTTCTTGTTCACACATCATAATTTTGCCGATCCGCGTATCTTTGCGCGATCGCAGGAGATCATTTTTTTTAATACTACCGAAAAAACATCATGTGCGTCTAGGACGCTGTCGAAATTGAATGTCTTTGAAAGTTCTAGAACATTCTCGACAACACTTTTTCTTTTTTTTCTTGTAGTGTCATACCTCGTCTTTTTATTGGTTGTTGTGATGGAGGGGATGCGCGCTGCTTATTTATGAATGGGTTGCCATTGGTTCCATCTGCAGCATTTAAATAGGTCATTATTTTGGTTGGCATTTGTAATTGGGGAGGAAACATGTAATACAAATATTGTGTTACATAAACCATTGTCTATAAAGAGATCTGCACGTTGCGAAAGTGGTAACTTGCCAAAGAGGATTAAAACAACTGAGGATAATGTTGAAATTCAAGTTTGTCCTGCTATTTTAGAGATTACTAAATTATCGGATTTTTTTAAAACGCTTTGTGATGCAATAGTTTTACCAAAGTACTGGGTAAAAATTGATTACGAACATACTCCCAATGTTGTGTGTTTTGCTAAGTGGGATATTTACAATGAGCAAAATAGTACACCTGACAGAAAAATTATTCTCCAAGAGTCTAACAACATCACACTAGTACAGTTTTTATAAGAGGAATAAAACAGGTAGGTACCACTGTAACTGAAGTAAATGAATTACAAGTTATTATTAATGATTTAAATATAAGTCAATTGTGTAAGGTATTGGAAATATTGATGAATTCGGTGAAGTGTCTCTGAAGCCAAAATTTATTATTGGACCAGGTGATAGTTTATGGAGTAAATTACTCCAATTATTATCAATGGATATCACCCTGGTTCGTGTTATAATCCAGCTGCCTTGTAAAATTATGCGAATTACAATTTACTTCTATATAATTCACTTGTATAATATATAACTACTTAATAAAAACATGATAATTCAATACATGTTAATCAGCGTCGATTTGATAAATTTTTAATGTAAAAACGGTATTCAAATGATTGAAAAAAAAAGAAAGAAGGAATTGCCGACAGCGGGGCACGAACCTATAAAAAACCACGAAAAAAAATCTAGTGATACAAAAGTGTTAAAAAATTGAATTGCATATTTTCTAAAATAATTTACAATTGTATGTTATGAACAATCAGAAGAACAAGTACCTGGATTAACAAGACGTGGTGAGATGTAATTGAATGCGAAATAAATTTACTTAAACAAGAAATTTATTCAAATTTTATACACAGTATTTCCTGTATTTATACTGTACTTATATAGTATTTCCCTAAATTATGCATGTTTTCCCCCCCAGTGGATTCAACATAGTTTGTTAATTTAAAGAATGTAGATGTACCAATTTTTTATGGAAATATTAGTTTATTGTAGTTTTTAATAAAAAAAAATATATATATATACAATTTAATTTTGAACAACTTTTTTTTTTAATTATCTCTTCTCATGTAATAAAGCTTTTTTCTAGGGGATTTTCTGATGTCAAGAAGTAGAAAATGAAAATCAAGACATTTTAGCTATCAATTTCTTTTTTTTTACTGCTACAGTTACCAAAATTTATCAGTCTTCACACAAATAGGTTGTATAAAACTGAAACCTATCGCACGTTAACAATTTTATCCCAAACAATGTTATTAAATAGCAAGTCTCTCCCGAGGAAACTGCTGTCATTATAGTATAATGCACATAGTGCACTGTATTATCATCTGCTAGCCCGGACACAAATCGATTGTGGCGCCCTCACTCAGATTTCATCTCGCTCGAGAACCAGTTTGTGCCGAGGGTCAACACACTAGATACATTATAGACACTTTAGTCCGTACTGTTTGCTGTTTCTTTTGTATTTACTGTAAATGAAATGAAGTGAAAAGATCGGGAGTTGACATACACACCCTTCCCAGATGTACGTTTCCATCTGAAAAATGCGATCACATGTTCACCAATTTTTCTGTAAGGCTGATGCCATTTACAGATAACCCTTCTATTTATATATACCTCGTCCCTCAGGCTATACCTCTTGGAATAGTTCCAGGTAGTCTTGCCTCAGGCCCATTTCACTAATCAAGAGTTTTACAACGGACTGAAAGGTCAAACATCTCCTTTATGTGTTGGTAGAAGAGTTCCCACAGCTCAGACCCGAGGGCTCACCAAATTAGGCCGAGCATCTAAGTTCTCGGGCCGGGAAAAGTTCTCGATCCCCAACACAAAACAGGAACGACGAGCCACGGCAACCACACCGGACAGAAAAAGCCGCCGACCCTACCATGCAACGAGCGCACCACCCGGCCAAGGCTATCTAAATCTAGGTGGCCTTGATCAGGTGGGGCCAAACGCCACCAGTATTTTGAGTAATACATTTGTATTTGAACGCCAATAGTCATTTATCTGCTGTAAGAATAACTTATTTCTTCGTCCATAACGCTTGGCGAGATTTTGGCGACGAATTTGGTGGAATGTCACCAACTTGGCGACTTTTTTTAAATATTGCTAAATTAACGAAAAACTCGCCAAATGGATAAAAATGACGCTAGCTCAATGAAAATTACGACTTATTGACGAAAATTCAATATCTTGCGAAGAATATAAATATCTAATATAAGAATAATCTATTTTTTTTTACTGTAAAAGTTAAATATGTACTGTACATTATATAAGGAAAGTCACGTGCTGCCCACATCAGATTTTTTATTACACTCACTTAAATACGCCCATGCCTCATCGAGTGTTGCCACAAATTATAGATGTCTGATTATAGCTCATTGGCTTCAATCATTTCTTCCTTGGCACATTCGTTGCTTGCTGTGCTTCGGTGTTAATCTCCCCATCTACATGGAAAATATTAAAGACATGGGAAACCGTAATAACAATGTCTGGGTATTCCTCTCCTTATTCATTAAGACCCTTCAGAAAAGCATTAACCCCATGTATGTTGTACGTGCCACGGCTAATGGAGCCTCACCTCTAACAGACAACACTTCTTCACTAACTAGTCTCGTCGCTTTAATATTGACGTTGGGTCCATCTCTTCCTAACAACGTGTAATTTAAGGATAAATGGAATTTTTCTAAGGCCAATAATAAGCATTAGATCCATATTTCCATACCCAAATGATCAAAGATGATCAGGGTGCATTACTCAGTTTGATGAAACAGCAAATGCAGAAAATGAAAAATAACTGTGTATAAATATCTTTGTAAAAATATACCTAAAAAAGTAATTTAAAGTATGAATTACAAAGGAAACAAAATAATGACTTTAAAACAAAAAGTAACCCATTGGCAGTTCGGTCTTTCAAGCTTGGCCAGTTCAGCCCGACCGGAAGGCCAAACTGTACTTGTATGGGCCGTCTTGGACATAAAATACTCAAGACTATTTAGCACAAAAGACTGAAGCAATCAAGAAAGCAAAGAAGTGCAAATTCAATAAACACTTTATTTGATAAAACAAAAATTAAATACAATACGTATACGGGTACTTAATATATATACTTCACATGGCATGAAACAGGTCTATTGATAAAAAATAAAAACTTTAATAAAAACAGGGCATAAAACAAATTAGCAGTGGTATTTTTTTAACTATTTTTGCGGTAGCTTCAACAATTTAATTTAAAGTTCGACTCATCTTTATATAATGCAGTCGTATGAAACTGGTAGATTTGGGTTAACCGAAGATTTATTTCCGGATTACGATTTTCAGTGATATATTTCATGGTGGTCACGTGACTGTTACGAAGAAAAAAGCATATTTTTATTTATCCGCTGCAGTTTTCTAGGAACTGAATATTTTATATCCGCCCCCCCCCCCTCCATCGACTTCATTACCGAAAAAGAGCGTGTTGATGGAGAAAGGGGGTACTATTTTACATATTATAAAATGTAAAGGCTTTTTTACACGATGCAAGAAATTGATGAATGATATCCTCCCTCCCCCCTTTTTTTTCTTTTAAGAAATTGGATCATGAAAAGTAAAATTTAAATAGTCAAGAACTTGAATGTATTTTTGCGTCTGCAAATTTCATTCCATTTCTTGATTGCAACTGACAAATAAGAAAATATTTATTGCGTGTGATTTAATAATTGCTTTCAAAACCAGAAAGTACTGATCACGAGTTTTTGATTAAAATGCATCGCATTTTTATGTTTTCTAAAATTCGTGCGCTTACTCGGCAAAATCATTTTTAAAGGGACATCCTTTTCGTTGTGTTGTATTATTTTTGTTTTACTTTAAATCATTTGGAAGCCGACGAAACTCTGGGGGTCCGTATTATTCCGTGACACTATGTATTTCTTTTTACAATAAAAGTTTGATACCGGAATGGGGTCTAAAATTTACTTTTGCCTAGTGTCCCCAACAAGGGTCAAGGCGACCCTGTTTAAGAATTAAAATAAATATAATTGCTACTTATGAAAATGCATATTCTTATTACTTTCTTGATTGATAGAAAGCAAGGTCAAGAAATTTAGGTCACTACAAAGGCGAATCTCATAATCAGGTCAAAAGCAATATCTACTGTTGGAAGGATTACATACAACTATAGAATAGGGGAGGGAATCCATAATCCCGTGATCAACAACCACTACTTTAGACCTAATGATGTGATACCTAATTCTTTTATCAGTACAACCATATTTCTGGTTAAAAACGCCTGAACCGTATATCCACTTTTGGCAGCTTAATTTTATTTTTAAATCTACTTTTGGCAATTTCAGATCCGGCACAACTCAGGTAAATTTGAATGCTTTCGGGAACTGGGAGAAATTTAACGCCGTGGGGGAGTTTACCCTTCTGCCGGAGGATCTGCCTCACACCACACCTGCAGAGATGCTGCAGGGACCTGGGGGTTCTGGGTTCCAAACTCTCGGGAAATAGATACTCATAATCCCTAACCACTTTACGGATGTCTTCTTTCGGTAATAATCCCCGGAGGAGATTTTCCAAGCAGGTCAGCACCTCTTGGCTTGAAATGACGGGCACAGGGATTGTCTCAAAAACTAGACGAATGCACTTTAAATAATCCGACATTTTCTCGGCGACGTATGGATTTTTACACAGGACATTGTTGCGGATTTCAGCAAAGACATCCAGTGCCCTCATCACCAGGAAGAGCCTCTTCCTGGAGGTGGGATTGAATTTCCAAAGAAGGCTCCCTTCGAAGAATGATTCTCTAGAATATCGCACATCAACGTGGCTTTCACTGAAAAGAGATAAGGTTTCTTTAGTATTTTTTTAAACGAAAGAGGCATTTAAATATTTGTAAGTATATATAATTTATTTAGATATATTATTTATTTAATTCTTTTATGTAGCTTACTAGAAACGCTACTTCATTGTAGTCTTGGATTTTTATATAAAAACCTATAAATTTTGTATGGACAATTTTAGCGAGGCACTGAAATAAATGCACACACATACAGCCCCAATCTTCAACAAAATGTTTTGATGAGTATTAAAGCATGAATAGCTACAAAAATAATTTGAATTTTTAAAACAGGTGAAGTATTAAAACATGAATAACTACAAAAATAATTTGATTTTTAAAACAATGATTTCATACTGTATTTGGAATTATAAAAATATATTTAGTATTGAGCTGAATAACAAAGATTCTATATGTTTTGCGAATGTTCTTTTCTGAAATTTATCTCATCAAGATATTGCTTCCCTATTTTTCGAAAAGATAAGCATGCTTGCAGATTTAAACAATGTCCAGTGAAATGTTAAAGTAACGAAAATATATTCAATGTATGTGAAAACTTACAAAAGTTTGATTTGCAAATTACTTGTATAAACCTATGTTAATTTCTTCCAAAAAGTAAATTTCAGAGCTTTGATTTTCTTGAATGCTTGACTACAAAGTACTGTTAGTTGATAGTGTTAGTGCATTATTGCATAAAACTCTATATTAGCATTCAGAAAAGTAAACATAAAGAAAATAATTATTGAAGTCCTAATCATTTCCTGCTGCTTTGTTTTTATATTCTAAATTTTGAGGGTAACTACCAGCTTTCCTTTCGTTGACTACATGATTTTTAAATGTGTTTGACATTATTTGCCGTTAGCCAGAGAGTAAACTATTCTACGGTTAAAGAACTCTTTATATTTTGCTGGACAATTTTAAAATGCCCTTTAAATGAATGTGTAAATTAATTGGAGATGTCATGGAACTGCATCTTTTAAATGGAGGTGTCTGCTATTGAGGAATGTCAGTTAAATGAAAATGTCCGATTTTTTGAAGTGTACGTTAGAATGACATTATATGCTTCACATTAAAGAAAAATGGGCAGCCCCAAGCCCTACCCCCAATATTTTCTATTCTTATTAAGCAGTAAGCATATAAGAAAGCGGCAAATAAATAAATATTGTTTACTACTTTCTTATGTTTTATTTTTGTTGTCGTATCCAAGTGTTACAATATATCTGTATTATTTCTTTGGAGTATCATAAACAATATCCAGAGTGTTCCAAAAACATTGACCTCGGCTTTTATTCCCTAAATATTGATCTTAGACATATATAATAAATTACAAAGTTGTGCAAAAAAGGGTACAAAATTTTATGGAATCGATAAAAAACTTCAGGGGATTAAATTTGAAGAAATACAAAATTTAAATTTTTATGCGGTCCGCGTACAAAAACATTTCCAATGAGTAAAATATGTCCCATGTACTAATAAGGTGATGTACAAAATTTCAGCATTTTATCATAAAAAGTACCAGAGATATGTTTAAACAAAGTTGGTGAGGGATTACTCACAAATTAAAATGTAAATGTTTACAGTAAAAGTGCAAATGACGCAACACAGAAATGCATCAACGGCAAAGATTATCTGCCTCTTTAATGGATCTTTGGCATGGATGGAAAACATTTTGAACAAATTTTGTAATCTTTGTGTAAAGTTATTATTTCTCCACAGTGTAGATACTTGTCTACCAATAATAGCAAAATTATTTATTATTTATTTATGTAATCAATGTTTTCTTTCGTAATTTGTGTATGACCCCTGGAACGCGATCTGCCGACATTATTTTTCCCCTCTGAAAACCCATGCCGATGCATCGAAAAATGGTTTAAGTCAGCATTTTTGTCTTTTCATATCTCTGGGACTTTTTATGATAAAATGCTGAAATTTTGTACATCACCTTATTAGTGTATGGGTCACATTTTACTCATTGGAAAAGTTTTTGTATGGGGGCCGTATAAAAATTTAAATTTTGTATTTCCTAAAATTTAATTCCCTTGAAAATTTTAATGGATTTCATAAAATTCTGTACCTTTTTTTAAGCAACTTTCTAATTTATTATATATGTCTAAGATCAATATTTAAAGAATAAAAGCCGAGATCAATGTTTTTGGGACTCCCTGTATATATATATTGTGCAAATAGGGTGATGTTTCACATCAATCTATAACGAGTAACAGAGTTACTCACTATTCTTTTATTTTTAATAGAGGCATGAAAGCTTAAACAAGAAGAAGAAAATCAAACATGGACGGTCCGGTCCTGCTTCTGCGGAGACCGACAAATTTTGTCTACCATGTAGATGACATCAAACGTATCTTCGTTGAGTTCAAGCTCCAAAAGTTTACAATGGGCTGTTACGAATATGTAAAATGATTGTTGGCATTCTCGCCCTTAACAAGGGGAAAATAACTAAAGTGTGGCTCCATTCAACTTTCTCTCATTAGAGTCCATATTTAAATAGCTTGTGAGTTTTCTTTTTCCAAATTTTACAATAAAGAATGTTGAAGACCCAGACCGTCCGACTCGTCCAGAGGACTAAGAGCAACTATTTGGAGGCCGGACAATAAAGAATGTGAAAAATCTGTACCTTTGGCCCAAATGACCACAATTATGGTGTGCAACCCTACAATTAAGCGCTTGGAAAGATCTTCCGATTGATACCAGGTTTGACAATGCACGCCCCCCCCCCCCCGAGAAAGACGCATGACGTCACGATTACATAAATTGTATTGCAACTATTTTTCAGCACGGTGATTAAAACTATGTCTCGGGATCATTGAGCGGTAAATAACACCTTATATGCAAGATTAAGTTAAATTTTGTCCTGTGTTGCCATGTTAAGAAAAAGTAAAATTTCAAAGTTTATACTCGGAATTTCAAAAAAATAATTCTATCTACAGATTTTTTTAAAGCAAAGCAAAATATAAAGTTTCGTGAAAATTCATTAATTTTTGTGGCAGCTATCGTATTGTTATAACATGTATTCTCTAGAATCTCAAAATAAAGAATTAGGAACTTTGTAAAGTGATAAGCAAACAATTTACCTGCACAATTTTTTATGAAAATGCTTGCATATACTCAATAATTTATCCAATACCCTTTTTCTTTTGCATTTCTAGCACTTTAATAGTTTTTTCACGTTATGAAGATAACCTGGGCTTATATTAACTTTAATTAGAACTCTACTGTCTTTCATATTTCGAATATCGTTTGAAAAATGATAAAAGATATGGGCTATTTTGTAACTTATTGCAGACTATTTGAGATGATATACTTGCATTTACTAAAAAAGGCTTAAAACTTCCAATTATGCTAATATAAAAAAAATTGTTCGGGAGCGACCTTAGTAACACAGTATGAATAAAAAAAAAACTTGAAATAAAAATGACAAATATGCGGATAGCTTCTAAATTAATTGGACTTGACATTGCAGACACACATACTGACAAGTTTATAGCAAAGATATTTCTAACTGAGTATTGCATACAAACAAGAAAGCACAACTGGTCATTCTTCTACCACTCATGGGCATTGAAGCAAGCAATGAGGTGACAGAGTACAAAATTCCTTTGCAAAGATGTTATTTTTTATTTTCGCATACTAATGAATATAGTATAGAGAAAGTATTGTTTTTACGAAGATTTTCAAGTTCTAGATTGTGACGCCAATTTAGACTTTAAAACCTCCTAAACATGTTTCGACTTTTTGGAATGATGTCCATCTGTCTGTCTGCTGTTGATTTCTTGTGAACAGTAAAAATGAAAATGGAACAATAGGAGAAGAAAAAAAAAATTAAAATTGAAGCAACAGGAGGGGGGAAATAATAAAAATTATAAAACAGCATTAAAATAATAGAAGAGAGAGAATAGTAAAAATAGAACAAAAGGGGGGCAGAGGGAGAAATAATAAGAATGGAAAAAAGGATACGGAAAATAATGAGAATTGGAACAGCAAAGGAGGAATAATTTCAAAAAAGATAAAGTAATATTGGAACAAGGGTGGAAATAATAAAAATGGGATTGGGACAATAATGAGAAGAGAATTTGCACAGTTAAAGAATAATTTTAAAAGGGAAAAAAATGATATTGAAATAGTGAAAGAAGGAAAATAGTAAAACTGGAGCAGAAGGGGAAGAAAAATAATAAAAATGGGATAGGGACAATAATGAGAAGAAAATTTGAACAGTTAAAGAAGAATTTTGAAAAAAAAAATGAGATTGAAACAATGAAAGAAGAAAAATAGTAAAGAAAGTAGGATCAATAATAAAATTTGCACAAAAGGAAGGAGAAAATAGTAAAATTGGAACAATACAAGAGAGAAAAAAGTAAAAATGGAACATCAAAAGATATAGAAAAGGATAAATAAAGAAAACAATTTATAAAAATGTAACAAAAGGAGTGAGGGGAAATGATGAAAATGTAACAAAAGTAGAGTGGGTAAATGATAATGTAACAAAAGGAGAGAATAATAAAAATGAAAAAATTTCAAACGAGAAAAAGCAGTAATATCAAATCAATATAAACGAAAAATAATAAAATTGGAATAGTAAAAAAGAGAAAACTAAAATTGGTATAAAAGACGAAGGATAATAATAGATATAGTAAAAAAGAGAATGTAAAACTGGTACAAAAGACGAAAGGATAATAATAGGAATATAAAAATGAAAGGATGATAATCATGTGGATTTAAATAATCGAAGAAGGATAATAATAGAAATTGGAATAAGAGAAGAGGGGAAAATGGAAAAATAAAACAAGGCAAATAATGGGAATTCTAATAATAAAAACAAAAATTAGTAAGAATTGTACCGTTAAGAGAAAATGACTAGATAAAACTGGGACAAAGAGAGGAGAGTGGAAACATGAAAACAATAAACCGAACAATAAAATAAAGATGAACCGAACATGAAGACAATAAAAGCGAAAAATAATAGGACTTAGAACGAGTCCCTATATTCATTCTTTGTTGCAGGATCATCAATGCTTTGTGAGTAAAGATATGCAAAAATTCGCAGCGCACAAGAATTTTGTGAGCTATAATTTTTCTGGGTACACCTATATAAGTAGTATAGCCTATCAAGAAGCTACGAGTCTATATAAGTGTTTTTAGTGCATCTACGCTTGTAAGTATTATAGACAATGAGGCTGGTTCTGGTTGCATCAATGCCTCATGAACTTGTATATAAGTACAAGGAAAACTAAGATGCTGCGAACAAATATATAAGTGTTCCAGATGCATCAGTGTTTTATAAGCCTATATATAAGTAAAATACTATGCGAAGATGCAAATGGATAAAAATGACGACTAATCAAAGAAAATTCAATATCTTAGAAAAAATATAAATATCTACTATAAGAATAACATTTTTTGTAACTGTAAAAGTAGTAAATTCATTGCATTATATAAGGAAAGTCATGTGTTGCCCACACCATATTTTTTTGTAAATGTGTTTACAAACGGGACTAGGATGTTTTATCCTTCAGATAATTTTGTATAGCGAGAACATATATTCTTAAACTTCTTTTTAGGAGCATTAAATTAAATATTTTGATCAACAATGTAATTTAGTATACTACAAGAATTTGCAAATGATCGGGAATTTTAAGTTTCTTCATATTATATACGAAGAACGGGTATACTGATAGTAAGAAATAAGACAAGATTACTTACAATAATGCCATCAAAACTTTTCTAGTATAGTTCCATTCGTCCATGTCGTCCTTCGGCTTTACAATAATCGCACCAAATTTAGTGAGTTCCTTTAGAAAAGGTAAGTTCCCGGCTAGAACAGCAGCTTTTACAGCATCCAAACAGCTGTCTACCTCCACGGCTTCAGAATCGTACGGCTCAGTAAAAACAGACGATATCAAAGATGGTAATTCATAAGTATATCTTGAACACATTTCGCGGGCATAACTTTGCTTGTAAGAAATTCCAAGCTCATTGCGTAAACAGTGAGCGGCTAAGAAAATATCACTGACACAATCCATATCGGGGCATTCTTCGGAACCTATGATCTCTATCATCCTGTCCGTAATAGCTCGGATAAGTGGCCGATACTTGCTGTAGCGCAGAATATGACTTCTGTAAGTTTGTATACACATGACATAGCGGGTTATGTCCCATGTTCTAGCAGTGCCGTCACGCAAGTTATCGTTAAACAGTTCTATGCACTCTGTTAAATGCCTGAAAAAAGCCATAGCATAAAGATCGATAGATTGCACACGATACACGAGTTCCAAATTTTGTTTCTTTTACAATTGTCGTATTGCTGTCACACAGAAGTCATAAACCAAAGATGTCCACAATTTTCTGAAAATCTTCCACTCTATACTAACTTGACATATAAAAGCACAATATAGCAACAGAATTTCTAATTTGCTAAAAACTCAAACAATTTCCCTGGTCTGCAGAGATGAAACCAATACCTTGCTGAGCAAACGTACACACATAGCACAACACAGAGAAAAGTGAGGATTGTGTGTTGAACTTCGACCCCTAGACTGGATATCTAAAGCAGCTACGGACAGGAAGGCTCCGTAATGTTAAATTCTGAAACCACTAGGTGGCGCTGTCGCTGTAGAGAATTTGAGGAATAGGGACATCCTGAGGGAAAATATTCAGTATTGTGTGTTACAGAAAATCTGAGCACGTGGTAAGTTTTAATGATCATTATTTTCTTTAATTTCGTTTAATCCTTTAAGTTTCCTTTAATTGATCGTTGTCTGAGGATTCGTATATCTTTTATTTGCATTTGATTCCTATATTTAGCACCTGCATAACTATTCATGTCTATTTTGGTTTGATTTGGATATTTAGCACGTGCATAACTATTCATGTCTATTTTCGTTTGATTCGGATATTTAGCACGTGCATATCTTTTATTTGCATTTGATTCTTATATTTAGCATGTGCATAACTATTTCCTCCTATATTTAGCACGTGGTAAGTTTTAATGAGCATTATTTCCTTTAATTTGAAGTTCTTGATGATTATTATATATATGATTCGGTCGATCGTTATCTGAGGATTCGTATATTTTTCGCACGTGCATAACTAATCCTTTCTATTTGCATTTGATTAATGATGTTCTTCTGGTGAAATTTGTGTTTGCGTGGACATATACATAACTAGTAAATTTGATTCATGACTGGTAAAATTTAATAAATTGAATTCAGCCTAGTGTTTCTATTCTTACTGATATTTAAACGTTCTTTTGTAATGTAAATTTGTTTGAACATTACATTTCTATGATTACATTTAAATTAACACAAAAAAACTGATTTTAATATTACCCGGCTATTACATTTGTGTATGCGTGGATATATAATGATCTGTAGCTGAATACGAACGTGTGGCGTGTTCATCTTGTTACAAGCGTTATATTTACCACTGCATAACTATTCCTTTCTATTTGCATTTGATTCGTAAGAAACTAGTAAATTATTTTCATGACTACTAAAATTTAATAAATTCAATTCAGCCTAGTGTTTCTATGCTTACTGATATTTAAACGTTCCTTTGTAATGTAAATTTGACCCGACCATTAGATTTCTATGATTACTAATGTTTAAATTAACACTAAAATTTCAGATTTTAATTTTACCCGACCATTAGATTTGTGCATGCATGGATATATAATGGTCTGTAGCTGAATACGCACATGTGGTGTTCACCTTGTTACAGGCGTTATATTTACCACTGCATAACTATTCCTTTCTATTTGCATTTGATTCGTAAACTAGTAAATTTAATTTGTGTAATTGGAATGAACTGTTTCAAATAAAAATCAAATATGTACTTTTATATGCATATTCCTTGCTCTTACTACGCACCGCAGCTAGCTAGACACGGGATTGCTACATTGTGCCATTAATTGTACCAAATGTAAATTCTTTACACTAAAGCTGTATTAAATGTTCTCTCAGAACACTTAGTAACATATAAATGAACACTGAAATTTCTCATTTTAATTTTATACGACCATTCGATTTGTGCATGGATAGTTATATTGGTCGATAGCTGAATACGAACCTGTGGTTGATAACTTTCACATGCCATTAAAAGAAAACAAACACCTATTTAAACAAACTTAATTATAATAAAAACAGAATCTACTATGTTATTCACCTTCTTACAGCATTAATTTGCATGGTTGAGCAACTAACAATAAAAATCTGAAGTGGGCAGCACATGACTTTCCCTGCAAAATAAAATTCATATTTTCTTTATTTCTTTAATAATTTATTTAATTGAGTTTAATTGCACAAAATATAAATCTGCCTTTTTAATTCAATTTTTGTTTTTATTTGATAATTGGACATTTTTTCTAAAGTGGCGTAACAAAAATGTAAGAAATCTCAAATATCTTGAGAATGGTTAGGCCTAAAGTATAATGAAGTGTGTTATAATCTTTTACTCGTTAAAAATTACGTATAAAACAAGATTTAAATTGATACATTTGAGCATAAGTAGTCTTTTTCTTTTTATTTTGGCAATGTTTTGGGGCCATTTCGTGAATAAAGGCAGGTTGTTCTTTTGCGAATCGTAACAAAATCTAATCGGCATGATCCAAGATGGCAGTTATTTTGATTCTTATAACCACTAATTCTTAAAACCGACAGCTACTGTATTGCATATATCTAAGGAACATTTATTTATGTAAAACATTTATGATATCCTAACTTACTATTAAATAATAACTGACAAATTAATATTTCTTGTAATTTAAAAGGTGTGTTCTCTGAAATTGGATGACATGGCTTAAACTGAGCAAGAGTGGGTGATGTACATTTAACTATATTATTTTTTTGTTGTTGTTATAGGTATTTAATGAGTGTTTAATTTTATGTAATATTGTTAATCCATTATGCTTAACATTTTCACTAAGTATTTGGATTTATTAATGATACTTCTTATTTGGTTTAGGTTTAGCTCTCTTTCTAGCTGAAAATAATGGATGTAGCAGAACATATGTATGAAGTATAATACTTTTTTCCTTAATTAATCAGCTTAACTGACAGTTTTTAGAAAATGTCTACTTCAGTTATCCACAGCTGATGAGCTCAAATGAGAGCGAAACCGGTCATGTTTCTCTGTTATCAGCATTAGTGACATGACTGGAGTTACACTTTTCTAATTTCAGATACTCTACTAATGTTGTTAACAGTTGTCTGCAGGAGCTCTTTCTTTAGGAGCAAAACCGGTCCTGTGGTACCGTAGTGTATAAAGATGTATGCTTGTACAGATGTATCACATATTACATACAAGTGGAGCTTGTGATTCAGGTATGTAATTTTTACAATAATATAACACTATGAAAAATAGCTTCTAATAAATTTAATTATTATATTGCAAAGGCCTTCGAAACAAATTTATATCATCAAAGAAATTTGGATGACATGGGAACCCTTTTCAAATGAAAGTCACTTCATTTCAAAGAGCTTCCCTCTGAAAGTCCTTCACCAAAAAACGTTTTCCTTGTATATATAGCTGACTATACATGCCCCATGCCTAATAAAAGATTATCCTGATTTTTTTTTGATGAAACCAGAAACCGATTAGAATTACCCCCCAATGCCAAGCTGATAAATAATTTTAGACTCGGTTATAGTGTAATGACAAAACAAATACAAATTGATAAGCATCAATAATTAAAAATATTTAAAAAGTAATATACATTGTAAATTCTATATACTTGTGAAATTTAAAGTCAATATTTTGTATAAATTTAATAAAACTGTTGATTCTTTTATTACATAATGTTGAAATAATTATTTACATTATTATTAACTGCATATCAAATGTCTTTGCCTATATTCCAATGCAAAAGTATCATTTTTTAAGTTTAATCAATCTTTTCAAAAATCCTAAAAATATCAAATTAAAGATTATATTAAAAAATAGGCCTAAATATATCATGACATAATCACTAAGTAAATCTTAAGTGTTTATCTTTCTATGTTAGGGAGCCCTTCTCTTCCAAATAATAAAAAGAAAAATACTGTCAAATCGCTCCACAAAAATATCCTGCCCAATATTTTGAAAAAAAAAAAAAATCTAATTCCAATCTTTCTACCAAAAATATTCTATATTTTACGTTTAAGAGCCGTTTTATTCCAAAATTTGATAAAATTGCAAGTATCGTTCTCTACTGAAATATATATAAGACATGGAAGTCTTTCTGTACAAATTGTGAAAAAAAAAGCGAATCCAACGAGAGCCGTTCTCTCCAAATTGTGAATAAAAAGCTAAGTCCAATTGGAGCCGTTCTGTCTGAAAGTTTGAAAATTTTACAAGTCCCGTCTTCTACCAAAATATATACGGGAGCCGTTCTGTACCAATTGTGAAAAAAAAGCTAAGTCCAATCGTACAGCCGAAAAGCCGTTCTGTCTAGAAAAATCCCTATATCTCCCCTACAGATTTTAAAAAATTCTCTATTTTCAGTGGTCAAAAAAATTTCTAAGTTTTAACATTAGGAGCCTTCCTGTCCCTAGCCGCTTGTAGAAATCGCAGTTGGCGCATGGAATTGTGGGTAAAAATCCCCAATCTATCCCCTTCGTCACAGACTATTATACAGACCTGTCACTCTCGATAGTTTCGTTTTCGCGGCGGCCATTAAACATAGACCAAAGAGAGGGTTGGCGCGCTCTTGGCGATGGTCTGGTTTGGTCCGAGCGCTTGGCAATGGTCTGGTTTGGGTCCAAGACAATTTTCAATGTTATAACCCTATTTCGCTCGGCGAAAACTTGGAACAACAGACTAGCGTGGTTTGAGTAACGTGAAAAAGGATTATTTGTTAAGTGTTTAGATCATTTCATAGAAATGGATTAATAAAAGAAAACTGGTTGCGTTACAGGGTATGTAATTTATGTTTATTAAAATTGAAATAATTTTAGTTATCACCATCCTACATACGTGTTCATTATAAGTATACACGTGTTCATAAGTATACACGTGTTCATATAAGTATACATGTGTTCATCATACGGAATTAGTGCTGTGTTATTACTGCTGGATTAGACTAAATTTTAAGAGGTAGTGGTATAATTAGTTAAAAAATATTTCCCGTACATATTTATGTAAAATTTTTATTAAGTGCCTTATGGTGGAAAATTCCCTCCCCCCCTCGGGCAATTAATGATTGAGTTCCACAACTTCGATAGTGCATTTATGTAAATTTGATATTTACTATATGAATATTTTTATATTTAAAAAAAAGTCTATTATCAGTATCCCAGAATAAATTAAGGATCAAGTAATTAACGATTAACACGCTACTATACTTTTTAGACTGAAAATATTATATAATATTTCAGTCTTTTGAGTATGTTAGCTTGTAAATTTTTGTGCATTATGTTTTATAGTGAGACAATGCAATGTGTCTGTTTTTAAATCTATTTTATGATTATTTGAATTAAATATATAACTATGTTTATTTAAATATTCTTAAACTAATGAATATATTTATGTTGCAGATTAATGTATTTTTAAATCCTGATCCTTTCTATAGTTTCAAAAATTATAAAAATTCAGTCCTCAACATTTTGTTCCCCTCCCGTTTAAAAACAAATAGCCAAGCGAGCGATAACGCGCCAAATCTGTGAGACGCATCGTAGTTCAGTTGGTCCAACTCACGAGCTCTAGTGTCTATGCGACATCCCATGTTAAAAATGCTGCCATAGGGTCCTATGAGAGTGAACCTTCTGAATATAGTATTATGTGCCCTTCGTTCCCTCAAATAAGAAGGAAGGGAATTATACCCCCTTCAAACCCTCGTGGCTGTTTCTTACACGTGGAACTGTGTTTACACGTGGAACTGTATTAACACGTGGAATTTTACGAACATTGTGTGCAGTTGTTCGCGGTTTTTCAGAAGAGAAAGGAGATCTATATACGCTTGTGTATCACTTCAGATGTTAATTAAGCTCTGTCTTGTTAATAACACCCCTTGCAAGATGAACGAAGACACAAGACATGACAGCAATGTCGGACTTTCTGAGCTGACCGCCATTTTGGACACTGAATGGGAGCCTGGAGAGATCCTTGATGACGAACAAGCCCTCACTGTTGAATACGCCCTGCAGCTACAGAATCCTGCCAGAGCAGCGGTAGCATATCTCCAACTCAACAAACACTCAATGGATGCAGACAGCCAACTGAGGACGAACCAAGCCATCAGAGGTATGTGCTATGATCTTGTTATATTAAAATGCTCCCCCCCCTAAATTTAACGAAATTAACTTCAACTTAATTTTTGCTACGCAAGACAAATTTGAAGAACTTAAATCTTATTACTTAAAAGATGATTTCACCTTAGTTGAAAATAAAAGGACCACAAGGTCAACCAAAAAACCTAAAACTATTGTAATTAAAGCAAAAAACCTAAAATCAAAACTTCCATCGGTGTAAAGCACCCTAAAATCTCAAACCAAGAATGGGAAACTGACATCTCTGAATCCGAAGGAAATGACTGTGGCGACATTCCTAAATTTAAAGAACTCCAAATAGCGGCGCATGAATTCTTAAATCCAAGTACCCCTCCCCCCCCCCCACAAATCATAATCAAACTAGAATAACTAAAAGTAAAGTAAACACCCCTTTCACCAGCAACAGCAATGAAGAACCCCCCCCCCCCCTCAAATAATCAGTAGAGATAAATATCCCGACCCTTTTTATGTAGAACTTAATGACAACTCAAAACAGTTAATGATAGATTTAAGCAAACTTACGGAAGATCAGGTTAAAGCCAAACTAACTGGCGAAATTCTCAGAATATATACAAAAACAGCAAACCATTATCGTATAGTACAAGACTACTTAACAAAAAATAAACTGAAATTCCATTCAATCAACCTAAAGGAAGAAAGACCAAAAAAGGTTGTAATTAAAGGATTTCCCCCCCCCCCCCCATTACCCCTGAAGAAATTAAAGAATTTTTTGAAGCAAATGGATATCAACCACTTAAAATACACCCCATGAGAAGTCTCAGAACGAAACTCCCACTCCCTAACTTCCTCATGCACCTCTCCCCAACCACAGACTTGGAAGCAATATATCAAATTAGGCATATAAATTATATCTTTGCAGAAATCGTCCCATTCATCTCAAAGTGTTACGCGCAATGTTATTGGTGCCAGGGGTGGCAACACTCGTCAGACCGGTGTTCGCACGACTTCAGATGTTTAAAATGTGCCGGCCATCACCCAACTCGTGAATGTACCAAGCCTCGGTCCACCCCTGCTACTTGCGCAGATTGTGTTTTCCCTCACCCCGCGAATTATAGATCTTGTCCTGAAAACCCAGAAAAGAAAAGAAATTCCCTCCCCTCCTGGACCAATTACAACTATACACCTCAAAATTCCATTCCAAATTCTAGGAACCACTCACATGTCAGAAACCAAAACTCTTACCAAGCTAACCAAACGAACCGAGCAAACAACCAACCCACCCCGCGTAGGTCCCCCCCCCTCTTAAACGCCTGGAATCTTCAATGCAACAATCTGCCATGCAAAGACATCCCCTCTGTTAAAAACCAAATGGAAAACGTTCAAACAAATAAAGCAACAAACAGTCCCCCCCCCCTCCCCAACAGAGAAAGGAAAATCAAACCGTTGATCCACTCTCCACCCATAAAAACCCTACAAAAAGCAGTGAAATATATGAAAACCATAAAACCAAAGCACCAACTCGAGTAAATAGCACAACTCAGACTTCTGGAAACCAAAAATGTACACCTCACCCCCCCCAATATGAACCAAACTTCCAAGTCAGGACAATCAATGATAACATCAATGGAGAATGCAGAAATCCTCCCAACAATCATACTGATCAAGACAAAACCTCCCCATTTAACGATTTGCTAAAAATTTACAAAGAAGCCAAAGTATTATTCCAATACCTAAACATAAACAAAATCCTAAAATTTCTTAAAGAACTAGGCAAAATTTTTCAAACTAACATCCCCATTGTTGACAAAGGCCTTCAAATATTAGTACTAGTAGATCATCATTTTAATCAGAACCCCAATAGCCAATCATGATCTCCCCCCCCCCCACACACACACCAAATGCTCTCACCATCATATCGTGAAACGCCAACGGAATCAAAAGCAAGATTCACGAACTCAGAGATTTCATCGAAGAACACAAACCTCATATCTTACTAATTCAAGAAACCAAGATCAAAGACCCCCCCCCCCCCCCCAACAATTTCCGCATTCCAAATTACTCTTCATTCCACACACCTCGTCCTAGTAACACTAATACACAGCACGGCGGTACCGCAATTTACTATAAAAGCAACATTGAACACGTAAACATAACTCCTTTAGACACAAACATTATCGAACACACATTAATTAAATTTGAACTTCCTAACTCTCATTACATTCTTATAGGCTCTATATACGCAACACACAAGTCAAGACATAACATAGCAGACGATCTCTCTGCCTTATTTGCCATTCATGACAGATCAATTATGATGGGGGACTTCAATTCCCACCATACTAATTAGGGCTGCAGCCGAAGGACCAAATATGGCATAGACATCAACACACACATAAACAACACAAATTTCAGACACCTTTTCCCTAATACATCCACCAGACACAACACTAGAACAACCTCTATAATTGACTTTGCCCTTCTTAATAACATTCCCGCCCCTCACGAAATCCACACCATAAATGATCTTTGCTCAGACCATCTCCCCATAAAACTCACTCTTTATTTTAATACTAACTTCCCAATCACTTCCTCAATTAAATCCACAAATTGGAAAAAATTTAATGGAATCCTTTCTAACTCCCCACTTTTAATAGCAAAAATAAATAACTCCCAGGATATAGATGACTGCACACAAAAACTGACCAATGAAATTAAAACTGCCATCGCCACAGCGACCTCTTACAACCCTCCCCCCCCCCACACACATCAGAAACTTCCCTTTCATATAAAAAAACTAATTAAAAAACGCAACAAAACCAGACACAGATGGCAAACTACTCGCTTCCCCCCCTTTTAAAACACACCTTAACAATTTAAGCAAACAAATCAAAATTCAAATTAAATCACACAAACAACATCAATAGAAACGCTTCATCAACACTCTCGCTCCCACAGATAACTCACTGTGGGAGTTTGTCAAAAAAATTAAAACTCCTAGAACACACATTACTCACCTTACCACCAACCAAGGCACCATACACACAAACACTGAAATTGCTAATGCACTTGCAAACAACTACGAAGAGCAATTTTCAGAAAACCTTAACCTTGACTGCCCTCTAATTGAAAATGAAGTAACGATTGAATTAGTTTCCTTTTTCAATAGCCCCCCCCCCAGAAACACAACTATTCCTGCACCTCCCTCGGAAGTAATCAATGAAATCAAAAAACTCAAAAATAGAAAAGCGCCCGGAAACGATAATATTAATAATAAAGCATTTAAATACCTTCCCTTCAACATTATCTATTATCTAACTACAATCATTAATTCCTCCCTAAAATTAAACTATTTTCCAAAAAAATGGAAGACAGCAGTTGTCATTGGCATCCCGAAACCAGGCGAAGATCACACCCTAGCCCAAAATTATAGACCGATCAGCCTTCTAAACTCTTTAAGCAAACTTACGGAGCGAATTATCCACAATAGAATCAAACAACACATAGAATCCAATGACATTATTAAACCGGAACAATTCGGCTTTAGGCCTCTACACTCAACAACACACCAGCTGGTCAGGGTCACCGAATTCATCACCGAAGGTCTTGAAATCGGCCTCTCCACTGGATTTCTTCTTATTGACGTCTCGAAGGCATTTGATAAGCTGTGGCATGACGCTTTAATATACAAATTAATTCAGCAAAATATGCCAGACTCACCCATCCATTTAATAAACTCCTACCTTCGAGACAGATCATTTATCGTCCGCTACAAAAACGCGTACTCCAATCACAAACCTCTCAGGGCCGGAGTCCCACATGGCTCACAATTGGCTCCGACCCTTTTTAATCTTTACATTAATGACATACCTAGAGCACCTAACTATCACCTCGCTATGTACGCGGACGACACAGCCATCTACACTAGAAGCTCAAAAATATTTGTAATTCGCTCCAGACTTCAAAAGCACATAAACACAATTTCCGCCTGGTTTCGCGATTGGAAAATAAAAATTAATGAAAGCAAAACTAAATGCATCCTTTTCTCGAAAAAACATAAAAAACCCAAAGAAATTAAAATTAATGACAATACCATTCCATATGTAAATACTGCTAAATATCTAGGGCTAACCCTTGATGCCAAAATGACTTGGAAACCCCATATTCCAAATACCATCAAGAAATTTCATGCAGCCAGAAACATGCTGTCTTCCATAATGCACTCCCCCCATGCCAGCTACCAAAATAAAACACTTCTATATAAAACAGTTCTTCGACCAATCTTGCTATACGGTTCCACGATATGGGGATTTACTGAAGCTACCAACTTAAAAAAATACAGAGAGTTCAAAACAAAACCCTTCGTTTCATAAGAAAAGCCCCCATATTCCTTAGGAATGACGTCATACATCAAGACTTCGGGATCAACAAAATTAATAACCAGATTGCTAAAAATGCAAATAAATTCTTCCAAAATCTTAATAAAATTCCCAATGAAGCGATTTGTAATCTCCTTGAGTACGATTCGCACCAATGGAAGTTTAGGAAAAGGCCCAGACCCTCTACAATATTAGTATAACCTCTAAGCCAATCAAAATTAATCTTCTAAACTTATGAAAAACAGTAAATCCTGAAAACTTCAAATAAATGTTTTATACTTTCTCCTTCATAATCTTTTCGCACATCCAAATCATTTTATTAAGCATTTTCATCCCCCTTTTATGGAGCATTTTATGTATTTCAGAGCACAAGACCTTAAAAAGACATCTCGGAGATACGGTCAAATTTGGCCAGGTGCTCCTGAACGACAACCCAAGGCTGTGTGACCCTCTTTCAAGCCTCTTTCGAACGGGTATTTTCCCCGCTTGGACATGAGAACGGTGACACAGCCGAAATGCGGCCATGATACCGGCTTTAAATTGTGCATGTAAACGGGGTTATAGTGTTAGCGTTTTAATTATTGTTTTGATTTAATCTCGCACATTTTATATTAATTAAATCTTATTACATTACATTTTATTAATTAAATTTTATTACATTCAAAAAAAAAGGGGGGGGGGGTACGATTTAAGAAAATAAACAGTTTGCTCGTATATTTTTCATCATGAATCAATATTCACTATAATACATTTAATTTATTATTCTGAAAGTATATCATAGTGTGTGTGTTAAACGATTAGTTTCTATATTTTTATATGTTTACATTGAATTTCGATTTGATATAAATTCTCTTTTTGATCTAAAAAAAAACTAATAAAATCTAGTGTTTAGCAATAAGTTCTTCACTAAAAAAGCATCACTTAAATCGTTTACTAGTTAGGCATAAGTAAATCCCCCCCCTCCCCTAAAAAGACATAAAATTCTTTGTGCTAGCGTTTTAATTATTGTCTTGATTTTCAATTATTAGAGATAACATAATCGAAAATAACTTTATTTATAGGCATTTAGAAAGAAATTACGCCATGTTTATTTGTGTATAATGAAAATTTTAGAATTATTGCTTGTTTAGAAAACTTTCCGAACATATTTCTGTAAATTCGTGTATTTAAAACAAAATTCATTAAAAATAACATCGCCTCCTGTAATAACATTGACTGGTTTCAAAAAGCGAAACGAAACTTTCAGATGATTTATATTTTTCAGAAAGGGAAATACAGTTTTATTATGTATGTACCCTTCCAAAAAACCTCTGTACTGCATATTTAAGTTGTGTTTAAGTAAAATTAATATTATTTGAGTATTTATTTCATATTTTAAATTAAAAAAAATGATTGAATTAATTTTGTTAGCATCCTTTAACATTGGAGTCTACCGGGCCGTTCCTGACATATAGTTCCTGACAAAGTGACGTTGCGTCTTTACGTGCTCTCATTGGCTAAGAGCTGAAGTGGCGCAACCTTATAGATAAAGTAACCTTGCATTGAGCTGTAAAAAAGGGGAGGGGGATCACAAAATTTCTTTGGCTGGGCGAAAGAAAAGACTGCTGAAAGTGTGTCTTGTCTACTAAAAAGAAATACACACGAAGATCACTTGGGCCAACGGCCGTACCGTGCTGAAAACACCGGTTCTCGTTAGATCACCGAAGTCAAGCAGCATCGGGCGCGGTTAGTACTTGGTGGGTGACCACCTCGGAACACCGCGTGCTGTTGGCCATCTCGGGTGCGGTATCCCCGTGGTTTGCGCGCTAGATTTGCACGCTGCCACAAATGCCGCCGTGTTCATGCGGAGTACGATCACGTTAAACATGTGGGTCCGTAAGTCCTTCCGAGAGGTTGGTGGTAGGGGAAGGAGGGTACGGTCCCAGTGGATGCCTCCCCCACTGGGTTCCGGTCTAAATTGGGTGGCACTTCCCGGCCGTCCATACAGTTACCTTACACCTTTCTGGTAGGTCGGACGGTCTGGGTCTCAACAACAACAACACGAAGATCACTTCACCGGCGGTACAAAAGAAGTTTCTTTTCTCCTCGGTAGATTTTACATAATATACGATTTTACACACCAATTTCTTCCCGAATGTCAAGCCCAGACTCATAAATTCCTACCCTTAATTTATTCTTAATGAAATACATAACTGTAATAAAATGGGATGCAGTCATTAAATAATACTGAAATTATTTTCAACGTCAAAATAAAAGTATTTTGATTTAAATTTTTTCTTTCTTTTTATGGAAGTTAAACAAACAGCGATAAATAAAAAGAAAAATATTAGGATGCGAAAATGCATATGTATGAAACTATTTTCTTTTTGGAGATAAATTATCACCCCATACACACCATATGTTGTACACTTTTAAGTAAATAAAAAAATTTTAACTTACAAGAAAAGACTTTCAATCGGAACTTCAATTTTAACAAAACATTTACGGGCATTAGAATAAACAAATTTAACCTTTATGAAAAATATGTCCGTTAAGCCCCAATAGCAACACAGGAATTTTTTTTAAATAGAAATACAATTTCTTAATGAATCATTATGCGTTGCCACACATTAATAATTAAAAGAAAAACTGCTTCCCATATTTTTACTTTCCTTATATACAATAATGTATAAGGAAAGTAGTGCGACGGGGTAAAAAATTCGAATTCGAATTTTCGACGGGAGAACACGTTTCAAACATCCCTGATCACGATTCGAACATTTTTGAGGTAATGTGTGTGTCAGTGAGTCTGTGGAGACGATAACTGACGAACGAATGGACCTATTCGAACGAAATTTGGTACAAAAATCACAATCCGTAAACACCTTAAGCCTATTGTTTTTATACGCAATCGAATGTTCAGCACCCCCTAAATTTTCGAATGAAATTTCGAAAACATCATCAAAAATTCAAAACCTCTAATAAAGTCACGCAAATAGACATTTCTTACGTAATTTTTCATTAGAAAATGATTAAAATAAATTTTAGAACACTAGCATGAACCGTTCTCGAGATATTGCACATTTTTCAAAAAATTTAGATAAAAAAATTTTCTATTGAGAAACATGTTAACTTTTCATATTTAATATCATGCGATAAATTGGGTGACATTATTCTCGTGGATCTAGCTCGTTCCATTCATGAAAAAAAAATACTTTGGCGCGTAAACCACCGGGTTACCGCGCCCGAAAAGTGCCAACAGCACGCGGTGTTCCCAGGTGGTCACCCACCCAAGTACTAACAGCATCCGATGCTGCTAGACTTCGGTGATCTAACGAGAACCGGTGTTATCAGCACGGTAGGGACGTTGGCCGTCATTAAGGTGTTGAGACCCAGACCGTCCGACCTACCAGAAAAGTGTAAGGTAACTGTTTGGACGGCCGGGTCATTAAGGTGTGTATTTTCTTCTGCCTTTCTGATCCACCCTTGAGTTTCATTTTAGTCCATGTGTTTCCACGCTGAGGCTACAATCCATAGTTGGCGCCATGCTTTCACAATTGGGGTGCTATGCATTGGGGAGCTCACTATTGGGGGGGGGGGGTGCTCGTGAGAATCATTTATAGTTTAAAAATTAAATAGTTTACTTGTGGAACTTGTTATTTGTTGTATTTTTCTGCTGTCCCTTGTTGTATTTTTGTACTTTTCTTCTTGTATTGCCTTGCAATTGGAAATAGAAAAAAAACTTGTGGAACTTTTAATTGATTATATTTTGTCCACCATTTTCTGCGTAATATAGCCATGGTCTTAATTCGTAAAAAATAGTAAATAAAAATAAATTTGAAAACTATGAACACGCTAGCACAGACGCTAATGGAACATTGACAATGTTCTGCCAAACTGGATGCGAAACTAACGTCTCTGTATCCTTCCGTGATAGCCGCGAGTTCACGACAGATTTCTTTATTGAAGCCTTGCGCATGTGCAGTCATTTGGAACTGGGTCTAGCCTGAAACCCTGAAAATATCAGATCTCAGACGTATAAATCCGTTAAAAAATAAATAAAATAACAACTTAGAGAGAAACTGAAAATTGTTGAATTACGGGGGTTAAGTAAAAAGGAGCGTTTGAGCAATTTGTAGCGGGGATGCTGAAGCACCCCCGTGGCGTAGCCTATGCTACAAGCATTATATTTGTCGTATAGAGATCGAAAAAACTGATGAGAGCAGCACGAGATTTTCCCTGCAGACTCAAATTCATTTTTTTTTATTTCTTTAATTAGATCGAGTTTAATGGCATAAAATAACACTAAATTTGCATTCTTAATTCAATTTTTGTTTTTAATTGGTAATTGGACATTTTTCCAAAAGCGGCATAATAAAAACGTAAGAAATCTCGAATACGTTAAATAATAATAAAATGTACGTTAATTTAATCACACTCTGACTTTTCTATTCTTTATTTATTAGCTTTTACACGCTGTATTTCAGCTCCCCTTTACGGGGTTTTTTTTTGTTGTTGTTTGTTTCACTCTTTTCTAAATCCATTTTTGGTGATTTTCATCAAAGATCAAAAAGTTTAAAGTTCGACTTTGATTTTAATTTAATACACTAACATTAATACACGAAAGTAAACGCCTTGTTATAGAACAATAACACGTGAGGGCGAACTCGAATTTTACAAATGAACCGGCTGACTTCTGAGCACCCTATTTAAATCAATTAATATATTTCTTTTCTGGGAAAAAATAGGTAAGAAATCACTACCTTGAATGTTGTATGACTTAACTAAGCTCAGGGATTTTAACAAAGGGTTTGATGGCAGGTGAAAATGGCTTAGAGTACCGACTACTCAAGTCAACGGTGCTTAGAGCGGTAACAAGAAAGTCCGTACTAAAGTGTCTATAATATACCTAGTGTAACTTGCTCCCTTGGCAGTTTTCCAAAACTGGTTTCTGAGGAGGATGAAACGGGGAGAGGGCGCTGTAGTCAATTGTTGTCCGGGTAAGTTTTGGTAAGTTTAATTTTCTCTATAATTTTTTGTACATTTGCATCAATTGTTCCTTCTATCTCTAAAAATATTATCGCCTGGTTTTCGATTTCTTGTGCAAGCTCCTTAATTGTCATATTTGGTCCTTAATTGTCATATACATTATAGACACTTTAGTCCGTACTGTTTGCTGTTTCTTTTGTATTTACTGTAAATGAAATGAAGTGAAAAGATCGGGAGTTGACATACACACCCTTCCCAGATGTACGTTTCCATCTGAAAAATGCGATCACATGTTCACCAATTTTTCTGTAAGGCTGATGCCATTTACAGATAACCCTTCTCTTTATATATACCTCGTCCCTCAGGCTATACCTCTTGGAATAGTTCCAGGTAGTCTTGCCTCAGGCCCATTTCCCTAATCAAGAGTTTTACAACGGACTGAAAGGTCAAACAGCTCCTTTATGTGTTGGTAGAAGAGCTCCCACAGCTCAGACCCGAGGGCTCACCAAATTAGGCCGAGCATCTAAGTTCTCGGGCCGGGAAAAGTTCTCGATCCCCAACACAAAACAGGAACGACGAGCCACGGCAACCACACCGGACAGAAAAAGCCTCCGACCCCACCATGCAACGAGCGCACCCCCCGGCCAAGGCTATCTAAATCTAGGTGGCCTTGATCAGGTGGGGCCAAACGCCACCAGCCCCGGCAAGGGAAGCCGACGAGAACGAACGGAACCCCCATCCAGCAACGAACGAAGCCGGCCACGCCCGTCACCCACAGAACTTTGAGGTAACCTGGTAGGAGGGTTGTAAGAGATATTTATTAGGGACTATTTATAATTTTTACTTTCCCTGCAATACATGGTAATGTATAGGGAAAGTATTGGAATCATGCCGAAAATCGCAACTCGAGTTTTGGACTGATCTACACGGTTCAAGACCTCGAGTCCTGACCGGAATACGAAAAAAAACCATTTTCAGCGTGGCGTCTGTGTGTGTCTGTCTGTGCAGATTTTGTATCCACTCTAACTAAAAAACTAATTAACCGAATTTCGTAAAATTTGGTAGGTAAGTCACTTGTGGGCGAATCTGGTGCTGATTAGTTTTTGGGAACGAATCGGGATAAAAGAACCCGCTTTTTTTTGCGAAAGGGCCAGCAAAAATTGCCTGTATCGACTCTAGTTGAAAAACTAATGGACCGAATTTCACAAAAATTGGTTAAGTCGCTTATGGGTTACCCTGGTGCTGATTAGATTCTGGTATGATTCGAAAAAAAATAACCTGCCTTTTTTGCGAAATGGCCGGCAAAAATTGACAAAATCTAAACTAAAATCCTACGCACGCTCAAATACATCCATTAAATGCTTGTTTTATACGTAATTTTTAACGATGAAAATAATATCAACTCCATTACACTAGGACTACCCGTTCTCGAGATATTTTCGTTCTTTCGTATTTTCTCTACGCCACCTTTGAAAATAAATCCAGTTACCAAATGAAAACGATTGAATCAAAAGTGAATGAAATTTAATTAGAATAAAAAGAACGTGAATGGTCTACATGGAAAGTCATATGCTGCCCACATCAGATTTTTAAGTTTAACAGCTGGTGGTTTTCGGGAATAAAGGCCCAATTGTTGGCTCTTTACAAAAGTCCAATTTTCTCCAATGGAGATAATTTTCAGTAATAAGCTTGAAATCGTTTATCTGCCTTGATTACTGATGCCCCACCGGTCATTTGCCCACTATATTCCCGGTGTTCCACCAGACCGATCCGCCCCTGAACGTAGACTCAAACGTCTAATTTTGTTCCCCCACCCGTTCACACTTTCCTCTAAACAGTATCGTTTCTGTATTTAATCACCGATTGAAAATATTTCTAACGACGCAAGTACAATGCGTTGAATTTATTATGAAGACACGTTTGCACAAAGTACTCAAAATATAACAGCGATAACTCAAAATTATCCTTTTAGTTGTTGTTGTTGAGACCCAGACCGTCCGACCTACCAGAAAGGTGTAAGGTAACTGTTTGGACGGCCGTGAAGTATCCTTTCAGTTGTGTCACTTTTGAAGTAAAAATACGACGTTATATTAAATTAAAACACCGTAAAATGTTCAATTCTTTAAAAACCTAGTGTATTAGTAAATAATTAGAAGTTTGTCTTCGGCATACTCAACGTTATTTCAGATGGCGCGATGCTTTATACTAGTTTGTTCATACGCAAGACAGAAATAATAGAATAACGTGTTTTGAGGACTCTTGAAAGCATTCCGAACACGGTCATATTTTGAAATTTCGTCACGACCAACATTGTAGTATAGAACATGGGCACGAGCGTCAATAAACAACCTGCGTAGTAGAATGCGCAGAAACGTAAGGGCATTATTTTTACTATAACGGGTAATGGTAAATGGACGCTGATAGCAAATATAAAGTGAAACTAAACCCATTAATCATCGAAATTTGCCTTTGTGCTGAAAATAAGTTATTTAGAATACTTGAGCAACAATATATAGAAGGTCATTCGTTTGGAGTTATGTCACTATTCGTGGCATATCTTAGAGCTATGGAACCAAGGTCAAATAAGTACTTTTCAATGGCACCCGAACAGGTATCTAACATTTACACTGGCATTCGTTTAGGGTAGTAACGTGACCAACTCCATCTGAGTTAAAGGATCGTACATTAAAACCATTGCTATAAAATATAGTTTCATTGTTTCATCACTAATATATGAATTTCAAAAACTACGTACTTAACTAGTAGTAAATACATTTAAATACTGCGTTAATTTCTACTTTATATTATTAAACGTATTGAACTTATCACCGACAATGTTTTTTAGCGCACACAATTTAATCCCGCATTGTAGATAAGATTAATAGATAATAGTGAAACTCACTAACTACCTATCAGATTTATCTCCTATTGAAAATATTTTAATTGAATTAAATTTATGAATATTTGTCGTTACATGGATATTTGTTTTATTTATTTATAAAATACTGGATGGGTTTCGAAATTGCTTACACAAGGTTAAATAACTTAAAAACAAGCATATCATCAGAACAATTCAAAATTTGAAATGTATTTTAAAAGAAAACACATCAAAATAATGAAGACGGGGACAAAAACAGTGTGCAAAAGATAATCTTAACTTAGATGGCCGCATATTCCATACTCAAGCTACCACGAACTAAAAATGTTAAAATTGGCATTAGTAGTAGTTAAAGAGATTTTTGTACAAAGACGATGCCTTCTACTGTTATAAGTACTTGTGGAGGATTTAAAAATAAGGAAATTTTGATGGGAGTAACTAAGACCATAGATAATGTTGTAACATTTTTTTGAATTAAAAGCAAATCGTCTGTATTCAAGATGGTGTAAGACAAGATGTTTAATCGTGTTCAGGTAAGACATGCTTCATAAATCAGGAAGACTTTTAGTGAAGCGCTTTTCAATCTTAACAATATCGGAAATCAAATAAGGAGACCAAACAGAAATAGCTGAAATGGATAATTATGTAACAAAGTTTTAAATCAAAAACCAATCGTACGGTTTTTCCGAAAATTCGCCTGATTGTACAAAATAAGTATGCAAAAGATAATAAAAATGCTTAATTATATAGTTCCGTCAAAAATGTAAAGTGCACATTTTTTGCCACCATATGGAGGCTCCTATATAAATATCTTATTTTCGGCTACCTTTCCGATTTTCAGCTATTCCTCTGCATTGCAAATTGTGGACCAGGGTGCTACGTCATTGCTATGGACTCTCATAGAGGATGGCAAGGGGGGTACTCCCCCCTTCTGGCCGTTCAAGTTTACAAAGGTAGGCATTAAACAAGCCTATATTGAACGTCTTGAGTTCTCCCCCACTCAAGTCTTTACACGGGGTAATATATTGTTTGCCTTATCCTAGTGTTCTATGGGCGCTCATAGTCATTGTTTAGTTGTTTCTGCCCTAGTCGTTATTCAAATCTTTATATCCTAATCGTTTTCTTTCCTGACCAAAATTTTGAAAAATATTTGCCTCTCAATGCTAACGTTTGGCCTTGACGATTCCTATTCTAGACTCATATATACGTAAAACATCCTTCTTTCTTTAAACCCAAACATTCAGACCTAACCGTAGGTTGAAAACACAGACAACTCGACACGCCCTAATACATGAGCAGCTATTTGAGTGGCCGCTACCTACTGGAATGTGTAAGATATCTGTTTGGACGGCCGGGACAGTTCCACCCAATTTAGACCGGAACTCAGTGGGGTGCGACATCCACAGGAATTGGACCCTCTTACCCTGCCAACAACTTCTCGGAAAGACTTACGGACCCAAAGATTTAACTTACTCGTACTCGGTTTAAATACGGGGACAGTTTGAGCAGAGCCGGTAATCGAATTCGAGTCCTCCGACTGCAGTTCCCGTGAATTAAACATTGAGCTATCCAGCCCAGCATAAAACATATATTATGACACACCTTTAGCTTGCTCTATCGGCCGTCCGATTTGCTGCCCAAGACTTCGGATGAGTCGGACGGTCTGGGTCTTCCACACCTTTGACTTCCGGCCGTCCAAGCAGCTGCTCATGTCCTCGGTCGAGTCGGACGGCCCACGTCTTCAACAAGTTTGACTTGAGCACCCAGGTCGTGCTAAGTAAGGTAGCAATATATAGTCCTAAATATATCTATGAACCCTGTGACCAAGTGTGCGCAGAGAGTTCAGATGAACTGTTACATGAAATAAGGGCTCGGACAGAAAATTTGACTCGAGCACCATAATTTCTGTGGGTGGACTTGAGAAACTGGTTAGAATGATCTTGATTTAGTAAATAATTCATTTAAATGCGATCTAATATCTGATATAAAATAGTAATTTTCTTAATTTAGTGCTGCCATCTGTTATTGAATATAGAAAACAAGAATGATTTCGGGAGAAATAAAAATGCTTCAGTCTACATTAGAGAGGCTCGCTAGTCCTCATAAAGTCAGCAGCGTAATTTGCTGGGAGTCGGCTTCCCCCCGCCCAAATATTGCCTTATATATATATATTTCTAATATATTAATTATATTTCTAATATAATTTTCCTTTTCGATTCATATTTCTAGCATTAGAACAATAGTACATCAATTTTTAATCCCCCACACCAAGGAATTCCTTAAATGACACCCTTGAATAAATGTTTGCGAAATTGCGGCACATAGCAAGTTTTCTTGCTATCACTGCAAGTATAAAGATTTTTATTCTGACGAGCGTATAATAGAAAAACCTGTTTATGGATTTTGATATCTGCTGTGGGAGCGTGATCTTAACTTTGGTAAGGCCCCCAATAGTAGGCCGAGTGTTAGTACGATCAATTTTTGAATTGTTCTCTTAATTTTTGCTTCTCCTAATTGTAAATTTCCTGTCTTAGCATTTTAACATAAATATAGTGTACAAATATTAGCTCAGCTGTCTTAAATAATTTAAAAATAAAAAAAAAAATACTTCATTTGTAACTGCATAAGACAGTTGATATATTTTACTAATACAACATCAATGCATAAGTATTCATTGCAACAAAAACACGAACATTTTTATCTTATTTTTCTGAGCAAAAATGTCCCTATCTTAGCTCCGTATATTGACTGCTCCGTCACAATCATCATAACATAGGCCTTCAAAACTCGTTAGTACATTCAATTTACTGTTCTATGCTGTCATTAATGAAATGTTGGTAAAATATCAATAAAATTTCAAAATAATCAAAGTTAAATTCAAGAGCTTTACACATTGACGAAAGAAAGTTTTCTTGTATAATGCTAAATTCTTGTATTATGCTAAATTCTTATATTTAAATATAACACTAGTTCTAGGCATTTTCATCCACGCTTTATGGGGGAAGATGGCGGGTGATCATTAAATGTGAAACCAGCACACTTATTTAAAGTTCTAAATATTAGAAACCGTTTCAAATTTAAGTGTAAAAATGGCGCACATTTTATAGTTTTGTAGCGGTACGTAAAACAATATTTCGTCTCCGATCACTGTTGTTTTATTTTTAACTGTCTCAGATATTTTAATCTGAAAATCAATAACTATAGCTTTATTTTTAGATAGTTTGATTAACATTAGCCAGCAGACGATTTCGTATTTAAAGGCTAACTCTGTTACTATTCTTACAAATGAAATAAAACATAAAACAGTCATAAAACATTCAATTATAAAATATAGAAAAAAATCGTTTGCTATAATCAGAAATAAAGTTATTTTTAGAACAGCTGGTTGAACATCAATAGAGTTAGTTAAGAAAACTTGGAATAAAGAATATTACATACATATGGATACATTTATACATGCATGATTCGATGTATAGATACATATATGCATATTTAAAATTGAGATGATTTAAATTTACTCACGAGCGAACGTGAATCGGAAAATAATTGTCACCTTCTACTAATATCAAATTGAATCCAAATTAAAAAATTAACTAACTGAAATCCAATTTTAAAATCTTGCTTATACTGAAGCAAAGGATACCACTTCATCAGGCTTGTTATTATTAAAATTTAGCAATAACGAATTGTCAACTGCGGTAACAAGGAAACATATGTACTGTGAAATATCATTTAAACATTTTTAAATAACACTTTTCATCCACATATTTAAAAAATTGTGGTAATTAATAATGCAGTTTATATAACCAAAATTATGCGGTTAGTTTTAGATATCTTTGCAACATAATTATAATTTATTCTTATCCGTACATATTAGCAGAAAGAATGAAAATATTCAATTGCTTATTGTATGCATAAAAAATGGTATAGTAAAAGAAACAAGAAAGAACAATCATGCATAAAGCATTGATTATGAAACACTTTCCAACTTCAATAAAATTTTATTTAAACATCTCTAGAATGCGATACATTCCTCTGTAATATTTTAACAAGAAAGATCAATCATGCATAAAGCATTGATTATGAAACACTTTCCAAATTCAATGCAATGTTATTTAAACATCTCTAAAATGCGATACATTCCTCGGTAAGATTTGTAAAATTGTCGCATTTCTACATTGATTTATTATACTTGAAAACATAAAATTTCATCGAAAAAAATGAACTTCATTCAAATGACGGCATTGAAATATAAATTGCCTGGTTTAAACATCTCAAAAATGCGATACATTCCTCGGTAATATTTTTAAAATTATCATAATACTACAAAATTTTTTTATATTTGAAAACTTCATCGAAAACGAATAAAATTTATTCAAATGACGCCATCAAAATATTAACAAGAAAGATCAATCATGCATAAAGCATTGATTATGAAACAATTTCCAAATTCAATCCAATGTTATTTAAACATCTCTAAAATGCGATACATTCCTCGATAAGATTTGTAAAATTGTCGCATTTCTACATTGATTTATTATACTTGAAAACATAAAACTTCATCGAAAAAAATGAACTTCATTCAAATGACGGCATTGAAATATAAATTGCCTGGTTTAAACATCTCAAAAATGCGATACATTCCTAGGTAATATTTTTAAAATTATCATAATACTACAAAAATTTTTTATATTTGAAAACTTCATCGAAAACGAATAAAATTTATTCAAATGACGCCATCAAAATATAACATGCCTGGCTCTCCCTATAAAAGCAGCATTTCATTCATTTCATTTATCACAATACTATAACAATTTATTTTATTAAAAACTTAAAGCCATGGATGTACAAGTAATTTAACTCTATGCCTAAAACTTCATCAAAAAATCGTTTACTTCTCTTCGCAAATTCAATGAATGTTTCATTCACATCAGCTATTTTTCAGACTCCAAGAGTTAAATAATTTTGCGTTAAAGAAATGCAGCAATTCTTGTGCAGCTCATTCTACATCTTTTGGTATTTACATTTTCCTCAAGTGAAAAGTAGGCTTCGTTGTAGAAATAATCAAAGTTGGATGATCATTTAAACTTAACTATATTGTAATTGCGTTGTTTCAATATGTAGATGCACAGAATTTAAGCAAAAATAAAGCGGTTTTAGGACGGATGAAGCACTAAATTTGAATTAAAAAGAACTTTAAAAATCACGATTTTGACACAAGATGGATGCCATATTTTATTTTGAAGTGGGTCACGTGATCTCTTCATATAATTTTCACGTGATATTTCCATATAAAGGGTGTAATTATTATTTTAATTTTTATTTAAATAACTACTAAATATATTTTGCTGAACTTTTTTTTATATATTTTACGGGATAATTTGAATATTTCAAAAAACTTTCGAATCAACTTGTGAATTTTAAATCCGCTCAAAAAATGTTTGAAAACTTAGATCCCATAGTGTTCAATGTATTTCATTTTTTCAACTCGGGTTCAATCCAAAACTAATTTGGGGATATTATTCATTTGTATTCCCATAGGTCTCACAGACCGTCTGAACAGCATACTAAAATTTCACTTTGATAAAGTCATTTTTACGGCAGTTATCGAGCTAACGATCAGACAGACAGAATGAACAAAGTCATAAGCACTTTTCAACTTTGTTGTAAAGTGTTAAATATCATCACAATACTACATTAATTTATTATATTTGAAAATTTAAAACTTTATCGAAAAAATGCATTTCATTCAAATGACGGCACTGAAATATAAATTGCCTGATTTAAACATTTCTAAAATGCGATACCATCCTCGGTAATATTTTTAAATTATCATAATACTATAATAATTTATTATATTTGAAAACATCATCGAAAACAAATGAACTTTATTCAAATGACATCATCGAAATAAAAGCAACATTTCATTCATAAACATTTTTCCATTCATTTCATTCATCACAATACTATAATAATTTATATTATTTAAAAACTTAAGACCATGGATGTACAAGTAACTAAACTCTATGCTTAAAACTTCATCGACAAAATCGTCCTTCTCTCTGTAAAATCAATGAATATTTCATTCATATCATCTATATTGCAGACTCCTTGAACTAAATAATTTTGCGTTAAAGAAATGCAGCAATTCTTATACAACTCATTCTATATATTTTGCTGTTTACATTTTCCATAAGTGAAAATTAGGTTTCGTTGTAGAAATAATCAAATATGGATGATCATTTAAACTGAAATATATTGTAATTGCGTTGTTTCAGTATGTAGATGCACAGAATTTGAGCAAAAATAAAGCAGTTTTAGGACGGATGAAACACTAAATATGAATTAAAAAGAACTTTAAAAATCACGATTTTGACACAAGATGGATGCCATATTTTATTCTGAAGCGGGTCATGTGATATCTTCATATAATTATCACGTGGTCGTTTCATATAAAAGTTGTAATTATTATTCTAATTTCTATTTAAAAAACTACTGAATATATTTTCCTGAAATTTTTTTTATATATTTTATGGAATAATTTGAATATTTTCTAAAACTTTTGAAGCAATTTGTGCATTTTAAATCCGCTTAAAAATGTTTGAAAAATTAGTTCACGCAGGGCTCAATGTATTTCATTTTTTCAATCCGGGTTCAATCCAAAACTAATTGGGTGATATTATACATTTATATTCCCATAGGTCCCATAGACAGTCTGAATAACATAGTAAAATTTCATTTTGATAAAGTTATTCTTATGGCAGTTATCGCGCTAACGGGCAGACAGACTATATTATAGTATTGTGATGAATGAAAGGAATGGAAAAATGTTTTGAATGAAATGTTTCTTTTATATAGAGGCGATTTAAAGTTCGATGACGTCATTTGAAAAAATTCATTTGTTTTCGATAAAGTTTTCAAATATAATAAATTATTGTAGTATTATGATAATTTTAAAATATTACCGAGGAATGTATCACATTTTAGAGATGTTTAAACTAGGCAATTTATATTTCAATGCGGACATTTGAATGAAGTTCATTTTTTTCGATGAAGTTTTAAGTTTTCAAATATAATAAATTAATGTAGTATTGTGATAATTTAAAAAATAATACCGAGAAATGTATCGCATTTTTGAGATGTTTATATAAAATTGCATTGAAGTTTGAAAGTGTTTCATAATCAATGCTATATGCATGATTGATCTTTCTTGTTGAAATATATTTATAATGATACATAGTAGTGTGTGAATTACACGGGAAGGTGGGGGGGGGGGGGGCGAAGTCGCTTTGAAATAAAATTGAGTATTTCTAAATAAAACCGAGCATTTTAGTGTTTTTAATAAAATGACGTATTTTAAAAGTTTTAAATAAAATTGAGAATTTCAGTGTTTTTATAACAAAATTTAAAATTGCAATGCCTCTAAATAAAATTGCTACTTTTAGCGCCTTTAAATACAATTAGGAATTTTTGCAATTTTAAAAGAAAAGCAGAAATTTAAGCTCTTGGTAAATCAAATCGCAAATTTAGAGCTTTACATAAAAATCATGAATTTCGAAACTATTAAACGTTAGCACTTTTTGACAAATTCATGAATTTTAAAGCTTTTAAATAAAATTGTGTATTTTAACGCTTTTAAATAAAGTTTCAAATTTAAAAGCTTTTAAATAAAATCATAAGCTTGAGTGATTTTAAATAGAATATAAATTTTAACACTTTTATATCAAATCGCAGATTTTGCACTTTAAAATAAAATCATGAACATTAGTGGTTTCTGTAAAAGTGCACAGTCGTTGTTGAATAGAGTTAATTATAAATATAAAATAAATTGCTAAATAATTAATTGTTTTTGAGGAGAAATAGATATCTCAAAATAATAATACAAGAAAGATCAATCATGCATAAAGCATTAATTATGAAACACTTTCCAACTTCAATGCAATTTTATATAAACATCTCTAAATTGCGATACATTCCCTGATAATATTTTTAAAATTATCACAATACTACATTAATTTAATATATTTGAAAACCTTATCAAAAACAAATGAACTTTATTCAAATGACGGCATTGAAATATAAATTGCCTGGTTTAAACATCTCTAAAATGCGATACATTCCTCGGTAATATTTTTAAAATTATCATAATAATACAATAATTTATTATATATGATAACTTCATCGAAAAAAAATTAATTTTATTCAAATGACGTCCTCGAAATATAAATGGCCTCACTATAAAAGCAGCATTTCATTCATAAATATCTTTCCAATCGTTTCGATCATAAAAATACTATAATAATTTATTTTATTTAAAAATTTGAAAAGTTGTTATCTGCTATGTTTATTTTAAAATGTGAAACCTCTCTTACATATAAATAATTCAATTTTTTAAAAGATATTTATTATACAATATATCTCTTTTTTCTTTCTGGAGGAATGAAGAATTTCTGAATTTAATGGAAATTCTTCAGAATTTAATGGAATTTGTTTTTCTCCCTATATTGAATAATGTTTTTTTCAAAAACTACTTTACATATTTTACTGAAATTTTATTTATATATTTTATGGGATAATTTGAATATTTCCTAAAATTTTCGAAGGAATTTGTGAATTTTAAATTCGCTTGAAAAATGTTTGAAAAATTAGGTCCCATAGGGTTCAATGTATTTCATTTTTTCAACCCGGGTTCAATCCAAAACTAATTGATTGATGATATTCCTTTATATTCTCAGAGGTCCCACTGACAGTTTGAACAGCATACTAAAATTTCATTTCGATAAAGTCATTTTTACGGCAGTTATCGTGCTAACGGACAGACAGACAGACCGATTGAACAAAGTCATAAACACTTTTCAACTATGTTGTAAAGTGTTAATATTAATAATCATGCTTAAAGCATTGATTATGAAACACTTTCCAACTTCAATGCAATTTTATTTAAGCATGACTAAAATGCAATTCATTCCTCGGTAATATTTTAAAACTTATCACAATACTACATTAATTTATTATATTTGAAAACTTAAACCTTCATCGAAAAAAATGAACTTCATTCAAATGACGGCATTGAAATATAAATTGTCTGGTTTAAACATCTCTGAAATGTGATACATTCCTCGGTAATAATTTTAGAATAATCATAGTACTACGATAATTTATTATATTTGAGAACTTCATCGAAAACGACTGAAATTCATTTAAATGACGTAATAGAAAAAATAACACGCCTGGCTCTCTCTATAAAAACAGCATTTCATTCATAAATAATTTCCCATTCATGTCATTCATCAAAATATACTATAATAATTTATTTTATTTAAAACTTGAGACCATAGAGTTACAAGTAATTAAACTCTATACTTAAAACTTCATCGAAAAAATCGTCCTTCTCTTTGTAAAATCAATATTTCATTCATATCAGCTATGCAGACTCCATGAACTAAATGATTTTGTGTTACAGAAATGCAGCAATTCTAATACATTTACATATTCTACATATTTTGCTGTTTACATTTCACATAGGTGAAAAATAGGCTTCGTTGTAGAAATAATCAAATTTGGATGAGCATTTAAACTCAAATATATTGCAATTGCGTTGTTTCAATATGTAGATGCACAGAATTTAAGCACAAATAAAGTGGTTTTAGAACGGATACAACACTCAATATGAATTAAAAAGAACTTTAAAAATCACGATTTTGAGACAAGATGGATGCCATATATCATTTTGAAGTGCGTCACGTGATCTTTTCATATCATGATCACGTGATCGCTTCATATAAGAGATGTTACTATTATTTTAATTTTTATTTAAAAAACTACTGAATATATTTCGCTGAATTTTTTTTTATATATTTTATGGAATAATTTGAATATGTCCTAAAACTTTCGAAGCAATTTGTGAATTTTAAATCCGCTTAAAAAATGTCTGAAAAATTAGGTCCCATTTGGCTCAATGTATTTCATTTCTTCAACCCGGGTTCAATCGAAAACTAATTGGGTGCTATTATTCATTTATATTCCCATAGGTTCTACAGACCGTCTGAACAACATACTAAAATTTCATTTTGAATATGTCATTTTTATGGTAGATACCGTGCTAACGGACAGACAGAGAGACAGAATGAATGAACAAAGTCATAAACACTTTTCAACTTTGTTGTAAAATGTTAAAAAGTGAGTTTTTCTGAACTCATATGTACGTAAAAGGAAAACACAATGGGAGAGCAAGGACTTTGCGTTTCTTATGGCTTTCTGTAATATTATTGATAAATTTGTAAACAATTTGTTATATATACCCACTAATAATTTTAATGTGGACTTTATACTTTACATTTGAGTAGGGGGAGCCCAGGCAAAGGATACGCGGACTTGCCTCGTATAAGAAATTTAAAAAAAATGAAAATCCCTGCAATTATGTTCAATTATAGAAAATTAATATTATTATGGAAATATCGTCCAGATTTAAATGTAAATTGTCTGGACGTTCCAGTTCTGTACATAGCCACGCCCACATTCGTCCACTTCCACTTTTCGCATTCCAGTTATTGGGGAGTGGGGGGGAGGGGCACTGGAATAGTGTTTATTTGCATTAAGCAAGACGGGGAATGTTTGAAACAGATCTTTAAGGAGAATTACATTCCAAATAACTATTTTCCCAGGTCTTAAAATTACCACAGGAAAATGAGAAAGTTTAAATTGCAGCCAATTGAACAACACCTAGTTGAGCCCGAAATGAATAGTTTTATTCTATATCCCACAAAATACTTTATGAAGTTGCCCCCCACCCCCCACCTCCTCATGGAATGCACAAACCACAAAAACTAGAGTACATAATCGTTTGTACCAGATTGTGAAGCAAATATTTTCGTTTGTTCTCTTTTTGTTTCGGTAGTATGGAGTTTTTTTTAGGGGAGGGGGAGGGGGGTTGCTAACTTCACGTAAAACAGTGTTTATGTATGTAGACATTTCATGAATTTCCAAAATAATTTTATGCCATTTTTTTGTACTATTTTAAGTCACAAAATTTTTCCTCGAACTGTTTTCATATTCACACCGCAAAGTTTTCATTTATCTGGGGGGCATACGGGCATTATTTACATAAAGAAATTTGACGAAGATCAAAGTGCCTGGCCATTTGAAAAAACAAACAAAAAAAAAACATAAAGAAATCCAACGAATTTCGAAAAAATGTTAATACCATTCGTCCATTCGTTTATACTTCGTTTGTGTTGGTTAGTTTTATGAAAGTTTTTGCTTGAACTCTTTTCGTTTCCGAATTATAGTATTCTTGAAGCTTGAAATTACGAAAAATTAATATTGAAACACTTTTGGATGCATACACTGTTTATATGTACCGGTAATTTTATGAAATTGTATTTTATATAATGAATGATTTCGTTTAACCATAGGGAAAAACTGTAAAAATATATCTTCATCCAGAAAGCTGTAGCTTGTACATTATACAACCGCAGCTTAAATTGAAATATGTTTTGCGTACTGTTTATAGGTATGGATAATGTCGTGCAATTAAATTATACAGAGTGATTGAAAAAAGATGGGCAAAACTGCATGAGGTGGTTATACACACTAAACGAACTATTTTTTGACATAATGAAATGAAACGTAAAGGCTTCAGTAGACGCTTTATTTTTAAACAGATGACGCGAGGCGAAAACATAATGACTTAGAAGTTATAAAATGACATCTAATAGACAATAATTACAGTGGTGAACCAAAAGAGCGACCACCAACCTGAATACACATCTCAGAGCGGCGATGGTGAGATTGCCGAAGTCTCTCGAACACACCAGGCATGTCAGAAGATGTCAGGCATGTCAGACACCATGGCAGAAGCGGCCGAAATTCTAGCTACAAGTTCCTCTTCAGATTAAATGGGATTTTCATAGACGAGACTCTTGAGATATCTCCACAAAAAGATGTTAAGACGGCAGTAAAGAAGTTGATCGGGAGATCGGCCTCTCAAAAGTTAGAGCTACAAATAACTGCTGCAAACGAATAAGGCCGTACATTCGGTGTAACACAAATTTGTATAAGGGTTCTTCTTCTGTCCCAGATGAATTTTGCATGCTTGACTTTCTTCTTCAACCAGTAAATAACAACCAGAATGAATGTTTTAAGCAGCCGCTTCCAACGAATAAGAGCCCTGTAACGCCTTTTCGTTTCATTTCCGGCCCGGTAAACTATGATGAAAAATTCTTGGTTTCGTGAATACTACTATGTCGTAAAAATTGGACCATCATTTTCCAACCACCCTGTATATAAAAATGAATTCGTTAAATTATAGTTCTACATTAATCTGTTCGGATTTAGAAAACTGCGCCATGTATACAGTCGCAACAAATTGAATAGTTGTAGGCACACACTTTTCCCACACGGAATATCGGCCCCTTGGCTTTTCAGGTGGAATACGTTAGTTAGTTGGTATTACCACACGACACTATTCCAAAAGGGAAAGGTCAAGCAGGGTTGTGGCGCTTATTTGTTTGTGGTTTCATTTTCTGTTGAAATCATTAGCACATAAACACAGTGCGAATCACTTCACATGTATGGAATAGCGCTGAAAAAGTTGCATTTGGATCCCATTGATTTGTAGTAGTTTCTTCTGTCATTGTTTCGAGTTTATTCTATCAAATATGAATGCTATTTGTAACTTGAAGAAAGAGTTTTAGCTCCGCTCGTGAAAATATATAGCTTATACTTGGCAATGACTGACTTTAAGAACAATGAGATGGAAAGTCAACGGCGATCATTTAGGTACTGTGTTTCTAAGCTAATTTAATTAGGGCTTTTGTAAATTCAACTAACCCAGTTCGATATTTTCTGGAAAAATTGATTTATTAGTTTTGGTTTAAATTGATCATGAATTATGGTTATTCTTTCAGCTTTAAATAAATATATAGGTAATTAAATGAATATTAAAAATTTTTCTATTTCAACAGTTTTTTTTTATATTTTAGGATTTGGTTAAGAAAATTTGAATTTTATTAAATGTGCATATTTGAACTATTTAAATTTCGTGTTTTATAACTTAATCGTATTAATTAAAATAATCCGATTACTTCAGATAATGCAATAGGTAGATGATATTGAAAATAGTATAATAAAAATACACAGGGTTACAAGGAAAGCCATTCCTCGGGCTAATGTCTCACGAACTGCTTGTTATTATTAAACATTTTTGTAAATGCTACGTTATGAGCATTACTAGGATCCATAATATTCTGCATTACAATTATATTTTAAATAATTCATCTCTATCTCGATGTACACATATTATTGATTTAGGTGTCACTTTCGATGTTACTTTTAACTTTCAGAGACATATCGATAATATTATTAAAAGAGCCTACCAAATATTTGGTTTCACCTTAAGAGGATCTCGTGTTTTTGCCAGTTATGATAAGATTATTTGTATTTATAATACCCTTATACCCTTGTTAAACCAATTTTGGAATATTGTGCAATGGTTTAGGACCCTGTTTACAATCTGCATTCTCAACAGGCAGAAATCGTGCAAAATAAACTATTACGTACTATTGATTACAGATTGACTGCCTATTATCCTTATGATATGCATACAACGGAACTCAGACAGAAATATAGTTTAATGTCTCTTAAAAAAAGAAGCTGGTCCTGCCTCTTGTTCTATTATAAGGTTTTAAAAAATACTATTGATTGCCATATTTTACTTTCTTGCCTGGAATTTCACATACCTGTCAATACCTGTCAAAAACCGGCCATCCAAATGGTTTCTCTAAGTCCTCGGACGAGACGGATGGTCTGGGCTTTCGACATACCTGTCAATAATACTAGGAAAAAAACTCATTCACAATACTACCGTTAAATACAACTACATTAAATGCTATTCTATCTATAAATTTGTTGATCTATATAATACCTATTGTGATGATATTGATATATTTAACTTGACTCCTGCCTGTTTTAAAAAAGCCTGTTTCAATGCGCTTGACATGTTTACTACTTAGTATTATTGTATCCAATATTCTGTACTTTTTAATTTCTTGTGTGGCTACTGTAACTGGATTTCATCTGTAGTTGCCACGTAAATTGAATAAAATAAAATAAAACAGGAAAGATCAATCATGCATAAACATTGATTATGAAACACTTTCCAACTGAAATGTAATTTCATTTAAAAATTTCTAAAATGTGATACATTCAGTGGTGATATCTTTTACATTATCACAGTACTACAGTAATTCATTATACTTAAATATTTAAAACTGTATCGAAATATATCATCTGATTCTTTATGCAAAATCAATGAATATTTCATTCATATAACTTGTATTCCAGACTCCAGAGCTAAATAATTTTGTGTGAAAAAAATTCTGCAATTCTTATGTAATTCATCTTACAATCGCTTGAGATATTTGCATTCTGCATATGTTAATATTAGGCTTCGTTAAAGAAATAATAAAAGTTTAGGGATAATTTAAAATCACAACTATTGTAATTGCATAGGCACGGAATTTAGATACACATATAATACACAGATAATATATGTGATTATGTGTATGTACTCAAAGTATTGGAATCGTGCCGAAGATCGGAACTCGAATTTTCAAAGGATCTACACATTTTGGGACTTCTAGAATACGAAAATACTATTTTTAGGAAGACGTCTGTGTGTGTAAGGGTGCATCTGTGTATGTTTCTGTGTGTCTGTGAGGATATTACATCCACTCTAATTGAAAAACTAATTGGACTGAATTTCATACAATTTGGTAGGTATGTTTTTTGTGGGAAATCCTGATGTTCATTAGATTATAGTACGATTCGTAATAAAAGAATCTGTCTTCTTTGCGAAATGGCCGCAGAAATTGCCTTTATCCACTCTAGCTAAAAACTAATGGAACAATTTTAACAAAATTTGGTGTATAATATTTCAATAACCTACAAGTGATTTATATAACAAATTTAACAAAATTTTGTATACAAATCATTTGTAGGTTATTCTAGTGCGATTCGGGAAAAAGGAACGGGCTATTTTTGCGAAATGGCGCGCAAAAATCGTTATATATAAAAATAAAAGACTGCGTCTGCTCGATTATATCAATTAAATTCCTATTTTATACGTGATTTTGACAACAAAAAGAATAAGACTAACCCCATTACTCTAGAACCAGCCGTTCTTGAGATATTCTAGTTTTTTCGCGTTTTCGCTACGCCACCTTTGACAATAAGTCCAGCTATCAAATGAGAACCAAATTTAAGTTTAACGTTTAAATTCAATGTCATTTAAAATACTTATGGTTGTTATTCTGTGCAGATAAACTCAAATTATTATTGAAGAAATAAAGAGAACGAATATGAGTCTGCGGGGAAAGACATGTGCTGTCCACATCAGAATTTTTAACAATATTACAACAATGATTTATAGAAGTGAACGGGGATTATTTTCAGGCCATTTCGAAAAAAATGTATGATCTATATTTAAAGATCTATCAAATTTTTGTCGAATAAAATGTTCAACAAATTTAAGCTGTGTACCAAATTTTAACTCTCTAGGACGTAGGAAAGTGTATTAAAAATGCCATCAAATAAGTATGTCATGAAGAGTTATATAAAATTTTAAAAAAAGGAAAAATTGTTATCTATCAAATTTATTTTAAAATGTGAAGCCTCTCTCATATGCTTTCATCGCTCCAAAGTTGATTCGGAGCTCAGACTTTGAGTTGTGTGGACGTGCTTTAGTATTGCTCCTGCTTTTTACCAGTTGGTGATCTTCTTGCTTCCGCTTGGGCGTGTTATATCTAGCTACGATAGAGCACGTCGGGCAAAGCAATTCTACAACTTGTTGTGTACGGGCGATTCGCCATTTTGGATTTTGTGCTTTTCATTTTGGAGTGCCACGTGTGTTGTTACCACGTGGTAGTGCTATTTCTTGGAACTTCTCTACCCTGACGATATGGATTTGGAACGAGGCGACGTGGCAGCTACTCGCGAACTTGCTGGTGAGCTGGACGAGGAAGAATTTGGGCCTCTCAAGGGGGCCTTGATGAATTACTACGAAACTCTACCTGATGATGAACTGATGACTTGACTGAAGGAAGAAGTCAAGACAGCCGTCAACTTCTGCACCCTGGCAGTCTACGTGATGACTCTTCACATCAGGGAGCTGCTGATGAACGGACTACTGGGACAAGAAGAGGACCAAGTCTCCAAGATGCTAGGTTCGTTACTTTTCTGTGAACTCTTTTTTGTTTGCCCAGGAATTGGATAGGTTTATTGATTGTGATATTTATGAGATTTCTAAATGTGAGGGATGTAATTCTAATGTTCAAATCAAAAGTAAAATGATAGAGCTAGGCTTAATTAAGGAAATTAAAGATGAAGATAAACTTTAAACAGTTAAAAATCCAAATAAAAAAAGAAAGATGGAGGGGCAATCCACTAAGGATGCTCCTACTAAAAGCCAGATTGTAGAAGAAAACTTAAATGTCCATGATAACATGGACTGTAATGAAATAGCTGATAATGTTGTAAATGTAACTGACAAAGATTATGTTAAAACTAAGACTTATGCTGAAATTGCCGCGCAACCAGTTGTGTTTAAAAGTGCACCTAAACCTAAAACGGTCGAAAATAGTGACAGGCTAAAAACAGTTGAGGTTGAGAAAAAAGACCCAAAAGCTGAATGTTTTTCATAAAGTTCAATGATAATTACAAGGTTCTCCTTAAAAAACTAAATGATATCTCAGGAAATAAAGTATCTGGCAAGCTCACAGGAGACATGCTAAAATTGATTCCAAATGACGCTGACACCTACAGGGTTGTACAGCGCCATTTTAGTGAGAAAATCCCCTTCCACAGCTTAAACCTAAAGACGGAAAGGCCAAAAAAGGTAGTTCTGAAGGGGCTACCAACAAATTATAACATGGAGGAAATAAAAATCACTTTAACATCCGAAGGATTAGATGTAGTCCGGGTTTCTCAACTAAGAAACACTAAAACTAGATTACCCCTGCCGATCTTTTTAGTCAGCCTTAGGCCTACGGCAGACTGGCAGAGGGTCTACAGACTAACAAGATTAGGTTACTTGGCTGTGAAGGTAGAGGCCTTCAGAGCACGGGGCTTCAAAATATGCTACCGGTGCCAACAGTTCAATCCCTCCTCGGAGAACTGCAGTATGCCACCGAAGTGCCTTAAGTGTGCTGAAGAACACTTCACACGGGACTGCCAGAGACCTAGGTCTGAGAAGGCTACGTGTGCAAATTGCAATGGAGACCACCCAGCGAACTTCAGGCAATGCCCGAAGAACCCATGGAACAGAGGAAAGGCACCGGGGTATGCCCCCCTCCCCAAAATCAGATACCCCCTTGGAGGCAAAAGACCCTCGGATTAAGCTCCCAGGCACCCCCTCAGGGCTCCTCACACACTGTGCCACAGCAAAATAGATACCAACCTTCAGCACCCACCAGATCGGTGCAAAAGCAGGCCCCCAAACCTTCGTCTTTCAGGGAATTGACTCCGGAAGAAGTAAAACTGGCTACTATAGCCATTAAAAAGAGAAAGGAAGCCGAAAAAGACAGACAGGCAAGACAGGTGGAACTAGAAGCTAAAATTGTAAATCAATATGCTAAATCAAAACACGTGAAGCCAAAACTAAAAGAGTCAGAGAGGAAGAGCTCGCGCAAACCCAGCTGTTAGAAAAAACGGTTGAAAAAAGGCAAAAAACTACTGAGGTCCAAAAGAATACTCACAAAAATGACCAAACCGCGGTTGAGGCTGAGGATATGGAAGCTGAGACTGAACCTGCTGGTAAAACCAATGATGAAAAGATGGATGAAATCCTCAACCTAATCAGAGGGTTTATCACCATGTTCGACCTAGATGCAATAAAACACCTGTTGATGCAGTTCGCAGAGCTAATACAGAAAAAGAGTGATCCAATGAAAATGGTCTTTGAGGCTTTTAAATTAATCGCGGATTTTAAAAATAGCAGTGAGAATCAAACCCGCAATGGCTAGGTCCCAAAAAGAAAGCTTTAAAATAATATTTTGGAATGCGAACGGCATATCTCCAAGAATAAATGAACTTAGGAGCTACGTAAATGAAAATGATGTAGATGCCCTGTTAATTCAGGAAACTAAAGTTAGAGAAAATAAAAAACTAAATATAGCAAACTATATTGGCTATCACAACAGAAGCTCAAATACAACTGCTAGAAACCCCCATGGAGGAACAGCAATATATATTAAAAGAAATATTCCCCACGAGGAAATAAATAATATAAATCTTCAAGGTATAGAAAATACTAGCATAAAAATGAAAATAAATAATGTAAACCCATTTGTCCTAACTTCAATATATGTCAAAAAACATGAGTGGTATAAATGTAGCTGCGCAGCTGGAACTGATTTTCTCGCATTTTCCAAACACAATACTCGCGGGCGACTTCAATGCACACCACCGAGCGTGGGGCAGCAGGAGAGCCAACATACGTAACCAGTACACAGATACACAGATTACTGAACACAACAAACACCAACATCATTGCACCGTCGAGACCAACCTGCTTCTCAGGAGCCAATGGCTCATTCATAGACTTTGTCCTAACGAGAAACATAGAATACGCTCACACTATCGATACCCTTTATGAATTCGACTCGGATCATTTACCGGTATTGGTGACATACGATCTGAACACTCCTCTTCCAGCCTCTCTGGGACAAGAGAGGGTGAACTGGAACGTTTTCAAAAGAGCACTTTTTGAGCCGCACTTGGCAGTACCCAACATTATGAGCACGGCGGATATTGACTCTGCCACACACACACTCACAACAGAAATCAAGAGAGCTATTGCCTCTGCCACAACACATCGTGAGTCACCAAAAATGCCCCAACTTTCCCACCATGTCAAACAATTAGTTAGGCAAAGGAACAGAATGCGTAAGACATGGCAGGCTAATAGAGACCCTACCCTCAAAAGGGAGCTTAACAGACTCACGTGGAAAGTCAGGGATAAAATTGTCGCAGAAAAGCAGCAACAGTATAAAGAGTTAATTGAATCCCTTAAACCGGAAGACGTATCGCTCTGGCAATTCGCTAAAAGACTCAGAAAACCTCAAATTAAACTCCCGCCACTAATAGATGGCGTTAAAATCGTGTACTCAGACGAAGAAAAAGCAGAGGCGCTTGCTAGGCATTACGAAAAGCAATTTGAACCAAACCACGATCTAATGTGTCAGGACACCCTAAGAATGGTTAGGCAAACTCTAAACAACTTCAGAAACTCCCCGGTCACGGCTGAGATTAACCCAGCCACCCCGCAAGAGATAATTGATATCATCAAAAACCATAAAAACCGTAAAAGCCTAGGGCACGACAAAATCAGGAAAATCGCGGTGAAAAACCTACCCCTAAATATAATATTTTACTTGACCACCCCAATAAACAAAATGCTAAAACTAAATTATTTCCCCAAAGAATGGAAGGAAGCGATAATTATAGCGATCCATAAACCTGGTGAGGATGCCACAATTCCAGCCAACTACAGACCAATCAGCTTACTACCGACACTTAGTAAAATTACTGAGAAAATAATTCTTAATAGACTGAACACGCATCTTAGTGAGAATGATATTAACATTCCGGAGCAGTTTGGATTTCGGCCAAAACACTCCACCACTCATCAATTGCTGAGAGTGGTAGAGTACATATCTTCTGGACTTAATATTCAGACACCCACAGCTGCGATTTTTCTTGACATACAAAAAGCATTTGATAAAATGTGGCACCGTAGATTAGCATACAAATTGATCACTCTAAAAGTCCCTGAAGCACTTGTCAAACTTTTAATCTCATATCTAAATAACAGACACTTCCAAGTTAGTGTAAAAGATAACTTGTCTACATCCAAGCTCATTAAAGGTAGTGTACCGCAAGGATCCATCCTGGGCCCGACACTCTTTAACATATATCTAAATGACATTCCCAGGACCCAAAGACATGGAGCTGGCACTCTATGCAGACGACAGTGCGATACTTGCAAAACACCCTTACGTCTCAGTAATGCACAGACAGCTACAACAACACTTAGACATACTCCAAACATGGCTGGAAAAATGGCGAATAAAATTAAACCCCAATAAATGTCATTGGATTTATTTCTCTAGAAAACGTAAACCTCCGCCGCCTCTGTACATAAACAACCATGCCCTAAAAGCGGAAAAATCTACTAAATACCTAGGTGTAACGATAGATTCCCACCTAACCTGGAAACAGCACGTAACGAACTTAATTAAAAAAGCGTATATGTCCACAGGAGCCTTATACCCAATGATAGGAAATCTAAGCTATAAAAATAAACTCCTAATTTATAAATCGGTCATCTGCCCGGGAATGCTGTATGCAGCACCCGTATGGGGATATATATGCCTGTAAAACTACTATTGACTTACTAGAGACAAAACAAAACAAAACCCTAAGGATTATAAGGAAAGCCCCTAGATACTTAAGAAACTCGGTAATTAGGAAAGACTTCAAAATAAAAAATGTTAGAGCCCAAATTGAAAAGCTAGCACTTAAATTCTATAAAAATCTACCATCTGTTTCAAATGAACTACTATTCAATCTGCATGACTATGATCATCGCAAGGCCAAATCACGTAAGAGACCCCGCGCAGTACTTAATATTGAAAATCGGAATTAGGTAAGTCCCAACTTAAATAGTTGATATTAAATAAAAACTCGAGCGATGTTTTCTAAAAAATGTTCTTAAACCTTAAACTGCCAAATTGCTAGGAAATCCTTAGATCTCCATTAACTCCCCAAAATTACTCAAACTCTAAATGTTCAACAAACTGCCACACTAGGAGCTAAGTCAAATAATAAAACAGTAAATTAAAAACCTCGAACTTCCAACTATGGGCAAATGAAATAATGTCACAGTATGACGATAAGAACCACACCTAGAGATTGGAGATTAAAGGCGCTTCGCGCCTGGTGCTTGTTTTTGGACGAAACCCTTTCATATGCAAATGATTAAACACATGGAAAGATATTTATTATAGAATATATCTCTTTCATTTCTGGAGGATATACCAAAGTCAGAATTTAATTGAATTTGTTTTTTTTCCCTATATTAAATAATTTTTAATTAAAAAACTACTTAACATATTTTACTGAATTTTTTTATATATTCTATGGGATAATGTGAATATTTCCTAAAAATTTCGAAGCAATTCGTGAATTTTAAATTTACTTAAAAAATGTTTGAAAAATTAGGTCCCATAGGGTTTAATGTATTTCATTTTTTCAACCCGGGTTGAATAAAAAACTAATTGGGTGATATTATTTATTTATATTCCCATAGGTCCCACAGACCGTCTGAAAAACATACTAAAATTTCATTTTGATAAAGTCATTTTTACGGCAGTTATCGTGCTAACGGACAGACAGACAGACAGACAGACAGAATGAACAAAATCATAAACACTTTTCAACTTTGTTGTAAAGTGCTAATAAAATGAATAAAATTTTCCCTTGTGGTTTAGTTGTTTTTGTGCAAACTTTCATCAGATTGGGGTTTTGAGTTCTTCATAACGCACCATAGAGCTGTCCATCAGAGCCTCATAGCAAGTTTCCGATGAGTTCTGACACTTTTGAATTCTTTGTAAATGAAGACATTTGGTCCACCACGTTTGGCAAAGAGGGACATCACGTCAATGCACCGTTTTTTCTTGTTTTTACAAATGATGAGGACAGGATCATTGGAAATCTGGTTTGCAAGCCACTATTTTGATACGCGTTCTCAAGATGGTCTGCAAAGCTCAGGTTGAGCTCAGTTCGCAACTGCTGCTGTTGCATTCGGATGAAATTCAGGTTATTTTCTTATATTTTGAGATGATAATAGACAATCTATTGCTGCGTATATTTTCTTGCACTGATTGGATTTGTCTCTGATGGCGGATAACGCTATCTGGTAACAAAATATAGTCAGTTGATTCTGCTGCTATTTCTTTGGGTTCCATTTTAAGCCTCACAGCGCCAGTCGGGTTGCGAACCAGGCTTACTTTATGAAAACAAAATCTGATGCAGTATTGTATCCAAGTTTGGGCTGAGAATGTAATATTATTTTCCCTGCTATACTTGGTAATGTATAGGGAAAGTATTGGAATCATGCCGAAAATCACAACTCGAGTTTTCGACGGATCTATTCGTAGACCTCTAGAATACGAAAAAATTATTTTTTGCGTGACGTCTGTGTGTCTGTCTGTGCAGATTTTGTATCTACTCTAACTAAAAAACTAATTGATCGAGTTTCATAAAATTTAGTAGATAAGTCACTTCTGGGCGAATATGGTGCTGATTAGTTTTGGGTACGATTCGGGATTAAAAATCTTTTTGTGAAATAGCCCACAAAAGCCTGTATCTACTCAAGCTGAAAAACTAATGGACCGAATTTCTCAAAATTCGGTAGATAAGTCGCTTGTGCGTGACCCTGGTGTTGATTAGATTTTGGCACGATTCGAAAAGAGTAACCTGTCTTTTTTTGCGAAATGGCCCCCAAAAATCGTCAAAATCTAAAATGAAAAACTACGTATGCTCAACTATATCCATTAAATACTTGTTTTATACGTAATTTTTAACGAAGAAAATAGTAAGACCAACCCCATTGCACTAGGTCTAGCCGTTCTCGAGATATTTTAGTTTTTCGTATTTTCTCTACGCCACCTTTGAAAATAAGTCCAGTTACCAAATGAGAATGACAATAGAATTAAAAGTGAATTAATATAATTAAAATAAAGAGAACGTGAATATAAGTCCGCAGGGAAAGTCGTGTGCTGTCCACATCATATTTTTCTTTTGTGGCAGCAAATAGGGAATTCTTCATCAAATAGGCGTTTAGCAGCAAAATTCTTTGAATAACAGAACTGGCAAATAAAATTAATCCGTCCGTAATTATGTGATTCTACTCGAGCCTCAACGAAATTAATTGCTTCGGTGATAATCACCTGACTTCTCTTGGAATTACTAGATAGGCTTCAGAATATGCATATGGACGATCTTGAGATTGTTGAGTCTCTTGTTCAATCCAGCGATGATGTGCTTCGACATCTGCATCTCAACGTAATTGATGTGGTTCTAAAATCTCTGGTTTAATGCGCAGTCAATCAACTGCTGCGTCTGCAGCACGATACGTCTGCAGTGCCTCCTGACTCTGTTTTGCTGGACACTAATGAATTGAATGCATTGACCGATTTGAGTTAATATACAGGGGGTGCCAAAAAGATTAAAACGCGCTTTAATTCTTCACCTGTGGGAGATAAATGGACAATGTAAATTTCAAAAATGTTGAAAGTAATGTAGGATATTTCCTATCTTACTTTCAACATCAATTAATGAAAGAGACCTCCCATTCATTTTCAAAAAGTTACACCTTTTAAATTTTTATACGACCCCCGGAGGCAACTTGGGTCAATCAAAAAATTTTTATTTTTAATTCAACAAGATCGTTAAAAAAAGCCCCATATCTATATCTTTGAAATTGAGCGAGTTATATTTAATTGAAAATTGGATATTGTGAATGGGGATCCTATATCAAATTAGAAATGTAAATGTGTGACATATCGCAAAAAAAATAAAATGAGATGATAATACATTGGATACCCAACCGCGTAGAAAGTACCACTGCTTCATATGCTTTATTTAGATGCATTTGTGATAAAAATTTTTGGCATGTATTAAAGTATTTTTGATCTAAACAATTTGCTTCTTCAATTTGTTTATGATCCCCATTTTCACTGATGAACCATCCGTTCACATGGTACGAAAACGTGGCATTAATCAAATTTTTTCCTTTATCGTAATTCAGCTGTTTTTACAGATGCAGATATGCGATTTTTTTATGATCTTGTTGTACTAAAAATAAAAGTTTTCTGGATGACCTGGTCGTATAAAAATTAAAAAAGAGTAACTTTTTCAAAACTAATGGGAGGACTATTTCATTAACGTAGTTTTATTTCCTACCTTACTTTCAACATTTTTGCAATTTGCATTGACCACTTATCTCCAACAGGTAAAGAATTAAACAGTGTTTCAATCTTTTTGGGACACCTTGTATACTATTTTTAATATATCTGCTTTTTTCACTGTGTTGCTTAACTTTTGGACATGATTGTGTAATTTTCCTTCTAATCTATATTTTAGACATGTCATATTCACCAAATTTCTTTCGACCCAGACCGCCCTTCCTACCAGAAGGTGTAAGGTGTATGTTTTGACGGCCTTTGACATTGTCACCCAATTTAGACCTGAACCCAGTGTGGATTTCATCGAACTTGAATGTATCCGCATTCTTTTACCACCAACTTCTTCTCGGAAGGACTTTCGCACCCACAGATTTAACATGCTTGCACTCCGCGTAGACACGGGGATAGTTTGGGCAGTGTCAGGAATCGAACTCGGATCTTCCGAGTGCAATACCCGAATTCTAACCATTGGGCTATCCTGCCTCTTTTACCGTAGCGTCATTCTATACCACAGTTAGCGGTTAAATCTTTTAGCTGTCCTTTTTAGAGGGCCTATTTTTAGCAGCAACCTTTGATGATAAATACGCTCGTTACGCGGGCACAAGAAATCCGCGAATGATAAACGCTCAACAACTACCTCAAAAGAAAGGTTGTATTGTCAATAGGGCCAAAGGTAAAATAATTTTTAACCATAAGTTAAATAGTCCAATGCTGGACACTCACAATTATTAAGGGTTTTATTTCTTTTACCCTTGTCACATTTCATATAATTTTTTGGAGTATCTTTTGTCCTTTTCTTACAGTACTTAAGCGTTCAACTGTGTATCCTTAGGCTATTTTCTTCACAATATTTAACAGATTTTTACTTTCCCTATATACAATCTATAATGTATAGGGAAAGTATTGTGACGGGGTCGAAAATCCGAATTCGAATTTTAGACGTACAAGCACTGAACTCGAATCACTGAACTCGAATCGAACGTTTTTGTGGTGGTGCCCGTGTGTGTATGTAAGCTAGTATGTGTATATGTTAGTATATATGTATGTTAGTGTGTGTATGTGTGTATGTGTGTTAGTGTGTATGTATGTTAGTGTATGTATGTCTGTATCCTTGAATCTAAGGATGCGATATCTCACGAACGAATAGGGCGTTTCGAACGAAATTTGGAATAAATATTGCAATAATATTGGAACTTTTTTAATTTTAAACGCAATTAAATGTTTAGGAGACTTCCCCTCCCCTCTAATTTTCGAATGAAACGTTGAAAGAATAATTAAAAAATCAGAACTTTTAATAATGTTACATAAATAATCTTTATTTAATCAATTTCTCACTAGAAAACGAATGATACAAACTTTAGAACGCTAGCATGAACCGTTCTCGAGATACTGCATATTTTTAACATAAATTTGTCAAAAATTTACATAAGAGTAAAAAAGTATTAAGTATCTTAAAATATCTTCACTTTTTATATGCAATAGTATGCAAGAAATTTGTTACTATCATTATCGTAGATCTAGATCATTCCTTTCGCGAGAGAAAATACTTTGTATAAAAGTTTTGTGATCTAACGCCCAACAATTCCACAGTAGTCAACAATTATTACTTTAGCCCACATGTTCGTCCGTTTGTAACGCTTCGACATAACTTTGGCGAACTTGGCGATTAATTTGTCTGAGAAAAATGTTCTGGTGCAAGTCTGAAGAAAAAGAGTCTGAGGGAGTTCTGCTGAGTAAAGTCATGCTGATGGAAATTTGGTTGGAAGCTGGAAATTGCCAGGAGTCGAGTCGATGTGTGAGCGAGAAGAATGGAGAGTGCACGACCGTGGAGTAGGTCACTAGTATTGATACAACTATGATCGTGTCGTAAGGATCAAGTATCACTAGTTTGCTAGGACAAGATTTAGATATTCTATGAAAAAGTTGGGTAAGCATTGGCGATTTATGGCTATTTCATCGATTACATAAAGATAGTTATTCCACCAGGCCGGACGAGTTCACTATTGATCTATTTTTATTAAATAATGGAAATGTGTAATATTGGTTGTTTAGCTACTGTTTCCGATCCAGCTATTGCAAAGCTAGGAAATTTACAATGACTTCCGAACATAAAAGCCAATAGAACACGAAAATGAGAAAGTTGGAGATCGTATAAAGTTTTTCTTTTCAAGAAATATTGAAAGTTGTAGATAACGGCATGGAAATTTCGCTTAGTCAGTAAAGAAGTGATGGCAAAGATAGAAAATCCCAAGTCCACGTTCGAGTAAAGAAAAATGACATAAGTTAAAGAAAGTTGTAAAATTACACAAGTTTGTTTACAGGGTGTCCCTAAAAGATTGAAACGTGCTTTAATTCTTTACCTGCTGGAGATAAGTGGGCAATGCAAATTGCAAAAATGTTGAAAGTAAAGTAGGAAATAAGACTACGTTAATGCAATAGTCCTCATGTTAATTTTCAAAAAGTTACACTTTTTAAATTTTTATAAGAACCTCTTAGACAAATTTGGTCAATCAGAAAATTTTTATTTTTAATTCAACAAGATTATAAAAAAATAGCATACCTGTATCTTTAAAATCAACTGAATAATGATAAAGGAAAAAATCTAAATTTTGCGACTTTCCCGTACCATGTGAAAGGCTGTTTCATCAGTAAAAATAGGGATCATAAACAAATTGACGATGGAAATTGTTTAGATCTAAAATACGTTAATATGTGTCAAATTTTTTTATCACAAATGCATCAAAATAAAGCATTACACAGACAGAGGTCATATAAAGCAGTGATACTTACTACGCGGTTGAGTATCCCATGTACTATCATCCAGTTTTATCTTTTTTGTGATATGTCACAAATTTAAATTTCTAATTTAATATAGGGTCCCCATTCAAAATTTTCAATTTTCATTAAAATATAACTGGCTCAATTTTAAAAATACAGATATGCGGGTTTTTTTAATGATCTTGTTGCATTAAAAATAAAAATTTTCTGATTGCCCAAATTTGTCTAAGGGGGCCGTTTAAAAATTTAAAAAGCGTAAATTTTTGTAAATTAATGAGAGGACTATTTCTTTAACTTAGTCTTATTTCCTACCTTACTTTCAATATTTTTACAATTTACATTGCCCACTTATCTCCTACAGGTAAAGAATTAAAGCGCGTTTCAATCTTTTCTAGACACCCTATATTGCTGCGCAAAGTGAAAAATAAAAGCGTTGATACAGCTCAGCCAAGCACTGAATTTAGCAGTAAATCCGGAGTTTAGTTTTGATGGTCGGGGATCAGCAAATGCAAAAGTGTGTCTGAAAAATTTGGAGAAGTTTTTTCTGAAAGTAGCAAGAGTTAGCCATGTAGAAGACCCTTTAAAGAGAGAAACTAAGCGTTTGTGGAATAAAGTATCAGAAGAGAATTGTAAAACTAGGTTGAATTAAAAACAAAAATAGAAATACTTTTCTTGAGAGGTGGAATAATGCAAAATTAGAAACGAAGCTGGTTATATTAGAGTCCGACAGTGAGATCTCATTCCGATAGGAAGTAAGTGGGACGGAGTCGGAGATGTAGGTATTTGGCAATTGACTGTCCAGGAATGGGGCAAATTGACGTAATTCTGTAGAGGAATCTTGTGTTTTCGTTTAGATGGATTTCGCGTCCAAAATTTTTTATTGGTTGGATTGTGTGTGAAGTCTATATAACGTCTGGTTGTTTTTTCCCTTATTTAAATTATAATTTATTTTCCGCTTTATATTAACTACTTCTGACTGGTTCGGTTATGTAGAACATTCGCCAAGCCAAATAAACTTCTGCGGTCCTACACGGCGATAGGATCATGGGTTTGAGAGAGAGAGTTGTCTGAGTTTATTCTAGCTAAAGTCTGAGTAGAGTTTGCATGCAGTCCTAGTCGAAGAGTCCTGGTAGAAATTTTGCTAAAGTGAAGCGGAATATAAGTCGAGTTGCTGATCTAGTTGAGCTGGAAGTTTTGTAGTTGAGTCAATGTATGAGTGAGAAGGGAGGAAAGGGCACGTCCGTGGAGCAGGTCACTAGTAAGGATCTAGTATTACTAGTTGGCCATGATAAGATCTAGATGTCCCAAGAAGAGGTTGGGTAAACATCGACTATTTATAATTATTGCACTGATTACGTGAAAATAGTTATATCATCAGGTTCGACCAAAGTTCACTATTGTTCGATTCCAGCCACTGCCAAAACTGCCGCCGTGTTCATGCGGAGTACGATCACGTTAAACATGTGGGTCCGAAAGTCCTTCCGAGAGGTTGGTGGTAGGGGAAGGAGGGTACGGTCCCTGTGGATGCCTCCCCACTGGGTTCCGGTCTAAATTGGGTGGCACTTCCCGACCGTCCAAACAGTTACCTTACACCTTTCTGGTAGGTCGGACGGTCTGGGTTTCAACAAAGTTCACTATTGATTTAACTTTATTAAATGGCGGGGTTGTACAATACTGGCTGAATGTGCAATAACTTTCTGCATCAATGTGTGATTGCTCCTGGCAGTAAGGCCTTTTCATACCAATTACTACCAAAGTTTGGAGTTATGGAACTTTTCGTGGCATATCTTAGAGTTACGGAACCATGGTCAAATAAGTACTTTACAATGGAAACCGAAAAGGTATCTAACACTTACACTGGCATTCGATTAGGGTAGTAGCGTCGTAAACCCAGGCCACTCGACTCACCCTAAGACATGAGCAGCAATTTGAGTGGCAGGACGGGGAGTAGCTTGACCAACTACAATTTAATTTCTAATTTATATTATTAAACGTATCGAACTTATCACCGACAAATATTTTTAGCACACAAAATTTAATCCCGCATTGTAGATTAGTAGATAATAGTAAAATTCAATAAATATCTATCAGATTTACCTCCTATTGAAAAATTATTGTTTTAGGACGCATGAAACACAAAATTTGGATTAAACAGAACTTTAAAAATCACGATTTTGACACAAGATGGATGCCATATTTTATTTTGAAGTGGGTCACGTGATCTCATCATATAATTGTCACGAGATCTCTCCATATAAAGGGTGTAATTATTATTTTAATTTTTATTTAAAAAACTACTAAATATATTTCGATGAAACTTTTTTTATACATTTTACAGGATAATTTGAATGTTTCATGAAAATTTCGAAGCAACTTGTGAATTTTAAATCCGCTTAAAAATGTTTGAAAAATTGGGTCCCTTAGGGTTCAATGTATTTCATTTTTTCAACCCGGGTTCAATCCAAAACTATTTGTTTGATAGTATTCATTTATATTCCCATAGGTCCCACAGACCGTCTGAAAAACATACTAAAATTTCATTTTGATAAAGTCATTTTTACGGCAGTTATCGTGCTAACAGACAGACAGACAGACAGAATGAAAAAAGTCATAAGCATTTTTCAACTTTGTTGTAAAGTGTTAAATATCATCACAATACTACATTAATTTATTATATTTGAAATCTTAAAACTTCATCGAAAAAAATGAATAATTCAGATGACGACATTGAAATATAAATTGCATGATTTAAACATCTCTAAAATGCGATACCATCCTCTGTAATATTTTTAAAATTATCAGAATACTATAATAATTTATTATATTTGAAAACTTCGTCGAAAACAAATGAACTTTATTCAAATGACGTCATCGAAATATAACACGTCTGGCTCTCTCTAAAAAAGTAACATTTCATTTATAAACATTTCCCCATTCATTTCATTCATCACAATACTATAATAATTTATTTTATTTAAAAAACATATTTTATTTAAAGACCATGGACGTACAAGTAATTAAACTCTATGCTTAAAACTTCATCGACAAAATCGTCCTCTCTGTAAAATCAATGAATATTTCATTCATATAAACTATATTACAGACTCCATGAGCTAAATAATTTTGCATTAAAGAAATGCAGCAATTCTTACAAAACTCATTCTATATATTTTGCTGTTTACAATTTCCATAAGTGAAATTTAGGCTTCGTTGTAGAAATAATCAAATTTGGATGATCATTTTAACTCAAATATATTGTAATTCCGCTGTTTCAGCATGTTGACGCACAGAATTTAAGCAAAAATAAAGCGGTTTTAGGATGGATACAACACTCAATGTGAATTAAAAAGAACTTTAAAAATCACGATTTTGACACAAGATGGATGCCATATTTTATTTTGTGATCGCTTCATAAAAAGGTTTAATTATTATTTTAATTTCTATTTAAAGCACTACTGAATATATTTTCCTGAAATTTTTTTGATATATTTTATAGAATAATTTGAATATTTCCTAAAACTTTCGAAGCAATTTGTGAATTTTAAATCTGCTTAAAATATGTTTTAAAAATTAGGTCACGTAGGGTTCAATGGATTTCGTTTCTTTAATCCGGGTTCAATCCAAAACTAATTGGGTGATATTATACTTTATATTCCCATAGGTCTCACAGACCGTCTAAACGACATACTAAAATTTCATTTTGATAAGTCATTCTTACGGCAGTTATAGTGCTAACGGACAAATAGACAGACAGACTATATTACAGTATTGTGATGAATGAAAGGAATAAAATGTTTTGAATGAAATGTTGCTTTTATATAGAGGCGGTTTATAGCTCGATGACGTCATTTGAATAAAGCTCATTTGTTTTCGATAAAGTTTTCAAATACAATAAATTATTGTAGTATTATGATAATTTAAAAAATATTACCGAGGAATGTATCGCGTTTTAGAGATGTTTATATGAAATTGCATTGAAGTTTGAAAGTGTTTCCTAATCAATGCTATATGCATGATTGATCTTTCTTGTTGAAATATATTTATAATGATACATAGTAGTGTGCGAATTACACGGAGGGCGGGGCGAAGTCACTTTGAAATAAAATTGTATATTTCACCCTTTTAAATTAAAACCAAGCTTTTTATTGTTTTTAAATAAAATGACGTATTTTAAAAGTTTTATTGAGAATTTCAGTGTTTCTACAACATAATTTCGAATTGCAATGCTTTTAAATAAAATTGCTACTTTTAGCTCTTTTAAATGAAATTAGGAATATTTGCAATTTTAAAAGAAAAGCAGAAATTTAAGCGCTTTGCAAATCAAATCGCAAACTTTAGAGCTTTTCATAAAAATCATCAATTTCGACACTATTAAACGTTAGCACTTTTTAACACTTTACAACAAAGTTGAAAATTGTTTATGACTTTGTTCATTCATTCATTCTGTGTGTCTGTCTGTCTGTCTGTCTGTCCGTTAGCACGATAACTGCAGTAAAAATGACTTAATCAAAATGAAATTTTAGTATGTTGTTCAGACGGTCTGTAGGACCTATGGGAATATAAATGAATAATATCATCTAATTACTTTTGGATTGAACCTGGGTTGAAAAAATGAAATACATTGAGCCCTTAGGGACCTAATTTTTCAAACATTTTTTAAGCGGATTTAAAGTTCACAAAATGCTTCGAAAATTTTAGGTAATATTCAAATCATTCCACAAAATATATAAAAAAAATTCAGCGAAATATATTCAGTAGTTTTTTAAATAAAAATTAAAATAATAATAACACCTCTTATATAAAGCGATCACGTGACTGTGATATGAAAAGATCAAATAACCCACTTATATATGGCATCCATCTTGTTTCAAAATCGTTATTTTTAAAGTTCTTTTTAATTCATATTGAGTGTTGTATCCGTCCTAAAACCACTTTAATTTTGCTTAATTCTGTGCATCTACATACTGAAACAGCGCAATTACAATATATTTGAGTTTAAATGCTCATCCAAATTTGATTATTTCTACAACGAAGTCTATTTTTCACCTATGTAAAATGTAAACAGCAAAATATGTAGAATGAGTTGTCTTGGAATTGCTGTATTTCCTTAACACGAAATCATTTAGTTCATGGAGTCTGCGTAGCTGATATGAATAAAATATTCATTGATTTTACAAAGAGAAGGACGATTTTCTTCGATAAAATTTTACACATAGAGTTTAATTACTTGTAGATCCATGGTCTTAATTTTTATATAAAATAAATTCTTATAGTATTGTGATGAATGACATGAATGGGAAATTATTTATGAATGAAATGCTGCTTTTATAGAGATAGCCAGGCGTGTTATTTCTCTATGATGTCATTTGAATGAATTTCAGTTTTCGATGAAGTTTGCAAATATAATAAATTGTCGTAGTATTATGATAATTCTAAATTTATTACCGAGGAATGTATCACATTTTAAAGATGTTTAAACCAGGCAATTTATATTTCATTGCCGTCATTTGAATGAAGTTTTAATTTTTTTCGATGAAGGTTTAAGTTTTCAAATATAATAAATTAATGTAGTATTGTGATAAGTTTTAAAATATTAGCGAGGAACGGATTGCATTTTAGACATGTTTAAATAAAATTGCATTGAAGTTGGAAAGTGTTTCATAATCAATGCTTTAAGCATGATTGATCTTACTTGTTAATAAATTCATGAATTTTAATGCTTTTAAATAAATTTGTGTATTTTAACGCTTTTAAATATAATTTGAAATTTGAAAGCTTTTAAATAAAATCATGAGCTTGAATGATTTTAAATAAAACGTAAATTTTAGCACTTTTATATCAAATCGCAGATTTTGCACTCTAAAATAAAATCATGAACATTAGTGGTTTCTGTAAAAGTGCACAGTCGTTGTTGAATAGAGTCAATCATAAATATAAAATAAATTGCTAAAATATTAATTGTTTTTCAGGAAAAATAGATATCTCAAAATATTAATACAAGAAAGATTAATCATGCATAAAGCATTGATTATGAAACACTTTCCAACTTCAATGCAATTTTATATAAACATCTCTAAATTGCGATACATTCCCTGATAATATTTTTAAAATTATCACAATACTACTAAAATGGGATACATTCCTCGGTGATATTTTAAAAATTATCACAATACTACATTAATTTATTATATTTGAAAACTTCATCGAAGAAAATGAACTTCATTCAAGTGACGGCATTGAAATATAAATTGCCTGGTTTAAACATCTCTAAAATGCGATACATTCCTCGGTAATATTTTTAAAATTATCATAATAATACAATAATTTATTATATTTGAAATCTTTATCGAAAACAAATGAATTTTATTCAAATGACGTCATCGAAATATAAATCGCCTGTCTATAAAAGCAGCATTTCATTCAAAAACATCTTTTCAATTGTTTCATTCATCACAATTCTATAATAATTTATTTTATTTAAAAATTTGAAAAATTGTTATCAGCCATATTTATTTTAAAATGTGAAACCGCTCTTACATGTAAATAATTCAACTCTTGGAAAGATATTTATTTTAGTACACGTCTCAGTCGTTCGATAAAACCACCTGGAAAAATCGAATTTTTCGAAAACGTTCTCTAGAGGGAGTGCCCCACACCAAAACGTTCAAAAAGTGAAATGATAGGAAAGGGTGCTTTGCGATGAGATAGAGACTTCAAATTTGGTGTATGGGTAAACCGTTCGAAAGGAAGAAAGTGTGCAATTTCAGATTTCGAATATTTTCTATTTAAGGGGGAGCCGCACAACAAAATGTTCGATTTACCGAATAAATGGGAAACGGCTACTTTAAAATTTGATAGAGGCTTGAAATTTGTTGTTTGGGCTTATCACTTGATGAAAACGTATATAATTTTGACTTCAAATTTTGTGTACGGGAAGAGAGTTTGAAAGGAAGAAAGTGTGCAATTTCAGATTTCCAATATTTGCTACTTTAGAGGGTGCGTAACACCAATATGTTCGATTTTCCGAATAAATGAGACACGCTTCCTTTTAAATGTGATAGAAGCTTGATATTTGGTATATGGGCCAATCATTTGATAAGAAACCCAAGGCGAACAGAGTTTTTCAAAAATGTCCATTTATGGGTGTGCTACACAGAAAAAGGTTCGAAAGGGGAGATGATAAATTTGTATGCTTCGGGATGAGATAGAAACTTTAATTAGGTGTACTGGTAGATAGTTCGCAAAGGGAAATGAGTACAATTTACATTTTCCAATATTTTCTTCTTTTGGGGGTTCTGCATACTAAAATATTCGATTTGCCGGATAAATGTGAAAGCGAATTATTAAAAAATTACAATATTCAGGGGTTGCTTATTGCGAGAACGTTGATTTTCAACGGGTATTCGGCAAGTATTTATTTTAAAATGTGAAACCTCTCTTACATATAAATAATTTAACACTTAGAATGATATTTATTACATAATATAATAATCTTTTTTCCTTCTGGAGGATATATAAAGGGTAAGAATTAAATTGAACTTGTTTTTCTCCCTATATTAAATAATTTTTATTTAAAAAAACTACTTAATATATTTTACTGATTTCTTTTATATATTTTATGGGGTAATTTGAATATTCCCTAAAATTTTCGAAGCAATTTGTGAATTTTAAATTTGCTTAAAAAATGTTTGAACAAGAAAGATCTATCATGCTTAAAGCATTGATTATGAAACACTTTCCAACTTCAATGCAATTTTATTTAAACATGTCTAAAATGCAATACATTCCTCGGTAATATTTTAAAACTTCTCACAATACTACATTGATTTATTATATTTGAAAACTTAAACCTTCATCAAATAAAATGAACTTAATTCAAATGACGGCATTAAAATATAAATTTCCTGGTTTAAACATCTCTAAAATGTGATATATTACTCGGTAATAATTTTAGAATTATCATAATACCACGATAATTTATTATATTTAAAAACTTCATCAAAAACAACTGAAATTCATTCAAATGACGTCATAGAAAACATAACACGCCTGGCTCTCTCTAAAAAGGCAGCATTTCATTCATAAATAATTTCCCTTTCATGTCATTCATCACAATACTATAATAATTTAATTTATTTAAAAATTAAGACCATGGAGCTACAAGTAATTTAACTCTATGCTTAAAACTTCATCGCAAAAAATCGTCCTTCTCTCGGTAAAGTCAATGAATATTTCTATCATATCAGCTATGCAGACTCCATGGGCTAAATTCTTTTGCGTTAAAAAAATACAGCAATTCCTATACAACTCATCCTACATATTTTGCTGTTTACATTTTACATAAGTGAAAAATAGGCTTCGTTGTAGAAATAATCAAATTTGGATGAGCATTTAAACTCATATATATTGTAATTGTGTTGTTTTAGTATGTAGATGCACAGAATTTAAACCAAAATAAAGTGGTTTTAGGACAGATACAACACTCAATATGAAATAAAAAGAACTTTAAAAATCACGATTTTGAGACAAGATGGATGCCATATATCATTTTGAAGTGGATCACGTGATACTTTCATATCATGGTCACGTGATCGCTTCATATAAGATGTGTTATCATTATTTTAATTTTTACTTAAAAAACTACTGAATATATTTCGCTGAATTTTTTTATATATTTTATGGAACAATTTGAATATTACTTAAAAATTTCGAAGCAATTTTGTGAATTTTAAATCCGCTTAAAACTTGTTTGAAAAATTAGGTCCCATAGGGCTCAATGTATTTCATTTTTTTAACCCGGGTTCAATCCAAAACTAATTGGGTGATATTATTCATTTATATTCCCATAGGTCCTACAGACCGTCTGAACAACATACTAAAATTTCATTTTGATTAAGCCATTTTTACGGCAGTTATCGTGCTAACGGACAGACAGACTGACAGAATGAACAAGGTCATAAACACTTTTCAGCTTTGTTGTAAAATGTTAAAAATTAGGTCCCATAGGGTTCAATGTATTTCAATTTTTCAACCAGGGTTCAATCCAAAACTAATTGGTTGATATTATGAGCACTTTACAACATAGTTGAAAAGTGTTTATGACTTTGCTCATTCTGTCTGTCTGTCTGTCTGCCTGTCTGTCCGTTAGCACGATGACTGCCGTAAAAATGACTTTATCAAAATGAAATTTTAGTATGTTTTTCAGACGGTCTGTGGGACCTATGGGAATATAAATAAATATCACTCACTTTGTTTTTTATTGAACCCTGGTTTAAAAAATGAAATACATTGAACCCTATGGGACCTAATTTTTCAAACATTTTTTAAGCACATTTAAAATTCACAAATTGCATCAAAATTTTTAGGAAATATTTATATTATCCCATAAAATATATAAAAAAAATTTCAGTAAAATATGTTAGGTAGTTTTTTAATTAAAAATTATTTAATATAGGGAGAAAAAGGAATACAATTAAATTCTGACTTTTGCGATATCCACCAGAAAGAGAAAATAGATATATTATGTAATAAATATCTTTCCAAGAGTTTATTTATTTAGTATATGAGAGAGGCCTCACATTTTAAAATAAATTTGGTAGTTAAAACAATTTATCATTTTTTTTTAAATTTTATATAACTCTTCAAGATATATTTATTTGATGGCGTTTTTAATGCACTTTCCACAACAATTTGGTGGTTCTTTAAATATAGATCCTACATTTTTTTCGAAATGGCCTGCAAATTATCCCCGTTCACTTCTATAAACCATTGTTGTAATACTGTTACAAATTCTAATGCCGACAGTACATGTCTTTCTCAGCAGACTCATATTCACGTTCTCTTTATTTCTTCTATAATAATTTGAGTTTATCTGCACAAAATAACAGCTATAAGTATTTTAAATGACATTGAATTTGGACGTTAAACTTAAATTTGGTTCTCATTTCATAGATGGACTTATTGTCAAAGGTGGAGTAACGAAAACGCAAAAACTAAAATATCTCAAGAACGGCTAGTCCTAGAGTAATGGGAATAGTCTTATTCTTTTTGTTGTTAAAAATCAAGTATAAAATAGGAATTTAATTGATATAGTTGAGCACACGTAGTCTTTTATTCTTATTTTTAACGATTTTTTGCGGGCCATTTCGCATAAAAAGCCCGTTCCTTTTTCCCGAATAGTACTAGAATAACCTACAAGTGATTTATATAACAAATTTTGTTAAATTTGGTATGTAAATCACTTGTAGGTTATTGAAATATTATACACCAAATTGTGTTAAATTTGGTCCATTAGTTTTTAGCTAGAGTGGATAAAGGCAATTTCTGCCGCCCATTTCGCAAAGAAGGCAAATTCTTTTATTACGATTCGTACTGTAATCACAAAAACTTACCATATTTTATTAAATTCGGTCCATTAGTTTTTCAGTTAGAGTGGATGCAATATCCTCATAGACACACAGAAACCCACAGAGATACACCCTTACACACAGATGTCTCCTTAAAAATAGTTTTTTCGTGTTCTAGAAGTCCCAAAACTTGTAGATCCTTCGAAAATTCGAGTTCCGATCTCCGGCACGATTCCAATACTTTGAATACATACACACGCATACATATATATTATCTGTGTATCTAAATTCCGTGCCTACGCAATTACAATAGTTGTGACTTTAAATGATCCCTAAAATTTTATTATTTCTTCAACGAAGCCTAATTTTATTTAACTTATGCAGAATGCAAATATCTCAAGCGATTGTAATGTGAGTTACATAAGAATTGCTGAATTTTTTTCACATAAAATTATTTAGCTCTGGAGTCTGGAATACAAGTTATATGAATGAAATATTCATTGCTTTTGCATAGAGAATCAGACGATTTATATTTCGATACAGTTTTAAATATTTAAGTATAATAAATTACTATAGTACTGTGATAATGTAAAAGAAATCACCACTGAATGTATCACATTTTAGAGATTTTCAAATGAAATCGCATTTGAGTTGGAAAATGTTTCATAATCAATGCTTATGCATGATTGATCTTTCTTGTTCATTTATATTCCCTTAGGTCCCACAGACCGTCTGAAAAACATATTAAAATTTCATTTTGATAAAGTCATTTTTACGGCATTTATCGTGCTAACGGACAGACAGACAGACAGAATGAACAAAGTTATAAACACTTTTCCACTATGTTGTAAAGTGTTAATAATACAAGAAAGATCAATCATGCTTAAAGCATTGATTATGAAACACTTTCCAACTTCAATGCAAATTTATTTAAACAAGTCTAAAATGCAATACAATCCTCGGTAATATTTTAAAACTTATCACAATTCTGCATTAATTTATTATATTTGAAAGCTTAAAACTTCATTGAAAAAAATGATCTTCATTCAAATGACGGCAGTGAAATATAAATTGCCTGGTTAAAACATCTCTAAAATGCCATACATTCCTTGGTAATATTTTTAAAACTATCATAATACTACGATAATTTATTATATTTGAAAACTTCATCGAAAACAACTGAAATTCATTCAAATGACGTCATAGAAAAAATAACAAGCCTGGATCTCTCTATAAAAACAGCATTTCATTCATTACATTTTTCCATTCTTTTCATTCATCATAATACTATAATAATTTATTTTATTTAAAATTTAAGACCATGGAGCTACAAGTATTAAACTCTGTGCTTAAAACTTCATCGAAAAAAGTCGTCTTTCTCTTTGTAAAATCAATGAATATTTCATTCATATCAGCTATGCAGACTCCCTGGGATAAAAAATTTTGTGTTAAAGAAATACATCAATTCTAATTCAACTCATTCTACATATTTTTCTGTTTACATTTTGCATAAGTGAAAAATAGGCTTCGTTGTAGAAATAATCAAATTTGGATGATCATTTAAACTCAAATATATTGTAATTGCGTTGTTTCAGTATGTAGATGCACAGAATTTAAGCAAAAATAAAGTGGTTATTGGACGGATAGAACACTTAATATGAATTAAAAAGAACTTAAAAAATCACGATTTTGAGACAAGATGGATGCCATATATCACTTTGAAGTCGGTCTTTTCATATCGTGGTCACGTGATCGCTTCATATAAGAGGTGTAATTATTATTTTAATTTTTATTTAAAAAACAATTGAATATATTTCGCTGAATTTTTTTTATATATTTTATGGAACAATTTGAATATTACCTAACACTTTCGAAGCAATTTGTGAATTTTAAATCCGCTTAAAAAATGTTTGAAACATTTGGTCCCATAGGGCTCAATGTATTTCATTTTTTCAACCCGGGTTCAATAAAAAATTAATTGGGTGATATTATTCATTTATATTCCCATACGTCCTACAGACCGTCTGAACAACATACTAAAATTTCATTTTGATTAAGTCCTTTCTACGGCAGTTATCGTGCTAACGGACAGACAGACAGACAGACAGACAGAATGAACAAAGTCATAAACACTTTTCAACTTTGTTGTAAAGTGTTAAGAAAGTAAGTTTTTCTGAATTCATATGTACGTAAAAGGAAAACACAATGGGAGAGCCTTTGAGTTTTTTATGGCTCTCTGTAATATTATTGATAAATTTGTAAACAATTTGTTATATATACCCACTAATAATTTTAATGGGTACTTTATACTTTACTTTTGAGTAGGAGGAGCCCAGGCAAAGGATACGCGGACCTGCGTCGTATAAGAAATTAAACAAATTGAAAATCCCTGCAATAATGTTCAATTATAGAAAATTAATATTATTATGGAAATATCTTCCATATTTCATTGTAAATTGTTTAAATGTTCAGTTCTGTACATAGCCACGCCCACATTTGTCCAGTTCCACTTTTAGCATTCTATTTATTGGGGAGTGGGGGAGGGCTCTGGAATAGTGTTTATTTGCATTAAGACGGGGAAGGTTTGAAACAGATCTTTAAGCGGAATTACATTCCAAAAAACTATTTTCCCAGGTCCTAAAATGACCACAGGAAAATGAGAAAATTTAAACTGCAGCCAATTGAACAACACCTAGTTAAGCCTGAAATGAATAATAGCTTTATTCGATATCCCCACAAAATACTTTTGTGAATTTGCCGCCCCCCCTCCCCCTCCTCATGGAATGCACAAACCACAAAAACTAGAGTACAGAATCGTTTGTACCAGATTGTGAAGCAAACATTTTCGTTTGTTCTCTTTTTTGTTTCGGTAGTATGGAGGGGTTTTTTAGGGGAGAGGGAGGGGGGGGGGGGGTGCTAAGTTCACGTAAAACAGTGTTTATGTATGTAGACATTTCATGAATTTCCAAAATACGTTTATACCATTTGTTTGTACAATATTCAGTCACAAAATTTTTTCCTCGAATTATTTTCAGATTGAATCTGTAAAGTTTTCATTTATCTGGAGGACGGAGGGGGGGGGGGCATACGGACATTATTTACATAAAGAAATTTAACGAATTTCGAAAAAATGTTAATACCATTCATTTATACACTTTGTTTGTGCTGGTTAGTATCGTAAAAGTTTTTGCTTGAACTCTTTTCATTTTGGAATTTTAGCATTCTTGGAGCTTGGAATTACGAAACATTAATGCTGAATCATTTTTGGACATATACACTGTTTATAGGTACCGGTAATTTTATGAAATTGTGTTTTATATAATGAATTATTTCGATTAATCAGTTAATTGTGAATTCTCAATCCCATTTCATCCAGAAAGCTGCGGTATATACAGCCGCAGTTTAAACTAAAATATAATTTGCGTACTGTTTATACGTATGGATAATGTCGTACAATTATATAATGCTGGGTGAACTATTTTTCGACATAAGAAAATGAAAGGTAAAGGTGCCAGTAGACGCTTCATGGTTAAATCGATAAGGTGAGGCGAAAATTTGAAATGCCATTTGTTTGTACTATTTTGAGTCACAACATTTTTCCTGGAACTGTTTTCATATTCACACCGCAAAGTTTTCATTTATCTGGGGGCATACGGGCATTGTTTACATAAAGAAATTTAGCGAATTTCGGAAAAATGTTAATACCATTCGTGTATACTTCGTATGTGCTGGTTAGTATCATAAAAGTTTTTGCTTGAACTCTTTTCGTTTACGAATTATAGCATTCTTGAAGCTTGGAATTACGAAAAAATAATTTCGAAACATTATTGGATATATATATATATATATATATATATATATATATAAAGTATATATATATATATATATATATATATACTTTTTATAGGTACCGGTAATTTTATGAAATTGTATTTTATATAAGGAATGATTTCGATTATTTTTCGTTGTGTAATTTAAAAGACACATTTCATCCACAAAGCTGCGGCATATACTGCCGCAGATTAAATTAAAATTGAAATATATTTTGCGTACTGTTTATACGTATCGATAACGTCGTACAATTATATAATACAGGGTGATTGAAAAAAGTTGGGCCAAACTGCATGAGGTGGTTGTACACACAAAACGAACTATTTTACGACATAATGAAATGAAACGTAAGGGCTTCAGTAGACGCTTTGTGGGCAAACCGATGACGTGAGGTGAAAACATAATGACTTAGAAGTTATAAAATGACATCTAATAAACAATAATTACAGTGATGACTCAAAAGAGCGACCGCCAACCTGAATGCACATCTCACAGCGGCGATGGAGAGATTGCCGAAGTCTCTCGAACACACCAAGCATGTCGCGTACTTTGGCAGAAGCGGCCGAAATTCTGGTTACAAATTCCTCTTCAGATTAAATGGGATTTTCATAGACGAGACTCTTGAGATATCCCCACAAAAAGAAGTTAAGACGGGAGTAAAGAAGTTAAGAAGTTGATCGGGAGATCGGCCTCTCAAAAGTTAGAGCTACAAATAACTGCTGCAAACGAATAAGGCCGTACATTCGGTGTAACACACATTTGTATAAGGGTTTTTCTTCTTCCCCAGATGAATTTAGCATGCGTAACTTTCTTCTTCAACCAGTAAATAACAACCAGAATGAATCTTTTAAGCAGCCGCTTTCCAACGAGTAAGAGCCCAGTAACGCCTTTTCGTTTCATTTCCGATCCGATAAATTATGATGAAAAATTCTTGGTTTGGTGAATACTACTATCGCGTAAAAATTGGACCATCATTTTTCAATCACCCTGTATATAAAAATGAATTCTTTAAATTATAGTTCTACATTATACTGTTCGGATTTTACCTAGAAATCTACACCGTGTATAGGGTCGGAGCAAATTGAATGGTTGTAGCCACACACTTTTCCAAACGGAATATCGGCTCCTTGGCTCCGGATGAAAAGTCAATGTCTAATTTACTTAGGACTTTTGTAAATTCAACTAATCCAGTACGATATTTTCTTTCAGCTTTAAATAAATATATAAGTACCTAAATGAATATTACAAAATTTCTCTATTTCAACAGCTTTTTTTATATTGTAGGATTTGGTTAAGAAATTTTGAATTTTTTTAAATGTGCATATTTGCACTATTTAAATTTCGTGTCTTATAACTTAATCGTATTAATTAAAATTATCCGACTACTTCTTATATTGCAATAGATAGATGATATTAAGCATAGTATAATAAGAATACACAGGGTTACAAGGAAAGCCATTCCTCAGGCTAATACTTCACGAACTGCTTGTTTTTATTTAACATTTTCTCTTGTAGTTTAGATGTTTTTGTGTAAACTTTCATCAGATTGGGGTTTTGTGTTCTCCATAACGCACCATAGAGCTGTTCATCAGAGCCTCTTAGCAAGTTTTCGATGCGTTCTGACCCATTTCAATTTTTTGTAAATGAAGACATTTGGTGCACCGAGTTCGGCAAAGATGGACATCACGTCAATGCACCGTTTTCTCGTGTTTTTACAAATGATGAGGGCAGGATCATTGGAATTCTGGTTTGCAAGCCACTATTTTGATACGCGTTCTTAAGATGGTCTGCAAAGCTTAGGTAGAGCCCAGTTCGTAACTGCTGCTATTGCATTCGGATGAATTTCAGTTTATTTTCTTATATTTGGAGATGATAATAGAGAATCCATTGCTGCGAAAATTTTCTTGTACTGAATGGATTTGTCTCTGATTGCGGATAACGCTGTTTTGTAACGAAATATAGTCACTTTGTCTCTGCTGCTATTTCTTTGGGTTCCATTGTAAGCCTCACAGCGCAAGTCGGGTTGCGAACCAGGCTCACTTTATGAAAACAAAATCTGATACGACATTTAATCGAAGTTTGGGCTGAGAATGTAATATTATTTTCCCTGCAATACATGGTAATGTATAGGGACAGTATTGGAATCATGCCGAAAATAGCAACTCTAGTTTTCAATGGATCTACACGTTTCGAGACCTCTAGAATACGAAAAAATTATTTTTTGCGTGACGTCTGTGTGTCTGTCTGTTTGTCTGTGCAGATTTTGTATCTACTGTAACTAAAAACCTAATTGACCGAATTTCATAAAACTTGGTAGATAAGTCTCTTGTGGGCGAATCTGGTGTTGATTAGTATTGGGTACGATTCGGGATTAAAGAACCCGCCTTCTTTTGCGAAATGGCTCGCAAAAGCCTGTATCTATTCTAGCTGAAAAACAAATGGACCGAATTTCACAAAATTCGGTAGATAATTCGCTTGTGGGTCACCCTGGTGTTGATTAGATATTTGTACGATTCGGAAAAAATAACCTGCCTTTCTTTGCAAAATGGCCCTCAAAAATAAAAAACTATCTAAAATAAAAAACTACGTATGCTCAAATATAGTCATTAAATGCTTGTTTTATACGTCATTTTTAACGAAGAAAGAGTAAGACCAACTCCATTACACTAGAACTAGCCGTTCTCGCGATATTTTAGTTTTTCGTATTTTCTCTATGCCACCTTCGAAAATAAGTCCAGTTACCAAGTATTTAATTAAAATAAAGAGAACGTGAATATAAATCTGCAGGGAAAGTCATGTGCTGCCCACATCAGATTTTTTATAAATGGTTGCTGAGGATCTGTCGGATTCAACGGATCAGCGAATGTCACGTTCGAACAGAGGTTATCTATCACTTTTGATAGAGACTATTGCAATTTCGTTTTCAGTTGGTGGGTATTGTTAGGTGGGTATCTTTAGGTGGGTATCGTTAGGTATCGTTAGTTGGGTATTTTGTCAGGTATCGTTAGGTGGGTATACGGTTAGGTAAGTATCGTTGGTGGGTTTCGTTTGCAGTTGGTGAGTTATTATATCACCGCTAATTAGAATGACGGTTTTATCTAAACACCATATTAACGACTGGGAATATTGCTGACTTGATTTACTTTTCCTAGTGCTTGATTTTCAGAATTACGAAGTATACTATATGTGCCAGAGAGTCCAATGTGCTGTCCTAAAGAAGTGGTAGATCTGATCCAAAACGCGTTTGACGTATTACTCATTGGCTGGTCGAGCAACTCTTATTGCTACATCCTAACAACTGTCGATCACGCAGAGTTGACCATATTGAGGAGCTCAACCATTTACTGAGAGAATGTCACTCGTGCAATGACGAATTTGAGAATTAACTTTAGTAACGCAAGGATCTTATCCACTGAAATCTAATAGTTGGCTCCCAACGGTAAAACTGAAGCAGCACTATTCTACGAATGAATGTTTTTATGAAAGTTCTTATACTCTTAATCCGCAGGATTCATCATTAAGTCACTCAGGAAATTCGGATACAGCAACACACTATTGTCAACCTCTTAGAGCTTTCAATTCAGATTTTGCTTTCCCTGCAATACATTGAACCGTATAGGGGAAAGTATTGGAATCATACCGAAAGTCGCAAATCGAGTTTTCGACGGATCTACACGTTTTGACACATCTAGAATACGATAAAACTATTTTTAGCGTTACGTCTCTGTCTGTGCAGATTTTGTATCCACTTTAAGAACGAATTTCATAAAATTTGGTTGATAAGTCACTTGTGGGAGAATCTGGTGCTGATTAGTTTTGGGTATATACGATTCGGGACCAAAGAACCCGCCCTTTTTTGCGAAATGGCCCCCCAAAATTGTCTGTATCCACTCCAGCTGAGAAACTAATGGACCGAATTTCACAAAATTCGGTAGATAAGTCGCTTGTGGATGACTCTGGTACTGATTAGATTTTGGTATGATTCGTGAAACGTAACCTGCCTTCCTTTGCAAAATGGCCCCCAAAAATCGCCATAATAAAAAAAAAACAAAAAACTACATATGCTCAACTATATCCATTAAATGCTTGTTTTATACGTAATTTTTAACGAAGAAAAGAGTAAGACCAACTCCATTACACTAGGACTAGCCGTTCTCGAGATATTTTAGTTTTTTCGTATATTCTCTACGCCACCTCTGAAAATAAGTCCAGTTACCAAATGAGAACGACAATTGAATTAGCTTTGAATTAAATTTAATTATAATAAAGATAACGTGGATATTAAGTCTGCAGGGAAAGTCATGTGCTGAACACATCATATTTTTCTTTTGTGGCAGCAAATGGGGAATTCTTCATCAAATGGGCGTTTAGAAGCAAAATTCTTTGAATAATGGCAAATAACATTAATCCCTTCGTAGTTATGCGATTCTGCGTTAGCCTCAACGAAATTAAGTGCTTCGGTGAGAATCACTTGATTTCTCTTGGAATTGAGAGGTAGGTTTCAGCATATGCATATGGACGAGCTTGAGATTGTTGAGTATCTTGTTCAATGCAGCTCTGGTGGGCTTCGGCATCTGCATCTCAACGTACTTGATGTTCTAAAATTTCTCGTTTAATGCGAAGTCGATCAACTGCAGCGTTTGTTGCACGATACATATACAGTGGGTTCTGGCTCTGTTTCGCTGGACGCTAATGAATTGGATGCATTGGCCGATTTGAGTTAATATACAGGGTGTCCTAAAAAGATTGAAACGCTCTTTAATTCTTTATCTGTGGGAGATAAGTGAGCAATGTAAATTGCAAAAATGCTGAAAGTAAGTTAGGAAATAAGACTACGTCAATGAAATAGTCCTCCCATCCATTTTCAAAAAGTTGCATTTTTTAAACTTTTATACGACCCCCCTGAAACAAATTGGGTCAATCAGAAATTTTTTTATTTTTAATGCAACAAGACCGTTAAAAAAATTGCATATCTATATTTTTAAAGTTGAGCGAGTTAAATTTAATTGAAAATTGAATATTGTGAATGGGGACCATATACCAAATTAGAAATGTAAATTTCTGACATACCACAAAAAAAAAAATAAAACTGGATGATAATACATAGGATACCCAACCGCGTAGTGAGTACCACTGCTTTATATGATCTCTGTCTGTGTAATGCTTTATTTAGATGCATTTGTGATAAAAATTTTTGACACATATTAACGTATTTTTGATCTAAACAATTTTATCGTCAATTTGTTTATGATCCCGATTTTCACTGATCAAACAGCCTTTTCCATGGTACGGAAAAGTGGCATAAGTCAGGTTTTTTGCTTTATCATAATTCAGTTGATTCTACAGATAAAGATATGCGATTCTTTTTAATGATCGTGTTGTATTAAAAATAAAAGTTTTCTGGATGACCAAATTTATCTAAGGAGGTCATATAAAAATTAAAAAAGAGTAACTTTTTTAAAATTAATGGGAGGTCCATTTTATTAATAGTTTTATTTTCTACCTTACTTTCAACATTTTTGCAATTTACATTGTCCACTTATCTCCAACAGGTAAAGAATTAAATCGCGTTTCAATCGTTTTGGGACACCCTGCATACTATTTTCAATATATCCGCTTTTTCCACTTTGTTGCTTAACTTTTGGACATGATTGTATAATTTTACCTCTAATCTATATTTTAAACATGTTTTAATATTCACCAGCTTTCTTTCGAACTAGACCGCCCGACCTACCAGAAAGTGTAAGGTATCTGTTTTGACTGCCTTTAACAAAGTCACCCAATTTATACCTGAATCCAGTGTGGGTGTCATCTAACGTGAATGCATCCGCCTTCTTCTACCACCAACTTCTCGGAAGGACTTTCGCACTCACAGATTTAACATGCTTGCACTCAGCGTAGACAGGGGGATAGTTTGGGTAATGTCAGGAATCGAATTCGGATCTTCCGAGTGCAATCCACGAGTTCTAACCATTGGGCTATCCTGTCCCTTTTAGCGCAGCCTCATTTGATAACACAGTTAGCGTTTAAATCTTTTAGCTGTCACTTTTTAGCCGGCTTTTTTTTTTGCAGCAACCGTTAATGATACATACGACCGTTACGCGGGCGCAAGAAATCCGGGAATGATAAACGCTCAACTAATACTCCAAAAGAAAGTTCGTATTCTCAATAGGGCCAAAGGTAAAATAATTTTTAACCATAAGTAAAATAGTCCAATGCTGGAGACTCACAAATATTAAGGGTTCTATTTCTTTTACCCTTGTCACATTTCATATAATTTTTTGGAGTATCTTTTGTCCTTTTCTTACAGTACTTAAGCGTTCAACTGTGTAGCCTTAGGCTATTTTCTTCACAATATTTAACAGATTTTTACTTTCCCTATATACATTCTATAATGTATAGGGAAAGTATTGTGACGGGGTCGAAAATCCGAATTCGAATTTTAGACGTACAAGCACGTTTCAAGAAACATTGAATTCGAACTGAACGATTTTGTAGTGATGCCCGTGAGTGTATGTAAGCTAGTATGTGTATATGTTAGTATATATGTATGTTAGTGTGTGCATGTTAGTGTGTATGTGTGTAAGTGAACATGTATGTTAGTGTCTGTATTCGTGAATCTAAAGATGCGATAGCTCATGACCGAATAGAGCGATTCGAACGAAATTTAATATAAATATAAACAATATTAGAGCTCTTTTATTTTCATTTTTTATTTTTTTTTTTCGGGAGACCCCTCCAAATTTCCTAATGAAATTTTGAAAGAATTTTTAATAAATCGGAACTTTCAATAATGTGACATAAATATTTTAATAAATTTTTTACGCACTTATTCATTAGAAAACGAATGACACAAATTTAAGAATTTTAGAACGCTAGCATGAACCGTTCTGGAGATACTGCATATTTTAAACATAAAATTGTCGAAAAATTACATAAGAGTAAAAGAGTATGAACTATAGTGAAATATGTTCACTTTTTATATACAATATTATGCGACAAATTTGTTAACATCATTATCGTAGATCTAGTTCGTTCCAATCGCGAGAGAAAATACTTTGTACAAAGGTTTTGTGCTTTAACGTCCAATAATTCCTCAATAGTCAACAATTATTTCTTTAGCCCACATCTTCCTTTGTCACGCTTTGCTATAACTTTGGAGAAATTGGCGATTAATTTGTCTGAGGGAAAAAGTTCTGGTGAAAGTGTGGAGAAAAAGAGTCTGAGGAAGTTCTGCTGACTAAAGTACTGTTGATAGTCTGGTGAAAGTTCGGTTGGAAGCTGGAAATCGCTAGGTGTCGAGTCGATGTGTGAGCGAAAAAGATGGAGAGTTCACGTCCGTGGAGTAGGTCACTGGTATTGATACAACTATGATCATGAGGATGTAGTATCACTTGTTTGTCAGGACAAAGATTTAGATGACCTATGAAGAAGTTGGGGAAGCATCAACGATTTTTAGCTATTCCACTGGCTACGTAAAGACAGTTATATCATTAGGCCCGGCCAAGTTCACTATGGATCAAATTTTATTAAATGATGAATATGTTGTTGTTGTTGTTGAGACCCAGACCGTCCGACCTACCAGAAAGGTGTAAGGTAACTGTATGGACGGCCGGGAAGTGCCACCCAATTTAGACCGGAACCCAGTGGGGGAGGCATAAATGATGAATATGTGTAATGAATATGTGTAATACTGGTTGTTTTGATACTGTCTTATATTTAGCTATTGTAAAGATAGAATTCGCTGCTCAAGTCTTCGGACGAGTCGGACGGTTTAGGTCTTCAACACCATTGGCTTGAGCACACAGGTCGTGCTAGGTAGGGTAGCAATATATTGTCCTAAATATGTCTATGAACTCTGTGGCCAAGAGTGTGCAGAGTGTTCAGATGAACTGCTACATAAAATAAGGGCTCGGACAGAAGATTTGCCTCAAGCTCCATAGTTTCTGTGGGTGGCCACAAGAACCTGATTAGAATGATCTTGATTTAACAAATAATTAATTTAAATGCCATATATCTGATTTAATATTTGATATAAAATAGTACTTTTCTTAATTTAGTGCTGCCATTATTTTTTGAATATAGAAAACAAGAATGATTTCGGCAGAAATAAAAATTTTTCCCACTCTACATTAGAGAGGAACGCTAGTCTTCATAAAGTCAGCAAAGTAATTTGCTGGGAGTCGGCTTTCCCCCACCCAAATATTGCCATTAATATATTTCTAATATAATTTTCCTTTTCGAATCATATTTCTATCATTAGAACAATAGTACATCAATTTTTGCTCCCCCCACACCAAGAAATTCTTTAAATTACACCCTTGCATAAATGTTTACGAATTTGCGGCACATAGCATGTTTTCTTACTGTCACTGAAAGTATAAACTTTTTTATTCTGACGAGCGCATAATAAGAGTGAAACCTGTTCATGGATTCTGATATCTGCTATGGGAGCGTGATCTTAACTTTTGTAACTTCCCCAATAGTACGCCCAGTGTTAGTACGACCATCTCTCTTAATTTTTGTTTCTCTTATTCGTAAATTTCCTCTCTTAGCATTTTAACATCAATATAGTGTAAAAAATTCGCTCAGCTGTCTTAAACAAACTAAAAATAAAAAAAAATCTGATGTGGGCAGCACATGACTTTCACTACAGACTCAAATTCATATTTTCTTTATTTCTTTGCGAATTCATTAGATTGAGTTTAATTGAACCAAATAACACCAAATTTGCATTTTTAATTCAGTTTTTGCTTTTATTTGGTAATTGGATTTTTTATTTGGTAATTCGGACATTTTTATTTGGTAATTGGACATTTTTCCGAAATCGGAGTAGCAGAAATGCAAGAAATCTCAAATATCTTGAGAACGGTTAGTCCTAAAGTATAATGGAGTGTGTTATATTCTCTTCCTCTTCAAACATTGCGTATAAAATAAGAATTTAATTGATACATTTGAGCATACACTAGTTAACCTTTTTTTAGTTTTTGGCGATTTTGACGGGCCATTTCGTAAAAAAAGGCAGATTGTTCTTTTCTGAATCGCACCAAAATCTAATCAGCACCAAAGTATCCCACAAGTAACTGATCTACCAAATTTTTTTTTAATTTGGTTAATTAGTATGTTAGCTGGAGAGGAAAAGTTAAATTTTTAGAGGGCCATTTCGCAAAAAAAAGGCAGGTTCTGTATTTATGAATCGTACCAAAAATTAATCAGCCCCAGGGTCACATCCAAGTGACGTACCTACCAAATTTTATGAAATTCTATAATATATATATATATATATAAAATTAAAGGCTGGCAAAATATTTTTTTGATGTGAATAACGTGTATGCTTACCGTTTCTGTGGCCGAAATGGGAGCGTTATGAAAAATGTGAGCACTGTGGATGCTTATACATTCGAATTTAATAGATAAATATATATACAGGGTGTCCAGTGCTATCGGTGCTCAATGGCTATTTCCTCAACCGTTACTCACAGAGATACACTTCCAATTGCAAAAATGTTTTAAATTTTAAAATCTATTATCTTAGTTATATCTTAGTCTAAAGTTAGTTATATCTTAGTCTTACTATTACTTAGTCATATCTTAGTCTTACTATTATCTTAGTCTAAATCTATTATAGTTTAAATCAATAAATGCATTTCTGAAAAAAATATGAAATATGAATTTTTATACAATCCCCCGGTCCTACCAATTATATTTAGGAAAATCATCCTCATACAATTTAATGCAAAATAAAAAAAAATATCCTTTTACGACCAAAATTGACCGACTTATAGTTGTTTAAAGTTGAAGCACTTTTTGTGCTGAGAAATGATCAATACGGTCCCTGATTGGTCGGTTGCGTGGAGAAATGGTCAATACGGTCCCTGATTGGTTAGTTGCCGGCAACAGAACATTTTTATGCGTGGAAAAGTGGCTTAAGTCATAAAGTTTAATGCTTCATAACTCGGTGAATTTTGGTCGTAAAAGGGAGATTTTTTTAATTTTGCACGAAATTGTATGAGGATGATTTTCCTAAATATAATTGGTAGGACCTGGGGACCTTATAAAAATTTATATTTCGTATTTCATTCAGGAATGTATTTATTGATTTAAACTGTTTCTAAGATAATAGATTTTAAAATTTAAAACATTTTTGCAATTGGAAGTATATCTATGTGACTAACGGTTGAGGAAATAGCCATTGCGCATTGATAGCACTGGACATCCTGTATATATATATATATATATATATATATATATATATATATATATAATAAGAAAAAATGAGATTGGAAATGGATTAATACAATTAGAAGTTGTGTGTTTACGGGGTTGTAGAGAGGTCAAGGGGGATTGCTACCCCTTTTCCTGGTTTAAGCATGCTTTTAATCCCAGGAAACACTCCCAGAAACCACTACACGCTCTAAACAACAATCAGCAGTATGCCAGTGGAAAAAACGGAATCCCGAAATGAAGATCTTAAAGTCACAAGAACATATAAAAGCATATAAAATGAAATGAAACAAGTATGAATAAAAATATATTCTAACCATGTATAAAGTTTTAAAAAGAATGTTCGTAGATGCGCTACGTCGTTAGAAGTCCATAAAAGAAAACCATGATAAATTCCAGATGTAGAGATAGATAAGCTCATGGTTACAGAGTATCTAATTCCAAACGGGTAGAGTTGAGTTGTAGCAAATCATCAAAATTAGCATATACTTTGAGGCTTAGATAGAGCAGCAAATGCGCCTTAATATTCCTTGGATTTTATATTTTATATTTCATTTTGATTGTACTTGAGGAATATATATATATATATATATATATATATGAATTCAAAAGAAAGAAGGAAATAAGCCAACTGGATAGTATAAAAAGCCGAGGGGGATTGTGACCCCCTCGTTCCCGGTTATAGCGTGCTATTACGCCCAGGCAACAATCCCGGAACCATTACTATGCAACGGCTTATCTTCCGTAATTGTGTCAAGTATAATACACAGATGGTAAAGGGAAAGCCCAAGAAACGACAAAGGAAGAGAATGAAAAACAGAAACGACGATTCGAAGGTGGAATGCATACTAGATATAGCTTGAGTCATCTGTACACCAGAGTGCGCTGTCAGCAGGTTGCGTAGAGCAAATCCTTACGGTTAAGTTCCAAAGAAAAAACAAATATATTAAATGTGCATACATTTAATATAATTAAAATATGCGTTATCGACGTCGTTCAAGATAAAATTGCAATAGTATTTTAAGAATTTTTCAGGATAATGTTTCTTGATTGCTTCTTTCAGTATTTTTCTGTTATTAATAATTCTGTAACGGTGTATACATTTGTGCATCTTGATAACAATTATTCAAGGTATCGACATAATATTTGATACAAGTAAAAGCATAATTGAATTTCACTTTATCTGTATATGTTATTGCATAGGTAGTGCTATATTTGTTTAGTTCAGTCTTAATTGAAGGATAATACCTTTTGTTACTTAATTTGTTATAATGATAATTAAACATTTTGGACATATTATACTTCCGTTCTGTAAATGCGTATTCCGTATACAGGAATTTGAACAAATCGAAAATTGCTTTGTACAAGATCTCAATAAATTTATTTACAAACTCGCTGTGAATTGCAGCATTCCTATTAACGCATTTACAGAATGGAAGTATAATATGTCCAAAATGTTTAATTATCATTATAACAAATTAAGTAACACAAATATTATCCTTCAATTAAGACTGAACTAAGCAAATATTGCATTACCTATGCAATAACATATATACAGATAAAGTGGTATCCAATTATGCTTTTACTTGTATCAAATATTATGTGGATATCTTGAATAATTGTTATCAAAATGCACAAATGTATACCCCGTTACAACATACTGGAAGAACTATAGAAAATAAAATCAAGGCCCTTAATAAACGTATTAATCACGATCTAAAAACGTCACATTTCCATACCTCGTACTGATTCCAAAGCTTCATAAAACCCCGATTAAATTTCGTCCGGTGACCGTGGGTTTTAAAACATACTTGACCATAGCTAATTCTAAGCTATTAACAATTCTAAAAACGGCCATGTAAAACCTCAAACGTAAAGGCACCGTTATGATCAATGGGACCTATGGGAGGAGGATGTTCTTCTCGCCTTGCAGACCTTTATTTAAATAAATACGAAGAAGGCACGCGCATATTTTGCAAGAAATCCCATACTTTCGATTCGTGGACGACATCCTCATAGGACAATACGAACATATGCCGGAATTTGATTTTGGTTTTTACCCTAAAGAACTGGATCTCATCGAGACACATTTTAAAAACAAAGACGAAGTAGATTTTCTGGATATTACAATCAAATGCGATATCAATCATGGATTATATACAATCTTATATGATAAAAGAAATTCTTTCAAGATAAGCATTAACCATATTATAGACTGGAACTCCCACTTGAGTAAAAATATATTACGTAATGTTATAATTAATCATTTGAAAAGAAACCAACGATTTAATACATTCAAAGTGGATCGTATTATTAATAACAGAAAAATACTGAAAGAAGCAATCAAGAAACATTATCCTGAATAATTCTTAAAATACTATTGCAATTTTATCTTGAACGACGTAGATAACGCATATTTTAATGATATTAAATGTATACACATTTAATATATTTGTTTTTTTCTTTGGAACTTAACCGTGAGGATTTGCTCTACGCAATTTGCTGACAGCGCACTCTGGTGTACAGATGACTCATGCTATATCTAGTATGCATTCCACCTTCGAATCGTCATTTCTGTTTTTCATTCTCTTCCTTTGTCGCTTCTTGGGCTTTCCCTTTACCATCTGTGTATTATACTTGACACAATTACGGAAGATAAGACGTTGCATAGTAATGGTTCCGGAAGTGTTGACTGGGTGTAACAGCACGCTGTAACCGGGAACGAGGGGTCACAATCCCCCTCGGCCTTTTATACTATCCAGTTGGCTTATTTCCTTCTTTCTTTTGAATTCATACTTTAGCTTTTTGCGACTGAACAGCATTGCGCCATGATGTTAAGTGATTTGATATTTGATATTTACACGACTTAGTGCAGTTCTATTACATTCTTATATATATATATATATATATATATATATATAAAATCCAGAAGGAAAATCAATTTAAAAATATAAAAGTTAAAAGTATTTAATAGAATAGCGCTATCAGCAGCTTACTCTAATAATACCGAAAATATGACTAAATAATGAACAACAGAGTAATAGAAAGAAGAGGAAATTGCCTTCATAGTACCAAAAGAAGTGGTGGAAAAGCAATTGGGAAATCTTCTAATTCCCGATTACAACTAGCTGCTAAGCCATGGCGCACTCTCGGACTCCAGCATATGATAGGCAATGACCCCGAAATGTCGCCTTAAATTCAGACATTAGACCTGAATGAAGCATCTAAGTAACCTACAATGAAGAAATATCACAAAAATCATGACAAAAAATACATACAACCAACACCACGACTCTCACAACTGCTACACCACTCAACAATTTTTTTTTTTTAAATATACACCAACCAAATCTCACTCCTTTTATTGGAATGATAGAAAGCTTCCCGTTATTGCCATTGCAAAAATTGTAATCCCATCATTGCAAGCAGTCAAACGTTTCAACTGGAATGATTAACATAATATACCTCCTAGATGTTAAGTTCGATATTTTAAACTTTAGAACAATTATATATGACATAACCAACGTTTTTTGTCTTTTCCGATCTTTTAATTACTAATTAATTTGTTGCCGTTCCTGATACATCAGTTGCAACAATTTTTTAAGGTAGTCAGGTTGTCTTGAGTAGAAATCCGTTATGTGACGTGTGACAAATTTCCTTGGATATCTTTAGTGATTTGCTTGACTTATAAGATTACTATCACTTTCCATTCTGTCAATTTCGTTAGTAATCAGTCTATTGTTTCTATATAAGTAGTTGATAAATATATTTCTGTATATATTAATATGAATATTCGAGTTCCAACCGATAAGAAAACTGTAATCAAATTTAAAATCTTCTCTTTTATCATATATAGTAAAATATCTAGCTTTAATATCTGTTTAAATTGTATTTAGATCAAGAAATTGTAATATATCTGGATTTGGGTGCTTATTTTTAATTAAGGTAAGATCATCTGGGTAAAAACTGAAATCTAGTTCTTGATTGGGGTCTTTTGATCCTGCTATCACATCGTCCACATATCTAAAATACACGATATCATTATTGATGTGAGCGTGGGTTTCATAATGGTATAGATAAATATCTGCCAATAATGACGAGCATCCACCTCCCATTGAGATGCTTTTGGTTTGTTGATAAAAAGACATTCCGTCATATAGCATCTTCTCAAATACTACTATTTGAATCAAAGACTCGTAAACTTTGATGCCAATAGTTTTTTTTATTTCGTAATATTCGTATACCTGTAGGAGGATTTTTTTCAAGTTGTTAATATCAACGTTATTAAATAACTCTTTAAAGTCATAAGTGTTTGAATAAAGTCTATCTGGTATACTTGAAAGTATATTCTTTACATCAAAACTGTTTTTTACTAAGCAAGATCCCATTGTTACAAAAAGTTTGAAGACAGGTTTTAAAATATGGAGTAATTTTTTGTTAACTTTAGTAAGGTATATTTTATATCCTATTGTAACTGCCCTGAAGTTAACAGGATTTTTATGCAACTTTGGTATCATAGCCAGATAAGGGAAACGGATAGTTTTAATATCATATTTGATTTTTCTGTATAATGCTTTAATAAGATTTTCAACAGAGATCCGTGGTTGGTATATCTTGGTGTATAACCCATTATTTTCTTATGAATTATTCAGTTGTTTTAAATATAAGCGCTTGCATGTATATGCATAAGCACTAGGCATTTTATCCACTATTTTTGTAATGGCAACAACGGGACGCTTTCTATCATTCCAATAAAATGAGTGATCTTTGGTTGGTGTATATTTCTTAAAAAAATTATTGAGTGGTGTAGCAGTTGTGAGAGTCGTGGTGTTGGTTGTATAGGTTTTTTGTGGTGATTTTTGTGATATTTCTTCATTGTAGGTTATTTAGATGCTTCATTCAGGTCTAATGTCTGAATTGAAGACGATATTTCGGGATCATTGCCTATCATATGCTGATGTCTGAGAGTGCGCCATGGCATAGCAGTTAGCTGTAATCGGGAATTAAAAGAGATCACAATCGCTCTTCCGCCACTTCTTTTGGTAATATGAAGGCAATTTCCTCTTCTTTCTATTACTCTGTTGATCATTATTTAGTCATATATATATATATATATATATATATATATATATATATATATCGTGATGAACCTCGGTAGGTGGACCTCGATATCAGGTGAACCTCGATATGTCGAACCTCGGTATCTCGAAATTTTCGATATCTCGAAATATTGTCATCTGCCTTCACGCACGGTATAAAACTAATGTAAAACAAACTCTTTAACTCGAAAATTTTTTAATCAAACTCTGGATATCTCGAATTTTTTCATCTTACCATTTGGATCATTTTACCATTTTCATCTTTTCATTTGAAAAAATACGATCCAAAAAATGTGTTTAATGCAGATGAAACAGAAGTATTTTTTAAGTGTATGCCTGATAAAAGTATGGCCATTAAAGGCATGTCATGGCGGGAAAAAAAGCAACGAAGGAGTAACTGTGCTATTTTGTACTAATATGGATGGTTCAGAAAGGCTCAAACCTCTTATGATAGGTAAATCTGCTGAACCCCGATGTTTTTTAGGAATGAAATCTGCTCCAATGACTTATTTTGCGAACAATAAGGCTTGGATGGCTGCCGAAATTTTCACTAATTGGTTGAAGGAATTAGACAGAAAAATGTCCCGTGAAAATCGCGATATTGTTCTCTTCTTGGACAACTGTACAGCGCATAATAGCGTGCGGAAATTAAAATCCGTGAAAGTTCATTTCATGCCACCAAACACAACTTCTAAGTTACAACCTTTGGACCAAGACATTATTCAGAGTTTTAAAGTAAACTATCGCCATAAAATGAAGCTCATTTGGATCCGCCTAGCTCATTTGGAAAATGTAATAGATATTGAAGGATTCAGTACCTGTAACCAAACTGTCATAGATGACTATTTTGCAAGTAAAGAAATGCAAGAATAAATTTTAATAATGTATATTACATTAAATGTGTATCCAATCATTTCAAGCTTCGCTTTATTTGCTGTCAGCATTTTCTTGGGTAATACCCAATTCTCTGTCTGTAAGATAAAGTAAGTGATTTTTTTTAAAATGTGTAAAGTATAGAACTAGGATGTATATATTCTTTTATGAATTCCTTAAAATTTTTCAAATTTTCGATATCTCGAATTTTTGATGTCTCGAATTTTTTTCTACTCCCTTTAAATTCGACATATCGAGGTTCGACTGTATATATATATATTGTTCGAAAACCTTAAAAATGTATCTGTCCCAACCACTGATTTTATCATACGGGTAGCATTTCGGGAGCTTGTACAGGTAATTTTAGGAATTATCAGTACAGTAAATTTTAATACAATGGAAAATAAAATTTCATAGTTTTTTTTTAATGTTGTTTTGAGTGCTCTCGATCGTCATTTTAGAAGAGCACCAAATTCCGATTCCCGATCACAGGTTGCGGGCTTCTGACTGAAGGTCAAGTTTCACATATATGTAACGTTTCAAATTTCTATCTTCAGCAGTTTGGGCAGTAAATTTATTTGTAAATTTATCATCTCTTAGTCTCACTCAGATGTGACATGAATTCTCATATGTAATAAGAGAAATTTCTGCTTCCTTAACAGCTGGATATCTGCTTATAGAACAGCTGGATATTTACCTCCTGTAGAACATTAGTGTGGGGTAAATAATTAGTAGATTAGGTGGTCACGCATTAAAATGTGGTGATAATTATAAATAGTTTGTTTTGACTGGCGTGTCGTAAATTTACATAGTAGTTGCCATTGTGACAACCAACTACTATTGTATATTGTTGGGTGTTAACTGAAAGTAAAATGATTTATTTAACATTCAACGAATTATTCATCCTAGTACAATGAAGAGACATAAAATTGCTCAAATTAAATGCTATTATAAATATTATTTATGTTAAATACTCTCATGATTAATTTTATTATTATTATACGAGTTCATACAAATTATCAGTTATTACATTAATTACATGTTATTTTACTGAAATGCTATCTGTGTGATACAGTGGCTATTTTTAACATTTTTGAGTATAGTTGTAAAGTGTTTATGACCTTGTTCATTCTGTCTGTCTGTCTGTCCGCTAGCACGATAACCGCCTTAAAAACAACTTTATCAAAATGAAATTTTAGTGTGTTGTTGAGACGGTCTGTGGGACATATGAGAATGTAAAAGAATAATATCATCCAATTAGTTTCGAATTTAACTCGGGTTGAAAAAATGAAATACATTGAACCCTATGGGACCTAATTTTTCAAACATTTTTTAAGCGTAGTTAAAATGCAAAAATTGCTTTGAAAATTTTAGGAAATATTTAAATTATCACGTAAAATGTGTAAAAAAAATAATCAAAATATGTTAAGTAGTTTTTAAATAAAAATTGAAATTATTATTACACCTATATTATATGAAGAGATCACGCGACTCATTGCAAAATAAAATATGGCATCCATTTTTTTTTTCGCTTAATAAAAATCGTAATTTTTAAGAACGCTTATATTTATATTTAGTGTTGCATCCATCCTGAAACAGTTTTTTTTGCATGTTATCCGTGTATCGAAATTCTGTGCCTACGAGATTAAACTTTGATTATCTCCACAACGAAGCCGAAATTTAACGTATGTAGAAAGCAAACAAATCAAGCGATTGTAGGATGAGTTGTATAAGAATTGCCGAATTTTTTTACGCAAAATTATTTACTACTGGAGTCTGAAATATTAGCGATATGAATGAAATATTCATTGATTTTACATAGATAAGTATACGATTTTATATTGCCTTTTTTGATGATGTTTTAAGTTTCCAAGTAAAATACATTATTGTAATACTGTTGTGATTTGAAATATAACTGCTGAATGTATCGCATTTTAGAGATGTTTAAATAAAATTGCATTTCAGTTGGAAAGTGTTTCATAATCAATGCTTTATGCAAGATTGATTTTTCTTGTTTGTACCTGACATAGAGTCAGATCTACGCTATCTCTTCAGATAAGATATATATAAGGTTACCTTATTATCTTTTGTGCACATCATTTAGCGTAATTGGTGAGGCTACTGCGTCCCTTTTGAGATCCATAGTTGTACTTTTACATCACTCACAAAATCCCTTCTGCATAATGCGATTGTTAAATTCGATGAATCTTTTCACCATGACATCTTCGTAACACAATTGCGATGACAGTAATGGATTGAATCCAAATTGGAATTTTCGCCAACTAAATCGCCATAATGCATTGACTGTAAGGAATGGAATTGAAAATTGGAAGGATTGTTTTATCCGTTGCATGGGTTATCTGCGAGTTCCTCCCTGACTGCTCATTGGTTCCTCTCCTGCTCATTGGTACGCCTCTCTCTGCCTATTGGCTCACAGGCCTGTGAAGGGTAGTCCAATTTTCCATTGGAAAACCTTCTAAATAGGTGGTAGAGTTGACTGAGTCCTGCGTGCCGTGATGTCAGCATTTATTTCCCTGATCATAAATTATTGTACACCCATATAATAAAATTTGTCGCCTTCTTGTCTAATATCTGTTGCCATCTTGTCACCTTGGTATTTTTAACAACCGGTAAACTCTTTTTACGGTGTAATGAGTTCTGTGTATAATGTAGAGAAAATGATATCATTTTTTCATAAAATTTTATTGTTTTTTGATCACAACGTAGCATATACAGATATACAACTATAACTATTTATGACATGTACTCATATACAATACGGGCTCACAAATGCCCTACTTTGGATCCGGAAACACAAAATTGTAAATGTATATTTCATCAAATGTTATAAAAATTTCACTTCATATGTAATTTAGATTATATGCAATATAATTTTATAAACATTTTTATGTAACATAATTTCTGGTTTAATTTAACAAAGATTTTTACAACAGTAACATTCTATTGAAAATACACATTGATAGTTCACTAAATATAAAACAGTGAAAATTCGTCATATTTATGGATTTTTATGTTATGTATAATGTTATGTATAATGGATGAGCTTCTCAAAATGTGTTTTAAAATGTTTAATGTTTGGACAATTTTAATGTATGCAGATTGTATCACGAAGAGTATCTGAAAGATATATAAAATCAGCGATTGGTCGTAGAAGTGAAATGAAATATGAAAGATAATCATCAAATACAGGAGAATTTAGCAATGGTCCCCGAGACTGATAATTTAATAAAAATGTGAAGTTAAAATTTTATACGGCTCACTAATCTAAAATCATCAATAAGTAAAATTTGGACCGCGCTTAATATTTATACAACCCCCAATCAAAATGATAATTAGTAAAATTTGCACCGCTCTTAATTAGGACGAAAGGAATTGGCTCGAAATCTTTTGATTTACTAATACAGGGTGATTAAAAAAGATAGTCCAAACTTTACGAGGAGGTAGTACACACTAAACCAAGCCCCCCACTGGGTTCCGGTCTAAATTGGGTGGCACTTCCCGGCCGTCCAAACAGTTACCTTACACCTTTCTGGTAGGTCGGACGGTCTGGGTCTCAACAACAACAACACTATACCAAGCATTTTTCGTCATAGTTTAATGAGTCGAAAATGAAACGCAAAGGCGACAGTGGACACTTAATGGTGAAACCGATGAGGTGAAGCTAAAACACAAGAATGACTTAGAAGTTATAAAATGACATTTAATAAACAATAATTACAGTAATGGCTCAAAAGAGCGACTTCCAACCTAAATGCACGTCTCATAGCGGCGATGGAGCGATGGGCGAAATCTCACGAACAGACTAGGCATATCGCGCACTTCGACAGCAGCGGCCGAAATTCTGGCGGCAAGTTCATCTTCAGATTCAAAGGGAGTGTCATAGACGAAACTCTTGAAATATCCCCAAAAAAAGAAGTCAAGTCACGACATATCGTGGGATGCCAAGCTATGGGACCAATTCGACAAATCCATCGGCCCGGAAAAGTGACGTCCAGATAGTTCCTTACTTCTTGCGCAAAATGAGCTGGTGCTCCATCGTGCTGAAACCACATAAGCTGCCGGATGTCTATTGGAACATTTTCCTGCAAGTCCGGCAAGACCTTCTACAGGAAAATACGGTACATTTCTCCATCAAGACGCTCCGTCATAAGATACGGCCATATTAGACGATCACCGATGATTCCTGCCCACACATTGACGGAGAATCGTCGCTGATGATCATGTAGATATGTTGCATGTGGTTGCCCATACATTTTCATTGTGGATGTTAAATGTGTCATCTCATGAGAAGGAGGCTTCATCCGCGAAAAGCACAGTCGCCGGAAAATCTGGTTGCGCAGCACTCTGTCCCAGTAACCATTGGGTGAACTCCACGCGACGAGGATAAACTGCTGCAGTCATTGCTTGGATTCGCTAGAGATGGTATGGGTGTGTTCCCCATGCAGAATCCGCCTTAACGTGGATTGTGGCACACGAAGAGTATGCCCCATTGCTCTTGTACTTGTGCCGGGCCGAACTGCTATTGTGTCCAGAATCGCCTGTTCCACATTTGATGTTCTAACACTTCTTGCACAACCTGCATCAGACCTAATAACGAGAAAGGATCCCGATTCACAGAACTGCTGATGCAAGCATTCGAATGTTTTACGATTGTGCAACCGCTTATGGAGGAAACGTTTCTTGTACAGTCGTTATGCCTCTCTGCCATTCCCATTTGCAGCTCCATAGATAAAATGTATATCGGCCTTTTCCCTATTTATAAATCTCTCTCAAAAGTTGGAGCTGCAGAAAACTGCTGCAAACTGATAAGGTTGTACATTCGGTGTTACGAAAATTTGCATAAGTTCTTCTTCTTCCCTAGATGAAATTTGCATACGTGTTTTTCTTCTTTAAACAGAAAATAACAACCAGAATGGCGCTTTTAAGTTTGCATAGAGGCCTCTTCCTTGTATCTCTCTACCATCCCAGTAGACGCCCTGTAACGCCTTTACGTTTCATTTCCGCCCCGATATACTTTGACCAAAAATGCTTGGTTTACTGTGCACTACCATTTCGTAAAGTTTAGCCTATCTTTCTTTAATCACCCTGTACATTCTAATTATTGTTAATAAGTATTTTTTATTTGATTGCAAGGGGCTAGCAACAAATAAATCATTCAAAATTAAATGGTAGCAAATGTGTTATACAATCAAACTCTTTTATGCTATAAATTTGGTATATTTGTGATAAATGAAATATAACTAATAAAATATGCATTAACTGTATAAGAATAAAATCGAACTCCTATAATTTCTAAAGATACAAAATTTCAGTTACCTATTTCAAACAGATTTGTAGTTGTCACCCCCCCCCCTCCCACATTTTCTTTCAAGGGAAGTTAACCATTCATACTTGTAGTTAAGGCAAGATAGTATCAAGAATTAAAACTATTGACGTATCACCAAATTTTTCTTCTAATGTACCTTAAAATATTTAATAATTGGCTTTTTTTTTTAATTAAGGGGCCGTATAAAATTAATATATTTTTATGAAATTATCAGTTCGGCTGGGGGTTTAACTACCATATCAATTCGACCTCCTCCTTTCTTGTTTGTTGATTATTTTTAATTTTTCACTATACTTCTACGATTAAACGTTGATCTTATATTCCTTTCGAAGAAACGCCTCGTGAAATACCGGGTATATTAAATTGCGATATAAAATCGTTAAATTTGTCACAAAATATAGATTTTTTTTTCATCTCTATTATTTTTGAAAAACTATTTTCCGAAGTTAGAATATCAAAGTTAGAAAAGCTAGACATTAAAAATATTTATATACGGATTTAAGCTAATTTTAAAATTATATGTCATGTGACGAGAAAATTTCAATAACTTAAATGACATTGATTGATAATAAGATGATACTTTGAAATTTTAAATTTTAAATCTGGTCAGTTCTCTCTGTTTAATTAATTTCCATTAGAGTATATATTACATATCTTTAAATTCCACAACTACTTTGAACGTAAATATAAAAACTAGTCATTTCCACCCGTGCTTCGCGTACACGAAATGGGTAGTGGTCACTAAATGTGAAACTTGCACACTTAATAAAAGTTCTGAATATCAAAAAAACCGTTTCAGATTTAAGAATAAAATTGGCGCATTCTTTATAGTTTCATTAACATGAAAATTGCTGCATGTAAAATAATGCTTCATCTCCAATCAATATTGCCTGGTTTTCAAATCAATTAATTTCAATGTTTCCGGTTTCCAAATCAATTAATTATAGCAATATTTTTCAATTTTTTGATTTGAAGAATATCCATCAAACGATTCCGGTATTTGAAACATAACTGGGTTCCTATAGTAACCATGGTGGAATAAAAAAAAAAAACTATACATAAATTTATTGTTAAAATGTAATAAACAAATCGTCTGCTGTAACTATACTATAAATTAAAATATATCACGAGTGGTTGATTGTGCACCAATAACTTAGCTCGTTAAGAAAATTTAGGGTATTTCATTCTGGTATGATGAAATGAAAACGAATTTTTTGTATCTAGCTATTTTTTAGTTATAGTTGAAGGAATGTTAGAGCAAAAACTTCCACGATTTATAATTTTTTCGAACAATTTTACAAGATATTTGATTATATTCGCATTATTTATGGGCCAAGTCCCACGTGTATGTAAAGTTTTTAATTTGGGACTTCAGTAATTTGGGCTGTGGTTTGGGCCACACTTAGTGTCGTTCATCTGTATGATATACTCGTATATTCTTGTATATCTTCTGTCAGAAAGAATCTGACAATAAAAACTTCGTTAGAATATATCACTTGTCCAGGGTCACGGGATAGAATTATTTTCCGAGAGACGTTATCTTGCATTGTTGGTACTGGGACCAACGAAGAAATCTCCTTATTTCCTTTAAAACCAGTTGATACCTCTTTTTTAAACTTTAAATTTTGAGTTCTAATGACATTTTTATTTTCAGATGCTTTGAATATGTTTTTAACAATAAATACTTTAACATTATAATATTGTATAATAATTTTGTAACTAATGTGTAAAAATATAAATTATTCTTTTCACTGCAGTTTGATTGCAACCAGATTAAAAAATATTTTTGGTACTTATTTCAATATTAAAATGCATTCTAAAATCATTAGATCTCACAAATTCGTAAAATCTTGTGGATTAAAAAAGTAGACCTATTTAAAACCTGTAGTTGATTCGTTTAAAATAACTTTAGAAAACAAATTATTGAAATTTTAGTTAAACATATTTCCACAATTATTCTTCAAGAAGTCTATCAAATTTCTGAACTCTCTTGAAAACGAAGTAGAGTTTATACATAATCTCCACTTATTTAATGGTTTAGTTTGTGTGGTCCAACTATGTCGTCTTTGCGGACTGGAAACATTATTGCTTTAAACTCGGGGGCCGTATATGAATATTTGAGTTAAAGCCAGTTTTGAAAAATTACAGTTGTAGTGATATTACAGGAGCAGATGTGAAAGTGTGGTTTAAATTTGACAATGACTTGGACCTCCAAATGTTGTCTGACGAAGACTGCTGTCATGGAGACTGTCGCTGATGCGCCTCAAAATGACGCTGAAGATTCGAATGGCGCAGATTTACAAAAATACTTACGTGTTTTGCGTGCTGATGGAATGAACGCTTTGATTCTTCGTTGCGTTAAACAGCAACCAACCTCCACGTCAACAGATTTAAAGTCTCTATTAAACAAAATCTGATGTGGGCAACACATGACTTTCCTTATATAATGTAATGAATATTATACTTTTACAGTAAAAAAATAGGTTTTTCTTTTAGTATTTTAGTAGATACTATTATTCTTTCCAAGATATTGAATTTTCGACAATTAGTCGTCATTTTCATTGATTTAACGTCATATTTATCCATTTGGCGAGATTTTCGTTAATTTGGCAACATTTCAAAAAAGTCGCCAAGTTGGCGACATTCCGCCAAATTCGTCGCCAAAATCTCGCCAAGCGTTATGCACTAAGAAATAAGTTATTCTTACAGCAGATAAATGACTATTGGCGTTCAAATATAAAAGTATTATTCAAAGTATATTTTTTCATGAATGGAACGAGCTAGATCCACGAGAATGATGTCACTCAATTTATCGCATGGTATTACATATGAAAAGTGAACATGTTTCTCAATAGGAAATATTTTATTTTTATTTTATATGACTTTTTGATAATTTTTTTGAAAAATGTACAATATCTCGAGAACGGTTCATGTTAGCGTTCTAAAATTTATGTCAATCGTTTTCTAATGAAAAATTACATAAGAAATGTCCATTTGCGTAACTTTATTAGTGGTTTTGATTTTTTAACGATTTTTTCAAAATTTCATTCGAAAATTTAAGGGGGTTCTGAACATTCGAATGCGTATAAAAACACTAGGCTTCTAGTGTTTACGGATTGTGATTTTTGTACCAAATTTGATTCGAATCGGTCCATTCGTTCGTCAGTTATCGTCTCCACAGACTCACTGACACACACACACACACACACATACTTTCACACACACACACACACACACACAGACATCACTTCAAAAATGTTTGATTCGTGATCAGGGATGCTTGAAACGTGCTCTCCCGTCGAAAACTCGATTTCCAGTTTTCGACCCCGTCACAATACTTTCCTCATACATTATGTATATAAGGAAAGTAAAAAGTAGCTGCCGTCGCTGTTTCACAAATTTTTCGCTCCTCGAGTTTCTCTACTTCGTAAAGAAAAAAAATATAACATACAAAAATATAAAATTTTGTACACTTGTAGAGAAAAGTTTGGAGAATACACTAAAATAAACCGCCTTTCGATATATATTGTAGTTTAAGAAATATTTAATGTCAAAATCGAAGGTAAAATATTTGAGCTGCGAGTTCGCGTTCTAGATAGACTAGTAAGACCACGAATTTTTGCAGGCAGGTACGCACATACCTGAATGTTTGCAGGACGGAGCCCCTTGTTTAATTTCTATGTAGTTTATGAGATACTTTGCTTTTTATTCGCTTCTGAAGTAAAAAATGTTCTTTCGTATAGCCACGGCTATCGATTTCTCTGATTTTTACCGCAAAAATTTATAGCATACAAAAATATGAAATTTGGTACATTTATAAAGAAATAATAGGGTAACATGATGAAATAAACTGTTTACCGATTTAAACTTTAGTTTGGCTTGAAGTAGCTCGCAAAGCGATCCCAGCGAGTCTAATTCGCGGAGCGAGTTACAGGGGTTAGAGAAGAGTATCGAGCAGGGGGCAGAGACCTCTAGTAAATAAAGAAATGGTGGAATTTTGCAACAAAAATCATTATCTAGGTTTAAAACAACAATAAAATATCTGAATTCGTTAAGGGAAAAGTAATATAAGTATAACATTTAATTATAAACTGTTCGTTTTTTTTTTAACTTTCTGGTTAGTTTGCTATATATATAACATTTGGAATATTTAATAAGAGTAAAAAATACAACATTTTCTTAATTATCTCATTTTACCCGATTTTCACTGAACCAGTCTACTTTGGATTCCAATTAAGTCTGTTAAGAGGGGTTCTACTGTAGCTTCATTTTTGTGGTACAAAATAATTATACAGAAATTAACCAAATGAAACTCTGTCAATGTAAAAACAAGAAAGATCAATCATGCTTAAAGCATTGATTATGAAACACTTTCCAACTTCAATGCAATGTTATTTAAACATGTCTAATATGCAATACACTCCTCGATAATATTTTAAAACTTATCACAATACTTCATTAATTTATTGTATTTGAAAACTTAAACCTTCATCGAAAAAACTGAACTTCATTCAAATGACGGCATTGAAATATAAATTGCCTGGTTTAAACATATCTAAAATGTGATACATTCCTCGGCAATAATTTTAGAATTATCATAATACTACGATAATTTATTATATTTGAAAATTTCATCGAAAACAACTGAAATTCATTCAAATGACGTCATAGAAAAAATAACACGCCTGGCTCTCTCTATAAAAACAGCATTTCATTCATAAATAATTTTCCATTCATGTCACTTCATCACAATACTATAATAATTTATTTTATTTAAAAATTAAGACCATGGAGCTACAAGTAATTCAACTCTATGCGTAAAACTTGATCTAAAAAAATCGTCCTTCTCTTTGTAAAATCAATGAATATTGCATTCATATCAGGTACGCAGACTCCATGAACTAAATGATTTTGTGTTAAAGAAATACAGCAATTCTAATACAACTCATTCTGCATATTTTGCTGTTTACATTTTACATAGGTGAAAAATAGGCTTCGTTGTAGAAATAATCAAACTTGGATGAGCATTTAAACTCAAATATATTGTAATTGCGCTGTTTCAGTATGTAGATGCACAGAATTTAAGCAAAAATAGAGTGGTTTTAGGACGGATACAACACTCAATATGAATTAAAAAGAACTTTAAAAATCACGATTTTGAGAAAAGATGGATGCCATATATCATTTTGAAGTGGGTCACGTGATCTTTTCATATAATGGTCACGTGATCGCTTCAAATAAGAGGTGTTATTATTATTTTAATTTTTATTAAAAAAACTACTGAATATATTTCGCTGAATTTTTTTTTATATATTTTATGCAACAATTTGAATATTACCTTAAATTTTCGAAGCAATTTGTGAATTTTAAATCCGCTGAAAAAAATGTTTGAAAAATTAGGTCTCATAGGGCTAAATGTATTTCATTTTTTCAACCCGGGTTCAATCCAAAACTAATTGGGTGATATTATTCATTTATATTCCCATAGGTCCTACAGACCGTTTGAGCAACATACTAAAATTTCATTTTGATTAAGTCATTTTTACGGCAGTTATCGTGCTAACGGACAGACAGACAGACAGACAGACAGAATGAACAAAGCCATAAACACTTTTCAACTTTGTTGTAAAGTGTTAACAATTAAGAACAATTCGGCGTAGTTCCAACATTTTGTCTCTACAGGCCAGAAGTATTTTTTAACGTTGCGAACTGTACTTCGATGCTTAGGTGAATGTACTTCAAAATAAACTACTTTTGTATAGAACAAATCTGTATTTAGTAGTAATTTGTATTTTGAGTAAAAGAAGTCATCTCAATATAAAATCATCTAAGAACAATTCGGTTTGGGTCAAGCATTTTGCTTCACTGGCAAGAAACATTTTTGACTTTAATAATATCTATATTTGGATGAAATCGGAGTGTTAAAAGAAATGTAAACGCTTTGAAGGCTATATCCCCGAACCTTCCAGATAAAAATAGAAATAACTTATATTTCTTTTGGGGAAAATACAGTAAAATTTATGATTATTCAACAATAATTTTTTCCGAAAAAAAATTCTTGTCCAAGCGAGTTTCCGTTTCACTTTGCTTACTGTCATTCGAAATATCTTCTAAACCATAAAATATCAAGATAAATAGTAAGCGACAAAAGTACTCGGTAAGAATTTCAATTCTTGGATCCATAATTTGTTTTCACACAGCTTTTATAGTTTTCGAGAAATCGTCTTGTTAAGTTGAAGAAGATTAATAATGTTCCATTTCTAACACTTTACAACAAAGTTGAAAAGTGTTTATGACTTTGTTCATTCTGCCTGTCTGTCTCTCTGTCCGTTAGCACGATAACTGCCGTAAAAATGACTTTATCGAAATGAAATTTTAGTATGTTGTTCAGACGGTCTGTGGGACCTATGGGTATATAAATGAATAATATCACCCAATTAGTTTTGGATTGAACCCGGGATAAAAAAATGAAACACATTGAACACTATGGAACCTAATTATTCAAACATTTTTTAAGCGAATTTAAAATTCAGTTTTAGAAAATATTCAAATTATCCCATAAAATATATAAAAAAAAATTTCAGCAAAATATATTCAGTAGTTTTTAAATGAAAATTAAAATAATAATTACACCTTTTATATGAAGCGATCACGTGACCATTATATGAACAGATCACGCGACCCACTTCAAAATAACATATGGCATCCATCTTGTCTCAACATCGTGATTTTTAAAGTTCTTTTTAATTCATATTTAGTGTTGTATCCGTCCTAAAACCGCTTTATTTTTGCTTAAATTCTGTGCATCTACATACTGAAACAACGCAATTACAATATATTTGAGTTTAAATAATCATACAAATTTGATTATTTCTACAAAGAAGCCTATTTTCACTTAATGAGAATGTAAGTACCAAAAGATGTAGAATGAGTTGTATAAGAATTGCTACATTTCTTTAACGCAAAATTATTTAGCTCATGGAGTCTGTAATATAGCTGATATGAATGGAATATTCATTGATTTTACAGAGAGAAGGACGATTTTTGCGATGAAGTTTTAAGCATAGAGTTTAATTACTTGTACCTCCATGGTCTTAAGATTTTAAATAAAATAAAAAATTATAGTATTATGATGAATGAAAAGCTGCTTTTATAGAGAGAGCCAGGCGTGTTATATTTCGATGACGTCATTTGAATAAATTTCAGTTGTTTTCGATGAAGTTTTCAAATATAATAATTTATTGTAGTATTATGATAATTTTAAAAATATTACCGAGGAATGTATCGCATTTTAGAGATGTTTAAACCAGGCAATTTATATTTCAATGCCGTCATTTGAATGAGGTTCATTTTTTTCGACGAATTTTTAAGTTTTCAAATATAATAAATTAATGTAGTATTGTGATAATTTTTAAATTATTACCGAGGAATGTATTGCATTTTAGCGATGTTTAAATAAAATTGCATTGAAGATGGAAAGTGTTTCATAATCAATGCTTTATGCATGATTGATCTTTCTTGTTAAAGTTTACAATATCTCGAAAACTAGAAGTGCTAGCTATGAACAGTAAAGGAGTAATTTGTAGCACTTTGAAATCCCTATAAGAAAATATAATTTGCTTTTGAATTTTTTTTTTACTTTTTGAAATATAGTTGTTATAATTTCAATATTTTGAACTATTTTGAAAAGGTAATTCCACTTTTGATATTTTAGTTAGTTATGAATATTAAGCAATTAATTTTTTAATTTTTAGCTCTTTTAAAGCCCCTACAATGATATATAATTTTTTTGTAAGACCTTATTCCCGCAAATTTATTTTGGCTCGATCGGCTGAAGCTAACGCCGATTTTTATATTAAAGCCACGAGGCGAGCATTAATGCGTTGGATTAAAAATAATTTGAAATAAATTACTTTTATTTTTGTAGTAATTATTATATAGAAATTCACTAAATTGGGTAAGTGCAATGTAAAAGCATGTAAGAATAATGCCGGCCAACCAAGCGGGGCCAGAAGTATTTTTATTTTAACGTCGGAACTACATTCCAATGTTTGATTAAATGTAGTTTAAAAAAATCTGATGTGGGCAACACATGACTTTCCTTATATAATGTAATGTATTTACTACTTTTACAGTAAAAAAATAGGTTTTTCTTCTTATAGTAGATACTAATATTCTTTCCAAGATATTGAATTTTCGACAATTAGAAGTTATTTTCATTGATTTAGCGTCATTTTTATCCATTTGGCGAGATTTTCGTTAATTTGGCAACATTTCAAAAAGTCGCCAAGTTGGCGACATTACGCCAAATTCGTCGCCAAAATCTCGCCAAGCGTTATGTACGAAGAAATAGTTGTTCTTACAGCCGATAAATGACTATTGGCGTTCAAATACAAAAGTATTACTCAAAGTATATTTTTTCATGAATGGAACGAGCTAGATCCACAAGAATGATGTCACCCAATTTATCGCATGGTATTACATATGAAAAGTGAACATGTTTCTCAAGAGTTAATATTTTTTTTTAATTTATGGAATTTTTTGATAAATTTATTTGAAAAATGTGCAATATCTCGAGAACGGTTCATGCTAGCGTTCTAAAGTTTATGTCAATCATTTTCTAAGGAAAAATTGCATAAGAAATGTCCATTTGCGTAACTTTATTAGTGGTTTTGATTTTTTGACGATTTTTTAAAAATTTTATTCGAAAATTTAGGGGGGGTTCTGAACATTCGATTACGTATAAAACCAATAGGCTTCCAGTGTTTACGGATTGTGATTTATGTACCAAATTTGGTTCGAATCGGTCCATTCGTTCGTCAGTTATCGTCTCCACAGTCTCACTGACACACACACACACACACACACACACACACACACAAACAGACATCACTTCAAAAATGTTTGATTCGTGATCAGGGATGCTTGAAACGTGCTCTCCCATCGAAAACTCGATTTCGAATATTCGACCCCGTCACAATACTTTCCTTATACATTATGTATATAAGGAAAGTAATAATCTGTGGTGCAAAATAGAATTATTAATTTGAATAATAGAAACTCTCTCAATATAAAAGCATTTAAGAATAATTCAGTTTGGTTCAAACATTTTGTTTCCACTGGCCAGAAACATTTTATTTCATCTTCGCAAGCCGCACTTCAATGCTTGGGCAAGCGTTGTTTTTTAATAGCCTTCCTATTTTTGGTCAATATCTAAGAAAACAAGAAGGTTTGATTGGATATTGCTGTTTTCGTGGATTTTTTTCTTTTTGTATTTTAATGGCCAAACTAAATAGACTAAAGTTTTACTTTATGATGGATGCATGCATCGTAATTCATGTATGTATTTGTCCATGCTACAGTAGCTTACCATCATAGAGCCGAAAGGAGCGATCGGTCCAAACAGAAAGGGGGGTGTATTTTTAGCTTCAGGATCAATATTTCACATTGCATTATAGGAAAAGCGTCCTGAAATTATTTGCTTTAGGGTCAGCTTCAGGGTCATTTTTAGCTTCAGGGTCAATATTTCATATTGCATTATAGGAAAGGCGTCCTGAAATTATTTGCTTTAGGGTTAGCTTCAGGATCATTTTTAGCTCCTGGGTCAATATTTCGCATTGCATTATAGGAAAGGTTCCCTGAAATTATTTGCTTTAGGGTTAGCTTCAGGGTCATTTTTACCTTCAGGATCGATATTTTACATTGCAGTATAGGAAAGGCGCCCTGAAATTATTTGCTTTAGGGTGAGCTTCAGGGTCATTTTTAGTTTCAGGGTCAATATTTCACATTGCATTATAGGAAAGGCAACATGAATTCATTTGCTTTAGGGTCAGCTAGCTTCAGGATCATTTTTAGCTTCAGGATCGATATTTCACATTGCATTATAGGAAAGCGCCTTGAAATTATTTGCTTTAGGATCAGCTTTAGGGTCAGTATTTCTCATTGCATTATGGGAAAGGCGCCCTGAAATTATTTGATTTATGGCACCCAAAAAGCTAGTTACGGCACTAATACCATATGTAATACTACCCATTTCCACACAAGCTTCACCCCGGCCAAACAGTTAAGTGGTCATTAAATGTGTCCCTTACGCATTTAATAAAAGTTTTGAATATCAAATAAGTTTCAAATTTAAGCATGAAAATGGTGCACATTCTTTAGTTCTGTTAACATAGTTGCAGTATCTAACACAATATTTCATTTCCGATCACCTTAAGTTGCATTATTTTAAAAGATTTTAGATTTTTCAATCTAAAAATCAATTATTACTGACTTCTCATGCTATGTAATATAGAATAGGGAAAATATTGTTATCACGAAAATTTTCGAACTCGAGATTTTGATGCTAAAATATATGTTTTAAAACCTACTGAACATATTTTGACTATTTTTGGGATGGCGTCCGTTTGTATGTCTGTGGTCGAGTTCTTGTATTACCCGATAGCGGCCACAAAAATTAATGGGCTTTAACAAAACTTTATATACGGCTTTATCAGAATATCTAGAACTAGAATATGCTTTAAATCGAGCACAAACTTTGAAATGTATTCGAAATTTTATATTTTTTTAACATGACAATAGGACACAATTTGACATAATCAAACATAAAGGGTTTATTTATAACTCAATTACGAGACACAATAATTTCAATCAGTGTTTTAAAAATAGATTTTTTTTTGTTCCTGATGACATTAGCCCCCTCAGGGGGCAACTTACGTTCCTGAGATTACATTGTAAAGTATGGTATCAATCAAGTATGGTATCATTGTCAAGTATGGTATCATTGTCAAGTCTGGTATCAATTGTCAAGTATGGTATCAAGTTTTTTCAAGCCCTTTAAAATGAAGGGTAACATAATATAATTGTAGTCATTTGGATCCATGAAACCGATTTTTCAAAATGTTTCTTATGAAATTTGAAGGCCCCCCCCCCTCTACTAAAAATGGATTCTGGTATGAGAATGTCGAGTTCGGCCACAATTTTTAATAGTTTCCTTAGAATAGTCAGCAGACGATTTAGACGTTTGAAGTCTTACTCTGTTATTATATTTACAAATGGAGTCACAAAATGTATACAAATTGGATAATAAAATATAATAAAAAAATTGTCTGCAATAATCATAAATTAAAATATTTCAATAACGTTGGGTTATGCACTAATAGAGTTAATTAAGATTATTTGGTATAATTTTTTTTCTGCGCATAGTGGTATAACAAAAAGATTTGTGTGTTTTACAATTCTTGAGTAATAGCTGAAAGAAATGTGGAATAAAAAAAATGAGATTTACAAATTTTTCAAACCTATCCATGATTTTAGATTTTTCTCCCTACTTATAGTTTAAGCTATACGTGTATGCAAAGTTTCAAGTTTTTTATTTTAGCAGTTTGGGTTGAAAATTTATCACTTATGTCAGTCAGTCTCAGCCATCTATGTGATATAAAAGATCTCATTTTCAACAAATTCCACCAGTTTCATTGCATCGAATTTCGTTAAAATCAAATTGAAAACAGGATATTTAAAAATATGCATGTTAAAAACAATCTACTCAATTTATGGGCATGAAATAAATGCTCTTCGTTCCTGTAGTAAAATTCAATGTTTCTACTTTATCGATACAAATCAGCAGGATATAATCTTTTTTTCATCTAAATAGGAGAGACTTGGGTTTTATAACTTCCTCTTGCGCAGGTTGGGCATGAGATAATAATAGCGTAACACGTTATTTAGTTTCATTTCCGAAATACTCATATCAAATTACATCTGTATTCTAAGTTTCTTGTAAAATGAATAAGAGTCAAGAAATTGCAAAATACGTACGCATGTACTCTGCTTGAGAATAAAAATTGATCAATTTAATCTCATTAGAGAAAATAGTTGACTCAATATTCTATTATCACTGAATGAGCCATTTCTGTGAGAATGTTGGAATTTATAGTAAAATAGTGGTCGACAAACCTGGGTAAAGTGCCAGAAATAGTACTTAGGCCAGCCCTAAACATGGCATTTACTAAATGCACGTGCATCCTAAGTATACTTGAGGTTTATCGGTGGTAAAACGGCTCAGTTACAACACCTCCACAAGTGACGTACTTACAGTTGAAAAAAATGAGTGACCTTTTTCGCTACTGTCTGCGCAAGTCAAAATGAACATCGGGGTATGTAGGGGCTTTGTGCAATCATAATTCACTGTTGTTCTTTACTATTATAGCCATAGCTACAGCCACAAATACAACGTCCTCTACTTCTGGTGACATGATTCACAAGGAAAAGTTTACAACTGAACAAAATTTGCAGCGATATGTTTGTATCTTGTAGGGGCAGTGATTTTCAATCTATTTAAGTTCAGGGCTCCCTGGATCAACTACATTCTCTCTGCGGCTCACTTGTGGCTATAATAGGCATCGCAAAACCATACGTAGTCGAAAACATTCGGATATTTAATATATTTTTGAACAAAAAATAATTATATCCACCTATGGCATACCTGACCACTGCAAGTCATCCCAGGGTTCTGCTGCGTACCGGCTAAAAACCACTTGTCTAGCGGATGACTTGGCCAAGGCTTTGGCCTAAGCGGAAGACATGTGTAGTTAATATTACGCAGTTAAACGCTACGTCTAGGGCTGGCCTTAAAATATTAAAAATATTTTTAGTAGTAAAAACAATAAATTTGTAAAACATTTTTAGATTTTTACGAGTTGTCGACTTTGAATCTGAAAAAAATCATTTGGTAATGCAAAGCCTCTTATTTTGAGTTTGTAACTGGTTGTTATTAACATAATTAATTTAAATGGATCGAGCGCTCCAGGTTGTTGCCAGGTTGTTGCATGTTGAGCGCCATAGTTGTTTGTCTAGAAGTCCTTGTCCCAACCGGAATCTTCGTCTGGTGGCTCTTGGCATTCTCTTGGAAAAGTATCAAAGTTGCTGGTATCTGTTGGACCTGTGACCTGCAAAATTTTAAGGCTTTTAAATTAATAAGTACGAATAAAATATAAACACCGGTCATTAATCCTATCATAAACAGGGAAACTAAACTCTTATCTACAGAAGTTGGAACTTATTTTTTAAAGTTTTTTTTTGTTTAACAATGTTAGCCTGGAAAATAGTCATTTTAATCGAAAAATGATCTCAGTTAGGTTATGTCCCATAGTCGATGGTATAAAGTTGGACGCACGTCGGAGATGACAAGACGGGTTGAGACAAATTGTCCCGCGACAAAAACGCTAGATACGAAATAATTTGCTTCAGATAATCGTCTGCTACGTATCTAGTTTTCTAATGATTTGTCTCATCCTGGGTCAATACGGCGATTGATGAAGATTGATTAATTTTTGTGATTTATTATGTTATGTACATGAATTTAATTTTTAATGTGGAAGATATAGATAGTACTATTTCACTGCATAACTGAATCATTCATTTCCTGAGCTATTTCTCTCATATATATACCATAATATCCTTTTTGGTATGAGATTTAAGCAGGAAATTGTACAATGCAGGAGTTATCTGTAACCAAAGAAACACGTTTTCTGCATAAAACTCTATTTTAAGCACTGTTTAATCCACGGTGTAAGATAATCAGGTGAACACACTTCCCGTTGCCGCTATGTTAAAGAATGGGTAAAAAATGTTTTGAATCCAATTGCGTCTCTGGTTTTGAAACTAACAAAGAGTCTGTGATTTTTTAAAGCCCCAAATGATGATAAAGAATTGGAAGCATGGCGACGAGAAATTCCTCGTGCAGATCGCAATCTTTCAAGTCATGATTGTGTATATACAAAACAGATTTTAGAGACTGATATTATTACTCGTTGATAGCTACTTTGGGTGAGAGAATAATTAATGATATTCCCAGGCGACCCAAACTTGCAAAAAATGCTACTCCAAGATTTTTTTTCCAGCACGGCTTATTAGTATCTCTAATAAAAAACAGCCAAGTAAACAACCAATGAATTGCATATTAATATATATTTTTTTAATTTAAAGTGCAATTATACTTTTGCTAACAAATTTTTGTAAAAAGAATGCACTGGCAGAAAATATTTCCTTAATCGTTTCACAGATTTGCTTAATTTTAAATATCTTATTAGTTAAACTACAGTTATAAAATAATAAACATGCCTTCTTCAAAGCAATTGGAGCTTACATATTTTACACTCAAGCAAAGATGTACAAAAGTAATGACCGAGCTTTGGGCGGGGGGGGGGGATGTGTGCAGTGTGCTGCGAAAAACCGGCATAATCCCTACCAAAAGTGATAAAAAATGTGAACAAGAAATTAACTCGCATTTGTGGTAAATGATGCGAAATTATTTATTTAAAACTAAACTAATTTTCAGCCAAAATATTTGTATCTTCGTAATATAAATGGCTCTTCACCTTTCAGTGCTATTCTGAAGTGATTATCTTACACCGTGGCTTAATATCACACGGCTAGACTGAAGGGCGGTTCTGAATGAATTGTGGACTATCTGCCGCATGCAGCGAAATGTCGCCAGATATTTAGCCAGATTACTCGACAAGACGTAATTATTTCAAAGCACCTTCACTGTTTCGTCGTAAGCAGTCTCTGACGAACCTTGCGATTGGTGTGCGGTTAACCTATAAGAAACGATATCTTCTTCATCCAGACGGTCTGACGAAAATTACTCGTAGCAAACCGTCTTGTTGTCTCCGGTGTGTGACCAGCCTAAGTGTGCAACCTTTTTGTTTTCTAGGTCTCCGAGGGGTTCTTTTGAAAGTCTCTTCGACCTGTCCCTTATTTTGTTCGCCACCGGGGAGGGGGGGGGGGTTGTTGTTGATGAAACCCAGACCGTCCGACCTACCAGAAAGGTGTAAGGTAACTGTTTGGACGGTCGGGAGGTGCCACCCAATTTAGACCGGAACCCAGTGGGGGAGGCATCCACAGGGACCGTACCCTCCTTCCCCTACCACCAACCTCTCGGAAGGACTTTCGGACCCACATGTTTAACGTGATCGTACTCCGCATGAACACGGCGGCAGTTTTGGCAGTGGCTGGAATCGAACCCGGGCCTACCGAGTGCAACTCCAGCGCGCTAACCAATGGGCTACCGCGCCCGGAGGGGGGGGGGGGTGGAGAAATCGAATATCCGGCTCTGTTAGGTTATGCTACGTAATCGATAATATAAGTGTGCAAAGCTTCGGTCTTCTAAGCCACAGGGGCACGGGCTCTAAAGGGTCTCGAAAGTGTTTAAAAGAATCATTTTATGGTCCCCCTGGAGTTTAAAGCTTTCTAAGCAACCAGATGGGGCGGGAGTCTCTGATAGGTCTTTAAGTCTTTTCGAAATTCTGTTAGGCTGTCCCATGGATGATACTATAAGTGTGCAAAGATTCAATATTCTAGGTCATAGGTGGCTTCTGAAGCGTCTGAAAAAGAAGTTTAAGAAATATTATATAAATACTGTACAACAAAACTCCGTTTTAACGCAAAAATACTCGCCAATTTTAATAGATCACAGAAAATAATACTCGGATCATGCTTTAAGATTCTGGATTCACAGAAGAGTTAAGTAAAATTTTATCACATTAATAATTAACATGGTGCCGATTAAAATGTAAACAGTACGACAATTAGCAATTATAGAGAAATTGAAATAGTAGAATTTTTTCAGCTAAGTGGTACTCCCAATTTGGGCAGCATAAGACTTTTCCTACACATTCAAATTATTTCATATTTTATTAAATTAATTTTAATTGCACAAACTTAAACGAATACTTATTTGAAATTATATTCAATTTGCAGTTTTAATGCATGCATTTTTCATTTGTTAACTTAACGCATTTTAAAATGTCACTTGCTCCTCAAAATTCCAAAAATTTTAAATATCACGAGGAGAACGACTCATCTTGAAGTTGCCTTTTTAGTTTCCACTGGAGCGACCTCTTTATACCCTGTAGCGGCCTTTTTAGTTTACAAATTTCTTAACTGTTTACAAACGTTCGTTAGTTTACAAACTTCGTTTTTAGTTTACAAACTTCGCAGAGCATGTGTGTATATTATTAAACTCTTCAATGACATTCTCATAAGTATAGCTAAGGAAATACTGCTCTAAAATAAAAATTATTTCACTGTGTTCAAAAAAGAGGTCTGAAATTATCGTCTGATGCATTAAAAGCAGCAGACGGTATTTCTAATCTATTTTTGAGGGTATATTGTTGTCATCTAACTGAGAAAAAATTCTTCTATTTCAATTTATCGGAACATTTAATTATTTTAAAATTTGATGTACGTGGACTTTTCGATTACCGTGTATTAGATTGCATCGAATTCAATCGATTTCTTGTTTTTATTTGATATTTTTTTAAAACGAAGAATCTCTTTTGAAAGTACGATTAGTTCTGTGATGAAAAGGAAGGCTTTCTCATCTATTCTATCTAACTTTAGAATTGAGTTATTTGTTTTACCGGATAATCAAAGTGTGTGTGTGTGTGTGTAGAATTATAAATGATCTGTTTGGAATTAAATTACACAAGTTATTTTATGTGTTTCATTGGAAAAATTTGTTGCATAATATTGTTTTGCCTTATTCGCCCGATAAAAGATTTGATTTAGAAACATACAGAAAATTAAATTATTTATTGATCTTAAATAGATTATTAGAAGAGATATCTTTTCTTTTTGAACAAGTAAAGGTATTTGAGAAGGACTTATTGATTTTTACTGTTGTGTGCTTTGCAACTGCGGTACTAAGACATTTTATAATTTTATAAATGGATGTTAAAATTATGTAAACATTTAACTCTATAAATTCAGAAAGAATATTTAAAGTACCTGTTGTTTGTGTAGTTTCATCAAATTACCGTGCTTTACCAGCAAAGTCCGCTCTTTTCGTGCCCTATACCCTGCTTTGTCTTGTTTGGGCTTTGTAAAACTGGAACCAAATTTGTTCAAATTTGTAATTGCGGTAACCGATACAACAACTTCAGTACTTGCGCTTACAAATTTTTGAACTTTTAAAAATGAAATTACACTGAAACAAGTCCCTTTTGAAGAAAACTTGCTTTCAACGATATATCGAAGCTCTTTCAAATTTGCTTTGGAAGTTCGTGCGCATTTGATTGAATGCAAAGTTTTTTGTTTTCATTGGATGTGATTTTGAAATGATGTTTAATTTCGAGATTGGGACAAAAAGCATGTTTTAGGACATTCTGAACACATTTTATAGTAGGCGATAAACACATGGTGTTTACTATGTGGAAAAGTGGCGCCAGTCTTTTTGCTACATTCTAGGAACTTTATGAGTTTGCATAAAATATAAATAATACACCACAGTGTTTCATTAGGCAAACAATACCTGTGGAATAATGGGCGGAGTCAAGTTTTGCTTCCTTAGTCCTTCCCAGTGGAAACCCTGGAACCACCTGGAAAATAATGAAGATTGTAAAAATTCTATTCTTATGACTAAATTAAGCATTTGAATATGAATGTACTATGTATAAACGTATTTACACTCTCTAGAGTGATGCTAAAAATTTCACGACACTGAAACATTCAGTATATTCAAAATAAATGTTTAATAAAACGTAACAAACATCCTATGTTGCATACTATTTTTAGAGCATTTACTCTTATAATAAAATTTCAAGTGTCATAGCCCTCTAGTCATTATTATGGGTCTGTATAGTCATTGCTTCATGTCATCTCGAAAATTTAACAAAATATTTCTTTTAATTGCAAAGAAAGAACAATCTTTATTATTAAGTATTTAATAAAATAAGAATGAAACATATTTTTCTTTATTAATAAATTTTTAATAAAATAAGAATCTCACATATTTCTCTTTATTAATAAATATTTAATAAAATGAGAATGTGTCACATATTTCTCTTTATTATTAACGTCACACATTTCTCGTTATTAATAAATATTTATTAAAATAAGAATGTCACATATTTCGTTTCTCTTTATTAATAAATTTTTAATAAAATAAGAATGTCATATATTTCTCTTTAATAATAAACTTTTAATAAAATAAGAATGTCACATATTTCTATTTATTAATAAATATTTAATAAAATAAGAATGTCACATATTTCTCTTTATTAATAAATATTTAATAAAATGAGAATGTCGCATATTTCTCTTTATTATTAATGTCACACATTTCTCTTTATTAATAAATATTTAATAAAATAAGAATGTCATATATTTCTCTTTATTATTAAATATTTAATAAAATAAGAATGCTACATATTTCTGATGTACCGAAAGTACATTAAAAATAGTTCATGTCTGAAGGGGCTTCTAGAAAATTTGAACATTTCGGAAAAAAAAACATTTTCTTCACCCCTGGGAAGGGGGGATAGAAAATCCCGGCGAAGAGCCTGGAAAGACTTTTTGAAAACTCCCTCTATCGTGATATGGCTCCGTTAGGTTCTGCCCTGTGTTCCATATTTATAAGTATGAAAAATTTCAGTCTTCTATGTCTCCGGGGGGGGGGGGGATCAGGAGGGTCTGGAAATATAAAAATACGTTAGACGTTATATAGATGCTTTGTAGGGAGAAAGTAAAATGGTTGGTAGTTTTTAAGGAGACACTCTGATCTTAAAATGCGAAAATGTTAACAAAATCAAAATAAGTGAAACTCTTTAAGAATAAAATATGTTGAAGTTATTGTAATGGTATTTCCAGGGCAGGGAAAATAATATTCTTTGAAATACAAAAAAATTGATATGTAAAAAATAGTTATAATTTACCCATGTTTTTTTTGTCAATGAAATCCTAATATGTTGTTGCGCACATGGTATCTTACATCTTTATGGATATAATAAAAATTGCTTGGGGTTTTGATTAGGAATTTTTTATTTCCCGTGCTCTAAGCATTTGAACTACATCATTCGTCTGTATAACAGCCGAAGTGTGAACAATTTTGCCGCCGTACAACGTTGCCCCGGCGCACCACAGGGGCGGATCACATTACGCACTTTAGTCATCTAATTTCGACTGGAACCCAGTGGAAATGACAGCTGCATGGACCGTGTCCATTTTTCCCGGCCTCCAACCTCTCGGAAAGACTTTCGGACCCATGGATTTTAACATGTCTGTTTTCCGTGTAGACACGCAGTTAAGTAGGACAGGTTCGAGAATTGAACTAGGGTACTCCAAGTGAAATCCGAATGCTTTAACCACTAAGCTATCCAGCTCTTGGTTTTACTATGGGTAACATTCATATATTCTCATACTAATATTTATTCTTTTAATTTTTAATGGGGTAGGTTAATATATATATTTTAATTTAATGTTTTTCATAATTAACAATTTTATTGCTTCTAAAATTTTTGTATTATAAGTTACACGTATAAATTCAGTACAATTATTAGACAATGATGCTAGTAACATAAAAAATTTCATGAGAATTTCTCAAACGGTTCTTAAATTACGATGGACGTAAGTTCAAAAATCTGTGTTTTGAGAAAAATGCTTTCCAAGTATAAATTTATGTTTGATATTGTATTGCTGATGTATTATATTTTCTTATTATCTCCCAGAAATACCAATGGTGCTAAAATGTTCAGAAATAACCGGGTTTTACAACTAAATAATAATAATAATAATAATGCTAATAATAATAATAAAATAATTTTTGATGATTTTAAGAGTGGGATGTTCTTTTAAATAAGTCACCTGTTGATAGCAACCGAATTTTATTCTAACTTAATTTTCAGCTTTATTTTCAGCTTTATTTCAGCTTTATTTTGAGCTCTATTTTGAGCTTTTTTTTCCGCTTTTTTCAGTTTTATTTTCAGTCGTATTTTCAGCTTTATTTGCAGTTGTATCTTCAAATTTATTTCAGCTTTATTTTGAGATTTATTTTCAACTTTTTCAGTTTTATTTTTAGCTGTATTTTCAGCTTCCAGTTCAGTTCACGAGATATATGATCACACCGGATTGATCGCGATACTTTATATAGCCCAGAAAAATTTATCATTAATTTTACTCAGTTTTCCATTAAACCCTCTTAGGAATTTCCAGCAAAAAATATATTTTGCCACATCAAACGCCTTCAACCAAATTCCTCGCCTTCAAAGCTTGCTTGCATCGGATTACCATTAATAATTTTTTGCCGGTCTGCATACAGCTTAATTTTGCATATTTTTCTTCCGGAAAGAAATGATCGAGCTGACGTGCATTAATATTCATTAACAAGATTTTCAAATATAATGATGAACATGGACGATGAAAAACAAGTAAATATAAAAAAAAAAAACTTTATTTTATTAAAGGAATATATAAAGGAATTTTGTAGTCTGGGTATTGTTATATTATTGGTTGTTAAGTATGAAAATACTAAATATTACCACCCGCGTTTCAAGCATTCGAATTGTTGCGTTCGAAATCGTTATTGTTACATTATTGGTTGTTAAGTGTGGAGATACAAAATGTTATCACCAGTGCTTCAAGCACTCAAAATGGATAGAGGTTATTAAATGTGGCATCTACACATTTGGCAAAAGTTGTTGATAGCTTTCCGGAATATCAAAAACCCTTTCAGATTTAAGCATAAAAATGGCGAACATTTTATAATTCTATTATCGTGTTAAAGGGGAAAATAAGTTGAATCTTATTTCTGCGTGTGACAACATAAGTTCATTGTGTAATTTTTTTTTCGAGTGGCAACGAAAGTGTTGTTGTTGTTGTTGAGACCCAGACCGTCCGACCTGCCAGAAAGGTGTAAGGTAACTGTATGGACGGCCGGGAAGTGCCACCCAATTTAGACCGGAACCCAGTGGGGGAGGCATCCACAGGGACCGTACCCTCCTTCCCCTACCACCAACCTCTCGGAAGGACTTACGGACCCACATGTTTAACGTGATCGTACTCCGCATGAACACGGCGGCATTTGTGGTAGCGTGCAAATCCAGCGCGCAAACCACGGGGATATATGCGAGATGGCCAACAGCACGCGGTGTTCCGAGGTGGTCACCCACCAAGTACTAACCGCGCCCGATGCTGCTTGACTTCGGTGATCTAACGAGAACCGGTGTTTTCAGCACGGTACGGCCGTTGGCCTGGCAACGAAAGTGTGTAAAATTGTGTTTTTATTACTTCTGGCTAGTGAGTATCTTGAATATTATTTCCACGCGACAAAATTATTTAATTATTGCGAAATGATTTTTAACAATTAGAAAAATTTTATCGACTTTTATTTTTAAAGTTTTTTTTTTTTTCAGTTTTAATTGTTGGCAACGAAAGGATTCCAAATTGTGCTTTCATTATTTCTGTGAGGTAAAGCGATATAATTTTTTTAAACAATAATTGTGTCGTTAACACTAATTTGAATTTTTGGCCATCTGAAAGCTGATACTGATCGAAGGAGACTGAAACCAAGATTATAGTTATAGTAGAAGTGCTCGAGAATTTTGATACACCATCCACTTAACAACATTATTGCATAATGTATAGATTACTAGAATGAATTTCCACCTTTCTTTACTCTTGGACGAAAGGATTTTCAATTTTTCTCAAGGAGGGGACAAAATGGAGATGGAGGGGTAAAGTCTCTTAGACTCTCCCGAAACCCATTGGAGACACAAAAGTTTAAATTTCGTCCACGGGGTAGAACCTAACTGAGCTAATTTTCAATTGAGACATATATATTTTCAACGCTACGCTCCATGCATTTAAAAAATAAAGTAAAACTTATTAGAAAAATATTGCAACTTAATTAAGAATATTAGTTTCCCTGACTTTGACAGGCTTAAATGCTAGTTTTTCTCTAAAGGGCGAGAGCTGTAGCATATTAATGTCCACGTGCAATGAATGTGCTACTTTGCAATCCCTATAAAAAAAACCTTGCTGCTCCAACCGGGAATCGAACCACTGATCTTCGTACTGACCAGCCGAAGCTCTACCGTTGAACTATTGAGACTGAATTTCAAGTTCGTATTTTCGAAGTAGACTCTACATTATCCACTTTCCAATGTCAGATTGGTGTGAAACTGACAATCTGACTGATCACCTCCTGCTATTTTTATAGCAAGTTATTCTCCTGCTGCTATTTTTATCTTCCAGGTTATATCCCAGATTATTTTTATCTTTCAGTCGTTGATCTCCCGATTAGAAACCGATGCTCAATATACCAAAGTCCACTGAATCCGTTTCGTACTGGGGTGACGTTTAGACCTCCGACATCTTTGCACTAACCTACAGGGTTGGTTTGTTCGGCCACCACGGTAAAAAACCGTGTTGTCCCAACCGGGAATCGAATCACGGATCTTTGTACTGGCCAGTCAACGTTCTACCGTTGAGCTACTGAAACATAATTGCAATTTCTTAAGTGGACTCTGTATTCTTCACCCTCTTATGTCAGATTGGTGCGCAACTGACAATCTGGCTGACCGCCTCCTGATATTTATACCCCAGGTTAGCCTCTAAATGCTGTTTCTATCTTACAGATTGGCTTCCTTCGGGGTCGTTGTCCTTCCTACTTTAAACAGGCGCACAATACTCCAAAGTTTTCTGAATCTGTGTTAGATGTACCACAGTCAGTTTCAGAGCTCTAACATCTTTGAACTAACCTACAGGGTTGATTTGTTCGGGCGACATTGTAAAAAACCTTACTGCCCCAAACGGGAACTAAACCACGCATTACTGGTCAGTCGACGCTCTACCGCTGAGCTACTGAGGCTGAATTGTAAGCTCTTATCGTCGAATTGAACTGCATCCCCAGTCATATATATCAGTGTGTAGGGGGAAAAAATAACACTTTCATCTCTGTCAGTGGTGAAGCGTGATAAAATTATTTAGGGAGACTTAACCAGAGACCAAAATTAGTAAATAAAGTGTTTCTGCTTTTTCTACGCTTTAAGTACATTTAAAAAAAAATCTGATGTGGGCAACACATGACATTCCTTATATAATGTAATGAATTTACTACTTTTACAGAAAAATTACTAAAAAAAATAGGTTTTTCTTATAGTAGATACTAATATTCTTTCCAAGATATTGAATTTTCGACAATTACTCGTCATTTTCATTGATTTAGCGTCATTTTTATCCATTTGGCCAGATTTTCGTTAATTTGGCAACATTTCAAAAAGTCGCCAAATTGGCGACATTCCTCCAAATTCGTCGTCAAAATCTCGCCAAGCGTTATGCACAAAGAAATAAGTTATCCTTACAACAGCTAAATGACTTGGCGTTCAAATACAAAAGTATTACTCAAAGTATCTTTTTTCATGAATGGAACGAGCTAGACCCACGAAAATGATGTCACTCAATTTATCGCATGGTATTACATATGAAAAGTGAACATGTTTCTTAATAGGAAATATTTTTTTTTATTTTATATGACTTTTTGATAATGTTTTTGAAAAATGTACAATATCTCGAGAACGGTTTATGTTAGCGTTCTAAAATTTATGTCAATCGTTTACTAATGAAAAATTACATAAGAAATATCTATTTGCGTAACTTTATTAGTGGTTTTGATTTTTTGACGATTTTTTCAAAATTTCATTCGAAAATTTAAGGGAGTTCTGAATATTCGATTACGTCTAAAAACAATAGGCTTCCAGTGTTTACGGATTGTGATTTTTGTACCAAATTTGGTTCGAATCGGTCCATTCGTTCGTCAGTTATCGTCTCCACAGACTCACTGACACACACACACACACACACACACACATACTTTTACACACACACACACATACTTTCACACACACACACATACTTTCACACACACACACACACACACACACAAACACACACAGACATCACTTCAAAAATGTTTGATTCGTGATCAGGGATGCTTGAAATGTGCTCTCCCGTCGAAAACTCGAATTGGAATTTCGACCCCGTCACAATAATTACTTTCCTTATATACATAATGTATAAGGAAAGTATTGTGACGGGGTCGAAAATTCGAATTCGAGTTTTCGACGGGAGAGCACGTTTCAAGCATCCCTGATCACGAATCAAACAGTTTTGAAGTGATGTCTGTGTGTGTGTGTGTGTGTGTGTGTGTGTGTGTGTGAAAGTATGTGTGTATGTGTGTGTGTGTGTGTGAAAGTATGTGTGTATGTGTGTGTGTGTGTGTCAGTGAGACTGTGGAGACGATAACTGACGAACGAATGGACCGATTCGAACCAAATTTGGTACAAAAATCACAATCCGTAAACACTGGAAGCCTATTGTTTTTATACGCAATCGAATGTTCAGAACACCCCTAAATTTTCGAATGAAATTTTGAAAAAATCGTCAAAAATTTAAAACCACTAATAAAGTTACGCAAATAGACATTTCTTATGTAATTTTTCATTAGAAAACGATTGACATAAATTTTAGAACGCTAACGTGAACCGTTCTCGAGATATTGTACATTTTTTAAAAAAATTATCAGAAAGTCATATAAAATAATAAGAAAAATATTTCCTATTGAGAAACATGTTTACTTTTCATATGTAATACCATGCGATAAATTGAGTGTAATCCTTCTCGTGGATCTAGCTCGTTCCATTCTTGAAAAAAGATACTTTGAATAATACTTTTGTATTTGAACGCCAATAGTCATTTATCTGCTTTAAGAAAAACTTATTTCTTAGTGCATAACGCTTGGCGAGATTTTGGCGACGAATTTGGCGGAATGTCGCCAATTTGGCGACTTTTTTGAAATGTTGCCAAATTAACGAAAATCTCGCCGAATGGATAAAAATGACGCTAAATCAATGAAAATGACGACAAATTGTCGAAAATTCAATATCTTGGAAAGAATATTAGTATCTACTACAAGAAAATCCTATTTTTTACTGTAAAAGTAGTAAATTCATTACATTATATAAGGAAAGTCATGTGTTGCCCACATCAGATTTTTTACTTATACATTATGTATATAAGGAAAGTAATAAATATTTCTGTTCATCTATAAAACTTGTGTTTTGCTCCCTTGAACTTTGTCCAAAACATGTATTTCTTTATAGTAGGTCGTGGGCAGATTAGACTAGTAAAGTTTAAAATTCAAGGAATTTAAATACACCACGAAAAGTTCTGATATGCCTAATTTGTGTACGTTTATCCGATAACTGTTGTAGTCCAGATAGAAGATGCGCGCGCAGTTTCTGTCAGCTCTGTTTCCAATGGAACATCTCCTGACGCGGTGAAACACTTCGAGATATGTCTATCCTGAACAATACAGACAGGGTAAAAATGAAACAGACGCCAGTTAGAGCAAAAATATTTCAACATCTCTCATCGTTTATTTACACAGAAAACATTTCATATATCTATTTCGAATAATATATAAATAAAATAAAAGTTTTTGGATCGTAAATTATTTAGATAAACCCTGCCTACCTCATCTTCCATAACGCTTTGCCGCTGGTCTCTGCCAGGTTATTTAATATAAGGTTGTACGCTCAGTCCGGTAACCAGTGAAAAAGTTGTCAGTTTGACGAAATGGCAATTAAGATACTTCATTCTTGATGTCCCGGTCGTAAGTAAACTTTGAGATGAGTTGTCATTATTGCAGTAATAGTTTGTTAATTTTGAAGTAGCAATATCCAGGCGTCAATAACTTCCGCAAAGATATTAAATTGTGCTGTGCCCACAGGTGACGTCCAATGAAATTTCGTGACGTCCTTGAAGTAAGATGAGAGTTGCAGTTAACAAATTCGGCCCCTCTTGAGAGCCCGAGAACAAAATGCTCGCGTTCTTAATTCCTATGTTATCATATGCGCAGAGCAAGGTAAAAATCATTCAGTCAGTCATACCTCAGGACGAACACCCCTGGGTCTCTGTTAAACCACTACTTACTTGTGCTTTTTGATGTCTGCAATGCCGGCCTTCTGGTAACCCATCCTCTCGCTGGGATTGTCCCTACAAAGACGCTTGATGAGAAGCTGAGCGTATTTCGGTATGGTGCGGGGGAAGTCGATCATGTCGATGCCCTTCAAGATGATCGTGTAGATCTGCATGGGGTCGGAGGCGCGAAACGGAGGCCTGCAAGACAGAAGATAAGTCAGATAAAATAGCCCAACTTGTTTAAAAGACCCTTTTGACAAAAATCTGATCTTGCCCAAAGGCACAGACAGATATTAAATCCGTATAAATAAATTTATTTGCACCTACATACAGGGTGTTTAAAGAAAGATTGGCCAAACTTTACGAGGTGGTAGTGCTTACCAAACCAAGCATTTTTCATCATAGTTTATTTGGTCAAAAATGAACATAAAGGCGCCAATGAGCGCTTAATGGTGAAACCGATGAAGTGAGGCAAAAACACAAGAACGACTTAGAAGTTATAAAATGACATTTAATAAATAATAATTCCAGTAATGGTTCAAAAGAGCGATTGCTAACCTGAATGCACATCTCACAGCGGCGATGGAGGGATTGGCGAACTCTCTCGAACAGACTAGGCATGTCGCGCACTTTGGCAGCAGCGGCCGAAATTCTGGCGACGAGTTCCTCTTCAGATTCAAGGGGAGTGTCACAGACGAGAAATTTGCATACGTGGTTTTCTTCTTCAAGCAGATAATAACAACCAGAATAATACTTTTAAGTTTGCGGAGCGGCGGCTTCCCGACGAGTAAGCGTCTTGTAACGCCTTTACGTTTCATTTCCGACACGGTAAACTATGACGATAAATGCTTGGTTTGATGTGTACTACCACCTCGTAAAGTTTAACTTACCTTTTTTTTAATCACCCTGTATAGTAGAGATCCAAGTTTCTGCGTTATTCAAGCAACTTTACTTTCCCAACTTCATCACTTTATCTGATAAAATTAAAAAAACTTTCGCGCAGTAGCGACTCATGAGCTGACGCAGGATAAGCACTGCTTCACTTAGTTATCGCCTGAATGGGTTATTATTATTAATTTTTGGCGAATTTTTCAGACTCGTTGGCTATTTGTAGTCGATATTTGACAACACCTGTGCCAATGGCGTGATGTATTTTGACGATGTTCTTCGTTGTCGATGAGGAGGGCACCTATTCCTTAACCTCTTCACTCCAGGGGTCCACATATGTGGACCTTAGATGATTCGATTTTAAACTACGCCGTAAAATATTACTCAATTGAGACCTCACTAACAAAAACGTGGATGTTCGAGTTTCACTCGGATTCCGATAGATGGCAGCGCATTGCGTATTTTGGGGGAAAGCGGTGGCTGAAATAAAGTCGATTTACGAAATGGCGGCATCGAAGCGTTCTCGAAAGCGCAATTATTAATTTTTGTTTAATTATTTAAGCCCTAAAAGTGATGTATTTCGAGATATTTAGATTAAAGAACTAGTTGAATGCAGTTTTTGAACTGTGTAAATGATTTTTAAGTGCAGTGCCTTTAATTCTATGTAGGTACGTTCGTCGTTCAGTTGTTATATTAGGTTATTTGTATATCATATTAAATTTTTCGGATTTCGGGTGTTTTCTTGTGTAAACGTGGATTTTGGAGGCAGTACAAGGATGACCGAAGAGTTCATATCGATTAATTATATATTGTTAATCAGAATTAATTACTCTTTAATAAGGCTTATTGGTAGTAATTAATTGTTTACAAAGATTAATTGATTATCGTCGTAGGACATTCCATTCTCCCGTCTTTCCTATGAAAGCGCCCCATCCCCTTTTTTATCACGTTTAAGGAGGCAGATTAACAGAATACTACTTGTTTTATATTAGCAGAAATTTCCTAGTACCCCCCCCCCAACTTCACTTCGATTTCTCATTGCATTAGGGATAATTTATAAAAAAGGATTTATATGTCATAATTAATTATTTATGGTAATTAGAAAAATATAATATGAATTTCATCTTGGCCATTTTAATATATCTACCCAATTTCATTAGTTGGGGACCCAGGGGGGTGATAGGAAGACTATATCTCCTCCCCCTCCCCTGAAATTTAAAATATAAACTTTAGTAATCCAATTATTTAGAAAATAGACCCCAGTATCACCCCCCCCCCCCACACACACACACACACACACCCACAAAACAATATCCCCCCCGAAAAAATTTCTAGATCCGTCCCTGAATATTATCATACTTTTTTTATAAAAAGTATTCTTTGTGTACACACATAATTAGTTATACAAATAATTATATGAGTATACATTTATTGTTTTTGTTTAGGAATTTTAAATCCTGAAGAAATAGAAGCTCTTCTCCAACACAGTGATCTCTCAGATATTTCAGATGTCAGTGATGATGAGTGGCCAATAATTGTCAACGAGGAAGATGTTTATGCTAATGAATCATACTCAGATGATGCCGGTGATGATGAGTGGCCGACAATTGTCAACGAGGAAGATGATTATGTTAATGAATCATACTCAGATGATGACAGTGATGATGAGTGGCCAACAATTGTCAACGAGAAAGATGATTATGCTAATGAATCACACTCAGATGATGACAGCGATGATGAGTGGCCGACAATTGTCAACCAGGAAGATGATTATGCTAATTAATCATACTCAGATGATGACACCAGTGAAAGTGCCTGCAATCCCACTATTACTAAGAAGACCAACGCAAATAAAAAAGCCAAACAAATAATATGGAAAAAAAATTGTGATTTCAATAAAATATTATGTATAGATTCCTTATAAATTGTTATATATGTATATATATATATATTTATTTATTTGGAAATATTTATTCAAGTAATTATTTTTCAGTTTTTAAAGAAATGTAAAAATTAATAGTTTACTCCAATCATTTCACACTTTTTAGTACACTATTTATTTAAAAATTATTAAAAGCACACAGGAGGATTTTTAAAACAATATTACTCAATTTAACAATTTGCTTTTCATTTTAATAATTAATCATGTCATCCTTCTTTTGATTGGAAGATGACTTTGATGATGTTTAGCCCCTCTCACCTTTGGCTTCCTGTTTTGAACATTTAAACGTCGAATTTTTTGAAGAGGTAACAGTTCAAACAAATTTATATTCTGTGTAGCAAAGACACAGATCTGTGAACACAAACGTGAATGAAATAATGCGATTGGTGGGCTACATATTAGGATGGGCACGTTGGAATTCCCTCTGGCTAAACTATATTGGTCACGTGAGTTATCCAAACCTTGTTGCAATGAAACAATGACAAGAGACATACACTTTACTTTACACCAAAATGTGCATTTTACAGATAATTTAGCGACTCATGATGACACCGATAAATTGTAGAAGGTGCGCCTTTTCTTAAATCACATCAGGAAAAAGTGTTTGAGTTTGCCTCGGCCAAAAAATGTTTCACTAGATGAACAAATGGTTCCTTTTACAGGACGTTGTTCCTTTCGGCAGTATGTGCCAAATAAGCTCAACCCCGTGGGGGTGAAAAATTTTGTTCTGGCTGCACTAGATGGCTTGGTGTTAGATTTTGTAATTTATGATGGGAAAGGTTGCGTTTCAAGAGCAGATATGCATCTTTACGGTTTGGATGGAAGCATCGTAAAACGGCTTTTTGCAAGTATCCCTCAAGATTCAACTCATGTCCTCTATACAGATAGATATTTTACAGATATAAAATGTGCAGATTACCTGCTGGAGCATAACATTTATATGGTTGGCACTATAATGGGCAATAGACTTGATAATTCCCGAACCAAGCTAAAAACGGACAAAGACCTGAACAGAGGTGAATGGGATGAAGTTGCAAGAAGCCATGATCAGATGTGCATTCTTAAGTGGAAGGATAATAAAAGTGTAACATTGTTATCTACTTGTTTTGGTTGTGAACCAGTCTTGCAAACCGTGGTCAAAAGAAGAGAAAAAAAAGTTGATGTACCTCAGCCTGCAATAGTCAAGGTCTACAACACATCTATGGGTCAGCATCGGGCGCGGTTAGTACTTGGTGGGTGACCACCTCGGAACACCGAGTGCTGTTGGCCATCTCGGGTGCGGTATCCCCGTGGTTTGCGCGCTAGATTTGCACGCTACCACAAAATGCCGCCGTGTTCATGCGGAGTACGATCACGTTAAACATGTGGGTCCGTAAGTCCTTCCGAGAGGTTGGTGGTAGGGGAAGGAGGGTACGGTCCCTGTGGATGCCTCCCCCACTGGGTTCCGGTCTAAATTGGGTGGCACTTCCCGGCCGTCCATACAGTTACCTTACACCTTTCTGGTAGGTCGGACGGTCTGGGTCTCAACAACAACACATCTATGGGTGGGATATATAGATCTCTGCGACAGGTATTTGGCATACTATCGGTGTGCGGTTAGAACTAAAAATGGCCAGTTCGAATATTCACGCATTTTGTTGATCTAGTGATTTCGAACTTTTGGGTAATGTACCTCACAGCAAAGATCGTCACAGTGACGTTGTAGTCACGTGACACCTGGGTCACAATGTAACATTATTTGTGACTTCTATGCGAAGTTACGTATTAGTAACTTTGTAACTTCATTGTGACTATATTCTGTGACGTTTCCCCAATGCACGTAAACAATGTAACGACATTACAACGGCAATTACAATGTGACGCCACAAACAAGTTACATAATATGCGACGTCACAAACGACCATGAAATTGACCAAAATGACTTCGCTGTGGCCTCAATATGACATTGCCGAGACGTACTGCGACGTCTTGTGACGTCCCAAAGTCATAGTGTGACGTAAATCTTACGTCACTGTTAAAAAAATGCTGTTAGGGGTATGTTCGTTACCACAAGCAGAATAAGCTGAAGGGCTATATGTCCCAAATGGAATATAGGATGATTACAGCTTCGGCACTGTCACAGTACGAAAGGATTATGGTTCCACGCAGAGGAATGCCTAGACTCTCGGAAAGCTCTGATGATGAAGAATCTTGATCTCCAAGAAAGCAGCGGATAGCTATTTCTTAGCCTCTAAAAGATGTGTGTCTTGATGGTATTAACCATTTTCCTCGATACATGAACGATAGAAGTGCATCTAAATATAGACTGTCAGACTGTAAATCAAGAACCAGAGTAATGTGCACAAAATGCAAAATGTATTTGTGTGTTTTAAAAAATAATTGCTTTGAAAAATAACATTTGAAATAATGTTTACTAGGTTGGATTGATAGTTAACATTGTACCATTAAACCAGAGTTGAATTCTAATAACAATATACATTTCAATCCCAGATACCTTGTTGTGAGTTAATATTGTATAACATCTTCATTTTAACTTATAAATAGCAAATAGACACCTTAAATGTACATTTGACAATTGTTAAAAATAAGAGATTTTTTTCTCACTTGAATCCTGAGGCACACATGTGTGTATCTAAAATTTCTAGCCCCCCCCCCCTAAATACTTATGAATTTTTTTTTCTTCTATTATGATCTAGAAACACAAAATAAATATATGAAGTTGTCCAATATTTTTAAATAAGTTTTTAAAGCTTCGGGTGTGAAGAAGTTGAGCTACAAACCGCCGCTACTCTCGTGACGCCCTGGAATTTTTTTTCAGTAAAACCAAGGAAGAAGATGGTGATGAAGATAATTATCTACTCACAAAGCTAGTAAAATGTCTTCCTGTTTCAGAACTTAGTGTAGCCGAAGACATCCCAAATTGGATGATTGATGATGATTAACAGGAGCTGTCCGATGATTTCATTATAAATTTAGTGTGTGAGGGAAAACAGGAGGGTGAAGATGGATGGTGTATGTTCAGGGGAAGGCTAAAAAATTTTGCCTAAAGATTGCATAAATGCGATTCACACTAAGACGGCAATGTGATAGATCGAGTAGCAGGATAAGAATATGTCGTAGTATGTACTGTGTATACTAAACAAGTAAACACAGAGTTACATATGTATTTACTGTACATATTGTTTTTCTTACAGTACATATTGCTTTAATGGCAGGAATGAGGGTGATCCTACGAGGGGGGGGGAGGACAGAGCATACTCGCAAAGTATGCGCTAAATTGTACAGTGCAGTGTATCATTAGTTAATACGTCTGAAGCGATTTGTTATTCATCATTATTAAAGGTGCTGATTTCTTTCAAAATTTCATTTGGAAATTAGTGGATTACTCGCACATTTAATTTCACTGATTATAATAATCGTACCAACTTATTTTAGAAACGCTTCATTCGTTCTTTTTTTTTTAGATATCGCAGCACACACGTACACACACACAGACATTCCCTCTAAAACGTTGGATTCGAGTTCAGAAATGCTTGAAACGTGTTCTTTCGACGAAAACTCTAATTCGAATTTTCGACCCTGTCACAATATTTTTCTTATATATTATATTATGTATGTAGAGACAGGAATAGATTCAATCTTTTATATATTTAGTTGAACTATATTTGAAGCGAGAGATTCTAAGATATATAGGAATATTACTTTCCTTACATACATAGTATAGGGAATGTATTATGACAAGGTCAAAAATTCGAGTTCAAGTTTTCGACGAAAGAGCACGTTTCACTCATTCCTGAACTCGTATAGAACGTTCTTGAGGTGATGTCTGTGTGTATGTATGTATGTATGTTAGTGTGTGTCTATGCTAGTATGTATAGTGTATATACAGTGATTCAAAACGATGGGGGTAAACTTTAAGGGGGTGATAGAACACACATAAACAAGCACTTTTCATCATACAATGCATGGTCATAACTTAAGCGGTGAAGCACTAGGGGTTAGCATGTACTGTTGCATGAAATGATGGAACACAAGAATGACAAAAACGGTATAAAGAGAGGGAAGAAATTACAGAAGATATTTTAACGAATAACTTACAGAAACTGTTCAAAACAAGAAATCGAACAAATTACAATACAAATTGTAATGAATAACTTACAGAAACTGCTCAAAACAGCAACCACCAACATGAATGCAGGCCTCATAACTGCGATGTCGCGATCGTCGTACATTGGCGATAACGCCAGGCATTTCTAGTACAGCAGCAGCAGAAATCATGGTAACAAAGTCCTCAGTGGAATCGTCGTGACTATCGTAAATGAGGCTTTTCATATGGACCCATAGGGAAACGCCCAGACATGAGAGAAAGAGCAATCGTGTCGGACAAGTGATGGGACCACCCAGAACAATCCATCATCTTGGGAATGTTGCATCTAAGGTGTTTTGCACAGTCACACTGAAATGGAGTGGTGCTCCGTCGTGTTGGAACAACGTGTCACATACGGATTTGGGCTTTCATCCGTGTCACATACGGATTTGGGCTTCCATCCGTGTCACATACGGATTTGGGCTTTCCTCGCATTCCCACCCGCAGTTTCGTACATGAAATGCATGATGGTCTTTTCCTGATTCGTGAAACAATCCATCCCTTCTGAAATCCACGGTAGAACTGATGACGAATGCGACAACATACGCTTAATACGTTCACACCCTCTAGCGCTTAACCGCGTGAGTTACGTCCTTGCATTGTATGGCGAAAAGTGCTTGTTTAGGTGCGTTCTATCACTCCTTAAAGTTTTGCCCCATCGTTTTGAATCATTCCGTGGAATTAAAATCATCATTATTGAACAATACTTTACAAATAAATTTACTTAGGGATAAAATATTTCTTGGTCAAAAATTATCTCATACTTTTCGGTTTTTTCCTTTCCCCACGCTTTTAAATTTGAGACCAAAATTTTCCCTTTCTGGTGCGAATTTCTTATCGAGAATAAATAATTAATCCTGATGCTAATGCACTACGCACTTCTGTTATTCCTTCTGGAGGAGAAAACTTAAAAACTTAATCGCCAAGGTCACACTCCTGTTTTCGGAAAACTCGCCAAAATAATAGCTTCAGTGAGAAGTAATGAAATAAACGCGTATGAAAGCTGTTGGATGTTGCCTTGTTGTATAACATCTATATTTTCTGAGTTTGCATAATGTTATATTTAACTGAAGCAGGTCCCGAACCGAAGCAGGTCCCAATATCGAGAATAGAACTAGATCGGGATACTACTTTGTAATTTTGATAAAATGCGAGTCGACGAGGGCCGTGAAGTTTCAAGCGTGGAATAAAAAAGTAAGTTAACTACATAAGTGTTTTGAAAATTCGAAATGAAGCAACGACATATTTCTGTGAGGGGTAGGAGATCTATTATTCTTTTGAAACTGGTTCATTTAGCATTTTTAATTGGGCTTTAATTATACGTAAGAAATTCAGGTGAAGCCCATAAAACATTGCTTTCATCATTCTTTCTCCTTTATCAACAGGTTATTGTCAAATTTCACCCAATTTGTTTTTAACATTTCCCAACATAGTTGAAAAGAGTTTATGACTTTGTTCATTCTGTCTGTCTGTCTGTCCGTTCGCACGATAACTACTGCAAAAATGAATTTATCAGAATGAAAGTTTAGTATGTTGTTGAGACGGTCTGTGGAACATATGGGAATGTAAATGAATAATATCACCCAATTAGTTTTGGATTGAACTCGGGTTGAATAAGTGAAATACATTGAATCCTATGGGACCTAATTTTTCAAACATTATTTAAGCGGAGTTAAAATTCACAAATTCCTTTGAAAATTCAAAAAAATATTCAAATTATCTTATGCAATATATACAAAAGTATTCAGCAAAATATGTTGGGTAGTTTTTAAACTAAAAATTAAAATAATAATTACACCCATAATATATGAAGAGATCACGTGACCCACTTCAAAATGAAATATGGCATCCACCTTTTTTTCCAAGCCAAACAATACATCGAAGCCAAATAATATATTATTTTATGTTTTAGTCCGATTTCGGGCGATATTTATACAAATCGATTCCTTACTGACTTAAAATATTACCACAGAGTTTCCATCTTGACACCATCGGACAGATCGCAAATTATCTGTAAAACAAACTTTGAATGGAGTCCGTATGACGAATAAACAAATTTTAATGATTTTTTGTAGAGTATATACCTTTCATGCGTTTTAAATTTCTCCGAATTTTATATTGCTAGATATTACAATTCACGTGCCATCCAACGTTCAATTTGTTTTCAGCAGCCGCTTAGAATTTCATAGAATACTCCAGAATACAAAATTCAGTAGCCAATCCGTTGATTAATCATTTTTTCTTTTATCTGAGGCATGTCTTTGATTTTTTGAACGAATCTAGCAGGCTGAGGACTTCGCCGGGAGGTCGAAACGTACGGGGTAATGGCCCAGACTCATGTTGAGAGGGTGTGCGTGAGAGGGGAGTTCTCTCCGAAAGAAAATATTCCGGGGGCAATTCTTTTATTTTTCCTTGGACGTTTGCGGGACACCTGATTTCGATTTAAACTGGTTGTATACGAAGGATTGCATGCGTTTATTTTATATGAATAGTTTATTATTATTATTTTTAGATTAATAAATTCAATTTATCCCTGTTTTAACTCTCGGACAATGCCTCATACATTTCCTAGCACATAATACATACATATATATATATATACATACATACATACATACATATATATATGTTACCGTGAAAGACCGAAATTTGGAGAATGTCGACTTTCACCGGTGAATGTCAACATTCACATAGTCGCTTGGTGTATGTCCAAAATATTTGTCAATATCCTTATTTCTCACTTACACCGGCAAATGTCGACATTCATCATGCACTAATGGTGAATGTTGAATATGTCGGAGGTTTGCATTTTCTTCTCCGTGTTTCAGGCGCGAAAAAAGGTTATAAGGGTGACGTAACTTTTTCGCCTCGCTTGCAGAGAGGAGTGACCAATCACGGTGAGGAGAGGGGTTCGTCACTCTGTGGAGGAGTTTTAACTGCGGGACTAACCCCGGAGAATTTAAATGCTGTAGTAGATTTAAAGGGCAGCCCGGGATTTGTTTTTTTGGACATGTAGCTTTAGATTCTAGCGAGAGAAGAAGAAGGGATGCTCGATATTACTTGCCTTCTTGATAATGATAGCTGTTGTACTTGGATAAATGTTAAGCATTAAGATTTCAGTTTTAAGTTTAGTCAATAAAGATCTTTGCATTTATACCGTATATGTCAAAATAGGAGAAAGCTTAAGTAACAGCACATGTAAATAAACTGTTGAACTTAAAACAAACAGTACATTCTAAATGAGAAAAGAAAATAATACCAATAAAAAACTTACTTAATTATGTGACTGATTAAAATCTTATTCATTGCAACAACTTAAACTTTTATGACACTTTGAATTGCACAAGAGTCCCTTGCTTTTACAACTGCATTTAGTTGTGGAACACTTCCTTTTGCAATGACAGCGTATATAGCCATTCCCTCCACTTCTCGAATTAACTGCAGCTGCTTCTCTCAGCGACATTTCTTGAGAAGAAATCTCATCTATGGAAAGTAACTTTTCTTTACAAATTACGAACTGTTTAAGGGTATAAAGCTGCTTGAGGATACCATTTTTATTTGCTAGTTTATAAAAGTCAGAGTCTTCTATTCCAACAACAACTGCTAACACATTTCGGCCATCTGTACGACCACGGTCGACATCAGGGACTTGTATTCGTACGGTATCACCAATTTGAGCAGGAGGACATTTTTTTTTTAGGTTCGTAGCATTTTCGTTGCTTGAAGTAGGAGATTCTCTTTCGCGGCCGATCTTTTTATAGAAATAAACTCGTGTTATTCAGTCAGGGCTTGATATGAAGACGTGGTAGGTTGCAGGTCCTCTTCAATATTTATCTTTGGAATATGGTTTTCGGTACGGCTATTGCTCAAATTTTCTTCAAAAGTATTAATAGTTTCTTCAAGCTGTTCTTCGGTTTCAAAAGTATTAGCAATTTCTTCGAGTTGTTCTTCGGTTTCAATATTTGCAATTTGTTCGCCAGGCAAAAAAGACGATGATATGCCTCTTTTTGGTTTAATGCCAAACATGGCTTCATAAGGACTTTGGCGTACTCCTTCGTGGTATGTAGTGTTCTTGGCAAACTGAACAAAGGGCAAACCATCTGACCATTTATTTGTATCGTTATCGTTCATCCATGCAGTTAACATAATCTGTATATCCTGATTAGCCCTTTCAACTGAGCCTTGTGTTTGACTTTGACGAGGCTTTCCATGAACTATCTTAACATCTTTCTACATAGCGCATAGTTCGGATATGACTTGATTACTGAATTCCCTACCATTATCTGAATGCAATATAGCTGGAGCACCAAATGTTAAAAATATTTGAAGAAGGTGATACGCTACTTCTTCAGCTGTCTTAGTTTTCAATGGTCGTAGCTGGACAAACTTAGTTAAATGATCTTGATACACCATTATGAACTTATATTCACCATCACTGTGTGACTGCAGGTCTATCAGATCAACTTGACATCTTGAGTTTAACTCAGAACTGACCATTGGTTTCACAACAATACCTTTCTTAGGTGTACTATGTTTCATTTGACATTGTGTACATAAATTTAAATACAACATTACAACTTCATATGTAATATTTTTGTATTTAACTTGCAAATCTTTAAGCATACGAGTTCTTCCTCCGTGGCCTATTCTGGTGTGAGTTTCAAATAGTATACTGAACAATTCATCATTGGTAACATAATACTGTATATTCGTTTCTCCTGGTTTTAATGGTACAATTAACTTCTCTTTATCATTAATTTTTAAAACGTCAAAGCGTCGGTAATCCAAAGGTGTGCTGCACTTAGTTTTAGCAGAAATCACTTCAGAAAGTATTTTAGAGTACTTTTCTTGAGAAAAATAAAAACAACTGTCTTCTCGTTTACTCGCAATTAATGCATTTAACTTTTCAAAAAAAAGATCACGATTCACTGCAGTATCCATTCAATATAAATTAGGGTATCGGATAAAAAAAATAACATTTTCCGAAAACGTTGCGCGCACCATCAAACCTTGCATAAGACTGACAAACAGTAATGTTCCAGAGTATAACAAATACATGCCACATAATTTTAATCGCAGCAGAACAAAGGATTTGGCGAATGTCGCCTCTCTGTTGACCTCGGCTTCTCTTAACATTTTCCGAAAACGTTGCGCGCACCATCAAACCTTGCATAAGACTGACAAACAGTAATGTTCCAGAGTATAACAAATACATGCCACATAATTTTAATCGCAGCAGAACAAAGGATTTGGCAGAATGTCGCCTCTCTGTTGACCTCGGCTTCTCTTTTCGACCTCCACCAGAGCATATCTGTGCTTGTTGACATACACCGGTGATGGTCGGAATGCACAAGAATATAATTAAATATTCGGTCTTTCACCGACGTATTTGGTATGTGTTGACATGCACCGGTGAAAGTCGACATTCTCCAATTTCGGTCTTTCACAGTAACATATATATATATATATATATATATATATATATATATATATATATATATATATATAAATTGAAAGATTTTAATCGAAAACTATGCATAAACTACAGTATGTACAAAAAAACCCATCTCTAGCATATCTGTTACAAATGAGTAACTATAGACTAAGGCTAAGGATAAAGATAGAAGGTAACATATCACTACAATGGAAAGGGGGATGAGAAGAATATTAGGATACAGAAATCACAATTAAAAAGTATATATGCAAATAAATAAAAATGAAAAAGAAAACACGGCAAAAATGAGAAAAGGCTATAATAATTAGCTCAAGATAAAAGATTAAGACATAGAGAACAACAATTGAAACTACACAAAAAATGGAGGTTAGTTCGAAATTGCATTCTCATCAGGACAGCCATACAATTCGAACTAAAACCGATAGAATAGCTAGTTTCTGACAATGGCGATAGTATTTAACTATAGACACCATTGGAACTGTCTACTGGCTAGTGAATGGAGAAAAATAAATCAATTGAATTACAAATCAGAAAAATAAAACTTCCTCGAACAGAAATATTAACTCACAAGCATTGCTACCACGTGTAGGTTGAACAAGCACTGAGCATTTCACCTCACATCGTCAATGTGAGTGGGCACCGGAATGAATACATTTGAACGATACATAATATGTATGGAGACTTTCAAAAATAGTAATCAGTATAGTACTCAGGACAAGTGGAAAATAATCATTCGAATATAGTAAATAGTATTAGACTCAGGCCAAGTGGTAAGTTAAGTGATAGGAATGGGTGAATTCTCAAAAATGAGTTATCCAATCAAAGATAAATAATGCATGTGTAAAATTATTACGTGGTATATTTGAAATTATTAATAATATTATTTACAAATACTTCCGGATATTGGTAATTTTGACAAATGCGTTTAAGATTATTGATGTGGAGAAAGTGAAACCGAGGATCAGAAAGTCGATGTATTCGAAATAGCTGGTTTAAAATGATGTTTCTAAACAATTGAATAGAATTACAAGATTGATATGATAGCAGCTTTATGATAGTGAAGTTGTAAGAATCTTTTTTATCATATAGATTGGTGATTACATGATTATTGAGGGTATCTAAATTTAGGTCTAAAACATTTACAGTTTGACTAACGCTTGGCTCATTAGGAATTAGTTCTAGGTTAGATGAGTAAAAATCAACATTAATGGGATAGGAATCATCAATGATAATACAAATTAAGTCGTCAACATATCTATATATAATATATGAATTAGAGTTAAAATGACATTCATAATAATAAAGATATAAGTTAGCGAGAATACTACTACTACAGCCACCTTGTGGTACACACCAGATGTTTGTAAATAAATGTTATCACCTTGGATAATATAATTGTTGTATAACACAAAGTGCAAGAGCATAGGAAAGTTTTTGACATTAAATTCAACATGATTGGAAAATATATAGTCATGATAAAGAGAGATAATAACTTTATATAAATCTTTAATCACAATATTATTAAATAGGTCTTTAAAATCAGAGGTTTGGAAACCAAGAATTTGTGGAAGCTGGCAAAGGTGATTAACTAAATTAAAACTATTCTTCAAAATGAAATATCCTGAATTCCTAAATTTAAGAGATTCATTAATTCTATTTAAACAGTTAAGCAAGTACTTACTAGCTGTAGTGGTAAAAGTATTATGTCCACAAGTGACCGTTCTAAAACTGAGAGGTGATTTGTGGAATTAAGGAACCAAAGTAACATAAGGAAATTTAAAAAACTTACAATTAATATTTAATTGTGTATATAATTTTAGCATTTTAGTTTTGATTTTGATAGACTGATTATTAATGGGTTTAAAAATTTGATTATTTTTTAAGTAATTCTGTAACAGAGAAACATAATATTTTTTACAAATGAAGGCATAATTATTAGAAGCTTTATCTACATAAGTTATGACAAAATGTTGTTGTAGTTCTTTATGGGAGATAGGAGTTGTTTATAAGGATACCTAGGCTTCGTTAATTTAATGTTTATAATAACATTTTTAAGTAGACGTAAGGTAGTATACTTCCATAGATGGAATGCTTCAATAGGAATGGAATGTGAACAAGCAAGTTGATATATGAATTTATCAAAATCAAAAGATATAGACTGAAGAAGTTGTTTAGGGTGATAGCAGGATGGAATGCGAAATTTAGACTCTTTATTCATAATTTCCCTAAGTATATCATCCTGAACTATACTGAGATCCCCAGTAATAATGTGTCCATGAGAGGAGTTGACATAAGGTGTTAGATTTTTATCGCTGCATACACATGATGTAAGGTCATCGGAGTTTAATGTCCTGGAAACTTCATTGTAATTGTAAATAGTTCTACCAATTGGTAAATTATCTATCTATATATATATATATATATATATATATATCGCTCTCTCATTGTTTGCCTGTGCGTGCAGTCTCTAGCGGGAAATCTAAGCGTCGTACAACCATGAAATTTGGTACACAGGTACTTCAGAATTCAGGAAGGGTCCTCGGGGTTATTTTTCTAAAAATTCGAATGAATTTTTTAGTTATGTTTTAACACTCTTTTGAGCTATATTAATATAAATCGGTTCCTTAGCAATCGAAAATATCATTGCCGAGTTTCTATTTTGACATCATCAAAAAAATCGAAAATGTTTTTTTCAAATACGTTTTAAACGGGATTTATACAATTAATAGACTAATTTTCGTGATTATTTAAAAAATTATATAGTTTCCGTGTGTTTAAAACGTCCTCATTTGTATAATGCGATATAAAAAAAATAGACGGCAATCTATTTATAATTTAACAGCAACTCTTTTGAATATTGCACACTGCTCCAACAAAAGGGAAATCGGAAACCTATCTGTTCTGTAATTATAATTTATATAAGGTGTAATAAATGTATCGCTAATTTTGACATCGAAAATAATCTGGCCATTTTTTCCTTTATGGTCGTCTGCTACCGCCATCTATTAGCAAATACATTTAAAAAGTCTTTGTTGCAGTACATTTATTTTTCTATGTTTTCTGAGGTGCGTGAAATGTGGATTATCAGTTTGATTTCGTATTTCGTGGGGACGTTTGAAGAGCGGGTTCTCCTTGCGCTTAAACTAAGGATTTAGCATTTTGTGGTGATTTGGATTAAAATTGATTTAGCGATTTTGAAACTGAGTCGTATAAAGCAGCAACTGCTTATTTCGGGCCTGGGCAACACCAGGAAATTTCTTCTAGTATTATATAAGATAATGCACATCCTGTGAACAAGTCACTGTTAACAATACAAGGTGAAGCGTCATTCGATCTCAGCTATAAGTAGGGCTACCCATAGAGGAGATTACACTCGAGGGAAGTCAGCAGAAGCCCGGTTCCAAGATTTTATTTCAAGGAAGGGAAGATTTGAAAGTTTCACAAGGAAGGCAACTCAAATATGGAGGGGGAGAGGGGCGTGATAAATGCTTATACACTGTAAAACATTTTACTATCTTTGCTCATTTTTTACTTTCCCTGCAATACATGGTAATGTATTGGGAAAGTATTGGAATCATACCGAAAATCACAACTCGAGTTTTCGACGGATCTACATGTTTCGAGACCACTAGAATACGAAAAAACAATTTTTGGCGTGACGTCTGAGTGTGTGTCTGTCTGTGCAATGATCCACTCTAATTAAACAACTACTGGACCGAATTTCATTAAATTTGGTAGGTAAGTCATTTGGGTGAGACCCTGGTGCTGATTAGTTTTTGGTAGGATTCGTAAAGACAGAACCCGCCTTTTTTTGCGAAATGGCCCGCAAAAATTGCCTGTATCCACTCTAGCTGAAAAACTGATAGACTGAATTTCACAAAATTTGGTAGATAAGTCGCTTGTGGATTACCTTGGTGCTGATTGAATTTTGGCACGATTCGGAAAAAATAACCCGCCTTTTTTTGCAAAATGGCCAGCAAAAATTGTCGAAATCTAAAATAAAAAACTACGTATGCTCAAATATATCCATTAAAAGCTTGTTTTATACCTAATGTTTAACGAAGAAAAGAATAAGACCAATCCCATTACACTAGGACTAACCGTTCTCGAGATATTTTAGTTTTTCGTATTTTCTTTACGCCACCTTTGAAAATAAGTCCAGTTACCAAATGAGAACGAAAATTGAATTAAAAGTGAATGAAATTTAATTAGAATAAGGAGAACATTGATATAAGTCTGCTGGGAATGTCATATCAGATTTTTTTCAGTTACTTTGTTGATAATTTCGGTAAACTTATTAGAAAAGTCACAATTACAGGCATTCATGAGAATCCCAGCTTCATTTCTGAAACATTCAGCTAATTATCGTCTGCCGAAGTGTTTTGTATTTTTATATATACGTATATGTTATCATAACTATCAGGAACCCTACTTCCCATTACGGCTAATTGATTCCCCTGAAGCATTCAGTGACATGCTTGCAAATGTGTTACAGTGAGAGGGATCCATAATGTATATGGGCGGCCTCTGCTGCACGATAATTGACTGCAGCAAATTTTAAATTGTACAAGATATAGCTCAATCTGACCTGGCCGTTTGCAAGATAACAAATTTTAGGAAAATTATATAATTTCCTTTTGTCTTGATAATTAATCTATTAAATCATTTAATAGATCCACAATTTTCATTAAGCAGTCTATAGCTTTATTACAAAATTGTTCCGTGTATCAACAGACACGTTTGCATGAATTGTGAACTCTTCATACATAATAAGAATTTTAATTAGTGGAAGTTCACCTTTAATTAACGAAACACACCGTCAGAACTGTGAATAGAATTTCATTTTTCCTATTTATGGTAACTAGCTGCACACTTTATTTATTGCAGCATACTTGAATGCGAATAATTTTGGAAATAGACTGAGGTTATTTAAAAACATATTTCATATAAAATATATCAATAAAATATTATTGGTACACATAAACGGTCAGCATAAATATTTCCTTTTATATTTTTAGAAATCTCACTAGCCGATTACCCGTTGAAATTCAATGGTCTCGCAATAAGCAGCCCCCGAATAATGTAAATTTTTGAATAATTTACGTTTCACATTTATTCGGCAAATCGAATATTTTGGTGTACAAAATCCCCTAAAGCAGAAAATATTGGAACATTTAAATTCCACACTCCTTTCTTTCGAACTATCCACCTGTAAACCAAATTAAAGTCTATCACATCCCGAATCATGTTATTTTATCATTTCCCTTTTCGAACGATTTTCTGTGGAGCACACCCATAAATGAACATTTTTTGAAAAACTTCATTCGTCTTATTTATCAGATGATTGGCCCATATGCCAAATATCAAGCCTCTATCACATTTAAAAGGAAGCGTGTCTCATTTATTCGGAAAATCGAACTTATTAATGTGCGGAACCCACTAAAGTAGCAAATTTTGGAAATCTGAAATTGCACACTTTCTTCCTTTTAACTATCTACCAGTACACTAAATTTTAAGTCTCTGTCCTATCGCGAAGCATCTTTTTCTATCACTTCACCTTTCGAACGTTTTTCTGTGTAGCACCCCTTTAAGTGAACATTTTTGAAAAATCGTATTCATCTTTGGTTTTTTATCAAATGATTAGCCCATATACTAAATTTCAGGCCTCTATCACATTCTGAAGGAGGCGTTTTTCATTTATTCGTCAAATCGAATATTTTAGTGTCCGGCACCGAATACAATGGCAAATGTTGGAAAAATGAAATTGCACACTTTCCTCTTTTCCAACTATTTAACCGTACCCCAAATTTGAAGTATCTACCTCATCGCGAAGCATGCTTTTTCTGTCATTTCACCTTTCAAATGTTTTTGTGTGGAGTACCCACCTCCTTAATTGAACATTTTTGAAAACTTCCATTCTTCTTGGGTTTTCTATCACATGATTCGCCCATATACCAAATATCAAGCCTCTATCGCGTTTCAATAAGGGCGTTTCTCCGAAAATCGAACATTTTGGAGTGCGACACCCCCTAAAGTGAAAAATATTGGAAAACTGAAATTGTACACTTTCTTCCTCTCAAACTATTTACCCATACATCAAATTTGAAATTTCTATCTCATCCCGAAGGATGTCATTTTTATAAATTCACCTTTCGTACGTTTTTCTCTGGAGCACTCCCTTAAACGAACATTTTTGAAAAAATATATTCGTCTTAGGTGTTTCATCATATGATTAATTAGCCCACATACCAAATTTCGAGCTTCTATCAAATTTTAATGCAGGCATTTCTCATTTGTTCCGCAAATCGAACATTTCGGTGCGCAGCACCCCCTAGAGTAGCAAGTATTGAAAATCTGAAATTACACACTTTCGTCCTTCGAAATTATCTACCCGTACACCAAATTTGAAATTTTTATCTCATCCTGAAGAATATTTTTTATCATTTCACTTTTCGAACGTTTTTTTCTGGAGCAACCCCTAAATAGAACATTTTTGAGGAATTCTATTCGTCTTGGGTGTTTTCATTAAATGATTAGCTCATATACCACATTTCCAGCCTCTATCAAAATTTAAAGGAGGCATTTATCATTTATTCGACAAACCGAACATTTCGGTGTGCGGCACCCCCTATAGTAGAAAATATTGGAAATCTGAAATTGCATACATTCTTCCTTTCGAACGATTTACCAGTACACTCATTTAAGTCTCTATATCATCGCAAAGTACGATTTCCTACCATTTCACTTTTCGAACGTTTTGGTGTGGAACACCCCCTTTACAGAACATTTTTGAAAAATTCGATTTTTCCAGGGTGTTTTATCAAACGATCGACCCATGTACCAAATCGCAAGTCTCTATCTATTCAGGAAGTACCTAGGAAAACGTGACAGACAGACGGACAGATTGACGGGCACTTGGCAATTAGTATATGTAGACTAGCCGAATACCCGTTGAAAATCAACGGTCTCGCAATAAGCAACCCCTGAATAATGTAAATTTTTTAATAATTCGCGTTTCACATTTATTCGACAAATCGAATGCTTTGGTGTGCAGAACCCTCTAAAGAAGAAAATATTGGGAAACTAAATTTGAGCATTTCTTCCTTTCGAATTATCTACCCTTACACCACATTAAAGTCTATCTCATCCCGAGGCACTCCTATGATATTATTTCTCCTTTGGAACTTTTTTTTCTGTGAAGCACATCCATAAATGAACATTTTTTAAAAACTCTGCTTGTCTTTTGTTTTTTATCAGATGATTGGCCCAAATACCAAGCCTCTATCACGTTTAAAAGGAAGTGTGCCTCATTTATTAGGAAAATCGAACATATTAGTGTGCGCACCCCTAAAAGTAGCAAATATTAGAAATCTGAAATTTCACACTCTCTTCCTTTCAAACTGTCTACTCGTACACCAAATTTGAAGTCGCTATCCTATCGAGAAGCATGCTTTTTTATCACTTCACCTTTCGAACGTTTTTCTGTGTAGCACCCCGTTAAAGAACATTTTTGTAAAACTGTATTCATCTTTGGTTTTTTTGTCAAATGGTTAGCCCATATACTAAATTTCAAGTCTCTATCACATTATAAAGGAGGCGTTTTTCATTTGTTCGGTAAATCGAACATTTTAGTGAGCGGAACCCCCTACAATAACAAATGTTGGAAAACTGAAATTGCACACTTTCTTCCTTTCCAACTTTCTACCCGTACACCAAATTTGAAGTCTCTATCTCATCGCGAAGCATACTTTTCTAGCATTTCATCTTTCGAATGCTTTTGTGTGAAGTACCCACCCCCTTAACTATACGTTTTTGAAAACCTCTATTCTTTTTGTGATTTCTGTCAGATGATTTTCCCATATATCAAATATCGAGCCTCTATCACGTTTTAAAAGGGGCGTTTCTCCTTTATTCCGAAAATCGAACATTTTGGTGTGCGGCACCCCCTAAAGTAGAAAATATTGGTAAACTGAAACTGTACACTTTCTTCCTTTCAAACTATCTACCCTTATACCAAATTTGATATCTTTATCTCAATCCGAAGCATGTTTTTTTATCAATTCACTTTTCGAACGTTTTACTCTGGAGCACCCCACCCCCTTAAACGAACATTTTTGAAAAACTATATTTGTCTTGGGTGTTTCCATCAAATGATTAGCCCATATACCGAATTTCAAGCCTCTATCAAATTTTAAAGGGACATTTTCTCATTTATTCTGTAAATCGAACATTTTGGTGTGCGGCACCCCCTTAAGTAGAAAATATTGGAAATCTGAAATTGCACGCTTTCTTCCATTTGAACGATTTACCAATACACCAAATTTGATGTCTCTATCTCATCGCAAAGCATGCTTTCCTATCATTTCACTTTTCGAACGTTTTAGTGTGCGGCACCCCCTTAAGTGGAAAATATTGGAAATCTGAAATTGCACACTTTCTTCCTTTCGAACGATTTACTCATACACCAAACTTGAAGTCTCTATCTCATCACAAAGCATGCTCTTCTATCATTTCACTTTTCGAACGTTTTGGTGTGCTGCACCCCCCCTTAAGTAGAAAATATTGGAAATCTGAAATTGCACACTTTCTTCCTTTCGAGTGATTTACCCATATACCAAATTTGAAGTCTCTATCTCAACGCAAAGCATGCTTTCCCGTCATTTCGCTTTTCGAACGTTTTGGTGTGGGGCACCCCCTCTATAGAATGTTTTCGAAAAATTCGATTTTTCCAGGGGGTTGTATCGAACGACCGAGCCGTGTACCAAATTGCAAGTCTCTATCTATTCGGGAAGTGCCTAAAAAAAGCGTGACAGACAGACGGACAGACAGACAGACGGACACTTGGCAATTAGTATATACTAGCCGAATACCCGTTGAAAATCAACGGTCTCGCAATAAGCAACCCCTGAATAATGTAAATTTTTTAATAATTCGCGTTTCACATTTATTTGACAAATCGAATATTTTGGTGTGCAGAACCCTCTAAATAAGAAAATGTTGGGAAATTAATTCGAGCATTTCTTCCTTTCGAATTATCTACCCTTACACTACATTTAAGTCTATCTCATCCCGAGGCACTCCTATGATATTATTTCTCCTTTGGAACTTTTTTCTGTGAAGCACATCCATAAATGAACATTTTTGAAAAACTCTGTTTGTCTTGGGTTTTTTATCAGATGATTGGCCCAAATACCAAATATCAAGCCTCTATCACATTTAAAAGGATGCGTACCTCATTTATTAGGAAATTCGAACATATTAGTGTGTGCACCCCTTAAAGTAGCAAATATTGGAAATCTGAAATTTCAAACTCTCTTCCTTTCAAACTATCTACCCGTACATCAAATTTGAAGTCGCTATCCTATCGAGAAGCATAATTTTCTATCACTTCACCTTTCGAACGTTTTTCTGTGTAGCACCACGTTAAAGAACATTTTTGTCAAACTGTATTCATCTTTGGTTTTTTTTGTCAAATGGTTAGCCCATATACTAAATTTCAAGTCTCTATCACATTGTAAAGGAGGCGTTTTTCATTTGTTCGGTAAATCGAACATTTTAGTGAGCGGAACCCCCTACAATAACAAATTTTGATAAACTGAAATTGCACACTTTCTTCCTTTCCAACTTTTTACCCGTACACTAAATTTGAAGTCTCTATCTCATCGCGAAGCATACTTTTCTAGCATTTCATCTTTCGAATGCTTTTGTGCGGAGTACCCACCCCCTTAACTATACATTTTTGAAAAACTCTATTCTTTTTGTGATTTCTGTCATATTATTTTCCCATATATCAAATATCAAGCCTCTATCACGTTTTAAAAGGTGCGTTTCTCCTTTATTCCAAAAATCGAACATTTTGGTGTGCGGCATCCCCTAAAGTAGAAAGTATTGGTAAACTGAAATTTTACACTTTCTTCCTTTCAAACTATCTACCCTTATACCAAATTTGATATCTCTATCTCAATCCGAAGCATGGTTTTTTATCCATTCACTTTTCGAACGTTTTACTCTGGACCACCCCCCTTAAACAAACATTTTTGAAAAACTATATTTGTCTTGGATATTTCCATCAAATGATTACCCCATATACCGAATTTCAAGCCTCTATCAAATTTTAAAGGAGCGTTTTTTCATTTATTCTGCAAATCGAATATTTTGGTGTGCGGCACCCCCTTAAGTAGAAAATATTGGAAATCTGAAATTGCACGCATTCTTCCTTTCGAACGGTTTACCAATACACCAAATTTGAAGTCTCTATCTCATCGCAAAGCATGCTTTCCTATCATTTCACTTTTCGAACGTTTTAGTGTGCGGCACCCCCTTAAGTAGAAAATATTGGAAATCTGAAATTGCACACTTTCTTCCTTTCGAACGATTTACCCATACACCAAATTTGAAGTCTCTACCTCATCGCAAAGCATTCTTTCCTATCATTTCACTTTTCGAACGTTTTGGTGTGCTGCACCCCCCCCCCCCCCCCTAAGTAGAAAACATTGGAAATCTGAAATTGCACACTTTCTTCCTTTCGAGTGATTTACCCGTATACCAAATTTGAAGTCTCTATCTCATCGCAAAGCATGCTTTCCCGTCATCTCACTTTTCGAACGTTTTGGTGTGGGGCACCCCCTCTATAGAACGTTTTCGAAAAATTCGATTTTTCCAGGGGGTTTTATCGAACGACCGAGCCGTGTACCAAATTGCAAGTCTCTATCTATTCGGGAAGTGCCTAAAAAAAGCGTGACAGACAGACAGACAGACAGACGGACACTTGGCAATTAGTATATACAGATAGATGCTCTGGGGCGATAACTTTTACCTATTTAGGACTTAACAACTGACTGTCTAGATGACTCTCGCAAAAAGAAAAAAAATGACCAACGACTCTTCGAAACATAAATAAAATTAAATGAAAATTTAGACCTGATACGGTAGAATTAGTGCTGATACGAAATCGGCACCGAAAAGTCATTCCAAATTTTTAAATGCTCCCTAGTCACATGTTTACTTGCTGAAATAATGATTTGGAACAAAATAATCTAATTAAAATTTTACACTCTCCGCGTTTTCATATTTTTTTGAAAATAAACACTATTTCAATACTCAAAGGGAATGCCGAATGAAAAAAATGGGCGTGGCCAATAAAATATTGATACATTTTGGCCCGATGTTTTACAATTAAATCTTGCCGATATTTTCTTCATAATGCATTTTATCATCATGATCATCATCAATAGCCGCTCGACAGCCCATTGTGGGCCTTGGCATTCTTCAGAAGATTCTTCCAAGCTGTCCCCCTTGGAGGAATGCTTCTCCAATTCTTAAACTTTACGAACTCAAAATCATTGCCCACAACCTCTCAACTTCGGTCGTCTTCTAGGTCTTTCCCCGATCGGTGTGGACATAAATAATTTATTTGTGATTTTTTTTTTTCAATTTGTTTACTTTCTAATTGAATTGCATGGGCGCAAAATATTCAAAACTCATTTAAATTGCTATATACTTTTCAGCTCAGACTGATATTTGCTAAGTCCGAAAGTGACGGTAAGGAGCACGGCCATCTATTGGGGAGGACAAGGGGAGGCATTTGCCCTTCCCTGGAAGTTCAAAGTCACAAAGGCGGACATCATACCTGTCGATGTTGTACGCTTTGTCCCCAAGTTTGCTGTCCGCAGGAAAAAAGTTCTATTGACGTCCATGGCAATAAAAGTAATGGCAATAAAAGTCCATGGCAAGGAGTAATAAAAGTCATTTTAAAAAGTTATATTAAATGTTGATGAGGTAAAGGGTCTGGTAATGCGTCTCTGAATAATTGCAAACCTCAGAATTATCCTGCTTTGTGTACGGTAGAAAAAAAAACAGTATTGCTTTTATAGCCCGCCAAATGACAGGGGATAAAAATCATGATCGACAAAAACATATTAGATAAAACTGGTATTTCGCAATCCAATTTCACGAGGATTTAATCCGAAGATTTAATTTCGATCCATGGCAGAAAAAGATTTTAAAAATATTTCTTAATAATTTGCTTCATCTGTTACGTCTTCGTATTTCGCCTCTTGTACCGCCGAGTACTATTTATTTATGTTAGGATTTATAAAACTCTAAATCAAATATATATTTCAGTTTTAAAAGAAAAGTATGGACTTCTCGTAAGAACGTCCCAAAAAGAGCCTCCATTCATAAAAATCAGTTCAGTAGTTTAAGCTGCAGATCCGTCAACACCGAAGACGGATCCACAATCGTAAAATGTGTCATTTAAAAATGTAAAAGTGTTCTTTTCCTCGTGTGTTGCCCCGCTGATTGCAAGTTTGTTTTGTTTTGTTTTTTTCATCTTTGAGACGAATTTATAGAGGGGAAAAGTATCAAATATTTAGCTTTCTTGGAGGTTGAGTTTCAGACCCCTGGAAATCTGAGTTTTGTTAAGCATAGTATACACTTTTCAACTGCGAATTGGAACATGACGACTCAGCGGGATGGAACGCTACCGCTTTCATATAATAACATTTCAAGTGAAAAAGATGACAAATGTGCAATTTTGGCCTAGGGTATGTTCAAATGGCAAGCAAAAACTCACAAGGGAACTTCAACTTTTGTTCCGGCTAGTTTTAGCTGGAATTGGGTGGAAACGGTAGGTACTAGCGAGAAACTGATGTCCCTGAAATATCTCTTGAATTAACCACAATTATTTGAAACTCCTTTGACATTTTACTTCCGTCACACACACCCTTATAGAAAATCAACAATGTGCACTGTGTACAAACATTCTATTTTTGAGATGTTTTTGGTGCAAAACTCCCCTATGTTTCGCAGATTTCTACGAAAAGTATCATTATTGCGAAGAATATGTTGAATCATTGTAATTTCATCATACAGAAATTTGTATTCGTTATAAACTATTTGGTTTCTATTACAAAAAAATCTGATGTGGGCAACACATGACTTTCCTTATATAATGTAATGAATTTACTACTTTTACAGTAAAAAAATAGGTTTTTCTTATAGTAGATACGAATATTTTTTCCAAGACATTGAATTTTCGACAATTAGTCGTCATTTTCATTGATTTAGCGTCATTTTTATCCATTTGGCGAGATTTTCGTTAATTTGGCAACATTTCAAAAAATCGCCAAGTTGGCGACATTCCGCCAAATTCGTCGCCAAAATCTCGCCAAGCGTTATGCACAAAGAAATAAGTTATTCTTACAGCCGATAAATGAATATTGGCGTCCAAATACGAAAGTGTTACTCAGAGTATCTCTTTTCAGGAATGGATTGAGCTAGATCCACGAGAATGATGTCACCCAATTTATCGCATGGTATTACATATGAAAAGTGAACATGTTTATCAATAGGAAATTTTTTTTTTTATTTTATATGACTTTTGATGTTTTTTTTTGAAAAATGTACAATATCTCAAAAACGGCTCATGTTAGCGTTCTAAAATTTATGTCAATCGTTTTCTAATGAAAAATTACATAAGAAATGTCTATTTGCGGAACTTTATTAGTGGTTTTGATTTTTTGACGATTTTTCAAAATTTCATTCGAAAATTTAGGGGGGTTCTGAACATTCGATTGCGTATAAAAACAATAGGCTTCCAGTGTTTACAGATTGTGATTTTTGTACCAAATTTGGTTCAAATCGGTCCATTCGTTCGCCAGTTATCGTCTCCACAGACCCACTGACACACACACACACACACACACACACACACAGACAGACATCACTTCAAAAATGTTTGATTCGTGATCAGGGATGCTTGAAACGTGCTCTCTCGTCGAAAACTCGAATTCGAATTTTCGACCCCGTCACAATACTTTCCTTATACATTATGTATATAAGGAAAGTAATAATGTACAATCATGAATGTAATATTGAGTTATTTTTACATAAACATACCACATATACGTTGGTTTCTGCTTAATCACACACACTAGGTAAAAATACATATTATACTTCAAATAAGAGCTACCAAACATGCTAATCCATGTAAACTTTGGGAATTTTTTTCTACGGATCTCCACGCTCAATTCAAGAGATCTAGCTAGAACAAAAGTTGAGGTTCCCTTGTCAGTATAACCAGAAAATCGGGAATTTTATGGATACTTTGAACATTATTCTGTCGTTTCCGATTTGAAAACACATTTAAAAAAAATCTGATGTGGGCAGCACATGACTTTCCTCATATAATGCAATGAATTTACTACTTTACAATAAAAAAATAGGTTTTTCTTATAGTAGATATTTATATTATTTCCAAGATATTGAATTTTCGTCAAAGAGTCATCATTTTCATTGATTTAGTGTCATTTTTATCCATTTGGCAAGATTTTCGTGAATTTGGCAATATTCAAAAAAGTCGCCAAGTTGGCGACATTCCGCCAAATTCGGCGCCAAAATCTCGCCAAGCATTATGGAATGAGAAATAAGTTATTCTTATAGCAGATAAATAACTATTGGCGTTCAAATGCAAAAGTATTACTCAAAGTATCTTTTCTCATGAATGGAACGAGCTAGATCCACGAGAATGATGTCACTCAATTTACCGCATGATATTACACATGAAATGTGAACATGTTTCTCAACAGTTAATATATATTTTTTTAATTTACGGGATTTTTTGATAAATTTATTTAAAAAATATGCAATATCTCGAGAACGGTTCATGCTAGCGTTCTAAAGTTTATGTTAATCGTTTTCTATGAAAAAATTACATAAGAAATGTCTATTTGCGGAACTTTATTAGTGGTTTTGATTTTTTGACGATTTTTCAAAATTTCATTCGAAAATTTAGGGGGGTTCTGAACATTCGATTACGTTTAAAAACAATAGGCTTCCAGTGTTTACAGATTGTGATTTTTGTACCAAATTTGGTTCAAATCGGTCCATTCGTTCGTCAGTTATCGTCTCCACAGACCCACTGACACACACACACACACACACACACACACACACAGACAGACATCACTTCAAAAATGTTTGATTCGTGATCAGGGATGCTTGAAACGTGCTCTCCCGTCGAAAATTGGAATTCGAGTTTTCGACCTCGTCACAATACTTTCCTTATACATTATGTATATAAGGAAAGTAATAAGGTAATAAAATAACATTTTGCTCTAAAATGAACGTTTGCATATGCAAAGAACTGAAACCAGACCCATTCCATTACCACCTTTCGATAGTCCTTGTGGTACGCGTATGACATACGTGTACATATGAAATACAATGGCCTGGCATTCAAATTAATCTTGCGAGACCAGTTAAGGGCAAAAGTACTAAAACATTCATTATCATAAAAATATTTCAGTAGCTTCTACTTACATTCCCGTGAAAAGCTCGTACATGAGGATACCAATGGCCCAAAAGTCAACAGCTCTGTCGTGGCCCTTGTTTAGGATAATCTCTGGTGCGACGTATTCAGGAGTTCCGCAGAATGTCCAGGTCTTCTTTCCACTCCGTAACTGTGTTGCAAAACCAAAATCTACCTATGGAAATGAAATCCTTTATAAGTTTTAAAACTGCAAAACATTCTGCATCTGCAACCTTTGCTCATTTTTACTTTCCTTATATACATAATGAATAAGGAAAGTATTGTGACGGGGTCGAAAATTCGAATTCGAGTTTTCGACGGGAGAGCACGTTTCAAGCGTCCCTGATCGCGAATCAAACATTTTTGAAATGATGTCTCTGTGTGTGTGTGTGTGTGTGTATGTGTCAGTGAGACTGTGGAGGCGATAACTGACGAACGAATGGACCGATTCAAACCAAATTTGGTACAAAAATCACAATCCATAAACACTGGAAGCCTATTATTTTTATACGCAATCGAATGTTCAAAACCCCCCTGAATTTCGAATGACATTTTGAAAAAATCGTCAAAAAATCAAAACCACTAATAAAGTTACGCAAATTGACATTTCTGATGTAATTTTTCATTAGAAAACGATTGACATAAATTTTAGAATGCTAACATAAACCGTTCTCGAGATATTGCACATTTTTCAAAAAAATTATCAAAAAGTCATATAAAATAAAATAAAAAAATTTCGTCTTGAGAAACATGTTCACTTTTCATATGTAATATCATGCGATAAATTGGGTGACATCATTTTCGTGGATCTAGCTCGTTCCATTCATGATAAAAGATACTTTGAGTAATACTTTTGCATATGAACGCCAATAGTCATTTATCTGCTATAAGAATAACTTATTTCTCTTTCCATAACAGTTGGCGAGATTTTGGCGACGAATTTGGCGGAATGTCGCCAACTTGGCGACTTTTTTAAATGTTGCTAAATTAACGAAGAACTCGCCAAATGGATGAAAATGACGCTAAATCAATGAAATGACGACTAATTGTCGAAAATTCAATATGTTGGAAAGAATATTAGTATCTACTATAAGAAAAACCTATTTATTTTACTGTAAAAGTAGTAAATTCATTACATTATATAAGGAAAGTCATGTGTTGCCCACATCAGATTTTTTTTTCAGTTACTTTGTTGATTATTTCGGCAAACTGTTAAGAAAAGCTACAATTGCAGGCGTCCATGAAAATTCCAGGTTCATATCGGAAATTTTCAGCTAATTACCGTCTACCGCAGCGTTATTTTGTCCATACTTGGCAACTTGGCGACTTTTTAAAATGTTGCTAAATTAACGAAAAACTCACCAAATGGATAAAAATGAAGTCAAATCTATGAAAATGACGACTCATTGATGAAAATTCAATATCTTAGAATGAATATAAGTATCTACTACAAGAATAGCCTATTTTTTTTTTGCTGTAAAAGTAGTAAATTAATTGCATTATATAAGAAAAGTCATGTGCAATCCACATCAGATTTTTTATTTATTTATTTAATATTCACTAAATTGAGTTTAATTGCACAAAATAGCACGCACGCATAAATGTTTGAAATGACACTGAATTTTCACTTTTATATCAATTATCGGTGTCAATTAGTAACTGAACGCATCCTCCAATCCTGTGTAACAAACTGGCGAAGAAACTGAAATATTTCGATAACGGCTAGTATTTGAGTAATGGGGTTGGTTTTATTCTTTTTATCGTCAAAAATTACGCATGAAACAAGTATTTAATGGATACGTTTGAACATACGTAGTCATTTGCTTTAGATTTTAACGAGCCGTTTGCAGGTTCTTCCAAAGGCAGGTTCATTTTGTTTTCGATTTTTTTTATTTTTCCCCTGGTGCTTATTAGATTTTTCCCAAAACTAAACAGCACCCTGGTGACCCACAAGTGATTTGACTTTCATATGAATTTTTACGAAATTTGGTCTATTAGTTTTTGAATTAGAGTAGATGCATTAATTGCACAGACAGAAACACACACATACCAGGCTAAAAATAGTGTTTTCGTGTTCTGAGGTCTTAAAATATGTAGATCTGTCGAAATCTTGAGTAGCGATATTCGGCATGATTGCAATACTTTCCCAATTCATTACCATATATTGCAGGGCAAGTAAAAAAACAAAAACTAAAAAATCTGATGTGGGCAGCACATGACTTTCGCTGCAGACTCAAATTCATATTTTCTTTATTTCTTTTTAAATTTATTAGATTGAGTTTAAGTGCACCAAATAACACTACATTTGCATTTTTAATTCAACTTTTGTTTTTATTTGGTAATTGAACGTTTTTCCAATAGCGGCGTAACAAAAATGCAAGAAATTTCAAATATCTTGAGAACAGTTAGCCTTAACGTATAATGGAGTGTGTTATATTCTTTTCCTCGTCAAAAATTGCGAATAAAAAATAATTTAATTGATACATTTCAGCATACGTAGTCTTTTTTTTTTAGATTTTGGCGAATTTTTCTGGCCATTTTGGCAGGTTGTTCTTTTCTGAATCGTACCAAAATCTAATCAGCACCGGAGCATCCTATAAGTAACTTAAATATCAAATTTTGCGAAATTTGGCTAATTGGTATTTTAGCTAGAGTGGATACATGAAATTTTTGCCGGCCATTTCGCAAAAAAAGGCGGGATCTGCTTTTACGAATCCTACAAAAAACTAATCAGCACCAGGGTCTCGTCTCACCCAAGTGACTTACGCACCAAATTTTATGATATTCGGTCCATTAGTTTTTCAGTGAGAGTGGATACATACATTGCACAGACAGACACACAGACAGACACGCGGACACACACACAGACGTCACGCAAAAAATAGTTTTTTCGTACTCTAGAGGTCTCGAAACGTGTAGATCCGTCGAAAACTCGAGTTGTGATTTTCAGTATGATTCCAATACTTTCCCTATACATTACCATGTATTGCAGGGAAAGTAGAAAACACTTAAATATTTAGAACGAAGTTTGTTCTAAAATAATAGAAGTGGTCTCATTCATTTCGACGTTAAAAATTACTTATGAAAAGTATTTAATAAATACATGTAACCATACCTAGTACTTTATTTCATTAACATTTCCGCATTTTTTTAAACAGTTTTGCGGGCCACAAAAGGCTAATTCTATTTTTCCAAATTGCGCCAAATTTTAATCACCACTAGAGTAGTAATTCTCTAGTGAATTACCTACCAAATTTTTAACTTTTTATCTGTACACTTTTCACTTTTATTTTCATTTGATAAATTCGGCAATAGTTCGCCATCATAATCGTTTCTCTGTCTGACACTTTTAGTAAAGCTGAAGAAATTGGCTTTCTTTTTACAAACATGTTTTCATAGGATAAAATATAGATCAATAGACTAAAACCTCGAGTTATCATTAATAGCCGATATTCGAAATGTCAAACATTTCTTGCCCCTCAAACTGATTACGGAAATTAATTTGACATTCCGACATACTTTTTCCCGAAGAATGTAGAATAGAACTCAAAAGTTGAAAAGGTGTGTGGAATTAAATATGACATGTCACGGTATACGAATGAAATGGATGTGAATTATAGAAGTTATGAATTTAACCAAGTTCGATTTTCTGCTAGATAAAAATTTAATTTCAGGAAGTATTCTTAGTCACAGAATCCGCTTTTGAATAGGGGGCGCTCACAAATCTAAAGAAATCAAGAGAGAGCAACAAATATAATCCTCTGATTTCATTGTAAAATCAATTTTAACCTCAAATGTCAGTTAGTATTTGAACCATGGAGGAATAACAACCATTAAGGATAAAGTAAAAGTAAGGAGTTAATACTTAATATTAAGAAAACGCCAATATATTTTGAGACAATAATTCAGGTGGCGCTAGGGTAAGATAAGTAGGCCTGTATTGTGCGTATTTCTTTGACGAAAAGCCTAAAATATGTATTTACACTGTCAATTTCGTAAAAGTAAATTATTAGCGAAATGTAAATTAGAACTAAAACAATAAAAAATATTCCTACACATTCAAAATTATTACTTTCCTTATATACATAATGTATAAGGTAAAGTGTTGTGACAGGGTCGAAAATTCGGATTCGAGTTTTCGACGGGAGAGCACGTTTCAAGCATCCCTGACCACGAATTGAACATTTTTGAAGTGATATTTGTGTGTGTGTGTGTCAGTGAGTCTTTGGAGACGATATCTCACGAACGAATGGAGCGATTCAAATGAAATTAGGTACAAAAATCACAATCCGTGAATACTGGAAGCTTATTGTTTTAAAACACAATCGAATATTCAGAATCCCCCTAAATTTTCAAGTGAAATTTTGAAAAAATCATCAAAAAATCTAAATCTTTAATAAAGTTACGCAAATAGACATTTCTTATGTAATTTTTCATTAGAAAACAATTAACATAAATTTTAGAACGCTAACATGAACCGTTCTCGAGATATTGCACATTTTTCAAAAACATTATCAAAAATTCATATAAAATAAAAGAAAAATATATTTCCTATTGCGAAACATGTTCACTTTTCATATGTAATATCATGCGATAAATTGGGTGACATCATTCTCGTGGATCTAACTCGTTCCATTCACGAGAAAAGATACTTTGAGTAATACTTTTGTATTTGAACGAAAATAGTCATTTATCCACTGTAAGATTAACTTATTTCTTCTTCCATAACACTTGGCGAGATTTTGGCGTCGAATTTAGCGGAATGTCGCCAATTTGGTGACATTTTTAAATGCTGCCAAATTAACGAAAATCTAGCCAAATGGATAAAAATGACGCTAAATCAATGAAAATGACGACTCATTGAAAAAAATTCAACATCTTGGAAAGAATATAAGTATCTACTATAAGAATAACATTTTTTTAAACTGTAAAAGTAGTAAATTCATTGCATTATATAAAGAAAGTCATGTGATGACCACATCAGATTTTTTTACCTTACAATTCATTTTTATCTCCATCTATTCTGTAATCTTTTCCATGATTATGGAACAAGACAGGTTAATTATACTCATAATTAGGGAACCCTTAATATAAAAATAATCAAAAATATATATGCTAAATACTACGCCTTTCTATTGTATCAATTAACAATAGCGACTACTTTACTAACACTAGCGACACCTAGGTACGATTTTCAAAGCATTATGGCATTTCTAATCGTTTCATTCATAAGAGTTTTATCTCCATAATTTCAACATACACAGTCACTGTATTGTACATCACTAAATGTTGTCTTAGTTAACCAAATACTAATTTATAAAATTTAGCATTGTCAGTTCTGAACTTGCAATAGTTCTGAGACGATAAACTCGTGCAGCTGTTTACATACCTGCTATTTAATCGCATAGGCTGCTGCTTCCCGGTATATATTCGTACCGGAGTTTATATTTAAGGCCCTTATATGGCTAAGGATCGTGCTTTCACTGCAAATAACATCATTCATAGATTTGTTCAGGTATGCTGTTTGCAGTGGAAGGTAAATCCAAATTAGAAGATGTGTTTGTATATTCTGTTTCCCTCTATATAAAAATACCTTCGAATTTTTAACACTGCACTGTGAACAAACAGGCTGCAAAACATATAGTTCTGAAATTTTAAGCACAGATTAATATTAACCCGTAGCTGTGCAAGACGGGCTTATAATTTTGACTCAATCTTTAGGTAACCGAATGTTAATTTATAAAATTTAGCATTGCCGCTACGGGCAAATATTAATTGAGTCTAGCCGGTTTTTAACTCAGATTGGTTGCTGACAGAAATACTACAAGGATGACAGAGGACACTGATGTGCTTCATATTTGATTCAAGTGAAACTATGATTGTCATGAATAATTACTCTTAAAATATAATCATTAATGCATTTAATAAAAAAAATCTGATGTGGGCAGCACATGACTTTCCTTATATAATGCAATGAATTTACTACTTTTACAGTAAAAAAATAGATTATTTTTATAGTAGTTATTTATTACTAGCCGAATACCCGTTGAAAACCAACGGTTTCGCAATAAGCAACACCTGAACAATGTAAATTTTTTAATAATTCAAGTTTCACATTTATTCGACAAATCGAATATTTTGGTGTGCAGAACCCCCTAAAGCAGAAAATATAGGGAAAATTAATTTGCGCATTTATTCCTTTCGAATTATTTACTCGTACACCACATTAAAGTCTATCTCATCCCGAAGCTTCCCTATTTTATTATTTCTCCTTTGGAACATTTTTCTGTGAAGTACACCCATAAATGAACATTATTGAAAAACTCTGTCTTGGGTTTTTTATCAGATGATTGGCCCATATACCAAATATCAAGCCTCTATCACATTTAAAAGGAAGCGTGCCTCATTATTCGGAAAATTGAACATATTAGTGTGCGACACCCTTTAAAGTAGCAAATATTGGAAATCTGAAATTTCACACTTTCTTCCTTTCAAACTATCTACCCGTACACAAAATTTGAAGTCTCTGTCCTATCGAGAAGCATATTTTTTCTATCACTTCATCTTTCGAACGTTTTTCTGTGTAGCACTCCGTTAATGAACATTTTTGTCAAACTGTATTCATCCTTGGTTTTTTTGTCAAATGGTTAACCCATATACTAAATTCCAAGCCGCTGTCACATTGTAAAGGAGGCGTTTTACAATTGTTCGGCAAATCGAATATTATAGCGAGCGGCACCCCCCCCCCCCCCCCCCCCACAATAGCAAATGTTGGAAAACTGAAATTGCATACTTTCTTCCTTTCCAAATTTTTACCCGTACACCAAATTTGAAGTCTCTATCTCAGAGCGAAGCATGCTTCTCTAGCATTTCACCTTTCGAATACTTTAGTGCGGAGTGTCCACCCCCTTAAATATACACTTTTGAAAAACTCTATTCTCTTTGTGATTTCTATCAAATGATTTGCCCATATACCAAATATCAAGCCTCTATCGCGTTTTAAAAGTGGCATTTCTCTCTTATTCCGAAAATCGAACATTTTGGTGTGCAGCACCCCTTAAAGTAGAAAATATTGGTAAACTGAGATTCTACCCTTTCTTCTTTCCAAAGTATCTACCGTTACACCAAATTCAATATCTCTATCTCATTCCAAAGCATGTGTCTTATCAATTCACTTTTCGAACGTTTTACTCTGGAGCACCCCTTTAAACGAACATTTTTGAAAAAATATATTCGTCTTGGGTGTTTTTGTCAAATCCTTAGCCCATATATCAAATTTCAAGCCTCTATCGAATTTTAAAGGAGCCTTTTCTCATTTATTCGGTAAATCGAACATTTTGGTGAGCGGCACCCCCTTGAGTAGAAATATTGGAAATCTGAATTTGCACACTTTCTTCTTTTCGAACGGTTTGATTTATCCATACACCAAATTTGAAGCCTCTATCTCATCGCAAAGCATGATTTCCTATCATTTCACTTTTCGAACGTTTTGGTGTGCAGCACCCCCTCTAAAGAACATTTTCGAAAAATTCGATTTTTCCAGGTGGTTTTATAGAATGTCCGAGCTGTGTATTAGATTGCAAGTCTCTATCTATACGGGAAGTACCTAAAAAAACGTGACAGACAGGCGGACAGACGGACAGACGGACACTTGGCAATTAGTATATATAGATTCTTTCCAAGATATTAAATTCATTTTTCATGTCGTCATCATAAATGAGTCGTCATAGATTTAACGCCATTTTTATCCATTTGTCGAGTTTTTCGCTAATTTAGCAACATTTAAAAAAGTCGCCAAGTTGGCGACATTCCACCAAATTCGTCGCCAAAATCTCGCCAAACGTTATGGACGAAGAAATAAGTTATTCTTACAGCAGATATATGACTATTGGCGTTCAAATGCAAAAGTATTACTCAAAGTATCTTTTTTCATGAATGGAACGAGCTGCATCCACGAGAATGATGTCACCCAATTTATCGCATGGTATTACATATGAAAAGTGAACATGTTTTTCAATAGGAAATATTTTTTTTAATTTTATATGACTTTTTGATAATTTTTTTAAAGAATGTGCAATATCTCGAGAACGGTTCATGTTAGCATTTTAAAATTTATGTCAATCGTTTTCTTGTGAAAACGCAAATAGACATAAGAAATGTCTATTTGCTTAATTTTATTAGCAGTTTTGATCTTTCGACGAATTTTTCAAAATTTCACTCGTAAATCTAGGGGGGTTCTGAACATTCGATTGCGTATCAAAACAATAGGATTCCAGTGTTTACGGATTGTGATTTTTGTACCAAATTTCGTTCGAATCGGTCCATTCGTTCGTCAGTTATCGTCTCCACAGACTCACTGACACACACACACACACACACACATACAGACATCACTTCAAAAATGTTTGATTCGTGATCAGGCATGCTTAAAACATGCTCTCCAGTCGAACACTCGAATTCAAATTTTCGACCCCGTCACAATACTTTTTTTATACATTATGTATATAAGGAAAGTAAAAATAGTTTTACTGTTAATTATTTTATACAGTTTAGAAGTAATTACGAAAACTAATTTTTCATGAACACTATTGTTAGAACTTTTAGAATGTTGTACAATCAATTAAATCTCGAATTAAATATTTACTTGGTTATTAATACAACTTAGTCGCGATTTCTTACATTATTACAAAATGACACCAAAGCAAAAACAATCTTATTGTTTCCGAGTATTGTGTATCGAGCTGTATATCTTATTGTGTATCTTATTGAACTGTGTATCTTATTGTGTATATTATTGAGTATTTGTATCTTATTGAGCTCCCCGGAGGTGGCGATTGTACCTAGCAGAGGCGTAGTAAATTCTTTATGGTTAGTAAGTAATTATATATGGCTAGAAATCCCTAGTGAATTATACATGGCTAAGTGAGAAGACTTTTGTTGTCAAAAATATTGCCTATGTGCGCCTTAGGAGGCGGTTTCTATTACTCACTGAAATGATACAAACAGCAATGAGAAGAGGAGTTCTTCCTAGAGAATGCTCTGTTAGTTGCTGTTCCATGTTTGTGTTACATATAAAGGGAAACAGAAAAACTACCACTTGGCTAGCCCTATGGCACTTGGAAGGGATTGGTACGAAACCTCAACCTACGAGTTCCTTTCGTATTGAAAAATGGAGTCAAAAATTGCTTGATCACGTTAAACCTGATTTTTGTTAACATCACAGGGTATCTTCAGGAGCTCGCCCTCCTAAAACCTCCCGATGCTGTTTATCTTCGTAGGTCTAACAAGAAGAATGATTTTTGTACAGTTTTATCGGTGACCACCTTTGTTTTAAATAATTTTAAACTTAAAATGCGCCATTTACTGAACTATCGAAATCTTATACGTTCAATAATTTATTACATTAAGAATGAGACAACGCTGGCTATTTACAAACTGTCAAATTCTGCCACTAGATGACACTGTATACGCCGAGAATTAATTCTCTTTCACTATAGAACAATAGTCGCAGAAACCTACCAATTGGGGATGTGTTTCTACTATTCGCTGCTGATGAGCATTAAAAGCGCGAAACTGCTCAAAAGATGTTTATTGCTGCAGTAGAAGATGTAGAAATTGATCAACCGATTGCTGAGCGTGACAGTTACTAAAGGCTGATGTTTATTATTTATTTGCTTGAGTAGTGCGTTGCTATGCAAAACGAAAAATCTGATGTGGGCATCACATGACTTTCCTTATATAATGCAATGAATTTACTACTTTAACAATAAAAACAATAGGTTATTCTTACAGTACATATATTCTTTCCAAGATATTGAATTTTCGTCAATGAGTCGTCATGTTCATTGATTTAGCCTTATTTTTATCCATTTAGCGATTTTATCTTCAATTTAGCAACATTTAAACAAGTCGCCAAGTTGGCGACATTCCATCAAATTCGTCGCCAAAATCACGCCAAGCTTTAGGGATGGAGAAATAAGTTATTCTTCCAGCAGATAAATGACTATTGGCGTTCAAATACAAAAGTATTACTCAAAGTATCTTTTTTCATGAATGGAACGAGCTAGATCCACGAGAATGATGTCACCAAATGGATCGCATGATATTATATATGAAAAGTGAACATGTTTCTCAATAGGAAATACTTTTTTTTTACTTTATATGATTTTTTGATAATTTTTTTGAAAAATGTGCAGTATCTCGAGAACGGTTTATACTAACGTTCTAAAATTTACGTCAATCGTTTTCTATTGAAGAATTACATAAGAAATGTCTATATGCGTAACTTATTAAAAAGGTTTTGATATTTTAATGATTTTTTTCAAAATTTCACTCGAAAATTTAGGGGGTTCTGAACATTCGATTGCGTATAAAAGCAATAGGCTTCCAGTATTCACGGATTGTGATTTTTGTACCAAATTTCGTTCGAATCTGTCCATTCATTCGTCAGTTATTGTCTCAACAGACTCAGTGACACATACACACACATACTTTCACACACATACTTTCACAAACACACACACACAGACATCACTTCAAAAATGTTCGATTCGTGATCAGGGACGCTTGAAACGTGCTCTCCCATCGAAAACTCGAATTCAAATTTTCGATCCTGTCACAATACTTTCCTTATACATTATTGTATATAAGGAAAGTAAATATAATTGTTTTATGAATGTTATATTGAATAAGAATTTTTATTTCCAAGTACAGCAAAATGCTGTAAATCTTCAAATGTTGGAATTTAAACTTTATTTTTGCAATCTGAAAAATTTAATAAAAAAATAATTGTTTTTACTTTTACAAATCATGCATTTTTAAGGTTAAATAAAATGTAGCCGATGTGGTGGCCGAGCGGTCAAAGAGTCAGGCGTTTCCTCGTGATGGCTCGGCTGCCAGATTGCGGGTTCGAGTCCCGCCTGCGGGCATGGATGTTGTAATGTCTTATTTGAGGCAGAAGTCAGACTTCTACATTCGGGTGCCCCGGGTCATTAGACTAAACAGAAGCAGTGCACTCATTCCTCCTTAAAATGTAATATTAGGGACATGACAACAACAACAACAACAATAGAATGTAATATAATTCAATTCAGACTATTACAAATCATGCTTTGTTCACAGGTTAAATAGAGTTTAATTCAATTCAATTCAGATTATTTTCGGCTGAGCTATCTTTAATAATATTTAATTAAAAGAGATTATGATATGTAAAATAATTTCTGAAATAAAATAGTAATGTTAGCTATTTTTTTCGCATTTTTTTAAAACTAATCATAAATAATTTACCAATTTCACGTAGCCCCTGTTGTCCAACATGAGATTTTCCGGTTTCAAGTCTCTGTAGATGACATTTTTGGAATGCAGGTACTCTAAAGCTTCCACAACACAAGCTGTATAGAACCGGGTCGTTGGGTCGTCAAACTGGTTCCTGAAATAACAACAATTAATTATTTTTTAACACTTTACAACATAGTTGAAAAGTGTTTATGACTTTGTTCATACTATCTGTCTGTCTGTTCGTTCGCACGATAACTACCGTAAAAATGACTTTATCAAAATAAAATGTTACTATGTTGTTGAGACGGTTTGTGGGACATATGGGAGGTAAATGAATAATAGCACACAATTAGTTTTGGATTGAACCCAGATTGAAAAAATGAAATACATTGAACCCTACGGGATCTAACTTTTCAAATATTTTTAAGCGAATTTAAAATTCACAAATTGCTTCGAAAATTTTAGGAAAAATTTAAATTATCCCATAAAATTTATAAAAAAAAAATTTCAGCATAATATGTCTGGTAGTTTTCCAAATAGAAATTAAAATAATAATTACATTCATATAATATGAAGAGATCACATAACCCATTTCAAAATAAAACATGACATGCATCTTTTTCCCCCCCAGAGTAAAAATCATGATTTTTAAAGTTCTTTTGAATTTATATTTTATGTTGCATCCGTCCTAAAAACGCTTTATTTTTTCGTAATTTTTGTGCAGTTATATTCTGCGACGATGAGTTGTATAAGAATTGCTGATTTTTTTTTCACTTAAAATTACTTAACTCTCTGAAAAAAAATGTATGAATGCAATATTCATTGTTTTTACATTCCGATGATGTCATTTGAATAAAGTTTATTTTTTCGATGAAGTTTTAAGTTTTCAAGTAAAATAAATTATCGTAGTTCTGTGATAATTAAAAAAATATCACCGCTGAATATATCGCATTTTGAATTTCAGTTGGAAAGTGTTTCATAATCAATGCTTTATGCTTGATTGATCTTTCTTGTTTAATTATGAATGAATCAGATTTCGCAGTTTCAGCTCTTTGATTATAGACCTTAACAAAAAAATAAATATACGATTAAAATGGTATTATTTAACTCTTTTTTTTAATGAAGTTTCAAGTTTTCAAATATAATAAATTATTGTAGTACTGTGATAATTTAAAATATACTAGCGCTGAATGTATTGCATTTTAGAGATGTTTAAATAAAATGGCATTTCATTTGGAAAGTGTTTCATAATCAATGCTTTATGCATAATTGATCTTTATTGTTCATAATCTACATAGCTCAAGTGCTAGCTTTTTCCTATTTTGAACATTTAAAAAATAAATTGGCATGAGTCTCACCTGTCTCTCAGGTACGTCCATACTTCGCCTCCCAAGCAGACCTCCATCAGCATATAGACGTATTTTTGATCTTTAAAAGTTTTAAACAACCTGCAAAAATCTTAAATTTGAGTTATATTAAATACAGCTTGTATACAGAAAAGAACATATGTGTGCATAATGTGTACATAATGTACAGCTCTCTGGACGTAATGTAAAGAATTCTAATAATTTTACTTTGCGTACAAAATGAACACAAATTTCCGCATTCTGAAATTTCATAATTGGTAAATTACGGAACCATGGCCGTCTTAAAAATGTGAACACAGGATACTTATGAGAATGTGGGGCCCATAATTTCATTAAGCACATGTCTTGAATATCTGAAACCAGTTGTTAGACAGCAAAATAGCCAATTTAAATAAAAAATGCCTGGTTAATTTCTAGTGCTCTACTACAACACAGGAAAGCCACAGCTAACAATTTATTTTTATCATGAATTTCATTAAGCACATATCTTGAGTATCTGAAACCAGCTGTTAGATAGCAAAATACCTAATTTAAATAAAAAATTTCTGGCTATTTTGTAGTGCTCTACTACAACACAGGAAGGCCACAACCAACAATTTATTTATCATAAATTTCATTAAGCACATGTCTTGAGTATCTGAAACCAGCTGTTAGATAGCAAAATAGCTAATTTAAATAAAAGATTTCTGGGTTAATATCTAGTGCTCTACTACAACACAAGAAGGCCATAGCCAACAATTTATTTATCATGAATATCATTAAGCATATGTCTTGAGTATCTGAAACCAGCTGTTAGATAGCAAAATAGCTAATTTAAATAAAAAATTTCTGGTTAATTTCTAGTGCTCTACTACAACACAGGAAGCCCACAGCTAACAATTTATTTATCATGAATGGCCAGGCACTTTATACATTCCATCATTCGCCCATACATAGACCAGAATCGTGAACAGCCGTCATATGAGATTGCCTCGGCTCAGTCAAAGCAACATCTATGTCCGCAGGTGGGACTCGAACGCACAACTCGGCAGTCGAGCGAATACGAGGAAATGCTTGCCTTGATAGCTCAGCCACCGCGTCGGCCTACAGCTGACAATAAAAACAATGACTGTTCAAATGAGACCCATAGATCCAAAAATATAGAAATATTCTCATCTAGTACCCTACTGAACCGCGCCCAATATATTTTCTGTAGTCCACCCACAGAATAGCGAAGCTCTAAAATCCACTACGCTATATACAGTTCTTAGAAAAGTCCTTTAACACCTCAGTGACTTTGCAGGAAAAGATCATTGAGTGCACACGCTAGGCCTATCTATGATGTGACATGCCAGATCAAATAAAGGGGATTTCAGTGCCCCTAGCGGAAAAATTAAAAAGTTAAAGGTAACGAACTCTGTGAGATAGAAGAAAAAAGTCTGCAAAAGTTTTAGAAGCAGTGCCTAATTGAGTAGGAACGAACGAAACGCGTTTACGAAAGGCAATAAATAACATTCTTAATCGGTTATTAGATGCTTAGCTAAGTCGCAATACTGTTAAACGTTGCCAAATAATTCATGAGTTTATGTAATTAATGCCAGTGACATAATACCTTTTAGCAAGATAAAATGCAGGCTCTACACTATATGTGTATGTAAATGTTGTTCATCGTATCATTCCTGAACATCACAATAACTCACCAATACCCATATTGTGTTAAATAAATGCCTTTTGTAACAGTTTTATTGTAAGTTCCTACTAATTAAACAATGTTCTGCAAGGTAGGATCAAAAGGTTCGGAGATTGTGCTGATATCTCCAACCCTGATCGGAGATGAGGGGAACTATTTCACCGTGGCGTAGAGGCACATGTGATGCGAGATGTGAAAAGGAAGAGGCAGGTTCGTAGTGCAGAGTTTTTCGAGACAATTCATGTCAGTGAACGGTAGTCGTTCGCGTTTCGAAAATGGAAATGGCGTTTGAAAAGCAATGTACGAATATCAAATTCTGCCAGCGTTTGAGGAAATCGTCGACAGAAACATTGAACATTCGCATGTTGTTCTTCAAACACCAAACACCATTTCCGTTTTCGACGAACGCGAACGACTACAGTTCATTGACACGCATTGTCTGGAAAAATTCCTGCTTCTTCCTTTTCACATCTCGCATCACATGTGCCTCTACGCCATGGTTAAATAGTTCCCCTCTCCTCCAATCAGGGTTGGAGATATCAGCACAGTCTCCGGACTTTTCGATCCTACATTGTATAACCTTGTAATTTACTTTTACGCCCATCTCGTTTTGTTACCGCATTTGTTATCCCAACTTTTTATATTCACCAATTCCAATTTCCCCACTAATTTAAATTTTGTGCATACGCAGTATAACAAATAGTGTTTTCAATGAAAATGTTAAAAAATCCTGATAAATAGTGGTTAATAATCAGGAATTATAGTATATCAAGCAAAGGTAAGGCACTTATATTATTAACCAGGCTTTTCAGTTTTAGGACACTATAGTCTCCATTATTCGATTAGATATGGTCATTTTACTACAAATAGACCTAACATGTATAATCATGGACCTTTTTTTACAAAGTTACTGTGGTGCTTAAAGACTTTCCTAGGAATCCTGTATAGTAAATCGCCGCAATTTATGACTTTGGGTGAGAAATTAATTATCGCCAATCACAAACGATATCTGTTTGTAATTTCAGTCTAACTCATAAGGATATCAGACATTGGCGATAATCTCGCAAAGGTAGCAAAACTGCCATACTTCAATCGCATGCCCTAAATTTTTTATTGAAACTGGGTTGCTTTTAACAATACAGACAGCAAATAATGCCGATTTTTAACACTTTACAACAAAGTTGAAAAGTGTTTATGACTTTGTTCATTCATTCTGTCAGTCAGTCTGTCTGTCCGTTAGCACGATAACTGCCGTGAAAATGACTTAATCAAAATGAAATTTTAGTATGTTGTTCAGAGGGTCTGTAGGACCCATGGGAATATAAATGAATAATATCACTCAATTAGTTTTGGATTGAACCCGGGTTGAAAAAATGAAATACATTGAGCCCTATGGGACCAAATTTTTCAAACATTTTTTAAGCAGATTTAAAATTTACAAATTGCTTCGAAAATTTTAGGTAATATTCAAATTGCTCCATAAAGTATATAAAAAAAAATTCAGCGAAATATATTCAGTAGTTTTTTAAATAAAAATTAAAATAATAATAGCACCTCTTATATGAAGCGATCACGTGACCATAATATAAAAATATCACGTGACCCACTTTAAAATGATATATGGCATCCATCTTGTCTCAAAATCGTGATTTTTAAATTCATATCTTTTTTCATATCTTCGTTCCTTTTAATTCATATTTAATGTTGTATCCGTCCTATAATCACTTTATTTTTGCATAAATACTGTGCATCTACATACTGAAACAACGCAATTACAATATATTTGAGTTTAAATGCTCATCCAAATTTGATTATTTTTACAACGAAGCCTGTTTTTCACCTATGTAAAATGTAAACAGTAAAATATGTAGAATGAGTTGTATTACAATTGCTGTATTTCTTTAACACAAAATCATTTAGTTCATGGAGTCTGCATAGCTGATATGAATCAAATATTCATTGATTTTACAAACAGAAGGACGATTTGTTTCGATGAAGTTTTACGTATAGAGTTTAATTTCGTGTAGCTCCATGGTCTTAATTTTTAAATAAATTAAATTATTATAGTATTGTGATGAATGACATGAAAGGGAAATTATTTATGAATGAAAATTTGCTTTTTTAGAGAGAGCCAGGCGTGTTATTTTTTCTATGATGTCATTTGAATGAATTTCAGTTGTTTTCGATGAAGTTTTCAAATATAATAAATTATCGTAGTATTATGATAATTCTAAAATTATTTCCGAGGAATGTATCACATTTTAGAGATGTTTAAACCAGGCAATTTATATGTCAATACCATCATTTGAATGAAGTTCATTGTTTTCGATGAAGGTTTAAGTTTTCAAATATAATAAATTAATGTAGTATTGTGATAAGTTTTTAAATATTACCGAGGAATGTATTGCATTTTAGACATGTTTAAATAAAATTGCATTGAAGTTGGAAATTGTTTCATAATCAATGCTTTAAGCATGATTGATCTTTCTTGTTTTAAACTTCTTATACAATCAATTAGTTTCCTGAAAAGCCGATCAGTTTTACAGACATGTCGCAATCCGACGAATCTCTTAAGGTGTCTATAAGTGATCAGTGAATGTTTGTCAAAGAGGCTTGATCACTGATTTTTGATCATCTGAACACGTGTTTGACATGTTTGTCAAAGTGTAAGATCAAACATTTTTCTTGTAGAGCAGCGTCCTACTTTTTCGTCAAACATTGAGGTGTCAGTATGATTGACATTTGTATTGACCAATCGCGGGCCGATTACCGTTTTGTGAATTGAATATAGTTATGTTCTATTTTGCCCATTTGTTTTTAATGTGTAATCTTTTTCTTTCGTTTTTTTTTTATTTAAATTTTTAGATTTATTCTTTTTCTTAAAAATGAGTTGAACTCAAGATAAGACTGAACAAATTATAAAAGCTTATAGAGACAAGATTGTCGGAGTATCACAATAAAATTTTTAGAATCCGGTGCTTATCAGAAATAGCGGAAATTTTTGATTTGTCTGCTGAGGAGGTCAAAAATATAAAAAATACTATATTGGCACAATTTAATTATAAAAATAAAAAGTCACGAATTCGATGAAAAATAGAAGCGGTAATCTGGGCAAAAAATTTACTAATTTATTTAACAAATATAATTTAATATATCATTTTATCTTTAGTAATTAAAGCTTTTCTACTAGTACATATAAATGTTCTGCAGGAAATTCAGGCAAGTGTGAATACAGATATTTTGGTACTAGATTTTTTTTTTTATATACATGTCTTAATATTTTAATTAATAGACTTTTTGCTTTTCTACTTTAAAAAAAATATCCATCTGAAAATATCTGATTCAAATTATTTGTGCATGTTTATTGTCAAAAGTGCATTCCACACATATGTTAAATAGAATGTTTTAAGAAATAAACATTAAAATAATTACTGCTTGTGTCCAATGTTGCAACTAGAAATTTAGTATATAGAGCTAAAAGAATTTTGGTGTCCTTTTTCAAACGTATTTATTTTATGTATTATGGAAGAATAGTTCTACTTTCAAATAATGTTTATTAAAATCCACTGTCACATTTAATTGTATGAAAATAATTCAAATTATTAAATCTTTTAATTTTGATGTATACATTTGAGTCTTGTTATTATAATTTATTGTAACGATTTGGGGCACTTCTGATTTCTTTGCAATTTCTTGATCTGAAAATATAAATATGACAAACGATATTTACAGCGAAATTAAGAAACAAGTGCGATGACGCCACCTACTAGAATCGAGGGAAACTATCTCATTATCATAAAGTGTCATCTATGTTTGACCGTGTGAACAAAATACATTTCAAACATAATTCTGGGAATCGACATATTTCACAAACATTCACTGATCGTTTGTAGACACCTTCAGACGGACAAATTTGATCCTTCCACGCAGATGGTATCAAAGTTCATAAATATTGATCTGAGAGTGGCTGCAGTAGAAGAATCAGAACAAAGCCAAAAGGAGCAAAACCGGCTTATAGATGCTGTTATTTTCAATGAAAGTGGGATCCTTTAGGTGGGTCCTACGAGTTTTTATGAATGTGCCGTGCATGGAAGGCAAGCATTTCAGGCTGCGTGTGGACGAGCATTGTCTTGTTGGAATATAAGAGCAAGAGAACTGTAAAAGAAGAGTATCACCCCTGTCTCTAAAACATTCGCGTTTATTGCAATCTAGTGTAACCTGAGCTTAAAATGAAATGGAGATTTATGCCTTCTGAGTAATAGGATTGAATTTGTCAGTATTCAGAAGTTCGTAAAATTGTTCCCATTAACAAGTTTTATTGCAGTTAATTTTTCTATTCCGTACTGATGAGAGTTTAAAATTCAGAACCTGGTGTATGGATGCGGTTATCTGCAATATCGATCTTAGCATTGGGAACGCCACCTTTAGGCGGGTTCTGTGAGCACAAAAGTAATCTATAAATGCATTGCCAAAACAAAAAATACTACACTAACCTGCATATAAATGGATGTTTGCATGCCGTCATTACGTTCTTTTCGTTGGTCACGTGATGCTGTTGTTCCATCGATACTATTTGTTGTTTCTTGAGGCATTTGAGAGCGAATGTTTGATCCCTGTCTTTTGTGTAGCGAACCTGGAAATCAAATATAACCACTCCAGTAAGAATTATGTGTCAAAATACAAGCTAATGTCTGTACATAAATTTGCACATAATACTTACCTAGATATTTCACATGCATAATATTCGTGTACTTGCCTGATTTGTTGCCAACTTATCAAGACTGAGTTTCTAGGAAAGACCAGACTCCAGTAACTTTGTAAAGAAAAGTGAGCACGTTAGGTTTATTTATAGTAAAGTGGCTATGCCCGATCGAATATAAAGGGATTGCTGCACCTCCAGCGCAGAATTTAAAAAAGTCAGGATAATGGACTCGACAACACAGTAAGGTGCACGAAAAAAACCAATTACAAAGTTGCAGACCATTGTCTATTGATTAGAAACAGTCAATAATGCTACAAAAAGTATTTATTTAGCAATATATGGTCAGATTAGCCAGCATCTCTGGGCGACTAATTATGATTCACGAATATTTTATTCCAACTGGGGGATGAAGAGCCAAAGGGGATATAACCGCAATCATGCGAGACCGCGAACAGGGAAGAAAAGTCAGCGGAACCATTCACCGAACGGGGGCCAGAAGGTGGCCCCGAGAAGACTAGACTCCAGTCGCCTATGGATCTGGAGCTATGGTCATAAAGACCAGTCACTCCCCGCAACCTGTAAAGAGGTCTTCATGGGTACATTCAGTAGATTTGTGTGCCCCTTAGGAAAGGAGGACCAGAGCTATAAGGAGCTAAAGGTTTTATTACACGGAGCAATTTCTTCCAGCAATTTTCCAGCAACACCATACATTTCAATGGGATGAAATATTGCCGCCGAATTGCCGCAATTTCTTTGAACTCGACAATAAAAATTACTCGATTTCTGAGCGTGAACCAATCAGAGGACAATGAGATTGGACGTCATTCCGATCCGCCTTTCTTCTCCTCGTTTGCCTTAAAGATGGCGATGGCGACTGCAAGCACATCGCAAATAGCTCAACTACGTTGGAAACTGGAAATAGAAAAAATAACAGTAGACCTTCTATCGAAATTACAAACACCTGTGGGATATAAAAGATCCAAATTATACGAAAAAAATCCACTAAGGAATGCTTCCTGGAATTAGATTGACGGCATTAGAGAAGAGGGTCCTGTTAGAGAAGAGGAGCCTAAAGTATGATTGATGGCCGGAATTGCCGAAGTTCGGCAATAAAAATTGCTATGTGTAATAACACCATAAGATCCGTACACCATCCTCTAGGAGTAGGCCCCTTTGGGGGGGAAAGTTGACACGATATGGTCATTGATGAATTGCAGTAATGTTAAAATAAACAACACTTATATACCCAGGAATCTAATGTACACTGTAATTACCCAAAATAGCTTCCGTTAGTAATAGTACACAAATAATTCGAGAACGAATATTAATGTGTTCTTTGACACCGTGTTACAGGTTCTGAAGATACGACATCGAAGATCATTTTTTAGTGTCATGCTATTAGTGCCTTGTTAGAACCACGAGAATGATGTTGGTAAATTTGTCCCATAATATTATATATGGAATGTCAATCTATTTAATGATACTTACTTTTTTTTTTAATTTCTCATACTTTTTTGATATATTTATTCGGAAAATGTAATGTATTTAGAACGGTTTATGCTGGCGTTCTCTAAATTATATCATTCGATTTGTAATGAAAATTTATGCATGACATGATTATGAATTATGTAACATTAATGAAGGTGCTTATTTTTTAATTATTTTCTCAAAAATGTATTCAGAAATTTGGGGATCTTCTGAGCATTTGATCGCGTTTAAAATCAATAGGATTTCAGTGTTCGAAATGATTGTAATAATTGCACAAAAAATTTTTCTAAACAAAAATCATTTTTCGCTCCATCCGTTGTTAGATATCTCTTCCACCCGCTCGCGCGCACGCACACACACACACACACACACACACACACACACACACACACACACACATACATACACGCGCACACACACATCACTCCAGAAACTTTCGATTTGAGTTCAGAAATCTCTCTCTTTCACCGAAAACCCGATTTCAAATTTTCCATAATACGTCATAATACTTTTCCAACATTATACTATCCATGGAAGGAAAGTGAAAAGCAGATCTTTTTCCAGGATAAATCAAACAGAGCACTAGTACGCGAGAACGGGTACTCATATGTCAAGCAATGTGTCACGTAGTCCAGGAGAGTAATTGTCAACGAAAATTTGTAAAAAAAAAAAAAAAAAAAAAAAAAAAGTTCCTTCTCCTTGATTTCCTTTTTCATTTGCTTTCAAATTTCATTGGCAGCAATTATTCCTGGATCACGTGATACAACTATTTGACAGACGAATACTTTCTCTGGCGTACTGGTGATGTATCTGTTTTATTTCGAAGAAGAGGGCTATTTTTTACTTTTGAAACAAATTGATATTTTATTCAAACATTTTAAGCTGCTTACTGAAGCATTTTTTTTCCAGATACTAAAGATGAATTTTGCTTGATTGATGAAAGCATGTTCTCATATTTGCTACCCGAAAAACTCGTGAAATATTTAAGAATTTATCAAGAACAATGCATCGCCATTCCCGTTAAATATTTAAAAGGATAATGGAAAACGCTACAATAACTTTGTTCCACTGAATGTAAAATTCTTCCTAAGAGAGACATTCTTGAAATTTCCCGGAAGAAAAGGCGTTTTAAACTTGAAAATATTGTTTATAAGGAAAGTATAATAAAGGTATATTTTTGCAGTCAGTTTTAATTATGTGCTGACAAGCCCCTTTAATATACGATCTGCCAGTTTAAAAGCTTTTCATTTAGGGAATAATTTTTCAAACTTTTCTGTATGCTTTAAAATTGCAAATGAAAGTAGAGAGGTGTGTGTGTGTGTGGGGGGGGGCATAGCATTTTCATTTAAACTTAGAAAATAAATTCAAAATTAGATTTTTTTTTAATAGCGATAAAAAAATCTACAATAAAAGATCTACCTTTGTATAAAAATATCAAATAATTTCCATAACAGTATTCACCCTCATCAGTCTGTATGCATACCCTTAACTTTGAATTAAAGTTTTCTAGAGCTGCCAAAGATAGGAAAGAAACTATACGGTATAGATTGAGAAAGTTTGCTGCGCCTCTAGTGGCGAATCGAAGAAGTAAGAAATCATATATCGACAACGAAGCAAGATAGGCGGAAATTTTCAATTGCAAAGTTATGGAATGTTCTCTATTTAGTATGGAAAAATGCATGGTTTGCACATATATGCACACAAATGATAAAAATTCAGGTCAATGAAAAGGAATAATTATGGTATTACATCATTTATCTCTTATTTTTATACAACATTTACTTTTTACTACAAAAAAGATAATTCTAATAATTTAAAATTAGCTTATTATACGGATTATTATTTTTTCATGTGTATTTTCCGTCAATTCCTAGAGAAGTATTTCAATATAACAAGGCATTTTATATTGGATATGCAGTTTGTACTTTTGCTTTACGGGTTAGAGCCAAAAATAGACTGTACAATAGCGCTTAGAAGTTAAATTAACTGTAAATTAATATTTATAAATTATATGCATAAGAAAAGGCAGCACTTCTGTCTATCTATCACTCTTATCAGCGAATTTGGGATAATATTACCAACTTGGCGACGTTTGAGAAATGTCTCTAGATTGGCGATAATTTGATATATCTGTGTGTGACTTATCTCCTAGATCAAAATCAAATCAGTTCCACGATGTTCTTAAAATAAATGCGTATTTTGCTGGGACTGTTATAAGTGTTCCTCCAGGTCATTCCCAATGTATTGTAAAATTCATTGATAATTTTATAGATATATTTTGTATAAGTTCAATTATAGTGTATATCTGGAAAATTTAAAAGACATCGATCTCTAAAAAGTTTATCTGCATTTTCATTACTCAGTATCCCTACATAAGAAAAAATTCGCGTTAAATGTACCGAAAAATGCCTTGTAAGTTCTTTTATTATCGCAACAGAAGTAGAATTTTTTTCTGCATAGTGATTTTACGGATGCTCTAATGCACTGAGACCATCCATCATTAACAGTTTATTTGACGAATTCAGTTACAGTTAAACTTTGACTTTTTGTGTTTCTTTTTTTACACCATTGCCATCTAGTTAGATGAAAAAAAAAATAAATATCATGAGGGAAAATAATGTAAGTAAAAATTAAATAAATTGCATAAAATTGAGGAAATTTATTTGTGCTACACATTCTTAAATCTAATTTTTGAATGTTATTTTCACCTAGAAATTATCTTGAATTTTTAATTTCTGTGGTTTCCACATCAACAAATTTGGAAGATATAAGTGTCCAAAATCATTTATGTCCAAGTATTACTTTACTTACTTTAAAAATATTTGGAATCTCGGGATCGTGTATAAACAACCCAATTTTTACTTTCCTTATATACATAATGTATAAGGAAAGTATTGTAACGGGGTCGAAAATTCGAATTCGAGTTTTCAACGGGAGAGCACATTTCAAGCATCACTGATCACGAATCGAACATCTTTGAGGTGATGTCTGTGTGTGTGTGTGTGTGTGTGTGTCACTGAGACTGTGGGGACGATATCTCAGAATAGAGCGATTCAAATGAAATTTGGTACAAAAATCACAATCCGTGAATAGCGGAAGCCTATTGTTTTTAAACGCAATCGAATGTTCAGAACACCCCTAAATTTTCGAGTGAAATTTTGAAATAATTATCAAAAAATCAAAATCTTTAATATATTTACGCAAATAGACATTCCTCATGTAATTTTTCCTTAGAAAACGATTGACATAAACCTTAGAACGCTAGCATGAACCATTCTCGAGATATTGCACATTTTTCAAATAAATTTATCAAAAAATCCCATAAATTAAAAAAAAAATATTAACTGTTGAGAAACATGTTCACTTTTCATATGTAATATCATGCGATAAATTTGGTGACATCATTTTCGTGGATCCAGCTCGTTCCATTCATGAGAAAAGATACTTTGAGTAATAATTTTTTATTTGAACGTCAATAGTCATTTATCTGCTATAAGAATAACTTATTTCTCCATTCATAACGCTTGGCGAGATTTTGGCGACGAATTTGGCGGAATATAGCCAACTTGGCGACATTTTAAATGTTGCCAAATTAACGAAAATCTCGCCAAATGGTTAAAAATGACTCTAAATCAATGAAAATGACGATTAATTGACGAAAATTCAATATCTTGAAAAGAATATAAGTATCTACTATAAGAATAAGCTATTATTTTTGTTGTAAAAGTAGTAAATTCATTGTATTATATAAGGAAAGTCATGTGCTGCCCACATCAGATTTTTTAAATTTGTGCTCTGAGACTGGGATAAGCCAAAATTGTCATGGACCGCTCTCAAACAGTAATTAAAATCAAATTCATAATAAATATAAATAAGTATTGATGTGTGGTGGAGGAAAACAATTACTCAAAAGTGCCCGAAAAGGGTTTTATTTTCATACACAAATATTAAATTGTGAAATTATCATTGCTTAACAAACAGAGATAGAGCGCAATCAACATGACACTCTCTGATATTTTATGAGAGTAAAATGCACTTATAAAATAGACAAATCAAATATCGATTTTTACTCTTGGGGCTTAATAGAAATATCTATAATATCGGAAACTTTAGGCTAAATAATTGGTTTTAAATTTAGCCCCGTCAAGTACAGATATAAAAATACAAATGTAGTACTTACAATTTTTGAATCATAAAACAGGATCGGTAAACCAATTGAACGTGCACAAACCCAAACTTGAATTTTGGCAAAGAACACTCTTTAAAGATTCCAGAATCACAACACTGCTACACTCCATACACTGTGTAGCAAAATAGGAATTTTGAAGAAAATCCACTGTTTGAAACCACACTATGCTCATAGAAATTTCTTATCACACTGAGCAACTCGGACGAAGAACACTTGCATAAGAGAGAGGGGGATTATTCATCGGCTATTTCTCCTTATAGCCACATAAACTTAATTTTGACGAATCTGACGATTAGGTGGGAATCAGGTGGTCGATTATGGCAATGCGATCATCCAGGTGGGAGCCGAGCATACCTTACTGCAGGAGATGATCTATCTCAACAGTAGAAACATATATTGATCAAGTCAATCGATCGAATAATTGAAATCATTTTAAGATTCTTAAAATCAATTTACACAATAGTAAATTTACCAAAAAATAATAGAAAATTTTACCTTGTCTCCCTAAACTAAATTCATTAATTTAATAATATTTTTCAGAATCAGAAGTTGCCACTGGGTCTCGCCGATAACGAAAGATTTTCAAGTGCCTCCATTTAATGAATAAAATGGCACAGAAATTTTCGGAGTAAACGCAGACCAAACTGTGATAGTTAGCCTCGTTTTTCCTAATCCCCCCCTACACACACACATTGGACTGTTGATCCATCTTCTTCAGTCTGCCTTGGAATATCGTTGTGAGTTCACAGACGATGTTGAGAAACGATTTCAATTTAGCCAGAAGGCCCCACCATGCACGTTTGCTTGACTACAGAGCCTGCTGAACTGATCCGGCTTTCCTACCTTCAAAACTACGAGTATTCTTACAGCCCGATACCCCAAACAATTTGTTAGCAAACCGCCCCACACACATCAGTTTGATCTTTCAAACCAGGTCTGTTCAAGCTGGTCGGCAGCCCAAACTTTACTTACATGGCCTGATTACATAAATTTTCTTATGAACCTCGTTTTAGGCTGGAAATGTAGTACAATAATATTTAGGTAAAAAACAAAGAACACTCATACCAAGTCTACTCTTCCGAAGCCTCCGACACCAAGAGTTGCTACCACTTCCAAACATTCGAGTGTAAGGTGCTCGAATTCGTTCTTCTCAATCTCCACTTGCTGAGCACTAGAAATTCAATTTTTTTTTATAAATTTTAATTTTACCAACATTTGAAACAAAATCAATTCAAAAACATTTGATTGCCATTTGATATGCCATTTCATTTTTATTTTCTCTTACACTATTGTATAAAGAATTATTTAAAAGAAAAAATCGATTTTGAGAGTATGACCGATAAGTACGTTTTAAGATCTTTCGAAATGCATTTTGAACACTTTTAGAAACACATTTAGAAGGCTGTGCCGCTGTGAAATTTTATGTGAAGATACGTTATGTATAAATGAAAATTGATAATTTCTAGTCATTCTCGTGATTAGAACTCGAATTCTGTGATATTTATGATTTTTATACCATTATTTTCTATGGAAAATCACGATAACAATGACAGTGCAGTAATCACTACGTTATTTCTAGAATCGTTGGTGTATTCTCAAGATACTAGAATGAAAACAATTTTTTAAATAATTAACGCTTTATTTAATGTAGCTATAAGCGTAAACAGGAACTATATACAGCTAATAACGATCTATACTCCCCCGAGGCAAGACTAACTTAAATACATTATAGACGCGATGGTCAACTATTTACAGATTTTTGGCTTCATTGCGAGAACGTTGACTAGTTTGTTACTATAACAACAATATTTTTACTTTCCTTATATACATAATGTATAAGAAAAGCATTGTGACGGGTCGAAAATTCGAATTCCAGTTTCCGACGGGAGAGCACGTTTCAAGCATCCCTGAACACGAATAGAACATTTTTGAGGTGATGCCTGTGTGTGTGTGCGTGTGTGTGTGTGTGTGTGTGTGTGTGTGTGTCTGTGTGTGAAAGTGTGTGTGTGTGTCAGTGAGTCTGTGGAGACGATATCTCACGAACGAATGGAGAGATTCAAATGAAATTTAGTACAAAAATCACAATCCATGAATACTGGAAGCCTATTGTTTTTAAACGCAATCGAATGTTCGGAACCCCGCTAAATTTTCGAGTGAAATTTTGAAAAAATCATCCCAAAATCAAAACCTTTAATAAAGTTACGCAAGTAGACACTTCTTATGTAATTTTTTCTTAACAAACGATTGACATAAACTTTAGAACGCTAGCATGAACCGTTCTCGAGATATTTCGCAGTTTTCAAATAAATTTATAAAAAAAATCCCCATAAATTAAAAAAGTATATTAACTGTTGAGAAACATGTTCCCTTTTCATATGTAATATGATGCGATAAATTTGATGACATCATTCTCGTGGATCTAACTCGTTCCACTCATGAGAAATGGTACTTTAAGTAATACTTTTGTATTTGAACGCCAATAGTAATTTATCTGCTATGAAAACAACTTATTTCTTCGTTCATAACGCTTGGCGAGATTTTGGCGACGAATTTGGTAGAATGTCGCCAACTTGGCGACTTTTTTAAATGTTGCCAAATTAAAGGAAATCTTCCCAAATGGATAAAAATGATGCTAAATCAATGAAAATAACGGCTAATTGACGAAAATTCAACATCTTGAAAGGAATATAAGTATCTACTATAAGAATAACCTACTTTTTTTGCTGTAAAAGTAGTAAATTCATTGCATTATATAAGGAAAGTCATGTACTGCCCACATCAGATTTTTTAAATATCAATTGATAGAAATGAAATATAGAAAAATACGTGTAGAATTTTAAATATTTATTTCAGAAGAAATCAATTAATTGGAAATTAAACCATCTGCTTTATTATTAATTTTAATTTTTAATTATTATTTAGCGAGGCTAGTAAATTTCCATATACCTCTGTAGTTCCAAATTTCTTGCAAAGTTGCAAAACGAACATCAGATGCGATAAAACTGTAAACAAATCCTAAATATATTCACAAAATAAAAACTTCGTAAATTCAGCATGAAATACAAATATAAACTGTTCTATTAGATTTAAAGACAAATAGCGATATTTTCCTTCATGACTGACAAGAAGCGCGGCCAAGGTTTAAACACTTTCCAACTTTTTGAAAAGTGTTTATGCCTTTTTTTCATTTTGTCTGTCTGTCTGTACGTTCGCACGATAACTGCAGTAAAAATGACTTTATCAAAATGAAATTTTAGTATGTTGCTGAGACTGTCTGTGACACATATAGGAATGTAAATGAATAATATCACCCAATTAGTTTCGGATTGAACGCGGGTTGAAGAAGTGAAAAACATTGAACCATATAGGACCTAATGTTTTAAACATTTTTTAAGCGAAGCTAAAATTCACAAATTGTTTCGAAAATTCTAGGAAATATTTAATTTATCCCATAAAATATAAAAAACAATTTCAGCAACATATGTTCGGTAGTTTTTAATATAAAAATTAAAATATCAATTACACCCATATTATATGAAGAGATCACGTAACCCACTTCAAAATAAAATTTGGCATCCATATTTTTTCACAGTGTAAAAATCGTGAATTTTTAAGTTCTTTTAAAATTATATTTAGCGTTGTTTGAATTTATATTAATTGTTTATATTTACCGTCCTAATACCGCTTTATTTTTGCGTGTTTTCTGTAAGTCTATATTCTGTGCAACACAATTACAATATTTTTGAGTTTAAATGATCATCAAGCTTTGATTATTTCTACAACAAAGCCTAATTTTAATGGATGCAGAATGGAAACAACTGATTGTAAGATGAGTTGTATAAGAAAGTTGTATAATAAAGTTATTTAGCTCTGGAGTCTGAAATAAAAATGATATGAATGAAATATTCATTGCTTTTACATAGAGAGCCAGACGATTTATATTTCAATGACGTCATTTGAATAAAGTTCATTTTTTCGACGAAGTTTTAAGTTTTCAAATATAATAAATTACTGTAGAACTGTGGTAATTTAAAATATATCAGCGCCAAATGTATCGCATTTTAGAGATGTTTCAATAAAATTGCTTTTCAGTTGAAAAGTCTTTCATAATCAATGCTTTATGAATCATTGATATTTCTTGTTATTTATTGTGACAAACAATTTAATTTAGTTTTCAAAGCGTACCAAAGGTTGCCAAGTTAGTGGTATTTCACTGAATTTGTCGCCAAAGTCAAGTACCCTGGGCTTTTAATTAACATGGATGGCTAGCTGTAAAAATTGTTTCTCAGCGACGATAGGTTTTACACCATGAAAGAGATACCTGTTTTACCGGAAAATGAGTATTCATTGTGTTACAGTTTTAAACCTTTCGAACACTATTTTAGGTAGATAAACAAGATCTGCAGTATTTTTGAGGCATTTAGACGAAATTGTACATAAAATGACGTCTCTAAAATTTTTCTAGCAGAAACCGTTGCGAATTTTTCACAGCTTTGTATGAACACTTAATTCATTAGACGATATCTTGTGTACAACATTCAGCAAAGGATTCATGTTATGAATAATTTCTGTTTTTAAATTTGAATGACAGAGTGTAGATATGGCTAATCCGAGGCTTGCTGGCTGCATATGGCCATCCAAGTTTTTTTTTTTTTTTTTGCGGCTCACTAAGCCACTGTAAAAATAAAAATTAAATAAAGAAAAATAAAATAAAATTAATGATAACTGCATCAAAACCGCTGTACCAAATTACCAGGCACTATAGATCTTAAAAAATCCGATGTGGGCAGCACATGACTTTCCTTATATAATGCAATTTAATTTACTACATTTACAGTAAAAATCAAAATATGTTATTCTTATAGTAGATACTTATATTAATTCCAAGATATTAAATTTTCGTCAATTAGTCATTTTCATTAATTTAGCGTCATTTTTATTCATTTGGCGAAATTCCGCCAAATTCGTCGCCAAAATCTCGCCAAGCGCTATGGATGGAGAAATATGTTATTCTTATAGCAGATAAATGACTATTGGCGTTCAAATGCAAAAGTATTACTCAAAGTAATTTTTCTCCTGAATGGAACGAGCTAGATCCACGAGAATGATGTCATCCAATTTATCGCAAGATATTATATATGAAAAGTGAACATGTTTCTGAACGGTTAATATATTTTTTTAATTTATGGGATTTTTGATAAATTTATTTGAAAAATGTGCAATATCTCGAGAACGGTTCATGCTAGCGTTCTAAAGTTTATGTCAATTGTTATCAAAGAAAAAATCACATAAGAAATGTCTATTTGTCTAACTTTATTAAAGGTTTTGATTTTTTGATGATGTTTTCAAAATATCACACGAAAATTTAGGGGAGTTCTGACATTTGATCGTGTTTAAAAACAAAAGGCTTCCAGTATTCACGGATTGTAATTTCTGTACTAAATTTCATTCGAATCGCTCAATTCGTTCGTGAGATATCGTCTCCTCAGACTCACTGACACACACATACACACGCAGACATCACCTCAAAAATGTTCGATTCGTGATCAGGGATGCTTGAAACGTGCCCTCCCCTCGCAAACTCGAATTCCAATTTTTGACTCTTGTCACAATATTTTCCTTATACATTATACTATGCATATAAGGAAAGTAAAAAGAATGAAAAAAGAAAGAAACACGTGAATAAAAACTAAACATTTCTTATTTTTAAACATATCTTTCGCACGCACAAACTTGCAAGGTATATACAATAAGGTGGCTTTAAGGTGACTTGCAAGGTATATATAAAGTGGCCACACACCGGCATCCAATCAAATCAAGAAGTGGCTAGGCTGAATTGCTAGTAAAGTTACTCTATGGCATGGAGGCTTAGTCGTTACCATGGGAGTTAGAAAAAAAGAGATAGAACTCCTATGGATGAAACGCTTGAAAATGCCATAATGCTTTGAGAATTATATCTAGGTGTAACTAGTGTTAATAAAGTAGCTGCTATTGTTAGTTGACACAACACAAAGGCGTAGTATTTAGTATATGTATTTTTGATCAGTTTTAAATTAAGGGTTACTTAATGAGCATAATTAACCAGTATTTTTTTATAGTTGTAGGATAGAGTACAGAATATAAGGAGATAAAAATAAATTAAAAGGTAAAATAATTTTGAATATCTAATAATTTTTTTTGTTGTTTCAATGCTACTTTGCATTTCACTAATAATTTATTTTCAGAAAATGGACAGGTTAAATAAATATTTTAATTATTTCTCATGGAAATGCATACAATGCAGGGCTACTGATCTTATCCCAGAGCCACCAGAATTGTTTCAAACGATGTTGGCGTTTTCCCAATATGAAGTTTCAACTCCTTACTTTTATCTCCATGATCGTGGCAATTGTTTAAAATTGTTTTTATTTCCAGTTACAACATGAAATCGCAATAAGCTGATGAAGTTCTTAAAACTATCGGCAGAATTTGAAAGGTTTCCCCGAACTTGCAAAATATAAAAAGAATTTTCAGTATTTTATTCGTCATATCATGTCGACGTTTCAATTGTCCCAGAAAGACCGCAGCTGAAAGAGGAGATTTACAGATCAGCAGTGAATAGAGACACATTTACACTATGATAGTAAAAATCACCTTTTGTAACTCCTACATGCCGACAGAAAAATATTTTAATTCAAGGTTGTTTGCACAATAAAATTTTTATTGCTTTCGGATTCACCTACGTTTGTAAAGCATTATTTTGAAATATAAACTTTAATAAAAGTAAATAGAGATTCAAAAACAAACACGTATTTTGAAAATTAAGATGTGCAACAATCAAATTTAAAAAAAACCTAAAAATAATTATAATAAAAAAAGCAAACATCTCACTGATTGCATTTATGTAATAAGTGAATAAATGAAACACATTTTTATATACTTTTATTTTATTTTTATTTTTAGAACACTATTTATTTTATGTATGGCCAGCGGAAAAGTTGTAGCTCGTCAAGGTGGTTGGTGGAACCTATATCGTTTGGTGGCCTATATCGTTTTGCTGCCGACTTCGTTGTCTTAGTTTTGTAAATTCATCTATATCGTTCTCCTGCCGACTTTGATGGTTTTTAAATTCGCCTGTATTGTATTGCTGCCGACTTCGTTGTCCTAGATTTTTAAATTCACCTATATCGTTCTCCTGCCGACTTTGATTGTTTTTAAGTTCGCCTATATCGTTTTGCTGCCGACTTCGTTGTCCTAGTTTTTTAAATTCACCCATATCGTTCTCCTTCCCACTTTGATAGTTTTTAAATTCGCCTATATCGTTTTGCTGCCGACTTCGTTGTCCTAGTTTTTTAAATTCACCTATATCGTTCTCCTGCCGTCTTTGATAGTTTTTAAATTCGCTTATATCGTTTTGCTGTCGACTTCTTTGTTTTGGCCTTTTAAATTCCCCTCTAAGGTCGATGCAAACCCTTTTATTCGATAGTCACATTATTATTGTAAGGGAGGTGTAAAATTTCGTCTCTTTCGAAAACCAGACGGAGAAAATATCCGTACAAGGCAATATTTCTTATGAGGTGAGTCTAGGGTTGTCATGTGCTGAAGTTAGCAAGGAGGTTGTCATATTCGCCTATTTATCGTCAATTTGGCGACATATGAGGACTTTTCGAAGGTTCGAGAAACACCCCGAAATAACGAATATTCTACGAGCTATGAGAGATTCCTTGAAGTTGACATTCGTCAATATTTTGAGAATTAGTATCGGTTGTTTTGTGAAATTAGTGAAACATTTAAGTGCTGTTTGACTGTGTCGTGTTTCTGTTTACGCTATGCTTGTGAATAAACGTGTTAGTTATCCAGAAATTTGGACTCACTCTTGTATCCTAACCGCACACACACGATTCCATAGGGCATTGACCTAACGTGTGCACTCGTGGGCATTTCTTACAAAGTTATTGGGTTGTTGAAGACTTGAACTCTATATTATTACATTTAAAATACGGATGCTATATTATAAGTAATAATTTCGAAGCATTGATAAATACACTGTGAATTAAAATTAAAATTATTAATTTTTAACAAATCAAGTTCGTATTTGAATGTAAGAATTTAATATATCTTGCGCGATCAATATTTTAACCGCAAAATTTTCGCAGATAAAGATGTTAAAATTATATTCAGTTATGAATTAAAAGTGTTGTTGGAATATATAATGTATGAAATTCTATGAAAGGCTTTCATATTGGCTTAGATAAATATTTTCGATAAATGTTTAGATAATGAGAGCGACATGCGCGTTATTTAATAGAAATGAATTTTTTTTTATATCGCATATATTCAAGCTTTGGGACTTTGAAACTGCAATGGAGTAATTAATGTTGTTTACCATTCTTTTTTAAAGTTATTATTTCAGTTTTTCGTGTGTGTTACTGAATAGGAAAACGCTTTACAATGTCAATTTTAAATACTATTTTAAGGGGGTGATGGACGTTGAAAGTACTTTTATTTATTTATTGACTTAGAAACATGAAAATATGTATGAAGATTCCTCTTAACATTATTATATACAATACCATTAATTTTTTTTTCAATTTTGTTATAATTTTGTATTTTTTTTTAATTTAATTTTTTTTAATGAAAATTTGAAAATGCTCCTTGCGTGCCATTTGTTCACATTTTTGTTTAATTTTACATTATGATCACTCAAAAATACATTGTGAACAAATTTGGGTAGTTGTTTTTAAATCCCTTTGAAAGTTAATTTTTTAAAAATATTTTTCTGCATTAAAACTTAATTTCCATCATTTAATTAGGTTCTTATTCACTTTTAATTGCCTTAATAAATTCCAATTATAAAATGCATACCCAGTTTCATTAAAGAGTATGAGAGGTATCTTCTAGCCGAATTGTATGTATCTCAGACAAAAATTAAGACGTATGGAGCATTTTAAAAATGCAAAACCTTTGAAAATTCCGTTTCGAAAAAAATGCATTCAACCTGTTGCTTACGGATGGGACAGCGTCCATCCCAAACGAAGAACCTCCCCAAAACACAAGTATTTGACATACCCTATCTCAAACAGTTCGATCCCCCTTTGCAGGCATTGGCGTCTATGGAAATCGCTGACAGAAACATTGCACCTGTTGCAGCAGGTATGACAAATACCTGTGTTTTTGGGAGGTTCTTCCTTTGGGATGGACGCTGTCCCACCCGTAAGCAAATGTTAAATGTGTAAAATAATGTTATATATTACAACTATTTTCAGTCGATTTTTGGTCATTTCAACGTCCACCGTCACCTTAATAATAACATTTGGTCGTTACAGCGTGCTAAAACAGGTAAGAGTAATGAATTCATACATTTTAAATCAAAACAAGTGGACTTATTGCAGTAATTCAATTACAAACTAGTAGTGTATGGGGGTGACTCTGGGACAAAATGACTATGTCATTTTGTATCCCGAGTCACCCACTACACTTTCCACCATTTTTTTAAAAATCAGGACAACCTCTTAAGACCAAAAATGCATAAAATCATTCAAAAATGCATAAAATCATTCAAAAATGCGTATTTTTAAAAAAATCAAAAATCAAGAGAGTTTTAGGACTCTAAAATTTAATACATTTTAACTTATATTTAAGTCATATAAGACATTATTGAGACTATATCTATCAAAATCTTTGAATATATGAAAGAAAATAATATCAAATATATTAGAGATTAACATGATATTAAGATAAATGCATGATAAAAGAGGACCTCCAAATGAATGGAAGCCCTCTAATATTAAAAATGCTCTGTTTTCAAAGGGTGGGGTTGAGACCCCCCCCCTTTTCTATAAAATTTAAAAGAATTATAAAAATATGTCAAAATTAAAAAAGAGGCAAGTTTAGATAACACGATCCCAAAATAGGATCGTCTCAGAAAATGATATATTTTTTAAAGACTGTGATAAATATAAAGAAGAATATAATATTATAAAATCTAAAGATTATCAATTAAATTTAGGAAAGATAAAAAAGAAATGATAATTACAAATAATATACTATATTTTATATATAATAATATATTTTTAGGTGGGGAAAGATTAACCCCACCTAAATATGATATAATAAACCTTTAAAAATGATTAAGCTTTCTCTAATTCATATTCGTATTTATCATCTATCATACCCGTATACTTAAATATATATCTACCTTTATTGATTTTATTTATTGATTCATCAGAAAGTTTTTCATGTTTATTCGCAAGGTAATACTCTTTTTCTTCAGCTTCCACATCTAACTTTACGATTACTGAATCTCCATATTTAGTATTAATTTTTCTCAATGATATCAAATCATATTTCCCAGGATTTAAATCATATAATTTAAACGTTTTAGGATAACCTCTAAGTCTATTGAACTCTTCCATTTATTAGTAAACATATTTATAAATATAAATCCACCCTGAGGAATCTAATCATAATAGAATAAGTTCTTTGAAATAACATATAAAACTCCTAATCCATTCAATTTAATATCTTCATTTTCTTCCTTTTCAATTAATACAGTCATCCTTTGAAAACTTTCTGATAATAGTTTTTTAGTATGATCATATTTTATATACAAATCATACAATTCTTTACAAAAATAAGTCAAATAGTAAATTTCTTCAGAATTTGTAAAATTTACAGCTCGAATATCACCTAAACACTCATCCATTTATTAGTAAACATTTTTTATAAATATAAATCCATTCATTCTTCATAATCTGTAAAACCTCTTTCTTCCATCTCTTTTTTAAGTTTTTCTCTGTATTCTTTATCAAACTTTGACTCTCTAAATATTTTTTCAGCTATAATATTTTTTGTTCATTATCAGAAATAGTAATAGAAACATTAATTCTAAATAAAATACATTTTTATAAAATATTTATTTTTCATCTTTTCTCAAAAGATAAACACATTCGTTCAAGATTTTTTTAACTTCACAAATCCCTTCAATAATTTTTTTTCTGTAAGGTTCTATTTCAAGATGACCAAACTTTTTATTTAATTCACTCATCTGTATAGCTTGTATTTTTTTCCAATAAACATTAAAAAAGTGGTCAGGTAATAGATCAAATTTGTATTTAATCAAATAACAAAAATCTAATTTATCCATAAATTCTTCTATAAAATTTTCACTAAATGTTTGATATCTAGCTATATACAGCCAATTTAAATCGACTTTTAATTCTCTCATGGTATCTTCTGTAAGATTTTGAAACATTGATACTTTATATATATCTAAATAATCAGATAATTTTATGATAAATTCGTTACTTAAAGTTTGATAATGAGAAATGTTTTCCCAATCTACTTTATCTTTACATTTTTCTATAAAATCTTCTGATAATTTTTGATATCTAGAAATTATAGGCCAATCATCAGGTTGAGCAAATTCTTCAATAAAAGAATTGGACAGTGATGAATATTGAAATATTAAATCCATATTTACATGATCTTTAAGATTTCTAATTACATCTTCAGATAAATTATTTCTGGAAAATGCATTCCAATCGATATTCATTTAATGGTGAACGAATTTTAGAAAGGGATTTTTTCAATATGCATATAAGGTTTTAAAGTGTTTGAATTACCCTCAGGTAATATCAGTAATGTAATAATATCGTCTCGTTTTCCAAAGGCAAAAAAAAGTTACTGAATCTTTATGTCTCATTCCTAAATTTTCAAAAATTTCTTTACCGTTGATTTCTAGAGTAATCAGTGTATCTCGACTTTTATAATATATATATCTTCTTCCGAGTGGATGATCTATATCCATATGTATTAAATATACGGAAATTTTCATATACATATCTGTAGTTAATCGCATCTCTTGATCCAGTAATTTAGAACTCATCATGTTGAAATTTACTTTTTTAAATCCCCCATTTGTAAAAGTTTGAAAATCATCTTCTATGGTAACCCAGATATCTCTATTGTCTAAACATATTTTATTGACAGCATCATTATCATTTTCAGGTTCTGAAACATTCGTAATTATTTTATTTTTTGCATCAAATTTATCATTCTGTAATATTAATGTATTTTTTTCAAAATATCTTTTATTCACAACATTTTTTTCATCTTTAGGATCTGCTACATTTCCTATTCTTTTTCCTTTTGCATCGTAAGGTTTTCCTTCTGAAGAATGTAAAGTTGTCTCATCTAATTCTTTTATTCTCTTACCTGTTTCTTCAGTAAAGGATAAAAAATCCTTATCATATTTAGTTTCTATAAGATCTCTCAATTCAAAATGATTATTCTCTATTTAATTCAAAACGAAACTTTTAGTGGTTATATCTAAATCATCTATAGGATTTTCACAATTTTTTAAAATTTTATTTTCCATATCATAATTTCCATCATCCATTAATTTAAAACCTATACCAGGAGGTCCAATAGGCCCTTCTTTCATTTGATCATCATAAAGTGGATAATAAGCACTCATTTATTATAGCATTAATTTTATGATTTTAAACCCTTAACCATTTTTATAGTTTTATTTTTCAAATTTATAAAACATCTCTTTCTTTCTTTAAAAATAAAATAAAACTTATATTCCTTTTGAGTATTCATTAATCTCTCCCAATTAAATTCAATATCTAAATTATTTAAATCGGTATAGTTTTCATGATTTGATAAGTCAAAATAAAAAATAGTATACAATATTCCAAAATTCTTCTTATTTACTAAACATCCTGTTTCTGTATTAATATCATTTAATCCTGCATGTAAAACAGCTTCATACACTCTATTATAATCTTTATTGGTAAAATTCGTTTTGTAACGCATAAGAGGAATTTGTTTATTATTAATCAGCAACCAGCATTCAGTCATATCTATATTAGCAAATATCATGTTATTTTTTTCATAATTATCATCTCTTTCAACGTACTGAGGAATAAAATAGACACCTAAAACTTCATCGGAGGCTGTTGCTGCTGCGACAGATCCACTATCACTTTTATAGGGATCTACCATCTTAAATCTATATCGATCCTAATTTACCTCTATATCTTTATCAGATAAAAATGATTCCATAAACACGCTTTCTGCTGAATTTTTAATTTCTATATAAGGTAAATGCAAGGTTAAACCTTCAACTACTACCTTATAATTAACATTTTCGACATCAGTATATATCATATTCTTATTTTCATTTCTTTGAATTTCTATTTTCACTTCAAAACCAGAAATTACCTTTTCATATTCTCCAAAGAAATCGATTATATCTTTTAAAGGTGTCCATATTTTAATGACCTTGCTATCTTTCGTTAGTTCCCATCTCTTTGTGAATCCTTCGTTATAATCTTTATTCATTTTCAAATTATTAAAAAATTCAGTTATTTTAGTAGTATCTTCTGAAGTACTTTCATGTTTTAACTCTTTTCGGTCAGTTGAATCAGCTGTATCTAGATAAAAAAATTCATCGTGAGCTTGTGATGTTGTATAATCAGGAGTATAATGAGTTAATCTTAAAGCATGATTCATGATTGAAAAATTTGACTGTGTATTTGATTCAATTTCGGTATCTCCTATATGTACTTTTAAAGTTTTGATAAAACCTCCGCCATTTACCAGACTCACATTTTCGTTTCCAATCGATGATTTATCTTTTTTTGTAATTTTTAATTTTTGTTCAAGATATCCTCTAGAATATAAAATTTTTGCTTTAGTATCATTAATATGAAAAACATAGGTGGCATTGTCATCTGAACTATGTTCTTTTGGGTGAATTTCTCTTAATTCATAACTTTTAATTTGATCATTATAATAATAATGAGTATCACTCAAATCATAAATCTTTTGCATTTATTTAGGAAGAATTTTTAAATCGCCTCCTTTCTTTTTCATTGAAAATATTTCATTTAATTTATTCTGTGCTTTAATAATAGGTTTAGTTTTCAATAAAACCTTTAAAAATCCTTGTATTTTTTTACTTTTTCTATATAATCTATGTTTATTCATTTATTTATGAAGAAAAACCTAGTCTAACAATTGTTATACGTAGTTATCCTCAAAAATAGGTATAAAATTAAATTCTACAGCTCCTTTATTTAAATTACCTTTTTATTGATTCACCTTTTTGATTAATAATCCTCATTTTTATTCTGTCAACAGGATCCGTTTTAACAGGAAAATATATCCAATTATTAAATTCTTTTGAAATTATACTACTTGGAGGATTTTTATTAATGAAAGAATATATGACTTCTGAATTAGATTGATTTATTAAGTGATTGTATTGTATTAATTTGAGTATTGCATCCATTCTAACTGAAAAACTAATGGACCGAATTTCATAAAATTTGGTAGATAAATTTTTTGTGGGAAACCCTGATGTTCATTAGATTATAGTACGATTCGTAATAAAAGAATGTGCCTTCTTTGCGAAATGGCCGGCAGAAATTGCCTTTATCCACTCAAGCTAAAAACTAATTGAAGAAATTAAACAAAATTTGGTGTATATTATTTCAATGACCTGCAAGTGATTTATATACCAAATTTAACAAAATTTGGTACATAAATCATTTGTAGGTTATTCTAGTACGATTCAGGAAAAAGGAACGGACTATTTTTGCGAAATGGCCCGCAAAAATTGTTAAATATTAAAATAAAGGGCTACGTGTGCTCAATTATATCAATTAAATTCCTATTTTATATGTGATTTTTGATAACACAAAGAATAAGACTAACCCCATTACTCTAGGACTAGCCGTTCTTGAGATATTCTAGTTTTTTCGCGTTTTCGCTACGCCACCTTTGATAATAAGTTCAGCTATCAAATGAGAACCAAATTTAAGTTTAACGTGCAAATTCAATGTCATTTAAAATACTTATGGCTGTTATTTTGTGCAGATAAACTCAAATTATTATTGAAGAAATAAAAAGAACGTGAATATGAGTCTGCAATAAAAGACATGTGCTGTCCACATCAGGATTTTTAATAATATTACAACAATGATTTATAGAAGTGAACGGGGATTATTTGCAGGCCATTTCGAAAAAAATGTAGGATCTATTTTTAAAGATCCACCAAATTGTTGTAGAATAAAATATTCTACAAATTTAAGCTGTGTACCAATTTTAACTCCCTAGGACGTAGGAAAGTGCATTAAAAACGCCGTCAAATAAGTATATCATGAAGTGCTATATAAAATTAAAAAAAAAATTGGAAAATTATTATCTACCAAATTTATTTTAAAATGTGAAGCCTCTTTCATGTACAAAATAGTTAAACGCTTGGTAAGATATTTATTATACAATATATCTCTTTTTTCGTTCTGAAGGATATCGCAAAATTCAGAATTTAAGTGAATTCGTTTTTCTCCCTTTATTAAATAATTTTTAATTAAAAAACTACCTAACATATGTTACTGAAATTTTTTTTATATATTTTATGGGATAATATGAATATTTCCTAAAAATTTCGAAGCAATTTGTGAATTATAATTGTGCTTAAAAATGTTTGAAAAATTAGGTCCCATAGGGTTCAATGTATTTCATTTTTTCAACCAGGGTTCAATAAAAAACTAATTGGGTGATATTATTTATTTATATTCCCATAGGTTTCACAGACCGTCTGAAAAACATACTAAAATTTCATTTTGATGAAGTAATTTTTACGGCAGTTATCGTGCTAACGGACAGACAGACAGAACGAACAAAGTCATAAACACTTTTCAACTATGTTGTAAAGTGTTAATAAAAGGCAATGTCTGTGTGTGTGTGTCTGTCTGTTTGTCTGTCTGTCTGTCTTATACACTATACGTTCTGCGACCGCGCGTCGGAGAGCTACGAAATTTGGCAATCGGAGACCCGGGGGGACGGGAAGGGGACACGTGAAAACCGATTTTTAAAATTTTTATTATTTTTTTTGTTATTTAATGTTTTATGCGATTTCGACCGTTTTTTGCCCTTTTTTCTCCACGATCCGGACATCGCAAAAAAAAAAAATCACACCACCGGAAAGAACAGACAATTGCGAGTAAAAATATATCAATTTCAACTCTCAATTTCGATTTCTAATATTTTTAAAGATTTTAAAACAAAAGTCACTTTTGACTCAAAAAACCGATTTTTGGTTTTTAAATTCTCGCATAGTGAAAAGTACTCATAATTTCGATTAATAATTTACATTTTCAGAAAGCTGAAATATCTGGCATTCTTACAAGTCCAATCTGGTCCAAAAATAATGAAAATTGCCATCAGGATCGCAATTTTAAAGACGTCATGATTTTAAATTTCTTGGCAATCCGCTCAGTTCTTCAACGGCATTTCTCCCCCATCCACAGTTATTTCTTCCCCGTCTCCATGGAGACCGCTCTTTCTGTTTTAAATGAATAAAGAGCCTAGCATACGTGTTGTATACATCGGCCGAAATTATTATATTTATATGATATTTTAAATGAATATTTTTAAATGGATATTTTAAATTATTTAAATGATTGAATTATGGTGGTTTGAAATGTGGTGATGTATTTGAAATTATTATATTTATGGATTGGTGGAACGATATGGATGATTTTTTAATTTTAAAAGGATGTTTTAATTTATGAATATTTTAAATGGCTATTTTAATTTTATGGATATTTTAAATGATGGAACGATGAAATTAAGAGCCTAGCATATGGTCATTATAAAATTTAAATTAGCGCGCGGGAAGTTAGCTCGAGATCGGAAGTTAGCATTCGGTAGGCCTAGGTTCGATTCCCGCCACTGACGCGGAGTACGATCACGTTAAACATATGGGTCGATAAGTCCTTCCGAGAGATTGGTGGTAGGGGAAGCAGGGTACGGTCCCTGTGGATATCTCCCCCACTGGGTTCCGGTCTAAATTGGGTAAATAAAAAGAAAGTTATGGAGATTGTCGCGGAGGGCGCGGTTGCCCAGTGGTTAGCGTGCGGGAATTTCACTCGGTAGGCGCGGGTTCGATTCCCGCCACTGCCAAAACTGCTGCCGTATTCACTCGGAGTACGATCACGTTAAACATGTGGGTCCGTAAGTCCTTCCGAGAGGTTGGTGGTAGGGGAAGGAGGGTACGGTCCCTGTGGATGCCTCTCCCACTGGGTTCCAGTCTAAATTGGCCGAATAAAAAGAAAGTTATGGAGATTGTCGCGGAGGACGCGGTAGCCCAGTGGTTAGCGCGCGGGAATTTCACTTGGTAGGCCCGGGTTCGATTCCCGTCACTGCCAAAACTGCAGCCGTGTTCACGCGGAGTACGATCACGTTAAACATGTGGGACCGTAAGTCCTTCCGAGAGGTTGGTGGTAGGGGAAGGAGGGTACGGTCCCTGTGGATGCCTCCCCCACTGGGTGCCGGTCTAAATTGGGTGGCACTTCCTGGCCGTCCAAACAGTTACCTTACACCTTTCTGGTAGGTCGCGCCAACGAGTTTGCCACGGACGGAATTGCTACGGTCAGAATTTTCAAGGGTAGCGAACAGGCTGGTCGCCAAAAGCGGCTAGTCCCTAATAAATAAGCGTCCCTCAGCAACAGATTAAGTACAGGCAAAAAAGCCTCTGCGTACCTTTTATCTGCGCCAGGGAGAACGAAGTTCAACGCCCTCTGGTGGCATTACGCAATGTGCTATCACGCTGTATGTCTAATCAATTGCATATCTGCGTAACACGTACCTTCATGCCAAGTTTTTGTTACGATCCCACAGTTATTTCTTGGTGAGCACATTTTTATGTCTATATATATATATATATATATATATATATATATATATATATATATATATATATATATATATATATATATATATATATATATATATTACTCGACACAAAAAATGCAACCCCATAAAAGTGCGCATAGAGGTTGATGTTAAAGGACACACAGAGGCAGAGATGCCATATATAAATAAATGATGTTAATTCCTGAAGGATAATGCAAAACAGTAATAGCATAGACAAGGTATTCAGTAGGCAGTAGGATGACCTCTTGCGGCGATACAAGCAGCAACCCTTCGAGGAACAGATGCAATGAGCGTGCTGATAATTTCCGGATTGATGAAGGACCATATGCCTTCAATCATCCTCCACAGGTCATCCTCTGATTGAGGCGGGAGCAGGGCTGTCAACGACGGCCAATCACGTCCCATACATGCTCGATGTGTGAGAGGTCTGGAGACAGCGGAGGCCAAGGAAGCACCTGGATATCTTGCAAGTCTTGTCTGATGATAGTTGTCTTCGGTCGCCCGTTATCTTGCGTTATCAGCATTTTGCAACCGCTAATGGTAAGGCAGTGCAACTGATCGCAGCACCTCATCGACATATCGTCGTGCCGTTATTGTGCCTCTGATACGAACCAGAGGTGACCGGCTGTCGAAGTCGATGGCACCCCAAACCATGATGCCGCGTTGTCGAGCAGTATGGCATTCGACAGTTCCAGGATTGGATCTGTTTCCAAGTCGCCTCCAAACTCTCACTCGGCGAATGTTATTCGACGAACAGAGTCGAGACTCGTCGCTGAACACTACCCTGCACCATTCAGTCGCCCAAGAGGTTCGGTACCGAAACCATTTTCATTCTCTTACGTCTTGTCTTCTTCGTAAAGGACGGTTTGAGTGCAAACCGCTTTTGACAAATCGCCGAGAAACTGTTCTCGCTGATGTTGGAACATCTAATGTACCCTGCAAATTCTGCAGTATGTCGACAGTCGTCGTTTGTGGGGCAGCCACCGCATGCCTTTGAATGCGTCGATCAACGCGTGCTGACGTACATCTGTCTGGATTTGTACCACTACGACGACTCACACACCCTTCGTCAATCCATCTTCTCTAAATCCTTTGCATAGTAGACGCATCCACGTGATACGCCGGAACGACCACCCAGCCGAACGTAGGCCTAAAATGAATACTCTCGCACGATCGTCCAAATGCTGAAACGGACTTCGGCCTAGTCGGCCAGGCATCTCACCAACAACACGTGTCTCCTAAAACGAAAAACCGATCGAAAAATGGGTTTCCGTAGGCGACAAGCAGTAACAACTGTTGGCTCATCTGCTGTTTCCATCCCTTTTATCTCGCGCTACTTACTTGGATTTCAGATCATTTGCATGCATCGACCAGCTGCGTTTGTCTCGCAATTTGCATAATTATACTGCCAAAGCTTAATGATGTTGTATTTTCTATGTCGGGTAATGTATATATATATATATATATATATATATATATATATATATATATATATATATATATATGTATAAAGTACTTTTAAGGTAATTTACCGGTAAGCTGCATCCTCATATTCATATTGCTTATCCTGAAGCTCTCTCAGATCACCGATCAATTCTTTGAATGACCTGTAAAACAGATAAAACTTCATTACTAAGTTTGTTTCTGATGGAAAATATTATACAGGGTTTTTAAGAAAGATTTCCCGAAAATTATTTCCTACTTTTTTGTTTCCAATAAGGTTATCTGAATAAAACTACGTACAGAGTATGAATTAATTACTGCAATTTTATTTAGAACTAAACCTTTATCCAAAACAGTTTTTGCATAATATTTTCTGATAGAATTCCACAATTTTATTTTGTAATTCCTGAATTTTCATTTTAAAATTTAATGCTTTACGACATATTATTAGAACAAACATAATCTATTAAGAAAAATTGGTTTGAACTTACTCTCTGTTAAGAGCTAGGCACTCGACGCCAGGGTGCGCTGCGATCACGTTTGCAGTTCTTTTGTCTTCGCTAAAAATAAAAGTAAATACACGAAATTAATTACTAGAAATGTTTTCTGTTATTTATTTTTTTTCCCTTGATACTTTTTTCGTTTAAATAATATTTTTTTACCATCTCCTGCCTGGGAGCAAAATAAGTTGAATTTCAATATGTTCCATTTTTTTATCAAATGTTTCAAGAGGATGTATATGTGACTGAAATATTTGCCATTTTACTTTGTTTTCTCTACTTACATTTGAAATAATCATCAGAGGATGATGATAAAATAACAAGAATCGCTGTCTCTAAAGAGATAACACGTGACAAAACAAATATATTGGAAAGTAAGACGCGCGGAAAGAACTGTACAAAAAATCTTTCTACGAATCTGATAGGTCAAACCTGGATTAAAATGTCAAGGCCCCAAACCGTTAAGTATTTCGTTCTTTACTTTACTCTGAAAGAAAAGTATTAAAGAATTAGTACTTTATTAGAGTTGCATTTTGATAGAAAATTATAGTACGATAGAATTCACATCTTGTCCATATATCGCTTATCCGAATACTTCGCCGAATAAACGAATAGCCAGCTATTTGTATACGTCACCTGTAACATTTGGAATAAAGTCGTTATTTTGTCTGAAATCTGGAGCATTTTGATTTCATTTTTACTTTCCTTATATACAATAATGTATAAGGAAAGTATTGTGACGGGGTCGAAAATTCGAATTCGAGTTTTCGACGGGAGAGCACGTTTCAAGCATCCCTGATTACGAATCGAACATTTTTGAGATGATGTCTGTGTGTGTGTGTGTGTGTCAGTGAGTCTGTGGAGACGATAACTGACAAATGAATGAACCGATTCGAACGAAATTTGGTACAAAAAAAAACAATCCGTGAATACTGGAAGACTATTGTTTTTATACGCAATCGAATGGTCAGAACCCCCCTAAATTTTCGAGTGAAATTTTGAAAAAATCATTAAAAAATCAAAACCTTAAATAAAGTTACGCAAATAGACATTTCTTATGTAATTTTTTATTAGAAAACGATTGACACAAATTTTAGAACGTTAGTATGAACCGTTCTCGAGATACATTTTTTCAAAAAATTATCAAAAAATAAAGTAAAATAAAAAATATCTGATGTGGGCAACACATGACTTTCCTTATATAATGTACTGAATTTACTACTTTTACAGTAAAAAAAATAGGTTTTTCTTATAGTAGATATTTATATTCTTTCCAAGATATTGAATTTTCGAGTATTAGTCGTCATTTTCATTGATTTAGCGTCATTTTAATCCATTTGGAGAGATTTTCGTTAATTTGGCAACATTTCAAAAAGTCGCCAAGTTGGCGACATTCCGCCAAATTCGTCGCCAAAATCTCGCCAAGAATTATGGACGAAGAAATTGATAAAAAATAGGAGCTCGGTTGTGCAGAGGTAATGGCACTCTGCCTCACCAATGAGAAAATATGTTATTATATCATTTTTCTTTATAAACAGCATAATTATAATAAGGTAAAATGCTTACCTTTCTGAGCGAAGGGCGTAGGGCAATTTGACTTCGTTTCCCCTAAAGTCTTAAAAGAAATATCATTTTATTGTGTTTGGTTACCATCTTGATGTCAGGAATAATTGCGCTTGATTGAAAGAAAAGATTATTTAATTAGATTCTGCATTTAAAATTACATAGAAGAAGAAACGAGCATTTTGCTCCGTAACAGTACAAAACATCAACAACACAGAACAGAACTTTAGTTCGTACAAATGTACCGGTAGTGTCTTATGATGCGCGCTCAGATCACACGATGTAAACACATTCCTTTTCTTGCGGAAAGGCGAGAGTCAGTGTTTTTGGATTTGTCTGTCTTGCGTAGCGAGGAGAGATCATTTATTTCTAACAGTCCCCCTTGATCTCTGGAGCTGCATATCACGGCTGTAGCAGTTTGGATCTGTGCTTCAAAAATTCAGGCTTTGGCAGCGGTTTTGTCATCATGTCCGCTGTCATTAGCTTAGTTGGAAGATAACTCAACTGGATTACACCCGATTCCTGAAAATCTCTTATGGCGTGGAATCTGATGTCAATATGTTTGGTTCTTGACATGTACTTCGGTGATTCAATCATTTTTATACATGATTGGTTATCTTCGAAAATAGTAATCGGGAGCTGTTGAAGCATATCGAGATCTTTGAGTAGGTTGATTAACCACAGTACTTCTTGAACTGCGTTAGCAGTGGATATATATTCCGCCTCTGCTGAGGAAAGCGCAACACATGATTGTTTTTTGCTTAACCAGTGTATAGGAGAATCATCAATTAAGAAAAGATTACCACTCGTGGATTTCCGATCCGTTTTATCGCTTGCCCAGTCGACATCAGCGTATGTTGTAAGAATTGGTTTTGTCGTTGATTTTATTACCAAATTTAGATCCTTTGTATGATTTAGATAACTTATTAGACGCTTTACTGCGTTCCAATCCATTTGACGTGGTTTCTCATTTCTCCGACTTAAGATGTTTGTAGCAGCTGTGATGTCTGGTCTTGTGACCGTGGCAATATATAGAAGAGCTCCAATAGCTTGGCGATATTTGGTGTTATTAGGAAGCAGGTTTTCTTCTGTTTCATTTCTCAAATATCCAGTTTCCATTGGTGTACTATAGGGCTTTGAATCTTACAAATTAAATGTATTTACAATTTCTTCAATCTTATTTTTTTGATTTAATAGATAATCTCCATTATGGTTTTTTCTTATGTTAATTCCAAGGTAATAATTAACTTCACCCAAATTTTTTAATTCATATTGCCTGCCCAATTCTTTCGTTGTTTTGTCAATTTGTTCTTCTGATCCTGATATTAGAATATCATCCACATATACGATTACATAGACAGTTTCTCTTCCTTTTCCCTTTTTGAATAGACATGGATCAGCAGTACTCTGTACGAATTTTAATTGTTTTAGAGAGTCACCTATTTTTAGATGCCAGGCTCTTGCGGCCTGTTTCAACCCATATATAGCTTTATTTAATTTCCATACTTTGTTTTCGTTACCAGGGGAGATGTAGCCATCTGGCTGTTGTATGTAAACTGTTTCGTCTAGATCCCCGTGAAGGAAAGCAGTTTTGATATCAATGTGTTGTACGTTATGTTTTCTAAATGCTGCTCCTGCCAGGAATGCTCTAATTGTGCTGTGTGAGACCACTGGTGCGAAAGTTTCGTAATAATCTTCACCGTATTTTTGTGAAAATCCTTTTGCTACCAGTCTAGCTTTGTATTTAGCTATTTTTCCCTGAGAGTCGTTTATAATTTTATAAATCCATCCGAACCAACTATTTTTCTTCCATGCGGGGGTTCCATCAATGTGAATGTGTTATTTTCTTGCAAAGATTGCATTTCTTCTTCCATAGCGTCTAGCCAATTTTGTTTCTCTTGTGGGCTCTTAATTTTTAGTACCTCATTATAGTCTCTGGGTTCGACGGTGTTAGCTTGTTGCGCTAAGTAGATGAGTCGATCGGGAGGTACTCCCTTGTTCGATCTCTCGGATCTGCGAGGTTGATTGGCGGTTATGTTATCAGAATTTATTTGCTCATCATCTGACGGTGCCTCAAACTCAATCTCACCCTCTTCAGGTTTTTCTTCTATTTGAGCATTAGTTATTTCGACTTCACTATCTGTTCCTTCGAATAATTCCTTTGAGCTTAATTCTGAAATTTGCATTGATTTTTCGAGGAATTTAACTGTTCTAGCAAGTGTTATGTTTTTTCCTTCTGTATATATTCTGTAAGCCTTTGATCTGTCGTCGTATCCGATAAAAATTCCTTCTTGGGCTTTTTCATCTAATTTTCCTCGTTTGCTTTTATGGATGTAGGAATAGGCTTTACAGCCAAAGACCCTTAAATGACGAAGATTTGGTTTCATACCAGTCCACATTTCGTACGGTGTTTTTGAATTGGCCTTTGTGGGAAGTCTATTTTGTAGGTAATTGGCAGTGTTTATAGCCTCTCCCCAGAATTTTTTGCCTAAATTTGCTTCTGACAACATAGCTCGTGTCATCTCGATTAGTGACCTGTTTTTTCTTTCCGCTACGCCATTTTGGGATGGACAGTGTGACACGGTCAACTGGTGATGTATGCCGTTGTCACTTAGATATTCCTCGTATTCTTTACTGACGTATTCGCCGCCATTATCGCTTCTCAGTATTTCTGGGTTTTTTCCGAATTTGTTTGTCGTAAAAGCGATGTATTCCTTCAGTTTACAAAAAAACTTCACTCCTTTTTGATAAGAGATAGATCATTGTGTACCTGGAGAAATCATCAATAAATGTTAGCACGTATGATTTTCCTCCTATGGTGGGAGTTTGCATTGGTCCACATACGTCGCTGTGCACAAGTTGTAGAATATGAGTCCCCCTGTTTTGAGTAGATTTGGGGTATGGCATGTCGGTGAGTTTTGATTTTATACAAGTTTCGCAATTTAGTTCATGTTTACATTCGTTGATGTTTATGCCTTCGGCTAACTGTTTCGATTTAATTTCCTTTATAGAGCCGAAGTTTTTGTGGCCCATTCTTCTGTGCCATAATGTAACACAATTGGGGTTGTTACAGTTATTTACCATATATGTAACATTTTTGTTTTGTGGTGTGAGCAGGTCTAGCTCATATAGGTTATTTTTTATTTTTCCTTCTAAGAATACTTCATCATTGTAAGTTAACTGACAGTTGTCTTTAGTAAAAGTTACTTTGCATCCACGTTGTGTTGCTTTTCGTACGGAAAATAAATTAGCTTTCAGTTCTGGCACAAATAGTACTTCCTGTAGTGTTACTTGTCTTATCTCTCCATCCGAGGCTCGACTTTTTATTTTTACTTCGCCTGACCCATAGGCGGTTAAGGCTTTACCGTTAGCAACAATAACTTCAGATTTGTTTGCATTATTTATTTTAGTGAATAAATTCTCATTATTTGTTATGTGGGATGAGGAACCACTATCAACGATCCAGCTGTCTTCTTCAGTTTGATTCGTTATGAGCGCTAAGTCTGTAAATTTCGATCCTACTTTATCTACAGTGTCTGAATATCTTTCTTGTGTTCGTGATTTAGCGGCAGGTCTGTCGTTTCCCTCATACACAAACTGTGATGAGTTGTGTCTGAATTTATTTTTATAATCTTTATATCTGCCGGGCTCGTTGGTTTTATTCTTTAGACGCCAACATTCAGATTTGTTGTGGTTCTTCATTTTGCAATGTGAGCAGTATTTGTTATCCATTTTGTAGCCGTAGGTGTTAGAGAATTTTTTATTCGCGTGAAAAGCCTTTGCCATGTTTTGCGGCATTTCTTGGTGATCCCTACGTTTATTATATTCATCAATCAGTTTGCTGCTAATGAATTCCGGCGTTAGTTCATCCTCCGGTCGCGCTTCCAACGCCGTTATCAGCGTTTCGTAACTGGCGGGTAGCGAACACAGAAATAGTGCTGATACATGCGAATTATTAATCTCCTCCCCGATTGCTTTAAGTTTATCCACTGTCTCCAGAATTTTGGTTATATGTTGCTGCATGTTTCCTCTTTCATCTAACTTTATACTGTACAACTTTCGTAAAAGGTATAGCTTGCTGGATAAATTTGTTCTTTCGTGTATTGCGCGAAGCGTCTTCCATGTATCGCGCGCCGTGGTGAAATTTTTGACGTGAACGATTTGGGAATCCTCTATACATAAATTTATGAGCGCTCTGGCTTTTCTATCTTTTTTCTGCCATTCGTCGGTAATTGGGTCAGGAGCCACTTCGGTTATCGTTTCTGATAATTCTTTATTCATTAACATCATTTCCATTTTGAATTTCCAATTGGAGTAGTTACTCTGGTTTAACTTTTCAATCAACTGATTTTCCTTTATAGATGCCATTATAATTTATTTTATTTTAGTTTCCTTGAGAAATGTTTTCTTTTTTTGTTTATTTGCAGTACGGTATTTCTTTTTATCTTATTCCGTAAAAAATCACTTTCGGTTTAGAAGTGTTTACAAAGGTCAATGGGGAATGAAGAAATAAAAGTGATATATTTGCATATCTATTTTCTTTTGGTTACTTATGCTTATGCCCCTCTTCAAATAATAATTGTATTGTTCATGAAAATGCTGCTATTTTATTTTATTAATACAAATTTCTCTAGCGAGACAGGCTTAGACTTCAGTCTCATAATCTGATAAAAAATAGGAGCTCGGTTGTGCAGAGGTAATGGCACTCTGCCTCACCAATGAGAAAATATGTTATTATATCATTTTTCTTTATAAACAGCATAATTATAATAAGGTAAAATGCTTACCTTTCTGAGCGAAGGGCGTAAGGCAATTGGACTTCGTTTCCCCTAAAGTCTTAAAAGAAATATCATTTTATTGTGTTTGGTTACCATCTTGATGTCAGGAATAATTGCGCTTGATTGAAAGAAAAGATTATTTAATTAGATTCTGCATTTAAAATTACATAGAAGAAGAAACGAGCATTTTGCTCCGTAACAGTACAAAACATCAACAACACAGAACAGAACTTTAGTTCGTACAAATGTACCGGTAGTGTCTTATGATGCGCGCGCAGATCACACGATGTAAACACATTCCTTTTCTTGCGGAAAGGCGAGAGTCAGTGTTTTTGGATTTGTCTGTCTTCCGTAGCGAGGAGAGATCATTTATTTCTAACAGAAATAAGTTATTCTTACAACAGACAAATGACTATTGCCGTTTAAATACAAACGTATTACTTAAAGTATCTTTTTTCATGAATGGAACGAGCTAGATCCACGAGAATGATGTCACCCAATTTATCGTATGGTATTACATATGAAAAGTGAACATGTTCCTCAATAGGAAATATTTTTTTTTTATTTTATGACTTTTTGATAATTTTTTTAAAAAATGTGCAATATCTCGAGAACGGTTCATGTTAGCGTTCTAAAATTTATGCCAATCGTTTTCTAATGAAAAATTACATAAGAAATGTCTATTTGCGTAACTTTATAAGTGGTTTTGATATTTGACGATATTTTCAAAATTTCATTCGAAAATTTAGGGGGGTTCTAAACATTCGATTGCGTATAAAAACATTAAGCTTCCAGTGTTTATGGATTGTGATTTTTGTACCAAATTTGGTTTGAATCGGTCCATTCGTTCGTCAGTTATCGTCTCCACAGACTCACTGACACACGCACACACACACATACTTTCACACTCACACACACACACATACTTTCACACACACACACACACACACACGCACACACACGCACACACGCACACACACGCACACACACACGCAGACATCACTTCAAAAATGTTTGATTCGTGATCAGGGATGCATGAAACGTGCTCTCCCGTCGAAAACTCGAATTCGAATTTTCGACCCCGTCACAATACTTTCCTTATACATTATGTATATAAGGAAAGTAAAAAAGTATTACCTATTGCGAAACATGTTCACTTTTCATATGTAATATCATGCAATAAATTTAGTGACATCATTCTCGTGGATCTAGCTCGTTCCATTCATGAAAAAGATACTCTGAGTAATACTTTTTTATTTGAACGCCAATAGTCATTTATCTGCTGTAAGAATAATTTATTTCTCCATCCATAACGCTTGGCGAGATTTTGGCGACGAATTTCGTGGAATGTCGCTAACTTGGCGACTTCTTTAAATGCTGCTAAATTAACGAAAAACTCGTCAAATGAAAATGACGACTAATTGACGAAAATTCAATATCTTGGAAAGAATATAGCTACTATAAGAATAACCTATTGTTTTTACTGTTAAAGTAGTAAATTCATTGCATTACATAAGGAAAGTCATGTGTTGTCCACATCAAATTTTTTCATATTTTAAATAATATATCAATTTTAATTGTACAGAAATATTAATCTTAGTTAGGTAATATGGATACGTATTTGCCAAAATAGATGTTAAGACCATCTTATGATGATGTGCATAAAGCTATATCAAAGATTCTGTCCTATCCGCCGGCCTACAGCTCTTGCACTGACAAATCCCCAGACACACTCGGTTGTTGCACCTTACTTGATCGCATTATCCTATTATCCCTTTATTTTTATTGAAAAAATTCATTTGCCACATTTGTACTGTTGAAAAAGTCTATTTTTTGGCTTCAACAACTGTTGGTACATTTAATCAACTGTTTATGCTGTTACTGATGAAGTATTTTTGTTTTACAGTTATTTACAACATCAGTTTGACCGATTTTTTGTGGTTAAGCATTTTTATTACCTTTTAAACTGTACATACACTATCTGGTAAAAGTATCGGATGAGAAAAAATCGCCCTTTTAAACCATGTATGTATTGCAAATATCTATAGGGTATTGACACTCATTTGACCGAAACTACACCTTTCACTCTTTTTGGCATAGTTTCAGTAATCTTCTTACAGCAAATCACAAAAATATTGTTCATTTCTCTTTTAAAACAGTGGTAAGGTGAGACACAAAAGTTGGACATGTTCGTTTGAAAGTCTGGGAAATTTACATTCATTTAAAATACAGAAAGGTAACACAAAATACGTGTTTTATCTTTAAGATTCTACTACTCTTTAAATTTTCAAAAGTATTTTGTATTTTCATAAACTTGCAAAAGTATTTAAAGTAAAATAAATAAAATATTACACTGCTCACAACTGAAATCGCAACACCATAAAGTTGTAGGTTTGGATTTATGTAAATCAGATTCTTTCTGTTCGCGGATGAATCACGATTCTGTTTTGGCCTGCCAGATGGTCGTACTCGAGTATGGCGGCGCTTTGAACAACGCCATCAGGAAACTTTTTCTATTAGTCCCCATATAGCCCCCTAAGTGGTACCATGATTTAGGGTGGTACAATATTTGGTGAACGAACACCTTTAGTCCACGTTTCTGGCAGTATCACGGCACAACGATACGTCTCTTACATTGTGAGACCTGTGGTACAACCATATCTGTCAACGAGGTCTTGACTGCTTTTTTTTAGCAAGCAGGATAATGCCAGGGCACATACTGCAAGGAGAACTATGAATAGTCTACAAGGTTTTGATATCCTGCCTTGGCCAACATATTCTCCGAATTTGTCGCCATTTGAGCATATCTAGGACATCATGGGTCGCCGATTAACAGAAATCCCAATTCCAGCAAACCATGTTCAGTTACAAGCCCAAATGTATGCTGTGTGGAATGCCATACCTCAGAACACCATTTACCATCTCATTGACGGAATGCCTCGTCGCATTCAATCTTGCATAGCCGCTCAGGGTGGACCTATTTAATATTGATTGAATGCCAATAAAGTTCCATGCTTTCATTTACCAGGTATGGTTTTTTGATCATGTGCACATCTCCATGTTACAATTATATTCTGTAAATTTCACAAGGATACATTAATTTCTTCATGGTGTTGGGATTTCAGTTGTGAGCAATGTAATTAAAACTGTGGGGTAGAAATTGTTTACTTAATTCTTTAAATAAAAAATGTGTGCTAAAGAAATTTATTCCTTATATGTCAAATAATTTAAACAGGTTGGGTCCACAAAAGTTGTTTCAATATTGATTCTAATTGATTGTTAGAGAATTAGTTTTTTTTAGCAGTGATATTATTACAACATAAATTATTTATCTTAGTATGTATTAAAGGAATAGCTTTTCTATGAATAACTTCTATTTCATCTATTGAATGAATCGCTATAATATGATCAGCTTTTGACAAAATTTTATTTATCAAATGGCATAAGGCTGATATATTCTTGTTAACCTTAAAAAATATTATATTGAATTTGATATTTTATTTTCCGACAATAAAGTACTTTGTTTTTCTATAGAAGCAAATATTTTATATTTTTTGCGAAAATTGATTTTAAAAGCATGTGTAGAAATCCAGATAATCTTTAAAACATTTCATCATTACAAACAGATTAATAAGTAGTAAAAACCCCTCCTACGCAATGTAAGCTAATATATTACAGTAACATGGAGCCAGACAAATCCTTTGTCCGATTGTGCCAAGCCGTCTCCAATTGCCAGATTCCCAATTGTCGGCGATGATTGCAAATTACATTCCATTGTGTCCCAGATAAGCTTGACTGTAGGTCCTGGTTGGCCAAGAAAGGTTTTCAATATGAAGGCAAGTCTGAGCCGTATGGAGACGGGTATTACCTTGCTGGTAAAGCACACCACTTTGCAGATTTGACATTAAAGGAATACCTATGCGTCGCAGAATGTAACGTATGTATGGATCTCCTGTTAACGTACCTCGTATCTTTATTAGGAGGATTAGTTGATGTAGGAGATGACTGCCCACACCACCATTGCACCAGGAGCAATGGTGATGTGCCGCTCAACAATAGTGTTATAAACGTGTAAAATGTCCTTCCTTATCGGAGTCTCTTTTGAAAACCAGACAGAGAAAACGCACGTACAGGCAACCTTTTCTATGACGTGATTCTATGGTTGCCATAAATTTGAAGTTCGAATGAGGGTTGCCAGATTTGGAGATTTCTCGCCAATTTGGCGACATTTGTTGACTTTTCGAAGGTTAAAGAAACACCTCGAAATTACCCGTCTGGTTTTCAAAAGGACTCCATTTAATTGAGATTTTTTAATTGGGATGATATCTCAATATAGCTCATAATTTTTCTATTATTACTTTCCTTATATACATAATGTATAAGGAAAATATTGTGACGGAATTGAAAATTCGAATTCGAGTTTTCGACGAGAGAGCACGTTTCTAGCATCCCTGATCACGAATCGAACATTTTTGAAGTGATGTATGTGTGTGTGTGTGTGTCAGTGAATCTGAGGAGACGATATCTCACGAACGAATGGAGCGATTCGAATGAAATTTGGTACAAAAATCACAATCCGTGAATGCTGGAAGCCTATTGTTTTAAAACATAATCGATTGTCCAGAACCACCCTAAATTTTCGAGTGAAATTTTGAAAAAATCATCAAAAAATCAAAACCTTTAATAAAATTTTTCAACTAGACATTTCTTATGTCATTTTTCCTTAGAAAATGGTTGACATAAAATTTAGAACGCTAGCATGAACCGTTCTTAATTATTGGCACATTTTTCAAATAAATTTATCAAAAAAATCCCCCTAAATAAAAAAATATACAAGTAATTAAACTCTATGCTTAAAACTTCATCGAAAAAAATCGTCCTTCTCTCTGTAAAATCAATGAATATTTCATTCATATCAGCTATGCAGACTCAATGAGCTAAATAATTTTGCGTTAAAGAAATACAGAAATTCTTATACAACTCATTCTACATATATTGTTGCTTACATTTTACATAAGTGAAAAATAGGCTTCGTTGTAGAAATAATCAAATTTGGATGATGATTTAAACTCAAATATATTGTAATTGCGTTGCTTCAGTATGTAGATGCACAGAATTTAAGCAAAAATAAAGCGGTTTTAGGACGGATACAACACTCAATATGAATTAAAAAGAACTTTAAAAATCACGATTTTGAGACAAGACGGATGCCATATTTCATTTTGAAGTGGATCACGTGATCTTTTCATATCATGGTCAAGTGATCGCTTCATATAAGAGGTGTAGTTAATATTTTAATTTTTATTTAAAAAACTACTGAGAATATATTTTGCTGAAATTTATTTTATATATTTTATGGAATAATTTGAATATTAACTAAATATTTCGAAGCAATTTGTGAATTTTAAATCCGCTTAAAAAATGTTTGAAAAATTAGGCGCCATAGGGTACAATGTATTTCATTTTTTCAACCCGGCTTCAATCCAAAACTAATTGGGTGATATTATTCATTTATATTCCCATAGGTCCTACAGACTGTCTGAATAACGTACTAAAATGTCATTTTGATTAAGTCATTTTTACGGCAGTTATCGTGCTAACGGACGGACAGACAGACAGAATGAACAAAGTCATAAACAACTTTGTTTTAAAGTGTTAAAAAGGGATTTCAGATGTGCATTCATTCTGGTCGATTTAGTATACATCAGTTGTTTTAGCTCTCGTAGTTGCGTTGGGTGCTTTGATATACTGACACTGCGTTTTTAGTGCTGTGATTTCTTATAGGGTAGAATACCCGCCGGTCTCACTAGTAAATATAAATGCCAAAAGAAAGAAAATATTAGTTAATGCCTGTAGCAAAAGTCATGTGCTGCTTATATCAATTGTTTAAAATGAAATCTTTGAAAATTACGTACTCAAACATGTAAGCGTCTACAGAGAAAGAACGTAATATAATAATACAAGAAAGACCAATCATGCATAAAGCATTGATCATGAAACACTTTCCAAGTTCAATGCAATTTTATACAAACATCTCTAAAATGCGATACATTCCTCGGTAATGTTTTTTAAATTATCACAATACTACATTAATTTATTATATTGGAAAACATAAAACATAAAAAAAAATGAACTTCATACAAATGACGGCATTGAAATATAAATTGCCTAGTTTAAACATTTCTAAAATGCGATACATTCCTCGGTAATATTTTTAAAATTATCCTAATACTACGATAATTTATTATATTTGAAAATTTCATCGAAAACAAATGACGTCATCGAAATATAAATTGCCTCTCTATAAAAGCAGTATTTCAATCACAAATAATTTCCCATTCATGTCATTCATCACAGTACTATAATAATTCATTTTATTTAAAAATTTAAACCATGGAGGCACAAGTAATTCAACTCTATGCTTAAAACTTCATGGAAAAAATCATCTGCTTCTTGGTGTAAAATCGATCAATGTTTCATTCATATCAGTTATATTGCAGTCTCCATGAGCTAAATAATTTTGCGTTAAAGAAATGCAGTAATTCTTATACAACTCATCTCATCTACATCTTTTGGTGTTTACTTTCTCCATAAGTAAAAATTAGGCTTCGTTGTAGAAATAATCAAAATTTGATGATCATTTAAACTCAAATATATTGTAATTGTGTTGTTTCAGCATGTAGATGCACAGAATATAAGCAAAATAAAGCGGTTTTAAGACGGATACAACACTAATTTTTAATTAAAAAGAACTTTAAAAATCACGATTTTGAGACAAGATGCATGCCATCTTTTATTTTGAAGTGGGTCACGTGATCTTTTCATATCATGGTCACGTGATCGCTTCATATAAGAGGTGTAATTATTATTTTAATTTTTATTTAAAAAACTACTGACTATATTTTTCTGAAATTTATTTTATATATTTTATGGGATAATATGAATATTTCCTAAAACTTTCGAAGCAATTTGTGAATTTTACATTCGCTTAAAAATGTTTGAAGAATTAGTTCCCACGTGGTTCAATGTATTTCATTTTTTCAACCCGGGTTTTATCCAAAACTAATTGGGTAATATTATTCATTTATATTCCCATAGGTCCGTCTGAAAAACAAACTAAAATGTTATTTAATAAAGTCATTTTTACAGCAGTTGTCATGCTAACGGACAGACAGACAAAAAAAATGAACAAAGTCATAAACATTTTTCAACTTATGTTATAAAGTGTTAATAAAAATCAAATTTCAGTTACTCAATATACAAAAAGGGTAAAATAATTTTTTCAATTTATCAGAAAAGAACCAATAAATGCGTTCTAAATGAAAATTTCACTTTAATTTATGAATCCAATTTTTTTTGTTTCGTAATTTTGTGTGCTACCTAAAGAAATGATAAAAAGTTGGTCTTAACTTCAGTTGGGAATTTCTTATTTAGTATACAGTACTCGTATAATAAAAGTTTAATTGAATTTAAAGTACTACATAAGAATCGTGATAAAAAGATATTTCCCACCAGTACTTTAAGCCAATATTTTAAAGTATTCGCATTTTTATTATTTTGTATGCATTTTTTAAGTTGCATTAAATAACAAAGGATGACATTTTTCATTTCTGCCATCCCGAATATACAAATTTTCAAAATACGTTTAGCATAATCTTCGTTTTTTATTTTGCTCAGTATTTTACTTAATGTAATTTTTGAAATTGAACAGAAAGTGTATATTTTTCATAATAGTCGCCTTACTTGATTCAGCTACATAATTGTTTGTTTTTGACAACAAACGCCTTGAAGATTAAAAATCGAATTATAAAGTCTATTTTAGACGATAAAATGTAAAATCATATTCGAGAAACTTTGTTGATTTACACGAAAATTAAAAATTTCGTAACAGAATACTTTTGTTTGAGAGCAGGCAATAAATGTATCTTAAAATATGCGTGAAATTAACAAGCTGAAGTTTAAAAATTTCGTTTCAATGTAATTATATTTCAATTTTAATTTTTACTTTTTCATTCTATGCAATATAGAGACTGAATAGAGTAATAATATTGATTTTGATGCAAATATATGTTTTAAGAGCGCTTGAACACGTTTTGACTATTTTTGGAGCGATGGCCGCCAGTCTGTCTATGGTCGATTTTTTTGTATTCGATAGTAGCCACAAATATAAATGGATTTTCACGAAACTTTATATCCGGCTTTGTTATCAAGAAATCTTAAACTAGATAGAATTTTTAATTTTTTAAAATTCGAGCGAAAACTTCGAAATTTATAGGAAATTTTATATTTTCTAACATGACTGCATAGGACGAAATTTGACATTACATACATAGAAAGGTTTATATATATGGTTCAATGATCACGTGAGTTAATACACGTAATTTCAATCATTGTTGTAAGAATTTGCTACGATACAATTTTTTTTCGTGATGTCACTACCCCCTCCCAGGGGGGGGGATTTTCAAATAATGTTTCAATTAAAAACTTTATCAAGCCCTTTAAAGTGAAGGGTAATAAGCTATATTTGTAATCATTCTTAACTCCCACATAACTTACTGCTCCCATATCGACTTAAAAATCCAAACTACCAAGCGGGCTATTAAAGTCCTGCATCCCCTGCTCTGTAGAGGATCGTCCCTTTTCCTGGAGAATAAACTTCTCCTCTACAAATAAGCCATTGCACCTTTGTTTTTGTACGCCTGCCCCGTCTGGGGTTCGACAGCAAAAACGCCTATTGGGAAATTGCAACTTATCCAAAATAGACTTCTACGTATGATCACCAAGAGTCTTTGGTTTGTCCAAAACGAGGTTATTAATCACGATCTTAAAGTCTCTGGCGTTGAAGAGCAAATTCGAAAGCTCACATAAAATTTTTGCACCCACAACTTTGAGAAAGCCTGCCTGACAGATGAGGATCTAAACTATGACCTGCATTCTACGTCCAGAAAACGCCGACTGTAAAATATTATTTCTGACTCAATGCGAATTTTCAGTCCACGAGCATTGAGAACTCGCCTACCACCCCTGCCTCTGACTGTTTAACTCAAAGTCCGGAATAGAGATGGCGCTACAGTACAGCCTTAGCGGTACTGCAAGCCATCCCTTGTAAACACCATGAAGGTGAAATATACACACTCCTCGTACCACTAATTAGGAAAGAAGCTACGATGAGCTATGCGTTCTTGCAGTACAAACCAGATTTTTCATTCGTGAGTACTATTACGACTACCCTGTAAACTTTTTTTCCCTTCTCTCTTCTCTCTTAATTTTCCACATTTTTTAACATTTTACAACATAGTTGAAAAGTGTTTATGACTTTGTTCATTCTGTCTGTCTGTTAGCACGATAACTGCCGTAAAAATGACTTTATCAAAATGAAAATTTAGTATGTTGTTCAGACGGTCTGTGGGACCTATGGGAATATAAATGAATAATATCACCCAAATAGTTTTGGATTGAACCCGGGTTGAAAAAATGAAGTATATTGAACCCTATGGGACCTAATTTTTCAAACATTTTTTAGGCGAATTTAAAATTCATAAATTGCTTTGAAAGTTTTAGGAAATATTCAAATTATCCTATAAAAAATATGAAAAAATTTTCAGCAAAATATATTCGGTATGTTTTTAAATAAAAATTAAAATAATAATTACACCCATGTTATGTGATGAGTTAACGTGACCCACTTCAAAATAAAATGTCATCCATCTTGTCAAAATCGTGATTTTTAAAGTTCTTTTTAATTTATATTTAGTGTTGTATCCGTCCTAAAACCGCTTAATTTTTGCTTAATTTCTGTGCATCTACATTCTGAAACAACGCAATTACAATACATTTGAGTTTAAATGATTAATGTCATCCATCTTGTGTCAAAATCGTGATTTTTAAAGTTCTTTTCAATTTATATTTAGTGTTGTATGCGCCCTAAAACCACTTTATTTTTGCTTAACTTCTGTGCATCTACATTCTGAAACAACGCAGTTACAATACATTTGAGTTTAAATGATTAATGCTATCCATCTTGTGTTAAAATCGTGCTTTTTAAAATTCTTTTCAATTTTTATTTAGTGTTGTATGCGCCCTAAAACCACTTTATTTTTGCTTAACTTCTGTGCATCTACATTCTGAAACAACGCAGTTACAATACATTTGAGTTTAACTGATTAATGCCATCCATCTTGTGTCAAAATCGTGATTTTTAAAGTTCTTTTCAATTTATAGTGCTGTATGCGCCTTAAAACCGCTTAATTTTTGCTTAATTTCTGTGCATCTACATTCTGAAACAACGCAATTACAAAACATTTGAGTTTAAATGATCAATGCCATCCATCTTGTGTCAAAATCGTGATTTTTAAAGTTCTTTTCAATTTATATTTAGTGTTGTATGCGTCCTAAAACCGCATTATGTTTGCTTAATTCTTGTGCATCTACATTCTGAAATAATGCAATTACAATATATTGGAGTTTAAATGATAATCACACTTTGATTATTTCTACAACGAAGCCTAGTTTTCACTTTTGGTGAATGTAAGCACATAAAGATGTAGGATGAGTTGTATAAGAATTGCTGAATTTCTTTAACACAAAATTATTTAGCACATTGAGTCTGAAATCTGATATGAATGAAACATTCATTGATTTTACATAGAGAACAGAGGATTTTATAGCAGACTTTTCCGATGAAGATTTAAGCATAGAGTAAAATTACCTTTACCTCCATGGTTTTAAGTTTTAAATAAAATAAATTATTGTAGTATTGTGATGAATGGAGTGGAATAAAAGTGTATGAATGAAATATTTACAGCTTTTACATAGAGAGCCAGGCGATTTATATTTCAATGGCGTCATTTGAATTTAGTTCATTTTATCGATTTTTTCGGTTGTTGTTCAAGTTTTCAGTTTTCAAATGTAATAAATTTTTGTATTTTTTTGATAATTTTAAAAATATTACCGCTGAAAGTATCGCATTTTAGAGATGTTTAAACTATGCGACTTATATTTCAATGACGTCATTTAAATAAAGTTCATTTTGTTCGATGAAGTTAAGTTTTCAAATATAATAAATTAATGTAGTATTGTGATAATTTAAAAAATATTACCCCTGAATGTATCGCATTTTAGAGATGTTTAAATAAAATTTCATTGCAGTTGGAAAGTGTTTCATAATAAATGCTTTATGCATGATTGATCTTTCTAGTTTTACTTTTCCTCGAGACATCGTCACAGCCAATCATCTACAAGTATCAGTAAAACGGAATGCTCAAACGAACATCGCATCCCTATACACTATATGCTAAAGAAAATTGCTTACTATTCGACGTTGGGATCCGAAGGTTCTCCCTTAGGTGCTCCGAAATGCGAACTCCTTGACGTTGTAATTATTTGGAGCCACAACGCCGATTTTCCAAAAATATTTTCTTGTAAAATTTGGAAAGAAAAATGGATTTTTGTATGAGAAAGTAGAGTTTAGACACACTGCAGTTAATTAATTTTGGAATACTTTCTTTACTCTGAAAAAAAATAATATTGAATTTTAAAATTGTATATACAGTATAATGTCGATACAATATGGTTGTCGGGGAAACATACAACACTTCGAGTTCCGCAATATATTATAAGACCCCAAGTTAATAATAAATTTTGTTTCAGGAGACATTTCCTTTACACCTATATATCCTTATTCGCACTACATCGAGCTTCTACTGTACAAATTATAGAAAGGTTGAAATTAAATTACGATATGCATGACTTAAGAAAGTTCTTTCCAGAAATAGGACTAAGTGTCAACGAATACAGATTAACTTAACTCGACTTTCTCATATCAGCAAAATCCGGCTTCAGTAGCTTTTTTTCTTCAATTTTACAAGAAAATTTTTGAAAAATCGTTATCGTGAGTTCAAATGATTACTATTATACCGTATTACCCTTCCCTTTAAGGGGCTTGAAAAATATCATTCGATTGATACTTTACTTGAGAATGTACCCTCGGGGGATAACTTACCTCTCCCCTCCAAGGAGACCTAATGACGTCACAAAAAAACTGATGTGGACAGCACATGACTTTCGCTGCAGACTTATATCCACGTTCTCCTTATTTCAATTAAATTTAATTCACTTTTAATTCAATTTTCGTTCTCATATGGTAACTGGACTTATTTTCAAAGGTGGAGTAGAGAAAATACGAAAAAACTAAAATATCTCGAGAACGGTTAGTCCTAGTGTAATGCGGTTGGTCTTATTCTTTTCTTTGTTAAACATTATAAAATAAGCATTTAATGGATATATTTGATCATACGGGTCTTTTTTATTTAAAATTTTGACGATTTTTGCGGGTCATTTTGCAGAAAAAAAAAGCAGGTTACATTTTTCCGAATCGTACCAAAATCCAATCAGCAGCAGAGCGACCCAAAAGTGACTTATCTACTGAATTTTATGAAATTAGATCCATTAGTTTTTTAGCTAGAGTAGATAAAGGTAATTTTTGCGGACCATTTTGCAAAAAAAAAATGTGGGTTCTATCTTTACGAATCTTACCAAAAACTAATCTGCATCAGGGTCTCACCCAAGTGACTTACCAGTCAAAGTTTATGAAATCCGGTCCAATAGTTTTTTAGTTAGAGTGGATACATACATTGCATAGACAAACACACACACACAGACGTTAAGCTAAAAATAATTTTTTCGTGTTTTAGAGGTCTCGAAACGTGTAGATCTGTCGAAAACTCGAGTTGTGATTTTAGGTATGATTCCAATACTTTCCTTATACATTACCATGTATTGCAGGGAAAGTAACAAAAAAAATTTTTTGTGGGCAGCACATGACTTTCCTTATATAATACAATGAATTTACTACTTTTACAGTAAAAAAAATAAATTTTTTATAGTAGTTATTTATATTCTTTCCAAGGTATTGAATTTTCGTCAATGAGTCGTCATTTTCCATGACGTCATCATCAATGAGTCGTCATTGATTTAGCGTCATTTTTATCAATTTGGCGAGTTTTTCGTTAATTTAGCAACATTTCAGAAAGTCGCCAAGTTGGCGAAATTCCACCAAATTCTTCGTCAAAATCTCGCCAAGCGTTATGGACGAAGATATAAGTTATTCTTACAGCAGATAAATGACTATTGGCGTTCAAAAGTATTACTCAAAGTATCTTTTTTCATGAATGGAACGAGCAAGATCCACGAGAATGATATCACCAAATTTATCGCATAGTATTACATATGAAAAGTGAACATATTTCTCAATAGGAAATATTTTTTTTATTTTATATGACAGTTTGATAATTTTTTTGAAAAATGTGCAATATCTCGAGAACGGTTCATGTTAGCGTTCTAAAACTTATGTCAATCATTTTCTAATGAAGAATTACATAAGAAATATCTATTTGTGTAACTTTATTAGCGGTTTTGATTTTTTGACGATTGTTTCAAAATTTCATTCAAAATTTTAGGTGGGTTCTGAACATTCGATTGCGTATAAAAAGAACTGGTTTCCAGTCTTTACGGATTGTGAGTTTTGTACCAAATGTTGTTCGAATCGGTCCATTCGTTCGTCAGTTATCGTCTCCACGGACTCACTGACACACACACACACAGACACACAGACATCATTTCAAAAATGTTTGATTCATGATCAGGGATGCTTGAAACGTGCTCTGCCGTCGAAAACTTGAATTCGAATTTTCGACCCCGTCACAATACTTTCCTTATACAGTATGTATATAAAGAAAGTAATAATATGACGGCTATCTTTCACATCAATAATTCAAATTATTACGTTTCGCGGTCATTGAGCTATAACTAAAACCTTTTATGCATGATTGTCAAATATTGTCTTATGCCACCATGATTAAAAGTATAAAATTTCGAGGTTTTCGCTCAAAGTTTTCGAGAAGTTTGCATATATATATGCAAGCTTCGCGAATATATGTATATACATCGCGCATATATATATATATATATATATATATATATATATATATATATATATATATATGTATATATATATATATATGTATATATATATATATATATATATATATATATATATATACATATATATGCAAACCCATAAAAAATGAGCTACAGCCGCGAAAATAGGTATACAAATGTCGGTATACAAATAGGTATATAATTATACGAATGATCAAACTGTCAGCGCATGTCATTTTAAGAGTTTTGCATGTGATCAAACTGTCAGCGCCAATGTCATCAAACTGTCAGTGCCAATCATAGAGTTCATGCAATATGCATGAGAACGAGGCATCATGTAGCATTTAAAACGATTGGTATTCTCATTCACGGGCAATGGGAACTGGATTTTCTGCTTTGATACTGCAAGTTAGGAAAAAAGATACCTTTGAGACGTACTCGACGGTGTTACAAACAAGTGTAGGATTTAAAGAGAGGTGGCATCATAGGTTTAAGAGAAGCTGGCTAGTCCAATAGATACCATCTTTATCGGAGCAATATGGTAGTTGCTCGGTGTTGGCCATAGTAGACCAGAGAAGGCACCTGTAACCATCGCAGAGGCTTAGAACGCCCCAGTCAGACGACTACTCGAGAGGATCGTGCAGTCAGGAGAGGAGCCACGTCCACATCGATAGCGTCGCTATGTGCCTTTCGAAGGCATTTACCATCCTCCATGCACCCTGTATCAAGGGATATACAGGGAAGGGATACACAGGATCATCAGAATGTGAAATTAGATGTCGAAGTCCATTAGGGCGGCTACCACTGACCCGTCAACATAGGCAGAGCCGTTTGCATTAGTGTCAAGCTCTGTCGGCTTTGACAAAGTCCGATTTTGTTTTTAGCAACGAATTCCGTTCCTCTCTCAGTGGTGGTGACTACCGTATACGTGTGTGGAGAAAGACTGGCCAGGTACTGAATCTGTATTTGTGTCGAATGGCACACGGCCACCACACGTGGTGTGTTGTAGTATAGGGAGCCATCTCGCAGGACAGCCGGTTCTGCCTATGCTGTTAAGAATCTCAGGTTCTATTTACCAGTAAGACAACGCCCGACCGCATACTGAACAATTTTCTGAACGGTGTCTTCGACGATTTAATACCCTCCCATGATCAACCAGATAAAAAATTCCCCCAGATCTATCACCGATCTATCACCGATAGAACGCATGTGGCAGAATCTTCGGCAAAGAGACATAAGCAACTTTTTTACTCTTTTGCCCCGAATATCGGTTCGTATAGATGCCAGGGCAAGATATACTACTAAAATGTCATCTTTTTGTTTCCACTATTTCTTAATAAAAGGTTTTTTTTTTGCTCCCAAATTTTAATCATTTGCAGATTTCCTCAAACAATATACAGGTTGTCCCAAAAAGATTGAAACGCGCTTTAATTCTTTACTTGTTGGAGATAAGTGGGCAATGTAAATCTCAAAAATGTTGAAAGTAAGGTAGGAAATAAGACTACATTAATGAAATTGTCCTCCCATTAATTTTCAAAAAGTTACACTTTTATACGACCCCATTAGACAAATTTGATCAATCAGAAAATTTTTATATTTAATGCAACAAGATGATTAAAAAAACCCGCATATCTGTATCTTTAAATTCAACTGAATTATGATAAAGGAAAAAATCTGAATTATGCCACTTTTCCGTACCACGTAAAAGGTTGTTTCATCAGTGAAAATAGGGAACATAAATAAATGGACAATGGAAATTGTTTAGATCAAAAATACGTTAATACGTCTCAAAATTTTTTATCACAAATGTATCTATATAAAGCATTACACAGACAGAGATCATGTAAAGCAGTGGTACTCACTACGTTGTTGGGTATCCTATGTATTATTATCCAGTTTTATCTTTTTTGTGCTATGTCACAAATTTACATTTCTAATTTGATATAGGGTCCCCATTCACAATGTTCAATTTTCAATTAAATATAACTCGCTCAATTTTAGAGATACAGATATGCGGTTTTTTAATGATTTTGTTGCATTAAAAATAAAAAATTTCTGATTGTCCAAATTTGTCTAAGGGGGTTGTATAAAAATTTAAAAAGTGTAACTTTTTGAAAGTTAATGGGAGGATTATTTCATTAACGTAGTCTTATTTCCTACCTTACTTTCAAAATTTGTGCAATTTGTATTGCCCACTTATCTCCAACAGATAAAGAATTACAGCGTGTTTCAAACTTTTGGGGACATCTTGTATACATACCGAGTTTCGCCGCTGTTACTAACTTTCTTATGGATGCATATAATTTTTTGTAACAGAGTGTGTTTTTTTGCAATTGAGTTTATAAAGGGAAGATTATAGGCATACAGGTCCATGGATAGAACATCGTCTGTTTAGACAGAAATTAATTGTTCGATTTCCCCAGAGACATGAGTTTTTTTTATAGACAATATCATTGCAAAACTACCCGTAAAACCTTTCTAAATATTAACATTTTTATTATTTTGTTTGTATAAATTAAATTTTGTCAAATTAAAAAAGACGTATTTTTTTTTTTTTTACGAATATATCAAATTTCACTATGCTCTCAGAATTAATTTTTTTTAATCAATATTTTTATTGCATTTTCGCAAAGTTAAGACGAAAGTACATTATTTTTCATAAAAGCTGCTTTGTTGTTTTTACTTGATTAGTTTTCTTGTTTATTTTTCGACGCGGGTTGAAAACTAAAAATTGAATTATGAGTATACATATACAGCGAAGCGCTGGTGCATATTTGAGTAATTTTTTTTTTATTTACGCAGAAATTCAAGTTTTCATGTTAGGGTTTTTCTTTTTTATCCGAGATCAAAGATTGATGGATGTTTCTGGAAGTAAACATTGAACATTTTTCTTTGAAAATTCAACTTTTATTTAGATGTGATATATTTATTTTTCGTTGCAAAATACATATAGCAGTTTTAAGTTTATATAAAGGGAGTAAAATATCGGCGACGGCTCCAGACCGAGATAGCGAGCCGAAACAACTTTTTATAAGATAAAATTCCAATAATGGTAATAAAGTTTTGTTTATATCTGTGCACGGTTTACAACAAGGGAATTTTGCTTACTGTTTATAGGTAAATAAAATATCGTAATTTGTATACAAAAAAATATAAACATTTTGGACTATTATATCTTCGAACCTAATAGATAAAAATATCAGCAATTTATAGTTACTTTGTCGGAAATGGGGTACCATTTATGAATATACAGGAATAATTTCAATATTTTGATAATGTGAACTACTTCATCGAAAAAGTATTTAATAACGTTTTTATCCTTTACTTCTCTTCGCCAACTGTCATTCAAAATATCTTCTAAACCAGCTTTCCAAAATAGAAAATCTTAAAATATCGAAACTGTAACCCCTATATTTCTAAAATCTAAATATCCAAAATCCAATTATATATCTTTAAAGGACTTTCAAAGCGCTATAAATTAATTCCATACTGTTTGTTCACAGCTAGCACTTTTCATTTTCGAGATATAAGCATTAAAATCTTTAAAACCGCAAAATCTTCAATCTTCTTTAACTAGGCAAGACGATTGCTCAAAAACTATGAGAGATTTGTAAAATTAAACTATTGATCTGTATTTCTTACTTAATATTTTTGTCACTTACTGTTTTTATTTATGCACACTAAAATATATGGGTAAACATACACACAAAAACAATGTTTGCTGCTACTGGAATAACACTTTTAAACAGGTAAATTTCCAGTTACACACTTAACCAAGAAAGATTAATCATGCATAAAGAGCACTGATGATGAAACACTTTCCAACTAAAATGCAATTTTATTTAAACATCTCTAAAATGCGATACATTCAGCGGTGATATATTTTTAATTATCACAGTACTACAGTAATTTATTAAATTTGAAAAATTAAAACTTCATCTAAAAAAATTAACTTTATTTAAATGACGTCATCGAAATATAAATCGTTTGGCTCTTTATGTAAAACCAATGAATATTTTATTCATATCACTTTTATTCCAAACTTCAGAGCTGAATGCTTTTAAGCGAGAAAAGTAAGCAATTTTTATACAACTAATTTTACAATTACCTGTTTACATTCTGCAGCCATTAAAATTAGACTTCGTTGATGTCTGCCAAAGTTTTATGATCATTTAAACTCAGAAACATTGTAATTTCGTTGGCACAGAATATCCACAGACAAGAAAGATCAATCATGCATAAAGCATTGATTATGTAACACATTCCAACTTCAATGCAATTTTATTTAAACATCTCTAAATGCGATACATTCCTCGGTAATATTTTTAAAATTATCATAATACTACATTCATTTATTATATTTGAAAACTTTATCGAAAACAAATGAAATTTATTCAAATGACGTCATCGAAATATAACAAGCCTTACTCTCTCAATAAAAGGTGCACTTCATTCACAAACATTTTTCCATTCATTTCATTCATCACAATACTATAAAAATTTATTTTATTTAAAAGCATAAGACCATGCAGATACAAGTAATTAAACTCTACGCTTAAAACTTCCTGGAAAAAATAGTCCTCTCTGTAAAATAAATTGATATTTCATTCATATCAGCTATATTGCAGACTCCATGAGCTAAAAAATTTTGCTTTAAAGAAATGCAGCAATTCTTGTACAACTCATTCAACATCATTTGGTATTTACATTTTCCATAAGTGAAAAATAGGCTTCGTTGTAGAAATAATCAAAGTTGGATGATCCCTTAAACTCAAATATATTGTAATTGCGTTATTTTTGTATGTAGATGAACAGAATTTAAGAAAAATAAAGCGGTTTTAGGACGAATACAACACTACATATGAATTAGAAAGAACTTTAAAAATCACGATTTTGACACAAAATGGATGCCATATTTTATTTTGAAGTGGGTCACATGATCGCTTCATATAGTGGTTACGTTATCGCTTCATATAAAAGGTGTAATTATTATTTTAATTTTTATTCAAAAATCTACTGAATATATTTTGCTGAATTTTTTTATTAACACTTTCCAACAAAGTTGAAAAGTGTTTATGACTTTGTTCATTCTGTCTGTCTGTCTGTCTGTCTCTCCGTTAGCACGATAACTGCCGTAAAAATGAAATAATCCAAATGAAGTATTAGTATGTTCTTCACAGACGGTCTGTGGGACCTATGGGAATATAAATGAATAATATCACCAAATTAGCTTTGGATTAAACCCGGGTTGAAGAAATGAAATACATTGAACCTATGGGACCTAATTTTTCAAACATTTTTTAAGCGGATTTAAAATTCACAAATTGCTTTGAAAATTTTAGGTAATATTCAAATTATCCCATAAAATATATAAAAAAAGTTTCAGCAAAATATATTCAGTAGTTTTTTAAATAAAAATTAAAATATTAATTACATCTCTTTTATGACGCGTACACGTGACCCTCTTCAAAATGAAATATGGCATCCATCTTGTCTCAAAATCGGGATTTTAAAAGTTCTTTTTAATTCATAATGAGTGTTGTATTCGTCCTAAAACCGCTTTATTTTTGCTTAAATTCTGTGCATCTACATACTGAAACAACGCAATTACAATATGTTTGAGTTTAAATGATCATCCAAATTTGATTATGTCTACAACGAAGCCTATTTTTCACTTATATAAAATGTAAACAACAAAATATGTAGAATGAGTTGTATAAGAATTGCTGTATTTCTTTAACGCAAAATTATTTAGCTCATGGAGTCCTCATAGCTGATATGAATGAAATATTCATTGATTTTACAAAGAGAAGGGCGATTTGTTTCGATGAAGTTTTAAGCATAGAGTTTAATTACTTGTAACTTCATGGTCTTAAGTTTTTAAATAAAATAAATTATTGTAGTATTGTGATGAATGAAATGAATGGGAAAATGCAAATGAATGAAATGCTGCTTTTATAGAGAGAGCCAGACGTCATATATTTCGATGGCGTCATTTGAATAAATTTCAGTTGTTTTTGATGAAGTTTTCAAATATAATAAATCATTGTAGTATTATGGTAATGTTAAAGACATTACCGAGAAGCCAGGCGATTTATATTTAATTGACGTCATTTGAATGAAGTTCATTTTTTTTATGAACTTTTAAGTTTTCAAATATAATAAATAATTGTAGTATTATGATAATTTTTAAAATATTACCGAGTAATGTATCGCATTTTAGAGATGTTTAAATGATATTGCATTGAAGTTGGAAAGTATTTCATAATCTGTGCTTTATGCATAATTGATCTTTCTTGTTTTGTATATGAGAAAGTTTTCACATTTTAAAATAAATATGGTAGATAACAATTTTTTAAATTTTCTAATAAAATTTATTATTATAGTATTGTGATGAATTAAACGATTGGAAAAATGATTATGAATGAAATGCTGCTTTAATATATAGGCGATTTATGTTTCGATGACGTCATTTGAATAAAGTTCATTTGTTTTCGATGAAGTTTTCAAATATAATAAATTATTGTAGTGTTATGATGATTTTAAAAATATTACCGAGGAATGTATCGCATTTTAGAGATGTTATATTTCAATGCCGTCATTTGAATGAAGTTCATTTTCTTCGATTAATTTTTCAAATATAATAAATTAATGTAGTATTGTGATAATTTTAAAAATATTACCGAGGAATGTATCGCATTTTAGAGATGTTTAAATGAAATTGCATTGAAGTTGGAAAGTGTTTCATAATCTATGCTTTACGCATGATTGATCTTTCTTGTTTATTATACGCTGATAAGACCATTTCAAACAGGTAAAGAAGTAAAATAAGATGTTCCTTTTATGTACTTGTTTACCTGCTTGAATGCATCCCTATTAAAAAGCTTATTTAAGCAGTTAAGCAAATGGGTAGCAGGAAAATATGTGTGGAAAATTACCTATTTAAAACTGTCTTTTTAGCACAAAATAAAATATAACCTTTATCCTGTGCAATTCTTATAATAGTAAAATATAATATTCTTGCTAATAATATTCTTGCTAATAATAAAAAAAAATTGAGAAGATTCAAAATAAATTTTTGAGATACATTTGTTATAAAGGTAATGGTATTTGTACCAGTGACATGTCTCCTTTGTCCATCATATATGCTTACTACATTATAGCACATATTATGTGAAGTCTATATATGTCTATAGTTTAGAAGATATTCCGAGTGAAAGTACAGAAAAGTGAAGCGAAAACCCGCTGAGATAAAACTTTTTAATTTAGTTTTTCGACAAAGTACTTCAAAATATCAAAATATTGAAATTATTTTTATATATTCATAAATAATACCCCCATTTTCCGACAAAACATGAATAAATAGCTAATATTTTTATCTATTAGGTTCGTAGACATAAGGGTCCAAAGTGTTTACATATTTTGTGTACGCCCCGATTTCAGCGCTGTACCCCGGCCATTCACGACAAAAAAAAATTGAATTTTAATTAATAGTCATTACAAACACATAACACTAAATGAACATATATTTTGCTATAAATATTCTAAGAAATTTTTCCTTTATTGTGCTATGATATAGAGAAAGTATTGTTTTCCAAACAACTCAAATTCAAGATTTTAACGTTAAAGTACCATCTTGGCCACCGAAATTTATTTCTATATTTTAGGAAATTTATCTATTTGTGTGTTTATGAGGAGTGAATATTGTAACTGAAGAGCAGGTACACACACGCATATGTATAAGAAGATCATGTGTCGATACAATGTGCGAAAAACTAGAACTAGATAGAATATTTTGCTTCGTAGAATGTTTTGTAGAATTTTAGGATATACATAATATTCGTTCCCATACAGATCAATAGTGAATACCGAAACAATGATATTTCTATAGTTAATACAGGGGTATACTATTACATACAATACATTGGTATAGCCAATCAAGAGACAAAACGTATAATCAAAATTGGTATCACGTCTGCATTCAATAAATAAAATCAAAGACAAAGCGTCTTTAAAACGAAATGTCTTTTATTTAAAACATCCTAAAAGACGTGCAAAACATATATTAACAAGAAAGATCAATCATGCTTAAAGCATTGATTATGAAACACTTTCCAACTTCAATGCAATTTTATTTAAACAAGTCTAAAATGCAATACATTCCTCGTTAATATTTTGAAACTTATCACAATACTGCATTATTTTATTATATTTGAAAACTTAAACCTTCATCGAAAAAAATGAACTTCATTCAAATGACGGCATTGAAATATAAATTGCCTGGTTTAAACATCTCTAAAATGTTATACATTCCTCGGTAATAGTTTTAGAATTATCATAATACTACGATAATTTATTATATTTGAAAACTTCATCGAAAACAACTGAAATTAATTCAAATGACGTCATAGAAAAAATAACACGCCTGGATCTCTCTATAAAAACAGGATTTCATTCATAACTTTCTCCCATTCATTTCATTCATCACAATACTATAATAATTTATTTCATTTAAACAATTTGTTTAAGACCATGGAGCTACAAAAAATTAAACTCTATGCTTGAAACTTCATCGAATAAAATCGTCCTTCTCTTTATGAAATCAATTAATATTTCATTCATATCAGCCATGCAGACTCCATGGACTAAATTTTTTGTGTTAAAAAAATACAGGAATTCTAATACAACTCATTCTATATATTTTGCTGTTTACATTTTACATAGGTGAAAAATAGGCTTAGCTGTAGAAATAATCAAATTTAGATGAGCATTTAAACTCAAATATATTGTCATTGCGTTGTTTCAGTATGTAGATGCACAGAATTTAAGTAAAAATAAAGTAGTTTTAGGACGGATACAACACTCAATATGAATTAAAAAGAACTTAAAAAAATCACGATTTTGAAACAAGATGGATGCCATGTATCATTTTGAAGTGGGTCATGTGATCGTTTCATATCATGGTCACGTGATCGTTTCATATAAGAGGTGTAATTATTATTTTAATTTTTATTTAAAAAACTACTGAATATATTTCGCTGAATTTTTTTTTATATATTTTATGGAACAATTTGAATATTACCTAACATTTTTGAAGCAATTTGTGAATTTTAGGACTCAATGTATTTCATTTTTTCGACCCGGGTTCAATCCAAAACTAATTGGGCAATATTATTCATTTATATTCCCATAGGTTCTACAGACCGTCTGAACAACGTACTAAAATTTCATTTTGATTAAATCATTTTTACGGCAGTTATCGTGCTAACGGACAGACAGACAGACAGACAGACAGACAGACAGGCAGAATGAACAAAGTCATAAACACTTTTCAACTTTGTTGTAAAGTGTTAAAAACTACCAGAGCGCTTTCGGACATATATACGTCCTTCATCAGTGGCTACATGAATAGTAAAACCATAGAATGTTTATATATATAGCGACCAGTTTAAAGCAAATTTGATATAAAAATATAAAATGGTAAATGAACTTACTACAGAATAATACAAGAAATATACACGATAATTACAAAATTTAGTTTAAACCTTTCGAACTTTTAAAAAAATACTACAATAAAAGAACTAATACAAATTTTGGAAAAACTATAAATTTTACATTGGTAGTACGAAACGTACTGTTGGCATCCGTTTAGCAGAACAAGCTCGCGATGTCAAATCTGGTAAACTTTCTACGGCTCTTGCTCAATGTGTGGTTAATGATAAATTTCTGCCCGCTTTTGAAAATCTTTCCTTTTAGTTCGTTGTAACAATCCACGTAGTATTCTTCTTTATGAATCCCTGTTTATTTATATTTACCGTGAATCGATTTGTAATTTTGTTCCCGTTCAAGTTTTAAGTTAAGCTTGGCGACTCATTCTCGACTCTATGCAACTCAAACCTCTTAATAGTTATTTGTGACGTCATTCTCAGGAAAATCAAGCTTGACGTTTTTCCAAAATTTGTATTAGTTCTTTTCTTGTAATATTTTTTTAAAAATTCGAAAGTGTTTAAACTACATTTTGTAATTTCCGTGTATATTTCTTGTATTATTCTGTAGTAAGTTCATTTACTATTTTATATTTTTATGCAAATTTGCTTTAAACTGGTCGCTATATATATAAACATTCCATGGTTTTACTATTCATATAGCCACTGATGAAGGGCGTATATAGGTCCGAAAGTGCTTTGGCAGTTTTTAATATATGTTTTGTACGTCTTTTAGGATGTTTTAAATAAAAGACCTTTCGTTTTAAAGACGCTTTGTCCTTGATTTTATAACAAAAATTATATTTGTTATTTTGAGGAAATCGTTAAATTAATGGAGAAAAATGTCATAAAATGATTGTTAAAAAAGTAAACCTTAGACGTCCAGATACAAGACATTACACGCCTAAACATTCTTTTATTTTTCAAATAGAGAATAACGAAAGAAAAATCTTGAAAACCGCATCATCAGATTCATGTTGAATCAACTAATTAATACTATACTGATCTAGGTTCCTCTATCTGTCTGGTACACTTGGTGAAAAATTAGTGACTTTTTTAAACAATTAACGTTAAACATCTTACTCTACAATACTAAACATCTTGCTCTACAGCACTAAACATCTGCTCTACAACACTAAACATGTTGCTCTATAACATAAAATGTGTTACTCTAAAGCACGAAACATCTTGCTCTACATCAAACATACATCTCGCTCTACATCAAACATACATCTCGCTCTATAACACTAAACATCTTACAACAATCCAAAGTTCTGCTGGTAACATATATATTTACATAACTTCCTTGATGAAAGTCAAGTATTTTATCACCTAACTCACATATACTTGCTTTCATCAAGGAAGTTCCGCAAGTGTTTATCTAAACATCTTGCTCTAAAATTCTAAACATCTTGTTCTACAACACTAAAGATCGTCGCCTACAACTCTAAGCAAACGTTCTGCTTAACAACACTAAACTTCTCTATTATGCGAATGAGTTTTTACCATTTTTCCTGACAGAAATCTGTTAATACTATAATGGCGCAGTAGTACGCATCTGGTAATACTATAATGATCCTTCTGTAACATTGTCTGGCAGGAACATTTTGTGACCAATTTGGCGAATTCTTCAAACCATGAACACTAAACATCTTGCTTAACAACTGCAGAGTTCGCTTCGACTATAAGAGCTTGCAATTTCGTCCCAGTAGCTCAACGGTAGAGCGTCGGATGGCCAGTTCGGAGATCCAGGGTTCGATTCCCTGTTGGTATAGCAAAGTTCTCTACAGTGGCGCTCGAGCAAATCAATCCTGCAGGTTAGTGCAAAGATGTTGGAGGTCTGAAAGTGACCTTAGTACGACGAGTAAAGATTCAGTGGATTCTGAAAGATTGAGCGCCGATTTCAAATTGAGAGGATACAAACCTGGGTAAAAATAGTAGTAGCAAGAGGCTAACCTAAGGTAAAAATAGCAGGGTACGGTCAGTCAGATTGTCAGTTGCCTGCCAATCTGGCATTAGAGGGTGGAGAATGATGAGTCCCCTTCGACGATAAAAGCTTGCAATTCGTCCCAGTAGCTCTACGGTAGAGCGTCGGCAGATCAGTTATGAGATCCAGGGATTGATTCCCGGTTGGGGGCAGCAATGCTCTTTACACAACACTAAATATTTTTTTCTACAACAGTAATCATTTTACTCTACACACCATCAAACACCATGCTTTACAACACTAAGCATCTTGCTCCACAACACCAAACATCTGCATATGGAATTTCTTGATTTAAAATTCTGGATTCGATATATCAGTGAGTTATTCTGTTGATTGAAAGCAAGTTATTTCTCAACGCGCGGGCAAAATAGCTAGTTTTTAATGAATTCAACACTGTCGATAGTATCATCTTTAACATCTTTCTTATTCTCTATTATTCCAGTTTTATGAATGCAGTAGTACATTTCGGGCCCTCTGTGATCAAAAGTGCAGTTAGTTTCTAAATTCTAAGTTACATGTATTTAACTGCTCATCACAACAGATGTAATCATTTAACTTGGTTTTATCGGATGCAAAAAGTATTCTCACTACATTGCTTGGAAGAACTGGAAAAACTGATTGGGTATTGAGAGAAAATCTGATAGTTAAATCATGACTAATCATTCGTGAGATTAGGTTTTGACGCCCCCTTACAATTTTTCTCTTGACTAAATCGTCCATTCTAGGAACTCGTAAAACTGAGTTTCGTATCATAGAGGCTCGACTGTTATTTTACATCGCTATTCATATAAAATATATTAAAATCGAATATAAAATCGAATATATATCAGCGAATGTACTTACTTGAGTAATGCTCTTTCACCGAAATAGTCACCTTTTCCCAAACTTCGTATCTCTTCTTCCACGTCCAATCTCTTTCGGGTGACTATGACCTGTAACAAAATTGATTTGTTAGCATAACAAAATTTATTTGTCAGCATTACTGCAGAATTCTGATAAATCTCCCTCTATTTTCAAGAAATTTGATAATTTAATCAGTTCCTGTTTGCGGTAGAAACTTTGTAATTCTTATTTGGGTATATGTTTGTTTTTTATTGAGTTGTTTTATATATTTTGTGTTAACTGCTGTTTTAGTCCCAGTATAATTGGGTTGTTTTCTGTACTTTAATTTAAATAAATAATTTACTTCATGCTGTGTTTCTGATAATGATAACTGTTTAGCTATTTTTTTCGACAGTTTGAGCGTTTTATTTTTAATTTACTTGAAATTTTACTACCAATTTTTATTTTATATATTTAGGTTTAAGAATTAAAATGAAAAACTACCATCAATGTAAGTGTTTTATTCATTTCGTTAAGCTTACGTAATTATGTTTTATTCAATTAACAATAAAATTGCTTTATTAATATATTCCGTATCTTTCTCGATAAGATAAAAATGTTCATTATAACACTAACTACAATGAAAATACAAAATTCCATCGCAAAGTTCTACTGAATTTGAAATTACTATTTTGTAAAAAGAAATAAAAATCTCGAAATTCCATTGTCTTCTAACAAATCTACAGCTGAAACTTGTTACTAAAAACTTTTCTTTTCCCATTATTAAATATTCAGCGATACAAATCAGTGTATGAATTCTCTAGGGAGTCTAAGTCTTTCAGATAAGTGTATATTCAAATTACTTTGCAATGAAGTTTGAGATTAGAATAATGACAATGATTTTGATTTACATATGAAACAAAGTATATTTACATTGCCTTTGCTGATGATAAAGAAAGTGTCTCCAGATACTCCTTCTCGAATGATGTACTCTCCGGAAGGGAAAAAATCCTAAAGAACAAAAAAGTTATCACATAAATATAATAACACTTTTAGTATTTCCTTTAAGAAATGAAGCAAATTACGTAACAATAACTTCGAAGGAGTTTGGATCCATCTTCTTACTTAACGTCAAGCAAAAACCGTCTTGTTGACAGTTCTTGCTTGACGTTTGTAAAGGAAAGATACTGTTTTGATCTGATGAAGAGGGATCATCAGATCAAAATTAATACTAATTTTGTAATTTCAACTAATTAGTATTGTAATTACAACTAATTTTGACTAGCTGCTTCTTCTATTCGGTGCAGCGTTCTAGAATAAATGTGACTCAGTTTGAGAATACGAATTAAATTAAAACATTTTTTACATAAATTATATTAATAAAATATTATCGGTACCTATTTACAACCCTCATGAATATTTCAATTTATGTAATCAGAGTGAAGCGTTCTTGAATAAACGGCATGCGGATAGCAATTCAGAATAAACAAATACATTCTTTTACATAAATTATACCAATAAAATATTATCAGTACCTATTAACGACCACCATGAATATTTTAATTTATATATTTAGAAACCTCATGCTCTGTGGGGCAATAGCTGTTATCTATTTAGAGCTCACCGAAGAAAGGACTTTTGAAATGACTGCCGTTAGAAAAATTGACCATTGACCCTTCCGTACATAAACAAAATATAATGAAAATTTAGACTTGTGACAAATTACATGCGAAATCGACACCAGAAGCTTATTTCAATTTTTGAAATTTTTCCTGGTCACATTTTTGCTAATTAAAATTGTGAGTTGAAATCAAATCATCCAATTAAATTTTACACACTCCCCACTTTCATATTTATTGAAAATATATATCAGTATTTCAATACTTAAAGAGAACTCTGAATGAAAAAAATGGCCGTGGCCAAAAAAAAGATTGATACACGTTGGCTGGCTTTTTACAATTCAATATGTCGATATTGCTATCCTCTCAAATTTTAAGAAAGAGCTCGAATTTCTGGATAAATAACACTTTTATTTAAGAGCACCAATAAACGTAAACAGAAACAATTTTCAGCTAGTATAGATAACTTACGAAAGCACAAAACCGTTGTCAGATACAATATAAAACAGCAATTAAATAAATGCTCAAATAACTCACAAAATAGCGGAATCTTTTCATTTCGGCGATAAGTTTGTCGTTCCTGTGTTGACTTAAGACGTTTGCTTCTGATTGGAATGTCTGAGACATGTTTGGATGCTCTGCACAATATTCAGATAACAATTTAAAAAGATGTTCAATTATTGAGATGAAAGAAAAGAGTTAGAGACGCCTTACACAAACAGTACTTGTAATCCGTCATACATCATTAAAAAGGAATTATAATCAGTCGTGTTAGTATCTATATAAATACAATTTAAGATCCGTCTGTTTATCTTATCACTATTGAAAGGCTGAACGAATTTAATGAAATTTTGATGGTTAGAATTCTTAGGGTCCCACTTAAAATTTTAAGCGTTCATCTGTCTTTTGGACTTTTCCCGTGTGGACGAAGGCGCCTCGTCGTGTGGACTGTAGCCTCTGACCAGTCTCCTCTAAGGGGATACACAAATCTGTGGATTGTTCCAAAGAGTTCCCATTCGGGCTCATGAAACAGACTTTTCCAGGTTGCAGGGAAGGAATGGCTTTTATCTTTATATCCCCAGATCCGTAGGCGATTGGAGTCGAGACTTGACGGGATCATCATCGGGTTTCTGCCCAGTGAATGGTTCGCTGACTTTGCTGCCCGAGTCGCGGTCTCGCTTGGGGGCGGATAACACCTTTTTGGTTCTCCAACCCCTTGCTAGCATTAACCAGAAGGCTGCAGCGGAGGTGACGACTTAATCTGTCCTTTGGATTGTTACTTGAGTCTCCAAATTAACGCGACTTAATTTTCTCAGCCTCTACAATAAATGTAATTTCATTTCAGCGACTATCTACTTCTGCTGAAGACTCAATAAGGATAGTTTGATTATAATCGAACATATTAAATAAATTCATTATTTAAAGCGACAAAGAATTAAAGAAATTAAACATAATATTCTAAAATAATGTATTACCGTCAATTTTGTGACATTTTATAAAACTTGCCAGATTAATCGCTAAATTTCTCTCCAAGAGAGAGCGAGAATATATAGATACACAGAGCTTTAATTTTATATTATATCTAGAAGAAAATAGAACGTTTAGATATTAAAAAAAATGCTCTAACTGTTATTAGTAAGTATTTGAAAAAAAAAATCTTTATGTTGGAAAATCTATCAATTGATTCTAAAGGTTGTAAAAGGCCTTTTTCACAAGGTGTGTTTTAAAATAGATTTATTTCTTTATTTTTGGTTATATTTTTATTTCAGCACTCTTTTATTCACTTCATTGTTTCTTGTTTTATTCACTGTTTATATTATATCTAGATGAAAATAGAGTGGTTAGATATTAAAAATGTCGCTCTAACTGTTAGCTCTAACTGTCCCTCTAACGGTAATTAGTAAGTATTTGAAAAAAAAATCTTTAGTTTGGAAAAACTATCAATCTATTCCAAATGTTGTAAAATGCCTTTTTCACCAGATGTGTTTTTAATATTTATTTCTTTCTTAATTTTTGGTTATATTTTTATTTCAGCACTCTTTTATTCATTATTTCATGTTTTATTCACTGTTCTTTTATTCACTATTTTTAATGTTTTAATTGAATTTAATTGATAAAGTTAGCTTATACACTTTTCGAAACCGGTCACTTCCTTCATACTTTGTATAATTATCTTCATAATTGCACAGGTTTTTTTAATTCTGAAGTAGTTTTCCATTATTTCATCGAAAAATATTTGAATTTAATTGGTGAAAATTCTTATGAAGCTATCCGAAAACCATTGTTTTCATTTAACTTTGCTATACTTTTTATTCTCTAGTTTATCTACTTTTTTCCAGAATTTTTTAAGTGGTTTGTTCGATTAATAAAGTTAGTGCTTATAGCTTCTGAGACAGATTGATTTTCCACACTTTTATTCATGCGTATTTAATAAAAAAAATTCGTGTGTTTTGCAGTTGATGTTGTTACTCATGTATTTGTAAGATACAAGTAGTGCCCCATCATAGAACACTTAGCGGGTAAATTCTTTTTATTATTTTTCCCTTTCCCTTAGGATTTTCCTTTTGTTTTTTCGAATTATCGTTTGGCAGCAATGGCCTTCTTGGGTCATGTGATGCAACTATATCTGACTAGACGCTATCTTGTCTTTGTTGGTAGGCATGCTCTGTCTAATTTATCCTAATGATTTTTGTGTTTATTGTTGATAAGTCTTTTCAGCTTTCATATGCAGTGTTCTAATAGAGTTTTTATTTTCCGAGCATTTAGAATTCACTTCATATCACAGAACACACAATTAGTTTCGCCATTATGATCGAGATTCAATTTTATTGCAATCAAATATTTTTTTTTATTGAGTTCGGTTTTATAAAGAAAAAGCGGTAAAATAGAAAATCAGATCTTTAAAATAATTCTCATCTTTACATTACGCGGTATTTTGCTCAGCAAATTTCGGATGAAACATTTTTACTTTCCTGGAAAGATTGCATGATCGCCTGAATTTGTGCTTTGAAGGACGTCATATCTCTAGGAATTATTATACATGCATAAAAAAAAGTCCAGTACTCAAAACGTTTAATTTTTTTTATTGGCATTATGGAAAAGGCCAAGAAATTTTTGAAAACTATAAAATGATTTTTCAAAACAAATGACGTTGTTAGTGATTAATTACTTTTTGTATTGTATTAGAAGAAAACATCATGTATACTAATAAATAAAGCAATGCACAATTACTGTGCATAAAATAGTGCTTTTTATGCATAGAAATGTCCTTTTTTATGCACAGTTACTGTATATAGAATATGAAACATATTACTCTCCTATTAACTTAGTAATTATGAAGTTATTTATAGTATATTTTTAGTAACCGCTTCCACTATAAAAAGAAAGACAATAGTATCAGAAGCTCAACTTATATTCTGGTCTGTCGGAAGTCGATTATTCTTTTCTCGACTGAAAGAAAAATAATTTACAAATTATTGGAAATATATTGTTGTTGTTGTTGAGACCCAGACCGTCCGACCTACCAGAAAGTGGAAATATATTGTGACGAGCTTCACAATTTGAACTCAAATTTTTAAAAATTGGTATATTTTGGACACCCCTGAATTGAAATCTAACTGTTTTCAGATATAAAAGAATTTATGAATTAGTGTATTTTATGTTGGTATATAAGTTCGTGTGTATGAGTGTGTATGTGTATGAATATGTGAAATATGTGTGTATAAGTATGTGAGAGTGTACGTGTTAGTATTTGAGAGTATGTGAGTTTGTCGAAAGCCCAGGCCAGCCGACTCGTCCGAAGACTTAGAGCAGCAGTATGTGAGTGTGTGAAAGTGTGAGTGAATTTTTTGAGAATGAGTATGTGTACCTTTGTGTGTGAGTATGTGCATGTATGGGTATGTAGGATAATGTGTATCTATGCCTATGTATAAGTATGTATATGTAGGTATATGTGAAAGAGTGCATATGTGTGAGTGTGTGTGGGGGCACAAGTGTGTTTCAGTACGCATGTATGAGTATATGTCTGTGAGTAAGCATAAACATGTTTGTACAAATATATATATGTGCGAGTGTGTGAGAGTTTGTTTGAGCGTATGAGAGTATGTGCAAGCGTGAGTATGTGTATGTGTGAATATATTAGCGTTCGTGTAAAAATGTGATATATTCGTATGTGTGAATGAGTGCTTGTATTCGTATGTGTGAGTGTGTGTATGTATACATATGTATATATATATATATATATGTGTGTGTGTGTGTGTGTGTCTCCGGGGCTTCTTTCGGAGCAAGGGGTCAGAAAAATACAAATTGGTTAGAAAATAATTGTGATTTTGGATTTTTTTAATAAATACCAATTAAAGTAAAATTAATAAAAATTTTCCACATCATTTTTAAAATTTTCCAACATAGTTTTGTTCATTCTATCTGTCTTATCCGTTCTCACTATAAATGCCGTAAAAATGACTTCAATGTAAAATTTTAGTATGTAGTTGACACGGTCTGTGGCACATATGGGAATGAAAATGAATAATATCACTAAATTAGTTTCGGGGTTTGATAACATGAAATACATTAAACCCTGTAGGACTTAATTTTTCAAACATTTTATAAGTGAAGTTAAAATTCAACAAGAAAGTTCATTCATGCATAAAGCATTGATTATAAAACACTTTCCAACTGTTATACAATTTTATTTCAATATAATAATAAAGTCGAAAACTACATTGAAAAGTAGCCAAACAAGCTAGCTACCACTAATATTCTGCTTATTTTGACTAGCTGCTTTCTGCCATTCGAAGCAGCGTTCTTGAAGGTATTTCCCACAGACTACTATACAGACCTGTCACTCTGGATAGTTTCGTTTTCGCGGCGGCCATTAGAGATAGACCAAACATTGGGTTGGCGCGCTCTTGGCGATGGTCTGGTTTGATCCGAGCGCTTGGCGATGATCTGGTTTGGGTCCAAGCCGATTTTCAATGTTATAACCCTATTTCGCTCGGCGAAAACTTAGAACAACAGACTAGCGTGGTTTGAGTAACGTGAAAAAGGATTATTTGTTAAGTGTTTAGATCATTTTATAGAAATGGATTGATAAAAGAAAACTGGTTGCGTTACAGGGTATGTAATTTATGTTTATTAAAATTGAAATAATTTTAGTTATCACCATCCTACATACGTGTTCATTATAAGTATACACGTGTTCATAAGTATACACGTGTTCATATAAGTATACATGTGTTCATCATACGAAATTAGTGCTGTGTTGTTATTACTGCCGGATTAGACTAAATTTTAAGAGGTAGTGGTATAATTAGTTAAATATTTTCCGTATTTTTATAAAATGTGAAATAATTGATATTTGGATAGCTTTTTCTTAGTTGAATGTGATATAGTATGTGTATATATTTATGTAAAATTTTTATTAAGTGCCTTATGGTGAAAAATTCCCCCCCCCCCCCCTCGGGTAATTAATGATTGAGTTCCACAACTTCGATAGTGCATTTATGTAAATTTGATATTTACTATATGAATATTTTTATATTAAAAAAAAAAGTTTATTATCAGTATCCCAGAATAAATTAAGAACGATCAACACGCTAGTATACTTTTTAGACTGAAAGTATTATATAATATTTCAGTCTTTTGAGTATGTTAGCTTGTAATTTTTTGTGCATTATGTTTTATAGTGAGACAATGCAATGTGTGTATTTTTTAATCTATTTTATGATTATTTGAATTAAATATATAACTATGTTTATTTAAATATTCTTAAACTAATGAATATATTTATGTTGCAGATTAATGTATTTTTAAATCCTGATCCTTTCTATAGTTTCAAAAATTATAAAAGTACAGTCCTCAACATTTTGTTCCCCTCCCGTTTAAAAAAAATCGCCAAGCGAGCGATAACGCGCCAAATCTGGCAGACGCATCGCACTTCAGTTGGTCCATCTGACTAGCGCTAGTGTCTATGGGACATCCCATGTTAGAAATGTTGCCATAGGATCCTATGGGAGTGAGCCTTCTGAATATAGTATTCTGTGGTATTTCCCTTTACTGGGATTCTTAGATTAAACGAAAACATTTTTTACATATAATGTCTCAATAAAATATTATTGGTACCTATTACAGGCCGCAAGAATATTTCAATTTATATTTTTAGAAACCTCATGTTCTGTTTTACGATAGTTGTTAGCTATTTAGAGCTCACCGAAAAAAGGACTGTTCAAATGTCTGCGGTTAGAAAAATTGACCAAGAACCCTTCCGTAAATAAACAAAACAAAATGAAAATTTTTACATGTGACAAATACAAACGAAATTAACATCGGAAGGTTATCTCAATTTTGGAAATTTTTCCTGGTCACATTTTTGCTAAATAAAATTGTGATTTGAAAACACATCATACAATTAAATTTTACATACTCCCCACTTTCATATTTATTGAAAATAAATACCAGTATTTCAATACGTAAATGGAACTCCGAATGAAAAAAATGGGCGTGGCCAAATAAACTATTGATACATGTTGGCTCGCATTGTACAATTAAATATGTCGATATTGCTATCTTCTCAAATCATAGGTGTACTCTCAGATTTTAAAAATGAGCTCCAATTTCTGAATAACCAACTCTTTTACTTAAAATCACCAATAAGCGTGAACAGAAACAATTTCCAGCTAGTACAGATATCTTACAAAATTAGAAAACCGATTTCAGACACAATAAAACAGCAATTACATAAATGCTCAAATAACTCACAAAATAGCGGAATCTGCCCAAAATTCTGACGTACCTCACAATTCAATTTGACACGTATTGCGTCAACTCTATTCAACTGACAATGACTTCCTTATATAATCTCTATAGAAATTCCTAGAAAGAAAGCTATCGGATAAATCTAAAAAGCTCCAGTGGTTTCCAAAACTCGCCAAAATATTAGGCTATGTGGTCTATATAATAAGGTCCATAACGCTTATAGACATAATATATTGTCGGTAAGCAAAGTACATTTCATTTGCCTTTTGATTATCCACTGCCAATGCCAACTCACATAGCTATTGTTAAAGAACTCAATAGAAAATATTGAATTAGCTAAATCAAGCTAGATTTCACGTTGCATCAGAAAAAATGTCAGATTAAAGGATTTTGGAAGGGGTGGGGGTGGCATCTTGCTGTGTTTATTTAGACGTGTGCATTTGTTTGAGATGTCTAGGTTGTGATTGTTACATGAGTAAATACTGAACCAAGAATCCAAGTTTAAGGAAATTTGAAATACTAAGAAGACTTCACTAAATGACATAGCAAGAGACTTGTTGCTGAAACGAGTTATACCATTTTTTCATACGCAGATTCATTAAGTTTATAGAAATGATATAATTTACTCAAAGCACTTAACGTCACAATTTCCGAGAATATAACTTCTTCATGAAAACAATGAAACCAGTGGCAATGCTTGGTTACAGTGCTTAGAAGTAAATCTCTTCTAGACAATGTAGCTTGGTACGCTTCTGTTTGTTCGGTCAGCTTTTTTTAGAGTTGTAACATATTCGAATTATGAATTTCAATAACTACTAAAAAATATCCCGATTTTGCCTCAGGATCGAAAGCAGAGTTGCATTCCTTCAATTTTTCAAAAGTGTAGTCGCATTCGGGGGGAGACGCAGATGAGATGACGTCGCTTCCCCTGCTACACTGGCGGGATACGCCCTAAATAAGCGCCTAAACACGTTTTTGATCGCCAATACAACCTCTAAAAATAGTCCTTCATACAATAATCAGACAAATTTAAACCTGTTTCTAATGTCGAATGTCGTAATATTATCGTTACTTTTGGAACACCACGCATTGAGAAAACATAATAAAAAATAAAATAAAGTATTATTGCATTTCAAACACAAATTAATGAAAATTTTTAACACAATTTAACAAACGCAAACGTTCTCTAACTCGGGAAATTAATGTGCAAGATTTCAGAACTTGCAGAAGCCATGTGGTGACGTCAAAATTTCCGAGAATATAGCATCTTCATGAAACCAATGAAACCGCTAGCAACGCCTGGTTACAGTGCATAGAAGTAATTCGCTTCTAGGCACTATAGGTTGGTGATGATACACTGTTAATTCATGTTCAATATGCATTCGCTGAAACTGCAAAAGTTGGAATTGTTGAACAGTGCTTACTGAAAATTCTTACGACTTACTGATGCCTTATAAAATGATAATTTAAGAGAGGATGACTTTAGAAACAAAATTTATACTTTAGCACAATATGTAATATTCAATTTAGCTCCTATTAAATTATGATGATCGGATTGTCAGTCGATTTTTCTCTATCAGAATTTTAATATCGATTACGTCTTCAAAACACGAAAAGGATAGATTTCTTTAAAATTCACGAAAATTCTTTCATTAATAGTACGTATTCTGCTTAAATCTTTAATGAAAGATAATTCGCTTTGAAAGAAATATGTGTTTCTGTGTGCCTATGTGTGCGTGTGTGTGTGTGTGTGTATGTGTGTATGTGTGTGTGTGTCTGTCTGTCTGTGTGCACGTGCATGTGCACTCGCATGCAATGTTAGCTGCTCTTACTCAAAAAATATTTGGCGAAAATTTGATGTTTAATTCACTTGTAAGTTAACCTGCTGCTAATTACATTTTGGTATGATTAAAATAATGAATCTGCGTTTTTTACAAAATGGTCCACCAAAATCGTCAAAATCAAAAATAAAAACTAAATGTGCTTACATGTATAGGTTATATATATTTGTTTCATACACAAATTTCAACGACGAAAGGAATAAAACCAACCCCATTGTTCTATGACGAACCATTCACCAGAAATTTCTGTTTTTCGCTGTTTTGCTACGCCACTATTTAAAAATATGTTCAGTCATCAGGTGAAAACGAAAATTGAATAAAAACTAAAAATTCCATATCATGTCAAATAAATATTTGAGTCATTTTGTGCAATTAAGTCAACTTAATGGATTGTGTAAAAGAAAAATAATTTGAGCCTGTAGAGAAAGTCTAGTGCTGTCCCCCACATTTTTTTGTTTAAATAATCAATTCACAAATTTTAATTGGCAACAATAGAAAGTTCATTAATTTTTAGCGAGAATTTTTAGCGAGTTACAAGAAATAATTTGTTTTCTTGTTTTCTCACAACATCGAATTAATAAATATATGAGGAAAGGTATGTGTTGAGCATATTATATTTTTTTTCTCACACTATAAATATAGAATATATCATAAAGAAATTATTGTTTTTACGAACATTTTAGATTTCGAGATTTTGATGCTAATGCATGTTTCAGGACTTCCTGAATACGTTTTGATATTTTTTAAAAGGATATCCGCCTGTCTTTCGTAAATTTCTTGTGTAAGCAATAGCTACCACAAATGTTAATGCATTTTCACGAAACTTTATATCTTGCTTTGTTAACTTGAAATCTAGAACTGGATATAATTTTTGGAAATTCCAGCGAAAACTTCGACATTTTATATCTTCTTAACATGGCAGCATAGATGAAATTTAACATAATTATGTATAAAAGCGTTATTTATAGCTCAGTGCTCACGAAACCTTACAGTTTTAATCATTGTAGTATAAAAAAGCCGCGATGAAATTTTTGTGTTCGTGACGTCATTCGTTACGTCATTAGCAACTATAACTCCTCCCCCCCCACGCACACATAATGAGGCGAGTAACTTGTTAATGACGTCAACTTTTTATTCAAACGTCATCAAGCGAAAAAATGTTTCAAACCCAGTAAATGAAAGGTAACATGCTATAATTGTGATCTATTGGAAAAATTATATATATTTTTCAATAATGTTCTTGTAAAATGTGCAAAGAAAAAAATTACAAGTTACTTTATACTGGATTCTGGTATCCGAAATTCGAGATGAGCCACGCCACATTTAATTTAATTAGATGATCATTTCGAACTTTTGTTCTTAATTTTCTTTAATGTGGCAGAACACGCGAGAAATCGATTCAAAGTTGACAAGGTAAACCGAATAATAAAAAGTTTCAACGTGCTGATGTGTAGAATCACCAAAATAAGGCATAAATATTGAAGTATTCTTTAATAGTTTCGAAATCTACATTTAGTATACAGACATAATGCAGACTGATGGAAAAGCCGTGGACATCATATTTTAAAATTATATAACGATAAATTGAAAAAGTAGATATTTTTTGCAGTTAGATGGCACTAATATACACTCAAAAATATATCATAAATATCGTTTGCTGATTGTAATGTATCAAGCGATCATTACAGAATTCTTTTTTACCAATCAAAGAGCATGGCGTTTTCCCAGAATGAAAGAATTTTAATTTGAGAACAGTATTTATATAACCATACATATGTGTCATTGAAGAGTCTCTATTTTACACAGATTGCCTGACTTAAGATAGAAGCCTGGTCTTTAAACAACTTGCTTTGTGGTATATTATATAAACGTTATACAATATATCTTACGAGATTTTATATTGAAGTTAATCTATTAATTTGCCTGGTGGCACATAAATACGTGCTTGAATATGAATATTTTTTTTCTACTGTGTTCAAACCTCACTAATCATTAAACTTCTATAGAATCCCCAAGTTCATTTAACTGCGTTGCTCGGCAACGCAGTTGAATTGAATGTGTTTGTTAATGTTTATTATTATTTTTCGATTTGAATAATAAATAAATATATATAAAAATATATCTTATGAACTGTCTGATTTTTTTTTAAATTTATTTAATTGAAGACTGCGCACATCACTTTCAGTTATTTTGACAAGAGTTTTCAAGCTTATATATTGTGTTTCGCTAATAAACTCATATATTGTGTTTAGCCTTTAAATTCATTTAGCCTATAGTTGAAACAGAAAAAGAATTGAACTGGTATATTTACTAATACAATTTTAGTGTTTTCATTTAGTATATACAAACGGGATCAGGATGTTTCATTCACATCTGCAAATTCAGAGCTACGAGCTTGGCGGGATATCGCTAATTTGGCAACTTAAACGTTGCCAAATTGACGGAAATGCCGCCAAATTGATAAAAACAACTGAAATCAATTAAATTTATTTTGTTTGGTTAGAAGAGAGTACTAAAATGATGTTTCGTTAGCATTTATCTGTCAGATCAACCGTCCTACTTGGTAACATATTTAATGAATTTTTAAAATGTCACCAAATTGATAAAAATGTTTGTAAAGCCATAAAAATATCTTAAAATTGATAAAATTGCACTAAATAAATGACATGAATTGTGTTTTGTTAGGGGATAGTATGGTGATAACATTTCGTCAATTTGTCGCCAAGTGGGACTGTTTGTTTTAAAGTCCTACTTGGCGATAAATTTGGCGACTTTTAAAATGTCGCCAAACCTTCCATAGATATAATATTATTCAGACGATATTTTTTCTACTAATTTATTTAAAGCAAATGATACCATATCGCTTAGCAACGGATTTAAATCCAATGTGTTTATGCGGCAGACGATTTTTATTAAATCCTTTCTGATTTGAATAATGAAGATATGTATCTAAAATAAATATCATTGCCGTTGCATTTTTGACTGGATAATATCAATTACGGTCTTCAGGTTTAAACATTATTATTATTGTTCTTTTCAAGGACTATTGATTCAGTGATTATCGATATTTTCAAGTTATTACATCATTGTTTTATTGCTGCAAAAACTGTTGAAACTCACATATTGTACGTTGTACGAGTAATCTTCTAAGAATGCACTAGTATATTTTCTAATCTACGAGAGTAGAAGTAGTACAGATATATTGGCATATATTTTGACATATATTGGCGTATATTGGAATCAAATACGACCTTCTGTTAAGAAGATTAAGGGAATTATTGATATTTTCAATTTATTACGTCATCTGTTTCATTTTGCCAAATATATTTGAGACTCATTGTAATGCACGTAATTTTCTACTAACACTCGGACATATTTTCTAATCTACGACATTATAAGTAGCACGGGTATATATATCTTCCCATATAACTTTAGCACTTTCATTTTGACATATATTATAATAAATTACTGCCTTTAGGTTTTAAGTTTAAGGGGTTCTTGATATTTACAATTTATACATGTAATCTACTAATAAAGGTTATATCTTCAAATATTCACGTATTTATTTAGAACGGGTCTCATACAATTTTAACGCTTTTATTTTGCTGTTATTGATTCAATTCCATATTTTTTGTAAATTTGTTTACATAAGGGTCCAGGATGTTTTCTTCTTCTGATCCTCCCGCGAAGGTAATTTTGTATAACTAGAACAGAGATCCTTAAACTTCTTTTTAATAGCATTATATTAAATATTTTAACAGAAATTTTTTATTAAAAATGTCATTTAGTATACTATAGTAATTTGCACAAACTGTGAATTTAAAGTTTATTTATATTGTATTCTCCGTACGAAGAACGGGTATACTGCTAGCTAATAGTATGTATAGAATTATCACCTGGAACAACTTCAACCTGTAAAACTAAATTTCAACCTGTTTTTTGTTTAAGGATGGTTTTAGTGGATTTGTTTTCAATGTTTCAAATCATTTTCTCTCTATATAAGCCCAATTTAAAAGTCTTTTGGTTTTAAAAATACGAGCATAAGTTCGTTATAAAAATAATAGAGTTGTTGTATTTACAAGGGTTCTAAAATATTCGCAATACTACATTTCAGCTTATAAAACACATTAGGAACAGTTGGGAATTTAATATTTATTTAGCGCCACATAATATATTCCTGGTTTCGTATATCTTATTTTAGAGATTCAATTTTTCGAATATTTGCTTGCTGAAATAGGTTTGATAAAAAAAGAATATACGAATAGGAGATAAATCAGATCTTTGAAAACACATTCTATCATCCTCAGAATATAAGATACCGGCTCAGCAAAATTCATTCGCATAAGAATTCCCTTTTTCTTTCCAAGTAAATAGGGTGAGATCGCCAAAGCTTGGAGTTTTTTTTTCTCGCAATATTCCACTGTTAGGGAATTTTTATATATTCTTAAACGAAAGATAAAACAAAATCTTTGATATGCGTAACGTTAAAATGTTAAATATATTGGTGGTTTTGTTTTGTTTTACTTTATTGGTAATACGGTGGAAATGATTAGGAAAGTATAAAGTATTTTCCCAATCAAATACGGTGTAAGGGATTATTCGTTGTATATTTCTCGAGGAAAAATTTTGCATGCTTTATGAAGTCATACACCCAGAGAGGAATTCGAGACTACGACATCTGAATCTCTGAGACTAATGCTCTATTGATTAAAGCAGGTATGGGCAACCTTTGGAAATTTGGGGGCTGAAGTTTAGGATATTAGTGAAGTCGCGGGCCGTAGATAATAGGTAGTTGTGAAAAAATAATAATGATACGGTTTATTTTATTTTATAATTATAAAGTATAAGTCTAAAGTTAAATGAATCAGAATAATATCGAATTGATTAAGTATTTGTTTACAATCAGCAGAAATTAATGAGAAGCTTAAGCTTGAACTTGAGAAACAAGATAATCAATGTTGACACCAATCCCGCTAATACACATGCGCAGAGTGTTTTCCAAATTTTCATCTGTAAGCCTGGTTCGATACTTCGATTTATTAGTCATGGAAAAGAACTGTTCACATTTACAAGTGCTTTCAAATGTGAAAATCATTTTTCTTGCAAATGCTCTCAGCTGTGGGTAATTTTCTTCGGCAAGGTATGTTCTGTAGAAATCACTTAGCTCCACGTCTTCAAATTTTGACTTCAAATGCGTGTCTTCCTGAAGCTCGATTGCAGGTGCTCGATTACTCCATTTGCAAGTGTGTCAGAGCCTTCTCTACGTCACTTTCCATCGGAGTAGCAAAAAGGTTAAAGCAGCTATCTATGTTTCGAAGTCGGAAAATCTATTAAAAAATTGCTCCGACAGTGATTTTAGTTATTTAGCATATTGAGTGTAATCAATATTTTCGTGTCTGGATAGTGTTGAAAAATGATAACAGCTTCCAGATCGCATTTGTGTTTCCCACAAGCAAATTTTGTTCTGGAACGATTTCAGATTGCCGTACAATTTGTTTACCAACTGACCTTGTTTTTGAAGCTTCAAATTCAACTCGTTTAAGTGATTCGTGATGTCAACTAGAAATGCTAAATCACATAACCATTTCTGATCACTGACTTCAGGCAATGTTTTTCTTTGATTTCCATAAAATCGGCTATTTTCTGTGTAAGATCATAAAATCTTTTAGCATTTTGCCTTTGCTTAACCACCTTACTTTGCAATAATATGGCACATCACCATGTTCTGAAGAGAGGTCATCCAAAAATGCTTTGAACTAGCGATGGTTAAGCGCGGGATCGAATAAAATTTATGGGCTTTATTACCACATCCATAACGTTCTGCAATCGGATGGACTTAGAACACAAGTTTTGTTGGTGGATAATGCAATGTGGAATTATTAAATCGTCTTTTTGCGCATTCAAGTAAATTGCTTTTTTTTATCAAAATTCCGATGAAACCCTTTCGTGAACCGACCATAGAAGATACACCATCTGTGCAAACCCCAATTAATTTGCACCACTGCAAACCATACTGTTCGATAGCATTTTTAACCTCACGAAAAATATCTTCTCCAGTAGTGGTCCTTTTAGAGGCTGTAAAGCCAGCAATTCCTCAATTGCAGTAAATTCTTTGTCAACACCTTGTATAAAAATAGCTAGTTACGCTGTATCAGACAAGTCGGTGCTCTCGTCCAAAGCAATCGAAAATGCTTTAAAATCAGTCACACGATCAGCCAATGTTTTCTTGATATCACCAGCCATCATATATATCTATACGTCGAACAACAGTACGTCTTGATAAGCTTATTTTCGGAAATTCTTTTTTCTTTTCGGGACATCTGAAATTTCTAACAGGCACTCTTTGACAAATTCTCCTTCAGCGAATGGTTTCGATGACTTCGCTATTTTTGAACAGACTATGAAGCTAGCATTCACAACATTGTCCAGTTGTGTATTCTTTTAAAACAGATATTGTATTCTTTTAAAACAGATATGGATTCATTACACAACAGGCAGATAGGCTGACCATTATGCATGATAAAAAAGTAATCATAAGTCCATTTTTCTTGAAAATGGCGACATTCCGTGTCTACTTTTCGCTTTATTACAACAGACATATTTTCATACACTTTCCGAACAAATAAAACTTAAAAACAAAGCAAAAACCATCTCCACGCCACGTAACGCGATGAGTGTACCACCAACCTAAGAGGAGTAGGACATGTGACTGGTCTCGCGATCGGACATTCCATAAATATCAGAGGGGATATGCAGATTCTTTGATGCAGAGGTGCTACCGTCGCGCTATATTTGGTGGTGGTTATGGTGGCTCGTAACTACAAATCAAAACTAAAAGCTCGCTATCCTGTTTTCGACGATTTTCAAAGCGATTTGAAAGATCGTGAAATCGGACGGACAATAGAAACAACAACGTAGTTTAGCCCCCCCCCCCCCTCACTCCCTTGTTGGCGAGAACCGAGAATATTTACTTTTTTTCGAGCGCGATTTTAAAATGTTCTGCGGGTCGGATCAAAAGCCGGGTCGGGCCACATTCGGCCGCTGGCCGGGCGTTGACCATATATGGATTAAAGCTTCAGGATTTAGGATCACACTCGTTTGTTATCACTTGAAGCACCTGACAAGTTATGCCGTAATCTGCCATCTACACGATTGTAAAGTCCTGAATCTTTGACATCAGCTGGATCGCTCTAGAACCCTTACAGTGAAAGTCCATTAGGACCGCCCGCAAGTGGGTGGGTCGATGGAATCTCGTCTTGCTTCAGAAGAAACGAAAGGCTTGAGCTGCAGGAAGCAGAAGCTCCAGCAGATCTGTTGAATCAAAGTATCTGTCCAAGATTACCTAACTTGCATGGACAAATTAATTAATTTTGGGGGTGTTTACGAGTTTTTACTTTCCAGATAATATTTTTATTATTTGGAAAGTCATTTGAAGTAAGTCATCTTCTAATTTTAGGATTTGGGTTACTTCTCTAAGTAGGGTTTGTACATCGGAGATGTTGAAATAGTTTTCAAGTTCTTTGAAGAACTTTAAGAACTCAAGGAAGAGGATTGTGGACTAATAACTTTAGCTGTATCAGATTACAACTGGACAGAGTACTGTACAGAATTTCCTGAGACCGTCCACGTACTTGCCGGCGCTTATTGAACAGGGAAGTTTTAGAGGTTGGAAGTTGGAGGGGGGGGGGAGGGGGTTAGATTTTAAATTTGGGGTCCTGAAATTTTTAGGATTCTAGATGTTTTGATGACAGTGTCGAAAGTTAGCTGGGTGAGCCTCGCCACAGTCGCCACAATTCGCCGTGAGGTCAAGGGGTCACCCAGCTTTTAAACCCCTAATATCAATAATTAACGAGGTTAGTAAAGTGTTTCAAAAGTACTGTATCTCGTACAAACAAAGCAAGAACATGCAGGCCTCCCATTGGCAGATTCAATTTCTCGAAATTACTTGGCTATACTTTTAGTTAGGGAATTGGGTATTTTAGAGCTTGGATATTCCGAGATTTTCAATGACTTCTACAAAGAATGTCTTCAGAAAGTATTTCACTCTGGGGAAACGCCATACTTACCGATCGAATAAAAATAAGTCTGCACTGATCGTCTGACGTAATTAAAACAACAAAAGATATTTCTGATCTATTCTTGAGGATATTATAGTGCCACCTAAATGAAAAAGTTGTACCACTTTAACTTCTCGAAGCATCATACGATTTAAAATTTGACCTTGCAATATATTGGGAAAGTATTGGTAACTCAGAGAAAACTAGTAAGGAAATGAAATTCTGTATAAAAAGACAATATACAAAAATAATAAATAACTAGCATGTTAAGTCGCATTATTATTGGATGAATATTTTAAACCCAAAGATGTCCTATTATTGTTTGCTATGGAGGAACAAATGCAGAATACTAGAATGGTACATGGTATAATAGAAGTAAGTATAAAACTTAGTTGGAACTATATATGTAAAATGGCATTAAAATGGAATATAATAAACAAATTGGCTGATTCCATCACTCACTGGTATCACTAGTCTGTTGACGAACAGGAAACATGTTTCAAAATAACTTTTCAGAAGATTTTAAACGCACATCTTTTGAAGTATTTAAGTTCATAAAATTATGCACCCCTATTACTTTCTCTAAGACACACGTTAATCATTTCCCCTACTATACAAGGTAATTTTTCTATACTATCACGGTAATTAATACTAAACATGTTAATTGATTTCCCTAATGTACGTTGTAATTATTTTCCGTACTATACAATTTCCCTTCCATGCAGGATAATTACTTTTTCCACTGCAAACAGAAATTACTTTCCCTACTATACATGATAGTATTTCCCTACTACCCATGGTAATTAATTTCCTTACAATACACATATGACAGTGATACGTATAATAGAAAAATAAACTCTACTATACGTGTATAGTAATTTTCCTATTATGCAATTTTTTTCCAACGAGGTGAAACTGTGCCGAGTTTTAGCACTCTATGTGCTTTGAGAGGCGAGAACGACCCAAAAGAGATGTTGAAGGAAGTTACAAAGAAACGTAACGTGATGATAATAAGAAATGATGTAAGTAACAATTAATAACAAGCATGTTGATAATTTTTTATTTATTGGTACTGATGGGTTTCACTGATTTAAAAGCAATTGGCAACATACATGTTCGTCTATGACGCTTTTACTTGTTTATCATAATTGCTTCACAACTAATACATTTCTTTTTCCAACTGCGATAAATTTAATGTCTTTGTACCTAGATCAATTAATTCTGAAGAAAAATTGAAAAAACCTGTAACTTTATTCCCACTTATCAGTAATTAAGAAGCACGTAACAATCCGTAAGTGATTAAATTAGAACTTTTCTCAAAAGGAAGAAGTAAATGTGCTTTTCAGCGGAGTAAATATTTAAAACTATTGAACGTATCCAATACGTAACATTCCCTTTCCATATTTTGGGCAAACAAAAATTTAACATTTCTTATAATGTAGTCACACTAAAAATAATATTTTTGTTTGTGTGACCGTTTCAAAATGTATTCCAAATTTTATAGCTTGCTTCTTTCCAAAGATACCGCGCTCCCTTTGGGAAAGTAAAGTGTACTATTAAACAGGAATTAAACTAAAAAGGAAATAATATTGATTAATAAACGAAAAGGAAATTAACGTGAACAAAAACTGAAACTAACTCATAGATTATAGAGAACTGAAACCTGCATACATAACAGATTCTAATTTCAGGTGCGAAAAGAATTTCAATTGTTTATCTTGTTTGAAATCGCGTAAATTCGACCTTCTTAATAGGAAAAAACTTTGTGGTTGTAAAAAACGCCAAACAGTCGTTATTCTGAGAATGTCTCTATCAATAATTCCTCAGCGCAATTACTATGATAACGCGACTATTTAATACACTCCTAGCTTATTTAAAACATTTTTGGAATTGGAAGTATAGGTCAACAACTAAAGTTTCAAAAACTCTTGCACTGTGCACTTATTGTGGGACACCCTGTTGCTCTTACATACTTACATACACATGCACATGCACATGCTTACACACTTATTACACACACACACATACATAGACATCACATCATAAACATTCGATTCGAGTTCAGGGATGCTTGAAACGTGCTCTTCCGTCCAAAACTTAAATTCGAATTTTCGACCCCGATATAATACACTTTATCCTATACATTATACTATGAATGTAGGGAATGTTGATTCGTACTTTGTCGCAATTTTGAGCCCCCTCTGTGATAACAAACGGATTTAGTCGAACCGAAGTCGGATTGACATTAATAGAATGATGTTCTTCAAATGAAGGAGGCTGTAAATCAAAGTTTTCTGTCAGATATTCCCCCGTTATAGTAATCATTCCAAAATGTAGGAATCCTGCTGGCAAAATTGTGACATACAGGCCATTTTCTCTTCATTGCAGTTAAAAGCAATTTTGGCGAATACACACCGAGGTATGTTATCCAAAAATGTGTTTTGAAGGCCCAGACCACACAGCCAACCCTAGGGCTTACGGCAATCGAACGTGTGGTCGGCCGAAAATTTGTGTGAGATTTTGGCTTGATATCAGAAACTCTTAATCAATATAGCTACATAAGAGGTCATTTTCACTGATTTGTGTTTCTGACATTGGGATTTCAGTGCTGACATTATACGTGCAAAAGTTCATCAATGTGTCACATTATTGCCAGAAATAGATAAACGATTCCATAAACATCTAAATAAACTATCGTAAATGTTTACGATTAATCGCAAACTTAAAAATTTGATCGATCAGCAATGTTGAGCTTTTTGGAAAGAAGGTTCTTTTTGGTGTAGCTTGGTGTTAAAAACGAATAGATTTATGTGTTCAAGAGGTTGTAAGAAATAATAACTAGCTGCGATACTCTCAGCTAGAAGTCGCTATCGGTTATCTATATTAGTTATCTTTTCAGCAATTACGTTTTTAAATAAATGGACTAAAATACGCAACTGATAGTCATCTTCATGAGCCATTAAGTTTCTAATTATTCATACAATAGTGATAACCCCAGTTACTCAATGGTGTTTTACGTGTAACAAAGTCTCCAAAAGCCCCAAATTAAAATTTTGTAGCATAGGTTTTAAATATGGAGGATAATGCGTGAAACAAAATATATAAAGACAAAATTAAAATGTCTAATTTGTTTTTGTCTTTCAAAACTTTCCAGAAGACCCATTGTGACCTAAAAGGCTGAAAATTTATTTACACACTTACAGGATAGACAACGAGAGAGAACGTAGCGGAAGTAAATTTTCGATTTCTGCCATGAAGCTGAAAAAAAAAAAGGTTATTTAAAATATTTTTTCAAACTCTCAGTGTGCTTCTCAGTGAATTAGAAGATTCTTTAAAAATTTTAAGTATCGCTACGGTACAGAGTCTAATGGAGACGGAGGTTTGATTCCCCTGGAAGATGTAGAAAAAGGGAGGTTTTTGTAAAATCTTTCCACATCCTTCAAATACCCCCTCTCAGGTGATTTACAAAACTGAATCTTTGCATACTTATAGTATCGAACACGAATTATCGATTTTTCTAACGATTATCGATTTGCTCAAAATAGAGTGTCGGGTGACTAGTACGAAGATCTCTTGTTTAATTTCTGATTGGGACAGCAAGGTTCCTTTCAATGGAGAAAGAACAAATCAACCCTGTAGGTTAGGGCAAAGATGTCCTGAAAGTGACTCTAGAACTACTTGCACAGATTCAGTGGACTCTGGAATATTGAACGCCGATTTCAAAATTCAAAATTCAAAGACCACTTAGAAAGCTAACCTGGAGAATAAATGTAGCAGCAAAACGCTAACTTGGAGCGAGGCTAAACTCGATTTCTACAGCAACCCTGAGATATCGAGACGGCGGGGTTGCGGAGAATCGAGTTTAGTCCTGCCTGATGTAGGTAAAATTTGTAGGAGGTGGTCAGTGGAACTGTCAGTTGCATGTTAATTGAAGATTAAAGTGCGGAGAATGCAGAGTCCATTTCGACAATAAAAGCGTGCAATTCCAACCCAGTAGCTCAAAGGTAGCGTATCGGCTGACCAGTATGAAGATCCATGGTTCGATTTCCTGTTGCGGCAGCAAGGTTCTTTCCAAGCTTTGCATATGTATTGTATCTTCCACAGGACAGAAGCTAACAAGTCAATTATTTAATGTTTATTTTCAATGCTAAGCGCCATACAATGTAAACAAAATTAAATTTATTAATATAATTTTTTAGAGCAACCTACTTTTTTTAGAGTATTAGTTTCCCGGACTTTGACAGGCTTAAATACTACTGTATTTTTTCTAAATTTAATAAAAATCATGACGTTATGAAGAGAAAGTGTTATACTGATCACATCAGATTTTTTATATTGTGTAAATTTATTAAAACATTAAACGTGTTCTTTGCCGATTTTAAATATGATTAATTTTATTTAAGTGTACCGAAAACAAATGTCTCTTCTTTTTTCGAATAATTGCTTACAGTATTTATTCCTTTCTTTTAACGCATTTTATTTTCACAAAAATAGATTAACCATTCGTTATGTTTCTTTTAAAATATGTCTTTTACAAAGATAAATTAGTGAAGTATTATTCAACATTTATCTTTGAACAAATAGGGGACTTCTTTGAACTTTTGAAAGAACTTGGAAAATATTTGAAAAGAATATGAAAACAGAATTTATCGCATGGCTGGATTTGTATGGGGGCGTGGCTTTGAAACCCTCGTGGTACGGCTCAACGAATCTATTGATATGGGAACTTTTTAATGAAAAACAAAACTCTTTTAATCGAATAATATTTTAAAGCATAAGTAATTCAAACTTTCTTTTTTTATTATAAATAAGTAAAAAAAAATATATTTGATCTTTTTAGAACGTTGAAATTTTCTTGATTAAAATATAATTTTGCCATTGTTATCTATTACAATATATTTTATTCAGAAAAATTAGTTTTAATGGAGATTCTCTGTAGTAGAATAATTTAGTACACAGCATTACTGATCGAGGTAAATAGAAATAATTGAAAACAGTTTCTTGAATTTCATTTTTTTCTGAAAATAAATGTCGTCTAAACAAAAAATACATTTAAAAAACTCCACCATTTATAGAAAAATATTTTTCTTAATCAAAATTGTTATTCTCTGATCAAATAACGCTCAAATTTTTTTGTATTTCAATATCCTTTTTCTCAGTTTTAGAATATTGATTAATAATATTTATGACAGATGCAATCGTGTAGAATATCTGATATAGAAAAATTATACCATTGAAGTTAAAGTCTGATTTTTAAGTGATAATCTGCATTTTAAACTGTCGCTTCCATAATTGCATGGCTAGAAGTGAGAAAACGTGATATATACACTTAATAAAATTTATAATATTAAAATCTAGTTAAAATTTTATTACAAAATGACGCACATGTTATTGTTCTACTAGAACGAATGACCCGCCTTTGCCGGATCCTAAATAAGCACTCACTCCTTATAGATAATTAAATAAGCGCCTGCTATTTTAATAATACGTGTATATTTGAATACAACATTGAATTGCTTCGATCCAGAAATTGCATGCTCTCCTCTAAACAAAAAATTTGATGTGGGAAACACACGACTATCCTTATATAATGCAATGAATTTACTAGTTCAACAGTCAAAAACTAATGTATAAGATCCACGACGCTGTGTTTTTTTACATTGTATTGTACATTTGGCGATTTTCCGGATGACAACGTTTAAAACTATTTCAAAACACTCAATTACCTTGAAATGAATTTACTAATTTTAAAGTTAAAAAAATGATATTCTTATAGTAGATACTTATATTCTTTCCAAGATATTGAATTTTCTTCAATTAGTCGTCATTTTCATTGATGTAGCATCATTTTTATCCATTGGCGAGATTTTCGTTAATTTGGCAACAATTAAAAAAGCCGCCAAGTTGGCGACATTCCGTCAAATTTGTCGCCAAAATCTCGCCAAACGTTGTGGACGGAGAAATAAGTTATTCTTACAGCAGATAAATGATTATTGACGTTCAAATACAAAAGTATTACTCAAAGTATATTTTTTCATGAATGGAACGACCTATATCCACGAGAATAATGTCACCCAATTTATCGCATGGCATTACATATGAAAAGTGAAACTGTTTCTCAATAGAAATTTTCCTTTTTTAATTTATGTGACTTTTTGATAATTTTTTTGAAAAATGTGCAATATCTCGAGAACGGTTCATGTTAGCGTTCTAAATTTATGTCAATCGTTTTCTAATGAAAAATTACATCAGAAATGTCTATTTGTATAACTTTATTAGAGGTTGTGATTTTTTGACGATTTTTTCAAAATTTCACTCGAAAATTTTAGCGGTTCTGAACATTCGGTTGCGTATAAAAACAATAGGCTTCCAGTGTTTACGGATTGTAATTTTTGTAATAAATTTCGTTCTAATCGGTCCAATCAGTTATCGTCTCCACAGTCTCACTGACACACACACATACACACACACACACACACACACACACAGACATCATTAAAAAAATGTTTGATTCGTGATCAGGGATGCTTGAAACGTGCTCTCCTGTCGAAAACTCGAATTTGTATTTTCGACCCCGTCTCAATACTTTCCTTATACATTATGTATATAAGGAAAGTAAAAAGTAAAGGGAATGCATGGGTTACAACGCCTAGATGAGCTTCTTCGGTGGAAGTGCTGGAACTCGCGGAAGATACCTTGAGATCATTTAAAAAATTATAAAAATTAAAAATACTTATGAAATAAGAAAAACACGTTTGTTAGAATTCTGAGATATATATGTGGGAATTTTTGCTAAATTATAGAATTGAGCTAATTTAAGATTTTTAGATGCGACGATATATATATCAGACAGAGTAAAAAATGTAAATTCCGATGTATTTAAAAAATATAATTAGAAATTTCCCTACGAATTCTGGTCAAACATTGTTGAAAAGACCGCACTTCGATTTTGGAAAACTCTGTGATAATATATATTTTAGTAAGAAACCGATTTGTGTATAAATGTTAAAACATAAAATAACTAAAAATCTAATTCAAACTTTGAAAAAAAATAACACCGAGGTGCTGCTTTTTGGATTCGGAAGTACTCGTATATCAAATTTCATGGCCGCCCAAGGCTTAAATTCCCCACTATACACTGCACAGACAAAAAAGGCATCTTCATTTATGAATATAAACATAAAAATTGCGGAATGTAAAAAAAATATCATTATTGATTATGAAGATTTCTTATCATTATTGAGTGAATAATTTGAACATTTTCAAACATTTTATTCTATCAATCAGTTATAAAAAGTATTTTCAAGAGTTTAATTAGAAGAATAGACAACAGACGGTTTATGCATTTAAATTGCAACTCTGCTACTGTGGTGACATATTGAATCAAAAACCGTAAAAATTTAAACTCCTGATTTAATAAAGCAAGATCTCTCGCTCTCTCTCTTTGTGTATGTGTGTGTGTGTAGCGGGAAATAAAAGCGTCCTACAGCCATAAAATTTGGAGTACTTCACGACACGTTCAAGTTCACCTCGACGTTATTTTTTTAACCTCGAATTAGATTTTAGTTATTTACTGTTTTAGACCGTTAGTTTTTAGTTTTTCTTTCGAACAAACTTTGAACAGAGTTCATATGATGAAATGATAAATTTCTGTGAATTTTAAATATGTATATACGTTTCATGCGCTTTAAACCTCTCTGTTTTTTGTATCAAGGTATATTAAAATTGATGCACCATCCAACGTTCATTATATTTCAACAGTTGCCTTAAATATCGCAGACCACTCTATTGAAAAAAATAATTTCATAAACACATCCGTTGCTTAATTATGAACTTTTTTTTTTATCCGAGGCAAGTTTTTGAACGAATCTGGCAGTCTTCGAACCTTACTCGAGGTGGAAACTTACGGGGAAATGGAACCAGACTCATTTTCTTTAAGGGAGGGGAAATTTTGGGATTAGGTGAGAGGGTCTGGCTATTTCCCGTCTTCATGAGCTTTGTGTTGAATATACGGTCAATTGTGATTCTCATATTTATTTGGTCTCGCGAGGAGCGATTACGATTTGAAGTTTGATATTCTCGGATCGAAGGCATTTGAAATTGTGTTTAAATGTATTATTAAAGCAGCTGGCGCTTATTCCAGAACACGAAAAACCCCTTTTTAAAATGGTGTCTGTGTCTGTGTGTGCGTGTTTGTCTGGAGAATGAATCTATTCTCTCAAGCGCAAAACTAAAGGACAAAATATCACAAAATTTGTAAAGTGAAGCACTTGTGGTTTGTTCTGGTGCTGATTACATTAGATTTTGGTACGATTCGCAAACACAAACCTGCTTTAGCATTGGCAAAATTTATACTTGAAGAAAGTGATTGATGTCATTTAATGAAATTAATCCATTCATAATATGAGCATTATGCTATTTCATTGTCCTATACATTGTTACAGTAAAATAGAAATTATAACATGGTAGGGCAAAAATAAAAAAAAAATACTTTTTTGTGTTTAAAATGTTAACTTTAAAAGTGTAAAAAAATGAGTAACTCATTTACTCCTTATAGCTTGATGTGAATTATGACACCTTTTGCTTATTTTGAATGGGAAGAGGCTGATCATTGATGCCTGTATGGATAGTCCATGGCACATATTGATAAGATGCGATATTTATTTTTTTTTTTCAAAATTATTTTCATTTCTTTTTTTATTGCATCAATAACGCAACAGGACAATGGCGAACTTATGGCCGGAGGTGGAAGTTTAAAAAGAAAGCGTGTAATTCTTAAAGTTTTCAACCAATCTATAAAATTCGAGAAGTTTCTCAAAGACCTTCTAAAAGTCACAAATTTGACGATTTTTAAAATTTGTCGCCAGTGCACTCAAATTGTAGCAATAGTTTCCCAACGTTCCAGTACGTTAGAAAATGATATCACATACATTACGTACTTCAGTTTCAAACCTGTCACGTTTCTTTTGTGATCTACTCTGAACCCGTTCTTTAAAATGTTACACAACAATGGTATATATATATATATATATATATATATATATATATATATATATATATATATATATATATATATATATATATATATATAGTAATCGTGAAATATTAACATCACCATAGAAGCAAAATCACAGCCATTATACCGATAATAGAAAAGAACAGCACCGTCTCAAATTCGATGATTTATCAGAATTGAATTCATCTTCACGTCTGAGTATTTAATTCTAATTAACCCAAACAAATACCTGTTTCAGATTGAGCAATCGTACATTACTATAAATGCTCAAACTCACAAGGGAACCTCAACTTTTGTTCCGGCTAGTTTCAGCCGGAATTGGGTGGAAACGTTAGGTACTAGCGACAAACTAATGTCCCTGAAATATCTCTTGAATTGAGCGTGGAAATCCGTAGAAAAAATCCCAAAGTTTACATGGATTAGCATGGGAAAAATTTCTTCTTTTCTTTTTACTATCTGAACACATTTGAATGCACATTTATGACTGGTCTATGCAATCTTTGGTACACAACCAATTTTCATCCCCAAGATACACGGACATGTATAAATAGGCTTGGTATAAGCCTGGTTATTTAGAGGAAAGACCACAATCATTTGAAACTCTTTAACATTTTGCTTCAGTCACACTTTTATAGAAAATCCACAACGTGCACCGTGTACTAACATTCTATTTTTGAGATGTTCTTGGTGCAAAACTCTCCTATGTTTCACAGATTTCTACGAAAAGTATCATTATTGCGAAGAATATGTTGAATAATTGCAATTTCATCATATAGTAATTTGTATTTGTAATAAAATAATTGGTTTCCATTACAAAAATAATGTACAATCATGAATGTAATAGTGCGTCATTTTTACATAAACATACCACATGTACATTTGTTTCTGCTTAATTACACACACTATGTACATATACATATTATACTTCACATAAGAGCTACCAAACATGCTACTCCATGTAAATTTTGGGATTTTTTTTTCTGCGGATCTCCAAGTCAATTCAAAAGATATTTCAGGGGCATTTGTTTATCGCTAGTACCTACCGTTTCCATCCAATTTCAGCTGAAACTGGACGGAACAAAAGTTGAGGTTCCCTTGTCAGACTACTGACACCAAAAGATGAAAAGTTGAAGGTAAGAAACATTAGGAAGATGTGTATTACCATGAGGCAGGAACCATTCTTCTTTCACTAAGTATATATGCGATCAACCTCAACCGTATGAGAAATATCTAGAAGCACCGGAATGAACATGACGAAATACAACCTTGGAGGCAGAACGAGCGTTCACAGCGACCCTCCCAGCCCCGTCCAGTAAGTCAGAACAGGAGACTGAACAATTACCCATATAAATAAAACAGAATATGAACAAGAAGTACAGATGAAAATTCCTACTAAACAAGTCATTCATAGAAGAAATGGATAAACGAGAATGCCACTACATACCAATTATAAGGATGACAAATCGTAGTATCAAACTGGCTAAAGTTACAATTTTTTAGCAAAAATAAAATTTGAAACATGAATATTAATGTATCTTATTTCCGATTTTTTTATTTTTCTAATTTTTTAGTTTATTTTATTATTTTTTATTTTTATTAATTTATATACAAATTAATAACTAATTATAATTATTATTAATATTATTTTAATATTGTTAGCCATTATAATTGGGAAAGTTGTCTCGGATGTTATCCAGTGGACTTTGATACACTGAGTTGATGATTTGAATAACGAAATTGGGAGGATATGCATTATTAGTCGCTGTACAAAATAATCCATAAAATGTACTAATTTATAATTTTTATCAAAAATTTTCTTGATTCAAAGAACCTGGTTTATTATAATATTTCTAAAAAGTGATATATGCAAACAAAAGTCTAAATGTGGAATCTTTGATGTATTAAATTTAAAATCTTATCTTTTATTATATAAGTTTATAGCCAGATTACAATATATATCTATATATATTATATATATGTATATGTGTGTGTATGTGTGTGTGTATATATATGTATGTGTATATATCTATCTATCTATCTATATATATATATATATATATATATATATATATATATATATATATTTATAAATATCGGTTATTTCTTACCATATATTTATCTTATTATATCGATATATATATATATATATATATATATATATATATGTGTGTGTGTATATTGATATTTATCTGTTTGTTATTTTAGTAACCAGACATTATTACTTTCCTTATATACATAATGTATAAGGAAAGTATTGTGACGGGGTCGTAAATTCGAATTCGAGTTTTCGACGGAAGAGCACGTTTCAAGCATCCCTGATCACGTATCAAACATTTTTGAAGTGATGTCTGTGTGTGTGTGTGTGTGTGAAAGTATGTGTGTGTGTGTGTGTGTGAAAGTATGTGTGTGTGTGTGTGTGTGTGTGTGTGTGTCAGTGGGCCTTTGGAGACGATAATTGACGAACGAATGGACCGATTCGAACGAAATTTGATACAAAAATCACAATCCGTAAACACTGGAAGCCTATTGTTTTTATACGCAATCGAATGTTCAGAACCCCCTAAATTTTCGAGTGAAATTTTGAAAAAATCGTCAAAAAATCAAAACCGCTAATAAAGTTACGCAAATAGACATTTCTTATGTAATTTTTAATTAGAAAACGATTAACATAAAATTTAGAACACTAACATGAACCGTTCTTGAGATATTTCACATTTTTCAAGAAAATTATCAAAAGGTCATATAAAATAAAAAAAAATATTTCCTATTGCGAAACACGTTCACTTTTCATATGTAATACCATGCGATAAATTGAGTGACATTATTCTCGTGGATCTAGCTCGTTCCATTCATGAATAAAGATACTTCGAGTTATATTTTTTTTTTGAACGCCAATAGTCATTTATCTGTTATAAGAATAACTTATTTCTCCGTCAGTAAAGCTTGGCGAGATTTTGGCGACAAATTTGGCGGAATGTCGCCAACTTGGCGACTTTCTGAAATGTTGTCAAATTAACGAAAATCTCCCCCAAATGGATTAAAATAACGCTAAATCAATGAAAATGACGACTAATTGTCAAACATTCAATATCTTGGAAAGAATATAAGTATCTACTATAAGAAAAACCTATCTTTTTTACTGTAAAAGTAGTAAATTCATTGCATTATATAAGGAAAGTCATGTGTTGCACACTTTTAATTACGTCCCTCCTCCGAACAAAAGAGAGGAAATTTAGTTAAAATCTGAAAATACTATGTAATTTAAAGTACGTATTAATGTCGTAAACTAGTATTAAAGACAGATAAACTAACATTCTCAATAAAAAAAGATAAATTTCAGCTTAATAAAAGAAGTTGAATCTGTATCAAAAATAGTATTCGTTAAGTGCTGTTTTGTACCCATTAATATAAGTGTGCAAAGTTTTAGGCGGACTTTTGGGAAGTCTGGAACATTTTGACCCCCCCCCCCCTTGTCCTCTTATGATGGAGAAATTGAAAATCCGCTAGGTTTTGTCTTGCTTTCGTTCAAGTATGCAAAGATTCAGCCTTCTATAAGACATCTGTGTGTGTGTGGGGGGGGGGGCTTTTGAAAGTACTGGAAATCGTTTACGACTCTCCACCATTTTTCAAGACCCCGGAAGGAAAATTTAAGTTCCAGTTCCGTTGTGATCTCACCGGTAGTCTATACTACATAAATGCAAAAATTCAGCTGTCTATGTAACCGAGAAAGAGCTTATAAAAGCTATGAAAATAAGTTCGATAAGCGACTTCATTTTCTCCGTCTTTGAAGTGAAAAATAAAAATCCCTTTTCGTTACGATCTTTCCCATATTTGATACTATATGTGCAAAATGTGAGTCCTCTAGGTCTCCGGAGCTTCTTCGGGAGCAAGGGGTCAGAAAAACACAAATTCGTTAGAAAATAATTATGACTGGATTTTTTTTAATAAATACCAATTTCAGTAAAATTTATAAAAGCTTTCCACATCATTTTTAAAATTTTCCAACATAGTTGAAAAGTCTTTATGACTTTGTTCATTCTGTCTGTCTTGTCCGTTCTCACGATAAATGCCGTAAAAATGACTTCAATATAAAATTTTAGTATGTAATTAACACGGTTTGTGGCACATATGGGAATGAAAATGAATATTATCACCAAATTAGTTTCGGGGTTGATAAAATGAAATACATTAAATGCTGTAGAACTAAATTTTTCAAACATTTTATAAGTGAAGTTAACATTCAACAAGAAAGATCATTCATTCATGAAGCATTGATTATAAAACACTTTCCAACTGTTACTCAATTTTATTTCAATATAAGAATAAAGTCGAAAACTACATTGAAAATTAGTCCTATCAAACTAGCTACAACTAATATTCTGACTATTTTGACTAGCTGCTTTCTGCCATTCGAAGCAGCGTTCTTGAATGGATGTCTTTACTATGGTATCCATGATTGAGCGGAAATATTTTTTACATATATTGTATCAATAAAATATTATTGGTACCTATTACAGGCCTCAAGAATATTTCAATTTATATTTTTAGAAACCTCATGTTCTGTTCTGCGATAGTTGTTATCTATTTAGAGCTCACCGAAGAAAGGACGGTCCAAATGTCTGCGGTTAGAAAAATTGGCCAGTGACCTATCCGTAAATAAACCAAATAGAATGAAAATATTTACTTGTGACAAATACATAATACGAAATCGACACCGGAAGGTTAATTCAATTTTGGAAATTTTTCCTGGTCACATGTTTACAAACTAAAATTGAGATTTGATATCAAATCATAAAATTAAATTTTTCACACTCCTCACTTTCATATTTATTGAAAGTAGATACCAGTATTTCAATACGTAAAGAGAACTCCGAATGAAAAAAATGCGCATTTACAAATAAACGATTGATACATGTCTGATTTTTTACAATGGCCAATTTCGATTTTTTTAAAAGCTCTTAAAACCCAATAATATTTATAGAGAATTTTTTTCTGGTTTCAAATATACAAGCGAAAATCTCTTAAACTAATTAATTATTTAATTATCAAGAAATGAAAAAGTGCAAAATCTACTCAAGCACGAAACTGCCCGTGATTGGCTGTGACGTCACAATGTCTGTTCGACCTGTAATGCAACATTCTACTATGTGCTGTTTCTACTGCGATATTTGCAAGTAGTTGTCGTTTAATTTTGTTTGCAATTTGTTAATAATTATTTTACCCATTTGTTCTTGGTCTGCTTGAGTTTAAATTATTTGTTATATATTTTATTTTAGTGTAAACATGGATTCTGGTTTTGTTAAAGGGCAATCAAACAATTTGCCTAAGATCGATTTATCTTAGATGGCGCTCTCTTTCAGAAATAATAAATATTTTGTGACAGCTGAAACTCGAGATGTAAACTTGGTAACCTTTTCTTGAATGCTTATAATAATAATGATAATAATAATAATTATTATTATGTGAATTACATTATCGTTTATGGTATCTGTGGTGGAAATCGGAGCATTACGAAAAATGCAAACACTTTGGACGCCAATTTCTCCGAACGTGATAGATAAAAGTGTACATATTTTTTTCTTGTTATGTTCGTCCAAATTATGAATAAATGAAATAATTTTAATACTTTGGAACTTTTTAGAAAACACTTAAAGCGTCTATCCAAGCAAGTGATTTTTTTAATTTTTCCTACTTTCACTCAAACTTCAAAATATAGATATAAACAGTAAGCGACAAAATTATATATTAGTAAATTTAGTTTCTGAATCTACTTTTTGAGAAAAAAAAAGCTAATATATTAAACCTTACTGACTTAGTTTTCGAGTAATCGTCTTGACAAGTTGAAGAAGATTGAAAAATTTTCATTTTATAAGTTTGTAATGCTTATATCTCAAAAAATAAAAGTGCTAGCTATAAACAATGAGCAAGAATTTGTAGCTCTTCTAAAGTCTTGCAAGTGTATATAATTGGGTTTTGGATCGAGTGAATCTAATTTCGATAGCTTAGTTTTTAACCTGGATATTCCAATAGCTGGAAAATTTGCAATATTTAAAATATCACAATTGCTGCAGCTCAGTGTCCGTACTTACTCCTAGGATTGATCATTTTGCTAGCAAAATGGCATATCAGAATATTAATTATTTCATTAATTTTAATTTCTTTATTTAAAATGATAAAACATATAGAAACATTAATTGATTAATAAGAAGTTGTGAAATCAATCTTCATTTAATCCTTATTTGGACCTCTAGGTATAACTTTTATGAATAATTTATAGAAGTAATCTTTTAAAATTCCTACAATTTTTTTTTGAATAAAAAAAACATATGGACCAGATAAAATTATTAAGACTGTTGATGCTAATAAATGGTGGAGAAGTAAAGCAAGAGCATGTGATTTTTCTAAAGATTTTTGCAAGTTACTTGCACATCTCTAAATATGGCCTTCAAGCAGTGCTGCAATAGAGAGAATATTCTCAAATTTTTAATTTGTTCATTCAAAGATACGAAACAGGTTGGGTAGAGATAGTGTTTCAAAACTTGTTTATTGCCATGCAATGTTGAAAAAACAAATATGTGCTCTGATGTAGGAAATTCAATTGAATTTGATGAAATTTAATTATTTTATGTGCAATTCTTTTTATAATTAATGTTATAATTTAATATGAGCTATACTTTTTTATTTAATATTTATATTATATAGTAATTAATATACTTTTTATCTTCAAATTACTATTGTTCTGATTCTGATAGATAGAAAAATTCGTATTATTACTCAGACTTTGCTAAAATTTAACTGAAGCATAAGAATTAATTTTTTAATAGTTATGACTGTTTAAACCAAAGTCAGTGAGTTATTTTATTGGTATTTACTCTCTCCTTTCCCATGTTCTGCATTCATAGTATTAACTAAAAATGTATTTTACTAAAACAATACAAACTTAATGGCATAATGAAAACACTTTAATGACAGTGGATAATTTTGTTTACAATCTGGCTTCTTCTCCTTCACATAATTTTTCACAAAAAACATTTTTTGGCACAGATATAAATATTTTATCGGAGAATGTAAAACTAGCAGTCGGGCTCATTGGAGCGATACAGTACTTATAACTATTCGGAAGTTTGGGACTGAATAAAAAATTATAATTATCGGAACTTTCCGAATATAACCAAACTTACGCATCAATTCCCCAATGACGGGAGCCGGGGAAGAATATTGTAACGTCACATACTTTACTCGCCAAAATGGACCGTTTTCCCGCCACAGTTAGAAAAAGCGAACTCTGACTGCTAATAAAACATGAAATACAGCTCGGAGAATAAAAATTTTTATACCGTTGTCCGTTTTGAAACATTTCGAATCGAATAAAAAAATTTAAAAAAATGGCCGGAATTGTCCAGAAAATATGTCGATATTGCTATCTTCTCAAATCGTAGATGTACTCTCAAATTTTAAAAATGAGCTCGAATTTCTGGGTAACTAATGCTTTTATTTAAAAGCACCAATAATCGGAAACAAAGACAATTTTCAGCTAGTATAGATATCTTACGAAATTATAAAATCGCTGTCAGATACAATAAAACAGCAATTAAATAAATGCTCAAATAACTCACAAAATAGCTGAATCTGTTTCCAAAATACTGAGGTTCCTCACAATTCAATTCGACACTTATTGCGTCAACTCTATTCAACTGAACAATGACTTCCTTATATAATCTCTATAGAAATTTCTAGAAAGAGGGCTAACGGACAAATTTAAAAAATTGATATATGAAACTAAGGCCATAATGGGTATATCTATGTGGTTTCCAAAACTCGCCAAAATATAAGGCTAAGAGATCTATATAATATGGTCCATATAAGGATTATAGACATAATATATTGTCGGTAAGAAAAGTATTTTTCATTTGCCTTATCATTATCCGCTGCCAATGCCAATTGTCATAGATATTGCTAAAAAACTCAATAGAATATATTGAATAAGCTAAATCAAGCAAGATTTCTTCTTGTATCAGAAAAAATGATTTTGGAGGGGGTGGGGGTGGCATCCTGCAGTGTTTAATTTAGACGTCTGTCTTTTGCTTGAGATGTCTAGGTTGTGATTGTTACATCAGTAAATACTGAACCAAGAATCCAATTTTAAGGAAATTTGAAATACTAAGAGGACTTCATAAAATGACGTAGTAAGAGACTTTCTACTAAAAGAATTTATACCATTTTTCTATACTAAGACTCATTAAGTTTATAGAAATGATATAATGTACTCAAAACAGTTCACGTCACAATTTCCGAGAATATAACATCTTCATGAAACCAGTAGCAACGCTTGGTTACAGTGCCTAGAAGTAAATCTCTTCTAGACTAAGTAACTTGATACGCTTCTTTTTGTTAGGTCTGTTTTTTCTAGAGTTGTAACATTTTCGAATTATGTGTTTAAATAACTACTAGAAAATCTCCCCGATGTTGCCCCGGGATTGAAAGCAGTGTTGCGTTCCTTCAATTTTTCAAAAGCGTAATCGCCATCGGCGGGGGCTCACGTCAGACGACGTCATTGCTCCTGCTATGCAGGCGGGTTACGCCCTAAATAAGCGCCTACTCACGATTTCCACCGCCAATACGACCTCTAAAAGTAGTCCTTTATATAATATTAAGACAAATTCAAAACCTGCTTCTAATTTCAAATGTCGTTATATTATCGTTGCTTTTGGAACACCACATATCGAGAAAACATAATAAAAAATAAAATAAAGTATTATTGCATTTCAAACACAAATTAATGAACATTTTTTTAACACAATTTATCTAACTCATTCTTTCTCTAACACGGGAAATTAATGTGCAAGCTTTCAGAACTCAGCAGAAGCCATGTTGTGACGTCAAAATTTCCGAGCATATAGAATCTTCATGAAACCAATGAAACTGGTAGCAACGCTTGGTTACAGTGCATAGAAGTAATTCGGTAATAAGTAAGATTGGATTGTCAGTCGATTTTTCTATATCAGAATTTGAAAATCGATTACGTCTTCAAAACCCGAAAAGGATAGTTTTCTTTAAAAATCACGAATATTCGTCCATTAATAGTACGTATTCTGTTTAAATCTTTAATGAAAGATAATTCGTTTTGAAAGAAATATGTGTAGGTGTGTGCCTGTGTGTGTGTGTGTGTGTCTGTGTGAACGTGCGTGTGCACGCATATGCAATGTATGCTACTCTTGGTCAAAAATTATTTGGCGAAAATTTGATGTTTAATTCACTTTTAGGTCACCCTACTGCTGATTACATTAAGGCATGATTAAAATAATGAATCTGCGTTTTTTACAAAATGGCCCACCAAAATCGTCAAAATCTAAAATGAAAAACTATATGTGCCTGCATGAATAGGTTATATATATTTGGTTCATACATAAATTTTAACGACGAAAGTAATAAGACCAACCCCATTGTTCTAGGACGAACCATTCTCCAGAAATTTCTGTTTTTCATTGTTTTGCTACGCCACTATTTAAAAATATATTCAGTCACCAGATGAAAACGAAATTGAATAAAAACGAAAAGTTCCGTGTCATATCAAATAAATATTTCACTCATTTTGAGCAATTAAGTCAATTTAATGGATTGGGTAAAAGAAAAATAATTTGAGCCTGTTGAGAAAGTCTAGTTCTGTCCCCCACATTTTATTGTTTAAATATTAAATTCACAAATTTTAATTGGCAACAGTGGTTGTTCATTAAATTTCATTAATTTTTAGCGAGATTAAGTTACAAGAAAAAACTTCTTGTTTTTTCACAATATCGAATTAATAAATATATGTGGAAATGCATGTATTGAGCATACCATATCTTTTTTCTCACGCTATTAATATAGAATATATCATAAAAAAATTATTGCTCTTACGAAAATTTTAGATTTCGGGATTTTGATGCCAATATATGTTTCAGGACTTCCTGAACATGTTTTGACTATTTTGAAAAGTATATCCGTCTGTCTTTCGTAAATTTCTTATGTAAGCAATAGCTACCAAAAATGTTAATGCATTTTCACGAAACTTTATACGTTTATTACGTTTTTATTACGTTTTGTTACGTTTTATTACGTTTTGTTAACTTGAAATCTAGAACTGGATATAATTTTTTGAAATTCGAGCGAAAACTTCGACATTTTATATTTTCTTAACATGGCAGCATAGATCAAATTTAACATAATTATGTATAAAAGTGTTATTTACAGCTCCGTGATCACGAAACCTTACAGTTTTAATCATTGTACTATAAAAAAGCCGCGATAAAATTTTTGTGTTCGTGACGTCATTCGTTACGTCATTTGCAAATTAACTCCTCCCCCCACGCACACATAATGAGGCGAGTAACTTGTTAATGACGTCAACTTTTTATTCAAACGCCATCAATCGAAAAAATGTTTCAAACCCAATAAATGAAAGGTAATATGCTATAATTATGATCTATTGGACCAATGATATATATTTTTCAATAATTTTCTTGTAAAATGTGCAAAGAAAAAAATTACAAGTTACTTAAAAATGGATTCTGGTATCCGAAATTCGAGATGAGCCACACCACATTTAATTTAATTAGAGAATCATTTTGAACTTTTGTTCTTAATTTTTTTAATGTGGCAGAACACGCGAGAAATCGATTCAAAGTTGACAAGGTAAACCTAATAATAAAAAGTTTCAACGTGCTGATGTGTAGAATCACCAAAATAAGGCATAAATATTGAAGTATTCGTTAATAGTTTCGAAATCTACATTTAGTATATAGACACAATGCAAAGTGATGGAAAAGCCGTGGACATCATATTTTAAAATTATATAACAATAAATTGAAAAAGTAGATATTTTTTCAGTTAGATGGTACTAATGTACACCCAAAAATATATCATAAATATCGTTTGCTAATTTTAATGCATCAAACGATCATTACAGACCTCTTTTTTACCAATCAAAGAGCATGGTGTTTTCCCAGAATGAAAGAATTTTAATTTGAGAACAATAATTATATAACCATACATATGAGCTGTCATGGAGGAGTCTCTATTTTACACAGATTGCCTGACTTAAGATAGAAGTCTGGTCTTTAAACAACTTTCTTTGTGGTATATTATGTAAACATTATACAATATATCTTACGAGATTTTACATTTATGTTAATCTGTAAACTTTCCTGGCAGCACATAAATACGTACTTGAACATGTATATTTTTTATCTATTGTGTTGAAACATCACCAATAATTAAACTTCCATAGAATCCCCAAATTCATTTGACTTTCTAATTTTTCAAAAGAACATAAAAGATATAGTGCTTATGCATCCATATTTCACCAAGGGGTAAGTAAGATTGAGTCGGAACAATCCTGAGCATTTGAAGTATTGCAGCTTTCCCACCCATTAAAAACTCAGGTTAAAATACTAAAATATAGAAATTTAAACAACATCAAAAACTAAGATCTGGATCCAAAATTTATTTATATGTACATGTAGGGCTTTCAAAGATCTACACATTCTTGCTTATCGTTCATTGCTAATACTTTTACTTTCTGCGATATAAGCACTACAATCTTGAAAAATGAAAAATTTCAATCTTCTCCCACTTGACAAAACGATTATTTAAAAACTCTGAGAGGTTTATAAAAAATAAATATAAATTTAGAAATTGAATTTCCTAATGCTTATTTTTACCGTTTAAGATATTTATCTATCTTTTACAGTTTCGAAGACATTTCGGGTGACAGTAAGAAAAATGATAAAAAAAACTCCTCGCTCAGACAGGATCTGTTTTAAGATTTTTCGAAAAATAGAGTTTAAATATTAAAATATTGCAATCATTTGTATATATTCATAATTTAAACCCTATTTCCTACAAAACCTGAGAAATTATTTTTATTTTTATGTATTATGTTTGGATATATAAGCGTCTAAAGTGCCTACATTTTTCGTAACGCTCGGTTTTTCGCTGCAGAAACCACAAGCATATTTTATAAGTTTTATTTCAAATTCTCTACATTATATGATTTTAAAATTTGATTTTTCGATCAATCTGTATAGTCTAATAATTATAAAATACATTTAGTCCTACATTTGACTGTCAACTATCAATACATATAACTATAGTACGATATTAATGGAACTATCGATTGAGAGGATCCATGAAAAGGATTGAATTAGCAAAAGCAAATAGGATTTCAGCTTTTATATCAAAAGAAATAATCAGATCAATTCATTTCGGAGATAAATTTGTCGTTCGTGTGTTGACTTAAGACGTTTGTTTCTGATTGGAATGTCTGAGACATGTGAGGATGCTCTGCACAATATTCAGGCAACAAATTAAAAAGATATTGAATTATAGAGATGAAAGAAAAAGAATTAGAAAAGTCTTACACAAACAGTTCTTGTAATCCATCATACACCAGTAAAAAGGAACTATATTCAGTCGTGTTTGCTATCTATATAAATAAATTGAAGATCAATCTGTTTATCTTATCACTGGAGAAAGGCTGTACAATCTTAATGAAATTTTGATGGTTAGACTTTTTAGGGTCCCACTTAAAATTTTGAGCGTTCATCTGTCCTTTGGACTTTTCCCCTATGGAGGACGGCGTCTCGTCGTGTGGACTGTAACCTCTGACCTGAGGGGATACAGAAATCTGTGGATTGTGCCCGAGAGTTCCCACTCCGGCTGATGAAGCAGACTCTTCCAGGTTGAAGGGAAGGAAGGGATGGCTTTTATGATTATCTCCCCAGATCCGTAGGCGATTGGAGTCGAGACTTGACGGGATCATCATCGGGTTTCTGCTCAGTGAATGGTTCGTTGACTTTGTTGCCCGGCTCGCAGTCTCGCTTGGGGGTGGATAAAACTTTTTTGGTTCACCAACCCCTAGCTAGCATAAACCAGAAGGCTACAGCGGAGGTTACGACTTCATCTGTCCTTTGGACTGTTATTTGAGTCTTAACGCGACCTAAATTTTTCAGCCTGTACAATAAATTTAGTTGCATTTCAGCGACTATCTACTTCTGCTGAAGACTCAATAAGGATAGTTTGCTTATAATCGAGCATATTAAATTAATACATTCTATAAAGCGACAAGGAATTAAAGAAATTAAAACTAATATTCCAAAATATTGTATAATCTTCAATTTTGTGACATTTTATGAAACTCGCCGGATTGATGATATATCCCTAAATTTGCCTCCAAGAGAGAGAGGGAGAACATAGAGATAGACAGGGCTTTAATTTTATATTATATCTAGAAGAAAATAAAACGTTTAGATATTAAAAAAGTCGCTTCTAACTGTTATTAGTAAGTATTTGAAAAAAAATCTTTATGTTGGAAAATCTATTAATTGATTCCTAAGGGTGTAAAACGTCTTTTTTAAAAGGTGTGTTTTTAAAATCGATTTATTTCTTAATTTTTGGTTAACTTTTTATTTCAGCACTCTTTTATTCACTTCCCTGTTTCATGTTTCATTCACTTTTATTTTATTCACTATTTTTTTAATGTTTTAACTGAATTTAATTGATAAAGTTAGCTCATACTCTTTTCGAAACCGGTCACTTATTTCATACTTTGAATAATTATCTTCATAATTACAGAGTTCTTTTAAGTCTGAAGTAGTTTTCCATTGTTTCATCGAAAAATATTGTAATTTAATTGGTGAAAAGTCTTATGAAGCTATCCGAAACCATTGTTTTCATTTAACTTTGCTATACTTTTTATTCTCTAGTTTATCTACCTTTTGTCAAAATTTTTTTAAGTAGTTTGTTAAAGTGATAAAGTTAGTTCTTATAGCTTCTGATACCGATTGATTTTCCACACTTTTATTCATAAGTATTTAATAAAAAAAAATCGTATAGTTTTCGGTTGATGTTGTTACTCATGTATTGTACGATGCAAGTAGTGCCCCATCATAGAGCATTTAGCGGGCAATTTCTTTTTATTATTTTTCCCTTTCCCTTAGGATTTTCCTTTTGTTTTTTCGAATTATCGTTTGGCACCAATGACCTACTTGGGTCACGTGATGCAACTATATCTGACTAGACGCTATCTTGGCTTTGCTGGTACGCCTGCTCTGTCTCATTTATCCTAATGATTATTGTGTTTATTGTTGATAAGTCTTTTCAGCCTTTATATGCTCTGTTCTAATAATTTTTTTATTTTCCGAGCATTTAGAATTCACTTCATATCACAGAACACACAATTAGTTTCGTCATTATGATCAATCTTATTCAATCTTATTGCATTCAAATATTTTTTTATTGAGTTCGGTTTTATAAAGAGAAAGCAGTGGAATAGAAATCAGATCTTTAAAATATTTCCCATAATAAGATTACGTGGTATTTTGCTCAGCAAACTTCTAATAAAACGTTTTTACTTTCCTGGAAATATTGCATGATCGCCTAAATTTGTGCTTTGAAGGACGTCATATCTCTAGGAATTATTATATATGCATAAAAAAAGTTCAGTATTCAAAACGTTTAATTTTTTTACTGGCATTATGGAAAAGGCCAGTAAATTTTTGAAAACTATAAAATGATTTTTCAAAACAAATTATGCTGTAAGTGATTAATTACTTTTTGTATTGTATTAGAAGAAAACATCATGTATACTAATAAATAAAGCAATGCATAATTACTGTGCATAAAATAGTGCTTTTTATGCATAGAAATGTGCTATTTTATGCACAGTTATACTGTATATAGAATATGAAACTTATTACTTTCCTATTACCTTAGTAATTATGAAGTTATTTAAAGTATATGTTTAGTTCCCGCTACAACTATAAAAAGAAAGACAATTGTATCAGAAGCTTAACTAATATTCTGGCCAGTCGGAAGTCGATTATTCTTTTCTCGACTGAAAGAAAAATAATTTACAAATTATTGGAATATATTGTTACGAGTTTCACAATTTGAACTCACATTTTTGAAGAATTGGTCTATTTTAGACACCCCTGAATTGAAATCTAACTGTTTATGTATAAGTGTATTATGTTGGTATATAAGTTCGTGTGTATGTGTATGAATATGTGAAATATATTTGTGTAAGTATGTGAGAGTGTGTGTTAGTATTTGAGAGTATGTGAGGGCTGTAAGCGTGAGTGAATTTTTGGAGAATGAGTATGTATACCTTTGTGTGTGAGTATGTGCATGTATGGGTATTTATGAGAATGTGTATCTATGCCTATGTGCAAGTATGTATATGTAGGTATATGTGAAAGTGTGCATATGTGTGAGTGTGTGTGGGGGCACAAGTGTGTTTCAGTAAGCATGTATGAGTATATGTCTGTGAGTAAGTATAAACATGTTTGTACAAATGTATATGTATGTGCGAGTGTGTGAGAGTTTGTTTGAGTGTATGAGAGTATGTGCAAGCGTGAGTATGTATATGTGTGAGTATATTAGCGTGAGTGTAAAAATGTGATGTATTCGTAAGTGTGAGTGTGTGCATGTATTCGTATGTGCGAGTGTGTGTATGTATGCATATGTGTATATATATGTGAGTGTGTCCGGGGTTTCTTCGGGAGCAAGGGGTCAGAAAAACACGAATTTGTTAGAAAATAATTATGATTTTGGATTTCTTAAGAAATACCAATTAAAGTAAAATTCATAAAAATTTTCCACATCATTTCTAAAATTTTCCAACATGGTTGAAATGTCTTTATGACTTTGTTCATTCCGTCTGTCTGTCTGTCTTGTCCGTTCTCACGATAAATGCCGTAAAAATGATTTCAATATAAAATTTTAGTATGTAGTGACACGGTCTGTGGCACATATGGGAACGAAAATGAATAATATCACCAAATTAGTTTCGGGGGTTGATAAAAATACATTAAATCCTGTAGGACTTAATTTTTCAAACATTTTATAAGTGAAGTTAAAATTCAACAAGAAAACTCATTCATGCATAAAGCATTGATTATAAAACACTTTCCAACTGTTATACAATTTTATTTCAATATAAGAATAAAGACGAAAACTACATTGAAAATTAGTCCAATCAAGCTAGCTACAACTAATATTCTGTTTATTTTGACTAGCTGCTTTCTGCCATTCGAAGCAGCGTTCTTGAGCTAAAGCTATTCTTCCCGCAGTTGCAAATTAAACGAAAATATTTTTTACATATATTATATCAATAAAATATTATTGGTACCTATTACAGCTCTCAAGAATATTTCAATGTATATTTTTAGAAACCTGATAGTTGTTATCTATTTAGAGCTGCTCACCGAAGAAGGGACAGTCCAAATGTCTGCGGTTAGAAAAATTGACCAGTGACCCTTCCGTAAATAAACAAAATAAAATGAAAATTTCTACTTGTGACAAATACATACGAAATCGACACCGGAATGTTATATCAATTTTGGAAATTGTCTGCATGGCTGATATGAATGAAATACTAATTGATTTTATAAAGATAAGGACGATTTTTTTCGATGAAGTTTTAAGCATACAGTTTATTTAGTTGTAGCTCCATTGTCTTAATTTTTAAATAAAATAAATTATTATAGTATTGTGATGAATGAAATGAATGGGAGAAAGTTATGAATGAAATCCTGTTTTTTTAAAGAGATCCAGACGTGTTAATTTTTCTATGACGTCATTTGAAATAATTTCAGTTGTTTTCGATGAAGTTTTCAAATATAATAAATTATCGTAGTATTATGATAGTTTTAAAAATATTGCCGTGGAATGTATCGCATTTTAAAGATATTTAAACCAGGCAATTTATATTTCAATGCCGTCATTTGAATGAAGTTCATTTTTTTTAATGAAGGTTCAAGTTTTCAAATATAATAAATTAATGCAGTATTGTGATAAGTTTCAAAATATTACCGAGGAATGTATAGCATTTTAGAGATGTTTAAATAAAATTGCATTGAAGTTGGAAAGTGTTTCATAATGAATGCTTTAAGCATGATTGATCTGTCTTGTTTTTTTTTTAAATATGGTTTAGTGGATTTGTTTTCAATGTTTCAAGTCATTTTCTCTCTATATAAGCTCAATTTAAAAGTCTTTTAGTTTTAAAAATGCAAGTATAAGTCCGTTATAAAAATAATAGAGCTGTTGTATTTACAAGGATTCTAAAATATTCCCAATACTACATTTCATCTTATAAAACACATTAGGAAGAGTTGGGAATTTAATATTTATTTAGCGCCACATAACAAATTCCTGGTTTCGTATATCTTATTTTAGAGATTCAATTTTTCGAATATTTCCTTGCTAAAATAGGTTTGATAAAAAAAGAATATACGGATAGGAGATAAATCAGATCTTTGAAAACACATTCTATCATCCTCTGAATATAAGATACCGTCTCAGCAAACTTCATTCGCATAAGAATACTCTTTTTCTTTCCAAGTAAATAAGGTGAGATCGCCAAAGCTTGGAGTTTCTTTTTCTCTCAATATTCCACTGTTAGGGAATTTTTATATATTCTTAAACGAAAGATAAAACAAAATCTTTGATATGCATGACATTAAAACGTTAAATATATTGTTGGTTTTGTTTTGTTTTACTTTATGGGTAGTACGTGGAAATGTTTAGGAAAGTATAAAGTATTTTCCCAGTCAAATACGGTGTAAGGGATTATTCGTTGTATATTTCTCGAGGAAAAATTTTGTATGCTTTATGAAGTCATACACCCAGAGAGGAATTCGAGACTACGACATCTGAATCTTTGAGACTAATGCTCTATTGATTAAAGCTTCAGGGTTCAGGATTACACTCAGTTGTTAGCACTTGAAGCACCTGGCAAGTTATGCCGTAATCTGCCATCTGTACGATTGTAAAGTCCTGAATCTTTGACATCAGCTGGGTCGTTATAGAACCTAAACTGAAAGTCATTAGGACCGTCCACAAGTGGGTGGGGCGATGGAGTCTGGTCTTGCTTCAGAAGAAAGGAAAGGCTTGAACTGCAGGAAGCAGAAGCTCCAGAAGATCTGTTGAATCAAAGCATCTGTCCAAGATTACCTAACTTGCATGAGCAAATTAATTAATTTTGGGGGTGTTTATGGGTTTTTAGGTCTGATAACATTTTTATTATTTGGAAAGTTATTTGAAGTAAGTCATCTTCTGATTTTAGGATTTGGGTTACTTCTCTAAATACGCTTTGTACATCGGAGATGTTGAAATAGTTTTCAAGTTCTTTGAAGAATTTTAAGAACTCAAGGAAGAGGATTGTGGACTAATAGCTTTAGCTGTATGAGATTGCGACTGGACAGAGTACTCTACGGAATTTCCTGAGACCGTCTCCGTACTTGCCGGCGCTTAATGAACAGGGTAGTTTTAGAAGTTGGAAGGTGGAGGGGGGGGGGTTAGATTTTAAATTTGGGGTCCTGAAATTTTTAGGATTCCAGGTGTTTTGATGACAGTGTCGAAAGTTAGCGGGATGAGCCTCGCCACAATTGCCACAATTCGCCGTGATGTCACGGGGTCACCCAGCTTTTAAACCCCTAATATCAACTATACCCCTAATATCAACAATATAAATTAACGAGGTTAGTAAAGCGTTTTAAAATTACTGTATCGCGTACAAACAAAGCAAGATTATGCAGGCCTTCCATTGGCAGACTCAATTTCTCGAAATTACTTGGCTATACTTTTAGTTAGAGAATTGGGTATTTTAGAGCTTGGATATTCTGAGATTTTCAATGACTTCTACATAGAATGTCTTGAGAAATTATTTCACCCTGGGGAAGCGCCATGCATATCGATCGAATAAAAATAAGTATGCACTGATCGTCTGACGTATTTAAAACAACAAACAATATTTCTGATCTATTTTTGAGATATATTAGTGCCACCTAAATGAAAAAGGTTCTAGTACTTCAATTTCTTGAAACATCATATGATTTTAAAATTTGACCTTGCAATATATTGAGAAAGTATCGGTAACTCAAAGAAAACTAGTAAAGAAATGAAATTCTGTATAGAAAACAATATACAAAAACAATAAATAACTATCATGTTAACTCGCATTATTATTGGATGAATATTTTAAACCCAAAAGATGTCCTATTATTGTTTGCTATGGAGGAACAAATGATGAATACAAGTAGAATGGTACATGGTAATAGAAGCATAAAATATAGTTGGCACTATATATGTAAAATGGCACTAAAATGGTATATAATAAATAAATTTGCTGATTCCATCGCTCATTGGTATGACTAGTCTGTTGGCAAGCAGAAAAAATGTTTCAAAAGAATTTTTCAGAAGATTTTAAACGCGCAACTTTTGAAGTATTTAAGTTCATAAAATTATGTGTCTACTACTTTCTCTAAGACATGCAGTAATCATTTCCCCTAATATACACGGTAATTTTTTCTATATTGTCACGGTAACTAATACTATACATCGTAATTGATTTCCCTATTGTACGTTGTAATTATTTTCCATGCTATGCACTTTCCCTTCCATGCAGGATAATTACTTTTTCCACTGTAAACAGAAATTACTTTCCTTGCTATACATGGTAATATTTCCCTACTGACCATAGTAACTAATTTCCTTACAATACGCATATAGTAGGGATACGTATAATAGAAAAATAAACTCTACTATATGTGTATAGTAGTTTTCCTATTATTTTCCAGCGAGGTGAAACTGTGTGCGGAGTTTTAGCATTCTATGTGATTTGAGAGCCGAAAATGAATAAGAAATGATGTAAGTAACAACAATTAATAACAAGCATGTTGACATTTTTTTTATTTATTGGTATTGATCGGTTTTACTGATTTAAAAGCAATTGGCAACATACATGTTCGTCTCTGGAAGCTTTTATTTGTTTATCATAATTCTTCACAACTAACACATTTCTTTTTCCAACTGCGATAAGTTTTATGTCCTTGTGCCTAGATCAATTAATCCTGAAGAGAAAGCGAAAAAACCTGTAATTTTATTCCCACTTATCACTAATTAAGAAACACGTAACAGTCCGTAAGTGATTAAATTAGAACTTTTCTCAAAAGGAAAAAGTAAATGTGCTTTTCAGCGGAGTAAATATTTAAAACTATTGAATGTATCCAATACGTAACATTTCCTTTCCATATACTGGGAAAAGAAAAATTGAACGTTTCTTATAATTTAGTTACCCTAAAAATAATATTTTTTGTGTGACCGTTTCAAAATGTATTCCAAATTTTATAGCTTGCTTCTTTCCAAAGATACCGGGCTTCCTTTGGGAAAGTACAATGTACTATTGATTAGGGATTAAACTAAAATGGAAAGAATATTGATTAATAAACGAAAAGGAAATTAACGTGAACAAAAAACTGAAATTGAAACTCACAGATTAGAGAGTACTGAAACCTGCATACATAACAGATTCTAATCTTTCAGGTGCAAAAAGAATATCTATTGTTTATCTTGTATGTTTGAAATCGGTAAATTCAACCTTCTTAATAGGAAAACACTTTGTGGTTGTTGATGCCAAACAGTCGTTATTCTGAGAATGTCTCGATCAATAATTACCTTACCCTAAAGGCTTTATTAATTATTATAATTAATAAAACCTTATTTTCAACATTTTTGCAATTTACATTGCCCACTTATCTCCAACAGATAAAGAATTAAAGCGCGTTTCAAACTTTTTGGGTCCCCCCATATATATGTGTGTGTGTGTGTGTGTGTGTGTGTATACATATGTGTGTGTGTGTATATATGTGTGTATATATGTATGTGTGTATGTGTGTGTATATATGTGTATGTGTGTCTGTGTATATATATGTGTGTGAATGTATATGTATATGTTTGTTTGTGTATATATATGTGTCGAAAGTCCAGACCGTCCGACTCGTCCTTGGACATGAGCAGCAGTTTGGACGGCCGGGTATATATATGTGTGCATAATTTATGTGTGTGAGTATATATGTGTGTGTATATATATGTATGTATACAGGGTGTCCCAAAATATTGACCTCTGCTTTTATTCCTTAAATATTGTGATCTTAGACATATATAATAAATTACCAAGTTGCGTAAAAAAGGGTACAGAATTTTATGAAATCGATAAAAATTTTCAGGGGATTAAATTTTAAGAAACACAAAATTCAAATTTTTATACGTTCCCCGTACAAAAACATTTCCAATAAGTAAAATGTGCCCCTTAGACTAATAAGTTGATGTACAAAGTTTCAGCCTTTTATCATAAAAAGTCCCAGAAATATGTTTAAACAAAGTTGGTGAGGTATTAATCTCAAATTAAAATGTAAATGTTTACAGCAAGAGTGCAAATGACGCAACGCAGAACTACATCATAGGTTGGTGCATCAGGCAAATGCAGCTTTGTATTAGTGTGGATGGAAAACATTTTAAACAAACTTTGTAATCTTAGTTTTCCTTCGCAATTTGGGTATAACCCTTGAAACATAATCTGCCGACAAGATTTTTCCCCTCTGAGAATCCGTGTTGGTGCATCGAAAAGTGGTTTAAGTCAGCATTTTTGTCTTTTCATATATATTTGGGACTTTTTCTTATAAAATGCTGAAATTCTGTACATCACCTTATTAGTGTATGGGGCACATTTTACTCATTGGAAATGCTTTTGTACGGGGGCTGTATAAAAATTTAATTTTTGTATTTATTAAAATTTAATTCCCTTGACATTTTTTATCTATTTCATAAAATTCTGTACTGTTTTTTACGCAACTTTGTAATCCATTATATATGTCACAGATCAATATTTAAGGAATAAAAGTCGGGGTCAATATTTTGGGACACGCTGTATATATATATATATATATATATATATATATATATATATATATATATATATATATATGTATATAAAACTGTTATTTCTTACCATATCTTTATCTTATTATACCGATATATATATATATATTGTATTGCTTGGTATTTTAGTATCCAGATTCTTTTTTAATTACGTCCCTCCCCCCAGCGAAAAGAGAGGAAATTTAGTTAAAATCTTTATGTAATTTAATATTCGTATTAATGTTGTAAACTAGTATTTAAGCCTCTTAAAGACAGATAAACCAACATTATTAATAAAATAAGTTGAATTCTTGCTTAATAAAATAAGTTGAATCTTTATCAAAAATAGGATTCATTAAGTGCTCTTCTGTACCCAATACTATAAGTGTATAAAGTTTTAGGTGGACTTTTGGAAGGTCTGTAACATTTAGCCCCCCTCCCCGTCCTTGTCCTCCCATGCTGGAGAAATTGAAAATCCTGTTCCGCTAGGTTCTGTCTTGCTTTCGTTCAGTATGCAAAATTTCAGCCTTCTAAAAGTCATCTGTGGAGCGGGGGGGGGGGGGCCTTATAAAAGGACAGGAAATATTTTACGACCCTCCACCCTCATTTTCCCGAAACCGGAAAGGACATTTAAATTCAAGCTTCGTTAGGATCTAACCGGTAGTCGATACTAAACAAATGCAGAAATTCAGCCGTCTATGTAACCGAGAAAGAGCTTATAAAGAGTATGAAAATAATTTTCGATTAGCTCCGCATTTTCTCCGCCTTTGAAGTGAAATAAAAAAAATCCGGTTCCGTTAGGATCTTTCCCATATTTCAAACTATATGTGCAAAATTTCAGCTCTCTAGATCTTCGGGGTTTCTTCGGGGGCAAGGTGTCTGAAAAACACAAATTCGTTAGACAATAATTATGATTTTGGATTTTGTAAGTAAAAACTGTTTAATGAATACCAATTAAAGTAAAAGTTCATAAAAGATTTCCACATCATTTTTAACACTTTCCAACATAGTTGAAAAGTTTTTATGACTTTGTTCATTCTGTCTGTCTGTCTTGTCCGTTCGCACGATAACTGTGGTAAAAATGACTTCAATATAAAATTTTATTATGTAGTTAAGACGGTCTGTGGGACATATGGAAATGAAAATGAATAATATCACCCAATTAGTTTCGGGAGTTAATAAAAGAAATACATGGGACTTAATTTTTCCCTATGGGACTTAATTTTTCAAACATTTTAAAAGTGAAGTTAAAATTTAACAAGATTATGAAGCACTTTCCAACAGCAATGCAATTTTGCTTAAACATAAGAATAAAGTCGTAAACTACATTAAAAAGAAGCCCAATCAATCTAGCTACAACTAATATTCTGCGTAATTTGACTAACTGCTTTCTGCCATTCGAAGCAGCGTTCTTGAGTGGATATTTTGTAATGCGTATTTCTAGATTAAACGGAAATATTTTTTACATACATTTTATCGATAAAATATTATCGGTATATATTACGGCTTTCAAGAATATTTCAATTTATATTTTTAGAAACTTCATGTTCTGTTCTGCGACAGTTGTTATCTATTTAGAGCTCACCGAAGAAAGGACTGTCCAAATGACTGCGGTTTGAAAAATTGACCAGTGACCCTTTCGTACATAAACAAAATTAAATGAAAATTTAGACTTGCGACAAATACATACGAAATCGACACCGGAAGGTTATTTGAATTTTTTAAATTTTTCCTGCTCACATTTTTGCTAACTAAAATTGTGATTTGAAATGAAGTCCTCCAATTAAATTTTACACACTCTCCACTTTCATATTTATTGAAAATAGATACAGTGACCGCCGGTTATAAGATTCAGTGGTTATAAGAAACAGCCGTTTATAAGACCCAAAACGACAGAAACAAATACAAACTTCATTTTAACATTAAAATTGTGTCGCTTATAAGAAACACGATTCCGCTTATAAGAAACAGTTTTCTACAGAAAATTTGTTGATTTCCTTGCGACGCGGGTGTAAAAAAGAAAAAAATCCATTTGTTTAAGGTCAACTGAAGGACGAGTTGTTATCTCTTGTCTCTGGGCGTACGGGGAGGGGGTGGGAGTTTGCTATGTAACAAAGGATGACAGAGAATTTCTCCGTAGAAAGGCTTAGGGGCATCTTTTGGCATGGAAACATACTGATAAGGAAAGGCATCTCTGCTTATGCACTCAAATAAGATTCGTACAGCTTTAGTTAGTCATTTTATGTTTTGCTAGTGGAAGCATGTCGCAAAAGAGAAAAACCCTTACTTTGCTTGAAAAGCAAAGTTTACTTAAAAAGTATGATTCTCTACCTCTGTGTAGTCAAAGAGAAGCTGCTTTTGCATTAGAAATTCCGCACTCAACATTATGTAAAATCCTGAAAGGCAGAAATGAAATTTTGACGCCAAATTGTAATCTTCAAAGAAAACGGAAACGAGAAGGAAAGGCAGCTGCTATAGAGGAAGCACTCTTACAATGGTTTTCTAACGCCAGATTAAAGAACGCTCCTATCAGTAGGGCAATTTTACTGAAAAAAGCAGAAAATTTTGCGGAAAAATTAGGAGAAAAAGAGTTCCGTGCGACTGATGGTTGGTTAAGCCGCTGGAAAGAACGAAATAACATTGTGTACAAAAAAAATTATGGAGAGAAGCAGGACGCGGACTCCGAGTCGGCATCTTCATGGATTACGCAAAGCTTACCACCTCTATTAGAAAAATACGCTCCTCATCAAATTTTTAACACTGACGAGACTGGGCTCTATTTTAGAGCGATGCCCGAGTATACAATGATGTTCAAAAATGATCTATCCTCCGTTGGAAAAAAACAAAAAGATCGAGTTACAGTTCTGTTAACAACAAATATGACGGGAACTGTAAAAAAGAGCCCTTTAGTTATTGGCAAAAGCAAACGTCCGCGCTGTTTAAGTGGAATAAAAAAATTGCCAGTGATCTACGAAAATTCAAAGAATGCCTGGATGACAAGTAGAATTTTTGAAGACTTTTTGTTAAAGTGGGACAGGGAACTGATGGGAAGAGAAAAAATTCTTTTAATCCTTGACAACTGTTCGGCTCATCCTGTAGTACAGCTGACAAACATTGAACTTTGTTTTTTGCCACCCAATACAACTTCCATCATACAGCCTCTTGACCAAGGAATTATTAAAGCATTTAAAACCCTGTATCGGTCAAATTTGCGACAGAAAATAGTAGATGCAATTGATAAAGAGAAAGGATCGGCTTGCGAAATAAGCAAGAAAATAACCTTGCTTGATGCTATCCATATGATCGCAGGCGCATGGAAAAATGTTTCTGACATATGCATTTTTAATTGCTTCCGTAAAGCAGGATTTTTGAAAAATAATGTTGACATACCAGCAGAAGATGTAGAAGAATTAGAAGCACATTTCGAAGAATGGATTCACATCGATGAAAATTTACAAACATCTGAAGAAAAAAGTGATGATGACATAGTGGCGGAAATTCAGAATGTTTGCAATGAAGAAGAAAATGAAGACGACGTTCCACAAGAAGAAAATTTTCCTACAGCCAAACAGTCGCGAGAAGCCCTAACTATAATTAGAAAAACTCTTGAACATAGAGGGGCATCAGAAAAAGTTTATGGACTATTTTATGATTTAGAAATGGATGTACGTAAACTAATCACAGACTCATTAGCACAAACAACACTGGATAAATTTTTTGCTGTTCCTCAGTAATAGATTACGGTATGTATGAAAATGTACTATGCTCTTATACATAAATGAACGACCTATGAGTTTTACTTTTTATTCTTATTTAATTACATACTAGTATATGCATACATATAGATAATATTTTAAGTTGTAAGGCTTAATTCGTAAAATAAGAAATATTTTTGAATGCAAAACTCAATTTACAAATGTATTATGTATGTACTAATATTTTACTTATATACATTTATCTTTTAAATTCTGTAAAATTGTGTTCAATAGTTAGTATTTACAATGGAAGAACGATATTTAAAAAATTTCCGGATTTAAGAAACAACTGCTTATAAGAAACAAAACGAGCGAAACGAACGTGTTTCTTATAAGCGGCGGTCACTGTACCAGTATTTCAATACTTAAGAGAACTCCGAATGAAAAAAATGGGCGTGGCCAAATAAAATAATGATACATGTTGGCTGGCTTTTTACAATTAAATATGCCGATATTGCTATCCTCTCAAATCGTGGGTGTACCCTCAGATTTTAAGAATGAGCTCGAATTTCTGGATAACTAACGCTTTTAGTTAAAAGCACCAATAAGCGTAAGCATAAAGAATGTTCAGCTAGCATAGATATTTCACAAAATCACAGAACCGTTGTCAGATACAAATGAACAGCAATTAAATAAATTCTCAAATAACTCACAAAATGGCGGAATCTGTTCTAAAAACACTGACGTACCTCATAATTCAATTTGACACGTATTGCGTCAAATCTATTCAACTGAACAACGATTTCCTTATAATCTTCATAGAAATTTGTAGAAAGAGAGCTGACGGGTAAATCTAAAAAGTTCCATGTTTTCCAAAACTCGCCAAAATATATGGCTATCAGGTCTATATAATAAGGTCCATAAGGCTTATAAACATAATATATTGTCGATAAGCAAAGTATCTTTCATTTGCTTTTTGATTATCCAATGCCAATTGGCATAGCTATTGCTAAAGAACTCATAGAAAATATTGAATTAGCTAAATCAAGCAAGATTTCATCTTGTATCAGAAAAAATGTCAGATTAAATGATTTTGGAGGGGGTGGGGGTGGCATGTTGCTGTGTTTAACGTCTGCATTTGTTTGACTGAACCAAGAATACAATTTTAAGGAAATTTGAAATAGTAAGAAGACTTCACTAAATGACTTAGCAAGAGACTTGTTGCTGAAACAATTTATACCATTTTTCTACACGAAGATTCATTAAGTTTATAGAAATAATATAATGTACTCAAAACAGTTGACGTCACAATTTCCGAAAATATATTATCTTCATGCAACCAATGATAGCGCTGGCAATGCTTGGTTACAGTGCCTAGAAGTAAATCTCTTCTAGACAATGTAGCTTGATACACTTCTGTTTGTTCAGTCTGTTTTTTCTACAGTTGTAACATTTTTTAACTATGTGTTTTATTAACTACTGGAAAATATCCCCGATTTTGGCCAGGGATTGAAAGCATTGTTGCATTCCTTCAATTTCTCAAAGAGCGTAGTCGCCCTCGGTGGGTCGCATGTGAGACGGCGTCGTTTCTTCTGCTACACAATCTGTGTATGCCTTAAATAAGCGCCTATGCACGCCTTTGACCGATAATCCGACCTCTAAAAATAGTCCTTCATACAGTAATCAGAAAATTAAAATCCTTTTTCTAATTCAGAATATCGTAATATTATCGTTGCTTTTGGAACATCACGCATCGAGAAAACCAAATAAAAAATAAAATATAGTATTATTGCATTTCAAGCACAAATTAATGAACAATTTTTGAACACAATTTAACAAACGCATTCGTTTTCTTTAACTCGGGAAATTAATATGCAAGCCTTAAAACTCATAGAAAAGTATCGATACGCAAAGAACGAATTTGTCCTGCCCATTTAGAACAAAAGCCATGTTGTGACGTCACAATTTCCGAGAATATAACATCTTCATGAAACCAGTAGCAACGCTTGAATACAGTGCATAGAAGTAAATCTCTTCTAAGCGCTGTAGGTTGGTGATGATACACTATATATTTCGATTTAATATGCGTGCACTAAAACAGTAAAGTTGGAATCGCTGAAGAGTCCTTACTGAACATTCCTGCGACGTACTGATGCCTTAAATTCATAATTTATGAACGGATGACTTTAAAACATAAATTTTGCTTTAGCACAATGTGTAATACTCAATTTAGCTCCTGTTAAATTATGAAGATCTGATTGTCAGTCGATTTTTCTATATTAGAATTTTAAAATCGATTACGTCTTCAAAACACGAAAAAGATAGATTATTTTAAAAATCCCGAAAATTCGTAAATTAATAGTACGGAGTCTGTTTAAATCTTTTCTGAAAGACAATTCGCTTTGAAAGCAATATGTGTGTCTCTGTGCGTGTGTGTGTGTGTGTGTGTGATTGTGCGGAAGCGCTCACGCAATGTATGCTGCTCTTGCTCTAAAATTATTTGACGAAAATTTGATGGGTACTTCACTTGTAGGTTACCCTGCTGCTGACTAGATTTTGGTATGATTAAAATAATAAATCTGTCTTTTTTACAAAATGACCCACCAAAATCGTCAAAACCTAAATAAAAATCTAATTGTGCTTGCATGTATAAGTTATATATAATTGTTTCATACATAAATTTTGACGACGAAAGTAATAAAACCAACCCCATTGTTCTAGGATGAACCATTCTCCAGATATTTCTGTTTTTTCGCTGTTTTGCTACGCCACCATTTAAAAATATATTCAGTCACCAGATGAAAACGAAAATGGAATAAAACCTAAAAATTCTGTGTCATTTTAAATTGTATTGCAATTTTGAATCATTTTGTGCAATTAAGCTCAATTCAATGGTTTGTGTAAGAGAAAATTAATTTTAGCCTGTAGAGAAAGTCCAGTGCTGTCCCCCACATTATATTGTTTAAATAATCAATTCACAAATTTTAATTTGCAACAACAGAACGCTCATTATTTTGTAACGCGATAAAGTTGCAAGAAGGACTATATGTGTTTACTTGTTTTCTCACAATATGAAATTAATTAATATATGATGAAAGACATGCTTTGGGCATATGTAGATTTTTATTTTCTCATAGTATAAATATAGAATATATCATAAAGAAAGTATAGGTTTTACGAAACTTTTACATTTCGAGATTTTGATGCCAATACATGTTTTAGGACCTCCTGAACACGTTTTGACTATTTTTAAGATGATATCCGTCTGTCTATGGGGAATTCCTTGTCTACACGATAATTGCCAAAAGAGTTACGAAACTTTACAATGTCAATCATTGTAGTATAAAAAAGCCGTAATATGATTTTTGTGCTCGCGACGCCATTAGTTACGCCATTAGCCAATTAACTCCCCCTTCAAGCACACACACCCAGGGGAGTAATTTGCTAATGACGTCAAGTTTTTATTCAAACTTGGTATCAATCGAGATATTTTTTCAAGCCCTATAAATGAGAGGTAACATGCTATAATTATGACCTTTTGGACCAATGATACATATTTTTCAGTAATTTTTTTACAAAATGTGCAAAGAAAAAAATTACAAGCTACTAAAAAATGAATTCTGGTATGCGAAATTCGAGCTGAGCCATACCACATTTAATTTAGTTAGATGATCATTAGTAACCTTTGTTCTAAATTTTTTTTAATGTGACAGAATACGCGAGAAATCTATTCAAAGTTGACAAGGTAAACCTCCCAATAAAAATTTTCTACGTGCTGATGTGTAGAATCACCAAGAGAAAGCATATATATTGAAGCATTGTTTAACAGTTTCGAAATCTACATTTAGTATATAGACATAATTCAAAGTAATGGAAAAGCCGTGGACATCAAATTTTAAAATTATATAACGACAAAGAATTGAAAAAGTGGATATGTTGTCAGTTAGATGGCACTAATATGCACCCAAAAATTTATCATAAATATCGCCTGTTAATTTTAATCCATCAGGCGATCGTTACAGGTCTCTGTTTACTTTCCCTGCAATACATGGTAATGTATAGGGAAAGTATTGGAATCATGCCGAAAATCGCAACTCGAGTTTTCGACGGATCTACACGTTTCGAGACCTCTAGAATACGAAAATACCATTTTTAACGTGACGTCTGTGTGTGTGTCTGTGTGTCTGTGTGTCTGTCTGTCTGTGCAGATTTTGTATCCACTCTAACTAAAAAACTAATGGACCGAATTTCACAAAATTTTGTAGGTAAGTCACTTGTGGACGGGGCTGGTGCTGATTAGTTTTGGGTACGATTCGGAAAAAAAGAACCCGCCTTTTTTGTGAAATGGCCCGCAAAAGCTTGTATCCACTGTAGCTGAAAAACTAATAGACCGAATTTCACAAAATTCGGTAGATGAGTCACGTATTGGTCACCCTGGTGCTGATTAGATTTTGGTACGATTCAGAAAAAATAACCTGCCTTTTTTTGCAAAATGGCCCGCAAAAATTGCCAATATCTAAAATAAAAAACTGGGTATACTCAAATATATCCATTAAATGCTGATTTAATACGTAATTTTTAACGATGAAAAGAATAAGACCAACCCCATTACACTAGGGCTAGCCGTTCTTGAGATATTTTAATTTTTCGTACTTTCCCTACGCCACCTTTGAAAATAAGCCCGGTTACCGAATCAGAACGGAAATTGAATTAAAAGTGAAATAAATTTAATTAAAATATAGAGAACATTAATATAAGTCTGCAGGGAAAGTCATGTGCTGCCCACATCAGATTTTTACTTTCCCTGCAATACATGGTAATGCATAGAGAAAGTATTGGAATCATGCCGAAAATCGCAACTCGAGTTTTCGACGGATCTACACGTTTCGTGACCTCTAGAATACGAAAAAACCATTTTTAGCGTGACGTCTGTGTGTCTGTCTGTGTGTCTGTCTGTGTGTCTGTCTGTCTGTGCAGATTTTGTATCCACTTTAACTAAAAATTTAATGGACCGAATTTCATAAAATTTTGTAGGTAAGTCACTTGTGGGCGGGGCTGGTGCTGATTAGTTTTGCATACGATTCGGAATAAAAGAACCCGCCTTTTTTGTGAAATGGCCCGCAAAAGCTTCTATCCACTGTAGCTTAAAAACTAATGGACCGAATTTCACAAAATTCAGTAGATGAGTCACGTATAGGTCACTCTGGTGCTGATTAGATTTTGGTACGATTCAGAAAAAAATAACCTGCCTTTTTTTTGCAAAATAGCCCGCAAAAAATGCCAAAATCTAAAATAAAAAACTGGGTATACTCAAATATATCCATTAAATGCTGATTTAATACGTAATTTTTAACGACGAAAAGAATAAGACCAACCCCATTACACTAGGACTAGCCGTTCTCGAGATATTTTAGTTTTTCGTACTTTCCCTACGCCACCTTTGAAAATAAGCCGGTTACCGAATGAGAACGGAAATTGAATTAAAAGTGAAATAAATTTAATTAAAATATAGAGAACATTAATATAAGTCTGCAGGGAAAGTCATGTGCTGCCCACATCATATTTTTTACTTTCCCTGCAATACATAGGGAAAGTATTGGAATCATGTCGAAAATCGCAACTCGAGTTTTCTATGGATCTACACTTTTCAAGACCTATGGAATACGAAAAAACCATTTTTAGCGTGACGTCTATGTGTGTGTCTGTGTGTCTGTCTGTCTGTCTGTGTAGATTTTGTATCCACTCTAACTAAAAAACTAATGAATTTCCGAATTTAACTAATGAATTTCCGAATTGTGTGACCGAATTTCACAAAATTTGGTAGGTGACTCACTTGTGGGCGAGTCTGGTGCTGATTAGTTTTGGGTATGATTTGGGATAAAAGAACCCGCCTTTTTTAGAAATGGCACTCACAAGCTTGTATCCACTCTAACTGAAAAACTAATGGACTGAATTTCACAAAATTCGGTAGATGAGTCACTTGTGGATCACCCTGGTGCTGATTAGATTTTGGTACGATTCGGAAAAAATAACCTGCCTTTTTTTGCAAAATGACCCGCAAAAATCGTCAAAATCTAAACTAAAAAACTATGTATGCTCAAATATAACCATTAAATGCTTCTTTAATACGTAATTTTTAACGAAGAAAAGAAGAAGACCAACTTCATTACACTAGGACTAGCCGTTCTCGAGATATTTTAGTTTTTTCGTATTTTTTCTACGCCACATTTGAAAATAAGTCCAGTTATCAAATGAGAACGAAAATTGAATTGATAGTTAATTAAATTTAATTAAAGTAAAGAGAACGTGAATATAAATAAGTCTGCAGGGAAAGCCATGTGCTGCCCACATCAGATTTTTACTTTCCTTGCAATACATAGCAATGTATAGGGAAAATATTGGAATCATGCCGAAAATCGCAACTCGAGTTTTGCAATCTGCACGTCTCGAGACCTCTAGAATACGAAAAAACTACTTTTAGCGTGACGTCTGTGTGTGTGTCTGTGTGTCTGTCTGTGTGTCTGTCTGTGCAGATTTTGTATCCACTCTAACTAAAAAACTAATGGACCGAATTTCATAAAATTTGGTAGGTAAGTCACTTGTGGGCGAATCTGGCTCTGATTAGTTTTGCGTAAGGTTCGGGATAAAAGAACCCGCCTTTTTTTTTGCGAAAATCCCGAAAAAATTGTATACACTCTAGCTGAAAAAATAATGGATCGAATTTCACAAAATTTTGTAGATAAGTCGCTTGTTGGTCACTCTGGTGCTGACTAGATTTTGGTACGATTTGGAGAAAAATAACCTGCTTTTTTTGCAAAATGGCCCGCAAAAATCGTCAAAATCTAAAATAAAAAACTACGTGTGCCAAATATATCCATTAAATGCTTGTTTTATACGTAATTTTTAATGAAGAAAAGAATAAGACCAACCTCATTACACTAGGTCTAGCCGTTCTCGAGATATTTTAGTTTTTTCGTATGTTCTCTACGCCACTTTTAAAAATAAGTTCAGTCACCGAATGAGAACAAAAATTGAATTAAAAGTGAATTAAATTTAATTAAAATAAATAGAACGTGTACATAAGTCTGCAGGGAAAGTCATCTGCTGCCCATATCAGGTTTTAACCAATCAAAGAGCATGATGTTTTCCCAGAATGAAAGAATTTTAATTTGAGATCAATATTTATCTAACCATACATATGGTGTGTCATTGTAGAGTCTCTATTTTATACAGTTTACCTCACTTAAGATGGAAGCATGATACTTAAACAAACTACTTTGCGGTATATTATAAAACATTATACAATATATCTTACGAGATTTTACATTTAATTTGATCTATAAACTTGCCTGGCGGCACATAAATAGGTAGTTGAATACGTATATTTCTTATCGTGTTCAAACCTCACGAACAATTAAACATCTGTAGAATCCCCAAGTTCATTTGACTTCCTTATTTTTTAAAACAACATAAAATATATCGTGCTTATGCACCCATATTTCACCAAGGAGTATGTAAGATTGGACCGCAACAATCATCTTATGTATTACAGCATTTTTGTATTACAGCTTTCCCATCCATTGAAAACACAAGTTAAAATACTAAAATAAAGTTTAACCACTATACTTCAAAAACTAAGAGCTGGATCCAAAATTTAATTATATATACTTGTGCTACACATTCTTGCTTATTGTTTGTAGCTAATACTTTTAGTTTCTGAGATATAAGCATTACAAAGTTGGAAAATGGAAAATTTCAACCTTCTTCCGCTTCATAAGACGATTATTTGAAAACTCTGTACATTATATTATTTTATTAAAACATAAATATAAGTTAAGAAAACAAATTTCTTAATGCGTATTTTTGCCGTTTACAATTTCTATCGATCTTTCATAGTAACGAAAAAATTTTGATTCACAGTAAGAAAAGTGGAAAAAAAACCCTCTCGAACAGGTACCCTTTTTCGAAAAAATAGTTACAATATTAAAATATTGAAATCATTTGTATATATTCATAATGTAGATCCTATTTCCTACAAAATCTAAAATATTATTTATATTTTTATCTATTCTATTTTTCTGTTCGGAGATAAAAGCGTTTAAAGTACTTACATTTTTCGTAACGCTCCTTTTTCCGCTAACGAAACCACAAGCATAGGTGCTATTCACATCAAGAAATTCTATTTCAAGTTCACTGTACATGATATGATTTTAAAATTCGATGTTTTGATCAATTTTGTATAATATAATAATCATGAAATACATTTAGTCTTACTCTTGACAGTCAACTATCAATCGATATAACTATAGAACGATATTAATGGAACTATCCATTGAGAGGATCCATGAAAAAGATTGAATTAGCTAAAGCAAATAGGATTTCAGCTCTTATATCAAAAGAATTGATCAGATCAATTTATTTCGGAGATAAATTTGTCGTTACTGTGTTGACTTAAGACGTTTGCTTCTGAGTGGAATGTCTGAGACATGTTTGGATGCGCTGCACAATATTCAGATAACAATTTTAAAAGATGTTGAATTATTGAGATGAAAGAAAAAGAATTAGAAACGTCTTAGACGAATAGTACTTGTAATCCGTCATACATCATTAAAAAGGAATTATATTCAATCGTGTTTGCTATCTATATAAATAAAATTTAAGATCCGTCTGTTTATCTTATCACTGGAGAAAGGCTGTACAAATTTAATGAAATTTTGATGGTTAGACTTCTTAGGGTCCCACTTAAAATTTTAAGCGCTCATCTGTCCCTTGGACTTTTCCCGTATGGAGGAGGGCGCCTCGTCGCGTGGGCTGTAACCCCTGACCCGTTTCCTCTAAGGGGATACACAAATCTGTGGATTGCTCCCGAGAGTTCCCACTCGAGCTCATAAAGTAGACTCAGGTTGCAGGGAAGTGATGGTTTTATGATTATCTCCCCAGATCCGTTGGGGATTGGAGTCGAGACTTGACGGGATCCTCATCGGGATCATAATCTGCCCAGCGAAAGGTTCGCTGACTTTGCTGCCCGGGTTGCGGTCTCGCTTGTGGGCGTATAACACCTTTTTTGTTCTCCAACCCCTAGCTAGCATAAACCAGAAAGCTGCAGCGGAGGTTACGACTTAATCTGTCCTCTAGACTGTTATTTGAGTCTTCAAATTACCGCGACTCAATTTTTTTAGCCCCTACAATAAATTCAGTTGCATTTCAGCGACTCTCTACTTCTGCTGAAGACTCAATAAAAATAGTTTGATTATAATCGAACATATTAAGTTAATTCATTCTATAAAGCGACAAAGAATTAAAGAAATTAAACCTAATATTCCAAAATATTAGGTTTGTGACATTTTATAAAACTCGCCGGATTGATGATATATCGCTAAATTTGTCTCCAAGAGAGAGAGAGAGCATACAGATAGACAGAGCTTTAGTTTTATATTATATCTAGAAGAAAATAGAGCGTTTAAATATTAAAAAAGTCGCTCTAACTGTTATTAGTAAATATTTGAAAAAAAAAATCTTTAGGTTAGAAAAGCTATCAATCCAAAGGTTGTAAAACGTCTTTTCACCAGGTGTGTTATTAAAATCGATTTTTTTCTTAATTTTTGGTTATAATTTTATTTCATCACCCTTTTGTTCCCTTCAATGTTTCATGTTTTATTCATTGTACATTTATTCATTATTTTCAATGTTTTAATTGAATTTAATTGATAAAATTAGCTCATACATTTTTCGAAACCGGTTACTTCCTTCATACATTGCATCATTATCTTCATAATTGCACAGTTGTTTTAATTCTGAAGCAGTTTTCCCATTGTTTCATCAAATATTTGAAGTTAATTGGTGAAAATTCTTATGAAGCTATATGAAACCATTGTTTTCATTTCACTTTGCTATACTTTTAATTCTCTAGTTTATCTACTTTTTTTCAAAATTTTTTAAGTAGTTTGTTCGGTTAATAAAGTTAGCTCCTATAGCTTCTGAGACCGATTGGTTTTCCACACTTTTATTCATAAGTATTTAATAAAAAAATTTTTCGAATGTTTTGGAATTGATGTTGTTACTCATGTATTGTACGATACAAGTAGTGCCCCATCATAGAACACTTAGCGGGTAATTTCTTTTTATGATTTTCCCTTCCCTTTAGGATTTTCCTTTTGTTTTTCGAATTATCGTTTGGCAGCAAAGGTCTCCTTGGGTCACGTGATGCAACTATATCTGACTAGACGATATCTTGTCTTTGTTGGTACGCATGTTCTGTCTCATTTATCCTAATGATAATTGTGTTTATTGTTAATAAGTCTTTCCAGCCTTCATAAAGTTTTTATTTTCTGAGCATTTAGAATTCACTTCATATCACAGACTACGCAAATAGTTTTGGCATTATGATTGAGATTCAATCTTATTACATTCAAACATTTTTTATTGAGTTCGGTTTTATAAAGAGAAATCGGTAGAATAGAAAATCAGATCTTTAAAATAATTTCCATCTTCAGATTACGCAGTATTTTGCTCAGCAAACTTCGAATAAAACGTTCTTACTTTCTTGGAAAGATTGCATGATCGCCTAAATTTGTGCTTTGAAGAACGTCATATCTCTAGGAATTGTTATATATGCATAAAAAAAGTCCGGTGCTTAAAACGTTTAATTTTTTTATTGGCATCATGGAAAAGGCCATGAAATTTTTGAAAACTATAACATGATTTTTCAAACAAATGATATTGTTAGTGATTAATTACTTTTTGTATTTTATTAGAAGCAAACATCATGTATACTAATAAATAAAGCAATGCACAATTACTGTGCATAAAATAGTACTTTTTATGAATAGAAATGCGCTTTTTGATGCACAATTACTGTGTTTAGAATGTGGAATTTATTACTTTCATATTACTTTAGTAATTATGAAGTTATATACAGTATATGTTTAGTGACCACTTCAACTATAAAGTGAAAGGCAATTATATCAGAAGCTCAACTAATATTCTGACCAGCCGGAATTCGATTATTCTTTTCTCGACTGAAAGAATTATTATTTACAACTGGCCGCTTTCGGCGACCAGCCTGTTCGCTACCCTTGAAAATTTTGACTGTAGCAAACTCGCTGGCGCCATAACCCCGTGGAGTTAACAAAGTTTGTTTTAGTTTAATGACGTTAAAACTAATAATGAAATTTTAAGATGAAAAATAATATTCGAGGTGTGGTTCTTGAAAATTAATTTGTAAAGTGAATTTATTCTTATGTTTGTGAACTGTAACATTCTGAGGATTTCTGTACCTGTAACCCTAGGAAACGGATCCCTTTGATGTGTACACAATAAAGTGAAAGGTTTGGGTTGTGTTGTAAGAAAAAATGACGTTAATAAAAAATTAATAAATGCATTTCAAGCAAATTGAAATTTAAAATGAAAAGTAATTTATTTCGAAAGTAATTTTTCATTCCAATAAAATGGATGAATTATTTATTCAAATAAAGTGGAGTGTTTGCTTTAGTTTAATAACGTACCTTCATTATTTGGCAGGCACAAATATCGAATGTTCCGTTCGATTTCGCTATGCGTATCTGAAGCAACCTCGCCAAAACAGTGACGTCAGAATTTCGTCTGAACTAGAGCTCGAAAGTAATTTTTTATTCCAATAAAATGGATGAATAATTTATTCAAATAAAGTGGATTGTTTGCTTTAGTTTAATAACGTACCTTCATTATTTGGCAGGCACAAATATCGAATGTTCCGTTCGATTTCGCTATGCGTATCTGAAGCAACCTCGTCAGAACTAAGGCTCCTCTATATACGAGCTGACTCATCAAGCATATTGAAGCCCACCATAGCTGGAAGCGCAACCCATTAGCATTAGCTCTATTCACATTTTCACTTTAGGAAGTATAATTGAAATAATTATGGGTGGTTGTTCTGCACCGAACTGCTCTAATCATTCTAGAAAGAGTTTTAGGCTATTTCGCTTTCCTAGAAACGAAGAAAGATGAAAACAATGGCTAATAAATAATTGAATACCCGGCAGTGGAGCATACTTGTGCGAGCTAAGTTCTACAATATTCTAATTGAAACTTCTTTTTTTATATAAAGTATTTATTTTAAACACTTACTTTATAATTTCTGTAACTGTAGTATGAAACCCTATGGGCTTCAATATGCTTGATAAGTCAGCCTGTAGTAGAGGAGCTCTAGTCAGAACTTCGTCTGAACTAGAGCTCCTCTACTACAGGCTTTCTTATCAATCATATTGAAACCCATACGGTTCAATACTACAGATGCAGAAATTATACAATAAGTGTTTAAAATAAATATTTTATATAGAAAAAGAAGTTTCTATTAGAATATTGTAGAACTTAGCTCGCACAAGTATGCTCCATTACCGGGTGTTCAATTATTTATTAGCCATTGTTTTCTTCTTTCTTCGTTTCTAGGAAAGCGAAATAGTCTACAACCCTTTCTAGAATAATTAGAGCAGTTCGGTGCAGAACAACCACCCATAATTATTTCAATTATACTTCCTAAAATGAAAATACGATTAGAGCTAATGCTAATAGATTGCACTTCCAGCTATGGTGGGCTTCAATATGCTTGACAAGCCAGCTCGTATATAGAGAAACCTTAGTCTGAACTAAGGCTCCTCTATATACGAGCTGACTCAAGAAGCATATTGAAGCCCACCATAGCTGGATGCGCAACACATTAGCATTAGCTCTATTCGTATTTTCGTTATAGGAAGTATAATTGGAATAATTATAGGTGGTTGTTCTACACCGAAATGCTCTAATCATTCTAAAATGGGTTTTAGGCTATTTCGTTTTTCTAGAAATGAAGAAAGAAGAAAACAATGGCTAATAAATAATTGGATACCCGGTACTAGAGCATACTTGTGCGAGCTAAGTTCTACAATATTCTAATTGAAACATCTTTTTTTATATAAAGTATTTATTGTAAACACTTATTTTATAATTTCTGTAACTGTAGTATGGAATCCTATGGGCTTCAATATGCTTCATAAGTCAGCCTGTAGTAGAGGAGCTCTAGTCTGAACAATGACGTCATCAGCTCGCCCACCTCGCCTCTGCCATAGAAACACCGTGCGTCTGCCCGCGCATCGGTCCCTCCTTTCGCGGTTGCCGAGAAATTGTATATCATTACTTCTTTAAAATCCGGATCGTGCGGCTACATTTTCTTATTTCTTGACCAGATTGGGCTTGTAAGAAAGCCTGTTCTCTGAGATTTCTAAAAACGTAAATTATTAGTCGAAATTGTCGGAACTTTTCCAGACGCGAGGATTAAAAAACGAATGTTTGTTTTTTGAGCTGAAAATGACTTTTGTTTTAAAATCTTTAAAAAATATTAGAATTTATCCTTGAGCTTTGGAATTGATATATTTTACTTACAATTGTCTGCTCTTTCCTGTCGTGTGACTTGTTTTTTTCTACGACGTCTGGATGGTGAAGACAAAAAAGGAAAAATGGGAAAAAACGGTCGAAATCGCTTAAAACATTAAATAACAAAAAAATAATTCAAATTTAAAAAATCGGTTTTCACGTGTCCCCTCCCCCCTCTCCGGGTTTCCGATTGCCAAATTCGTAGCTCTGCGATGCGCGGTCGCAGGATATATCACGTATTAAATTAAATGTGTTTGTTAATGTTTATTATTATTTTTTGGATTTGAATAATAAATAAATGGATATAAAAATATATCTTATAAATGAACGGTCTGATTTTTCTTTTAATTATACTAATTGCGGACTGCGTACATCCCTTTCATTTATTTTGGTAATGAGTTTTCAAGCTTATATATTGTGTTTCGCTAATAAACTCATATATTGTGTTTAGCCAATAAATTCATTTAGTCTATTGTTGAAACAGAAAAAGAGTTGAACCGGTATATTTTCTAATACAATTTTAGAGTTTTCATTTAGTATATACAAACGAGATCAGGATGTTTTATTCAGATCTGCAAATTCAGAGCTATGAGTTTGGCGGGATAACGGAGATTTACAATTTATACATGTAATCTACTAATAAAGGTTATATCTTCTAATATTTGCGTGAATAATTAGTATGGGTCCCATACAATTTTAACGCTTTTATTTTACATTTTTTGATTCAATTCCATGTTTTTTTTGTAAATTTGCTTATATAAGGGGCCAGGATGTTTTATTCTTCAGATCTTCCCGTGAAGATAATTTTTTATAACGAAAATAGAGATTCTTAAACTTCTTTTTAATAGCATTATATTAAATATTTTAACATAATTTTTTTATTAATAATTTCATTTAGTAAACTATAGGAATTTGCACATGTTTGTGAATTTGAAGTTTCTCTATATTATATACTCCATACGAAGAACGGGTACGCTGCTAGCTAATAATATGTATAGAATTATCACCTGGAGCAACTCAACACTAACTTTCAACCTTTTTTTTGTTTATGGACGGTTTAGTGGATTTGTTTTCTATGTTTCAAATCATTTTCTCTATATTTAAGCTCAATTTAAAAGTGTTTTAGTTTTAAAAATGCGAGTATAAGTCCGTTATAAAAATAATAGAGTTGTTGTATTTACAAAGATTCTAAAATATTCGCAGTACTACATTTCAACTTATAAAACACATTAGGAACAGTTGGGTATTCAATATTTATTTAGCGCCACAAAATAAATTCCTGGTTTCGGATATCTTATTTTAGAGATTCAATTTTTCGAATATTTCCTTGCTGAAATAGGTTTGATAAAAAAAGAATATACGGATAGGAGATAAATCAGATCTCTGAAAACACATTCTATCATCCTCTGAATATAAGATACCGGCTCAGCAAACTTCATTCGCATAAGAATTCTCCTTTTCTTTCCAAGTAAATAGGGTGAGATCGCCAACGCTTGGAGTTTTTTTTTCTCGCAATATTCCACTGTTAGGGAATTTTTATATATTCTTACACGAAAGATAAACAAAATCTTTGATATGCATAACGTTAAAACGTTAAATATATTGGTGGTTTTGTTTTGATTTTCTTTATGGGTAGTACGGTGGAAATGTTTAAGAAAGTATAAAGTACTTTCCCAATCAAATACGGTGTAAGGGATTATTCGTTGCATATTTCTCGAGGAAAAATTTTGCATGCTTTATGAAGTCATGTACCAGAGAGGAATTCGAGCCTACGACATCTGAATCTCTGAGACTAATGCTCAGTTGATTAAAGCTTCAGGGTCCAGGATTACACTCGGATGTTAGCACTTGAAGCACCTGACAAGTTATGCCCTAATCTGCCATCTGTACGATTGTAAAGTCCTGAATCTTTGACATCAGCTGGGTCGTTGTAGTACCTAAAGTGAAAGTCCATTAGGACCGCCCGCAAGTGGGTGAGGCGATGGAATCTTGTCTTGCTTCAGAAGAAAGGAAAGGCTTGAACTGCAGGAAGCAGAAGCTCCAGCAGATCTGTTGAATCAAAGTACCTGTCCAAGATTACCTAACTTGCATGACACATTAATTAATTTTGGGGGTGTTTATGGGTTTTCAGGTCTGATAACATTTTTATTATTTGGAAATTATTTGAAGTAAGTCATCTTCTTATTTTAGGATTTGGGTTACTTCTCTAAGTAGGGTTTGTACATCGGAGATGTTGAAATAGTTTTCAAGTTCTTTAAAGAACTTTAAGAACTCAAGGAAGCGGATTGAGGATTGTGAATTAACAGCTTTAGCTGTATCAGATTGCGACTGGACAGAGCACTCTACAGAATTTCCTGAGACCATCTCCGTACTTGCTGGCGCTTATTGAACAGGGAAGTTTTAGAGGTTGGAAGGTAGAGGCGGCGGGGGGGCTAGATTTTAAATTTGGGGTCCTGAAATTTTTAGGATTCCAGGTGTTTTGATGACAGTGTCGAAAGTTAGAGGGGTGAGCCTCGCCACAATTGCCACAATTCGCCGTGATGTCACGGGGTCACCCACCTTTTAAACACCTAATATCAATGATTAACGAGGTTAGTAAAGCGTTTTAAAAGTACTGTATCTCGTACAAACAATGAAAGAACATGCAGATCTCCCATTGGCAGATTCAATTTCTCAAAATTACTTGGTTATAATTTTAGTTAGGGAATTGGGTATTTTAGAGCATGGATATTCTGAGATTTCTAATGACTTCTACAAAGAACGTCTTCAGAAAGTATTTCACTCTGGGGAAACGCCATGATTACCGATCGAATAAAAATAAGTCTGCACTGATCGTCTGACGTAATTAAAACAGCGAAAGATATTTCTGATCCATTTTTGAGGATATATTTGTGAACTTCTTCAATTTTTCGAAACATCATACGATTTTAAAATTTGACCTTGCAATATATTGGGAAAGTATTGTAACTCAAAGAAAACTGGTAACGAAATGACATTCTGTATAAAAAAACAATATACTAAAACTATAAATAACTAGCATGTTAACTCGCATTATTATAGGATGAATATTTTAAAATTAAAAGATGTCATATTATTGTTTGCTAAGTAGGAACAAATGATGAGTACTAGAATGGCACATGGTAATAGGAGTATAAAATATAGTTGGAACTAAATATGTAAAATCCCACTAAAATGGTATATAATAAACAAATTGGCTGATTCCGTCACTCATTGTTATGACTAATCTGTTGGCAAACAGGAAAAATGTTTCAAAAAAATTTTTCAGAAGATTTTAAACGCACAACTTTTGAAGTATTTAAGTTCATAAAATTATGCACTTATTACTTTCTCTAAGACACTCGTTAATCATTTCCCCTACTATACAAGGTACTTTTTCTATACTATCACGGTAACTAATACTATACATGGTAATTGATTTCCCTATTGTACGTTGTAATTATTTTCTGTACTATACACTTTCCCTTCCATGCAGGATAATTACTTTTTCCACTGTAAACAGAAATTATTTTCTCTACAATACATGGTAATTTTTCCCTACTACCCATGGTAATTAATTTCCTTACAATACACATATGGTAGTGATACGTATGATAGAAAAATAAACTCTTCTATACGTGTATAGTAGTTTTCCTATTATGCAATTATTTTCCAGCGAGGTGAAACTGTGCCGAGTTTTAGCACTCCATATGCTTTGAGAGCCGAGAACGCGCGACCCAAAAGAGATGTTGAGGGAAGTTACAAAGATACGTAACTTGATGATAATAAGAAATGATATAAGTAACAACAATTAATAACAAGCATGTTGACATTTTTTTATTTATTGGTATTGATGGGTTTTACTGATTTAAAAGCAATTGGCAACATACATGTTCGTCTCTTGACTCTTTTATTTGTTTATCATAATTGTTTCACAACTAATACATTTCCTTTTCCATCTGCGATAAATTTTATGTCCTTGTGCCTAGATCAATTAATCCTGAAGAAAAATCGAAAAAACCTGTAATTTTATTTCCACTTATCACTAATTAAGAAGCACGTAACAATCCGTAAGTGATTAAATTAGAACTTTTCTCAAAAGGAAGAAGTAAATGGAAGAAGTAAATGTGATTTTCAGCGGAGTAAATATTTAAAACTATTATTGAATGTATCCAATGCGTAACATTCCCTTTCCATATACTGAGAAAACAGAAATTGAAAATTTCTTATAATTTAGTCACACTAAAATAATAACTTTTTTTTGTGAAAATTTCGAAATGTATTTCAAATTTTATGGCTTGCTTCTTTTCAAAGATACCGAGCTTCCTTTGGGAAAGTAAAATGTACTATTAAACAGGAATTAAACTAAAAACGAAAGAATATTGATTAATAAACGAAAAGGAAATTAACGTGAACAAAAACTGAAACTGAAACTCACAGATTATAGAGTACTGAAACCTGCATACATAACAGATTCTAATCATTCAGGTGCGAAAAGAATTTCTATTGTTTATCTTTTATGTTTGAAATCGCGTAAATTCGACCTTCCTAATAGGAAAACACTTTGTGGTTATTGATGCCAAACAGTCGTTATTCTGAGAATGTCTCGATCAATAATTCCTCAGCGCACTTACTATGATAACGTGACTATATAATACACTCCTAGCTTATTTAAAACGTTTTTGAAATTGGAAGTATGGTAAAATAACCAAAGGTTTGAAAACTCTTGCACTGTGCACTTATTGTGGGACACCCTGTTGCTCTTACATACTTCCATACACATGCACATGTTTACACATTTACTTACACACACACATACATAGACATTACACCATAAACGTTCGATTCGAATTCAGGGATGCTTGAAACGTGCTCTTCCGTCGAAAACTTAAAACCGAATTTTCAACCCCTTCATTATATATTTTTTCCTATACATTATACTATGAATGTAGGGAAAGATGAATCGTATTGTGTCGTAATTTAGAGTCCCTCTGTGATAACAAACGGATTTAGTCGAACCGAAGCCGGAATGGCATTAATAGAATGATGATCTTTAAATGAAGGAGGCTGTAAAGAGAAGTTTCCTGTCAGATATTCCCCTGTGATAGTAATCATTCAAAAATGTAGGAATCCTGCTGTTAAAATTGTGACATACAGGACACCTTTTCTTTTCATTGCAGTTAAAATCAATTTTGACGAATGCACCGAGGTATGCTATCCGAAAATGTATGTGTGAGTTGTGCTTGAGATCAGAAAATGCTAATCAATATAGCTACATAAGAGGTCATTTTCACTAATTTGAGTTTCTGACGTTTGGATTTCAGTGCTGACATTATACGTGCAAAACTTCATCGATGTGTCACATTATTGACAGAAAGAGGTGAACAATTCCATAAACATCGAAATAGACAATCGTAAATGTTTACGATTAATCGTAAACTTAAAAATCTGATCGATCAGCAATGTTGAACTTTTTGAAAAGAAGGCTCCTTTTGGTGTAGCTTGGTGTTAGAAACGGATAGATTTATGTGTTCAAGAGGTTGTACGAAATAATATCTAGCTGCGATTGCTCGCAGCTAGCAGTCGCTATCGGTTATCTATATTAGTTAATTTTTCAGCAATTACATTTTTAAATAAATGGACTAAAATACGCAACTGATACTCATCCTCATGAGCCATTAAGTTCCTAACTATTTATACAATAGTGATAACCCCAGTTTCTCAATGGTGTTTTACGTGTAACAAAGTCTCCAAAAACCCCAAATTAAAATTTTGTAACATAGGTTTTAAATATGGGAGATAATGCGTGAAACAAAATATATAAATACAAAATTAAATTGTCTAATTTATTTTTGTATTTCAAAACTTTCCAGAAGCTTCATTGTGACCTAAAAGGCTGAAAATTTATTTACACACTTACAGGATCGACAACGAGAGAGAACGTAGCGGAAGTAAATTTTCGATTTCAGTCCTGAAGCTGAAAAAAAAAGAGGTTATTTAAAATGTTTTTCCAAAGTCTCAGTGTGCTCCCCGGTGAATTAGAAGAATCTTTGCAAATTTTAAGTGTTGACTACGATACAGAGTCTAATGGAGATGGAGGTTTGATTCCCCTGGATGATGGAGAAAAAGGGAGGTTTTTTTAAAATCTTTCCACATCCTCCAAATACCCCTCTCTGGTGATCTGCAAAACTGAATCTTTTTATACTTATAGCATCGACTACAGTACAGTTGATGACTGAGCCGGATTATCGAATTCTCTCCTCAAGCGTGACTAAATGTAGTCTTTTTAAACGTTGTAGAAGCTCCCGTTGATCTTGAAGGCGACTTCAGAGTCCATTTCGACGATAAAAACTTGCAATTCCGTCCAATTAGCTGAAAATAGAGTGTCGGCTGACTAGAACGAAGATCCGTGGTTTAATTTCCGGTTGTGACAGCAAGGTTCCTTACAATGGAGCAAGAACAAATCAACCCGGTAGGTTAGGGCACAGATATCGGAGGTCTGAAAGTGACTCTAGAAGTACTTGCATGGATTCAGTGAACTCTGGAATATTGAGCGCCGATTTCAAAATCAGAAGATCAACGGCCACTTAGGAAGCTAACCTAGAGGATAAACATAGCAGTAAGAGGCTAACCTGAAGCAAGGCTAAACTAAATTTCTGCAGCAACCCTGAGATATCGAGACTGCGAGGTTGTCGGAGAATCGAGTTTAATCTTGTCTGATGTAGGTAAAATTTGTAGAAAATGGTTAGTCGAACTGTCAGTTGCACGTCAATCTGAGATTAAAGGGTAGAGAATGCAGAGTCCAACAATAAGAACGTGCAATTCCGCCCCAGTAGTTCAAAGGTAGAGTGTCGGCTGACCAGTAAGAAGATGGTAGTTCGATTCCCTGTTGAGACAGCAAGGTTCTTTCCAAACTTTGCATATGTATTGTATCTTCCACAGGACAGAAGCTAACGAAGTCAATTATTGAATAAAACGTTTGTTTCCAATGCTAAGCACCATGCAATGTTAAACAAAATTAAGTTTATTAATATAATGTTTTTAGAGCAACCTAATTTTTTAGAGTTTTAGTTTCCCTGACTTCGACAGGCTTAAATACTACTGTATTTTTTCTAAATTTAATAAAAATCATGACGTTATGTAGAGAAAGTATTATGCTGATCACATCAGATTTTTTATATTGTGCAAATTTAATAAAATATTAAACGTGCTCTTTGCCAATTTTTAAAAATGATTAATTTTATTTAAGTGTACCGAAAAAAATGTCTTTTCTTTGTTCGTATAATTGTTTACAGTATTTATTCCTTTTATTTTTACAAAAATGGATTTACCATTCGTTATGTTTCTTTTAAAATATGTCTTTTACAAAGATAAATTAGTGAAGTATCATTCAACATTTATTTTTCAACAAATAAGAGACTTCTTTGAACTTTTGAAAGAACTTGGAGAATATTTGAAAAGAATATGAAAACAGAATTTATCGCATGGCTGGATTTGTATGGGGGCGTGGCTTTGAAACCCTCATGGTACGGCTCAACGAACCTATTGATATGGGAACTTTTTTAATGAAAAACAAAACTCTTTTAATCGAATAATATTTTAAAGCATAAGTAAACAAAAATTTCTTTTTTTATTATAAATGGGTAAAAAAATTTAGATTTGATCTTTTTAGTACGTTGAAACCTTGATTAAAATATAATTTTGCTATTGCTTTTTATTATAATATATTCTATTCAGAAAAATTAGTTTTAATTGAGATGTTCTGTAGCCGAATAATTTAGTATGCAGCATGAATGATCGAGGTAAATAGAAATAATAGAATACAGTTTCTTGAATTTCATTTTTTATTGAAAATAAAAGTCATCTAAACAAAAATTATATTTAAAAGACTCCACTACTTATTGAAAGATACTTTTATTAATCAAAAATGTTATTCTCTGAACAAATAATGTTTCATTTTTTTTACTTTTCTTATATACATAATGTATAAGGGAAGTATTATGACGGGGTCGAAAATTCTAATTCGAGTTTTCGACGGGAGAGCACGTTTCAAGCATCTCTGATCACGAATCAAACATTTTTGAAGTGATGTCTGTGTGTGTGTGTGTGTGCGTGTGTGTCTGTGAGTCTGTGGAGACGATAACTGACGAAATAATGGACCGATTCGAACGAAATTTGGTACAAAAATTACAATCCGTAATCTCTGGAAGCCTATTGTTTTTATACGCAATCAAATGTTCAGAAAACCCCTAAATTTTCGAGTGAAATTTTGACAAAATCGTCAAAATATCAAAACCGCTAATAAAGTTACGCAAATAGACATTTCCTATGTAATTTTTCATTAGAAAACGATTGACATATATTTTAGAACGCTAACATGAACCGTTCACAAGATATTGCATATTTTTCAAAAAAATTATCAAAAAGTCATATAAAATAAAAAAATATTTCCTATTGAGAAACATGTTCATTTTTCATATATAATACCATGCGAAAAATTTGGTGACATCATTCTCGTGGAACTAGCTCGTTTCATTCAGGAAAAAAGATACTTTGAGTAATACTTTTGTATTTGAACGCCAATAGTCATTTATCTGCTGTAAGAATAACTTATTTCTCCGTCCATAATGCTAGGTGAGATTTTGGCGACGAATTTGGCGGAATGTCGCCAACTAGGCGACATTTTTAATTGTTGCCAAATTAACAAAAATCTCGCTAAATGGATAAAATGACGCTACATCAATGAAAATGACGACTAATTGAAGAAAATTCAATATCTTGGAAAGAATATAAGTATCTACTATAAGAATAACATTTTTTTTAACTGTAAAAGTAGTAAATTCATTGCATTATACTCGTATAAGGAAAGTCATGTGTTGCTCACATCAGATTTTTTTTTCAATTTCATATTTACCAGTTTTAGAATATTGATTAATAATATTTATGACAAATGCAATCGTGGTGAATATCTGATATAGAAAAATTATACCATGGAAGTTAATCCGGCTGTCCAAGCAGTTACTCGAGTCCTTTGGATGAGTCGGACGCCTTGGTTTTCAACCATAGAAGTTAAATTCTAATTTTTAAGTGATAAGCAGCATTTTAATCTGGCGCTTCCAGAACTGCATGGCTCGAAGTTATAAAACGTGATATATACACTTAATAAGAGTTATCAATATTAAAATCTAGTTTAAATTTTATTATAAAATGAAGCACATGTTATAGTTCCACTAGAATTACTCTCCGTTGCCCGGGTCCTAAATAAGCACCCGCTACTTATAGATAATTAAATAAACGCCTGCTATTTGAATGATACGTGTATATTTGAATGCAATATGGAATGACTTCGATCCAGAAATTGTAAGCTCACCTCTAAAGAGCAAAAAATTGAAGGGGATGCATGGCTTAAACGCCTAGGTGAGCTTCTCCGGTGGAAGTGCGGTAATTCGGGGAAGATGTTTTGCGATCATTTAAAAAGTTATAAAAATAAAAATTACTTATGAAACCGAAGAAAAAACATGTTTGTTAGAATTCTAAGATATATAGGTGAGACTGGGGTATGACGACGATGATAACGAATTTGATTTTTTTTAATTCGTAAAACTTAATATGCATATTTTTGCAACATAAATAAATTGTTCATACGTTCTATTATTGATAAAAAAATTATATCGGATAATCTCCGAAACTAAACCATACAAAATCATGTTTTAACATATTGTCAAAAGAATCATCTTGCCTCAGTGCTGGGGTAAGATGATAACTCGTGAATTTTGACCTAACAAGACTTTTGAGGTATTTAAAGAACGTGTAAAACACTAATAGAGTTTAAAGATGTACAATCATTAATGAATTATGTTATTTAGAAAAGTCACAGATGAATTTCCTTCCTTCGTATCCAGTACAGTTTTCATGCCACCAAGCTACGCATTGAGAGCAAGCACAGTATCCAGTCGGTGGATCAATATAAAGTTTATCACAAGCTGGACAGTTAATATCCTCGCTCTTTTGATCTGCGCTTACCTCGAAACGTAATCGTTTAGCAATTTTCTTCTTATTTCTCTGTGTTTTCTTTTTTTCCCCATTTCATCCTTTGAATTTTGTTTCTCAAGCAACAAATTTCTTATTAGTGAACTTGCTAAAACACTGGTTGACATTTTTCTTCCCTTTTTTGCTGATCTTTTAACTTGTGGTAAGGGTTTAAAGTTAAATATTGATGGAAGAGGGGGGCATCTTGATCCTGGAATTTGTCCACAGTTGGGATTATCTGCACTTTCAGTATCGCTATCATTAGCACCTAAAGAAATAGACGTGCTTTCATTTGTGGAAGATGACGAACTTCGTCATCTTGCCCAGAATGACTAAAAGAAACAACATGGCTGGTATACAGCAAACTATGCATCAGATTAAAACTATGATAGCTTAGCTGAAAATTTAATACTGTAAAGTGTAACCATAAATTGTATCAGAATTTTTAGTATCAAGCTTATTTAGTACAAGTCGAAAATAGTTTCACGGCCCATAATAAAGTTTGACTAAGAATATAAATTGTACGTGTAGCAAGAAGGGGCCTTCCGTATGCTATTAGTTGCTCTGATACAGGGGATTGTACCTATGCTCGTCAAGTGCTGCCACCTAAGAATAAAGTCGTTAAAACTGTGATTCGTCATCTTGCCCAGCTCGTCATCTTACCCCGGTCTCCCCTATATGCGACTTTTTGCTAAATTATAGAATTGAGTTAACTTAATAGCACATGGAACATCTCGACCGGTTAAATGAAGCAATTTTTGCAAAAGATTCAACGACTTGTGTTTGGCTTAAAAATAGAGATAGAACTGAGATTTTCTTTCCACAGTTAACATATACATTATAGCCCATATTTAAAGCAAAAGAATAAATTAGTTTTCTAGAGCTAATTAACTTTTTATATATCTATATGAAATTTTTTGAACAATATGTCAATTCGGACGCTTTTCTAAAAATCTATTGAGTTTATCAACTTAAAATTTGGTATGGTAGCAGAAAATGTACTATTTGAGAATAATAAGAAGCAATTTTAATTTTGGTTAAAAAGAAATGAAATTGAAAAATTTTTACTAAAGAACTTTGAAAATCCTAAAAATTTTAAGAACGTATTTCTCATTATTTTCCAAATTTTTCCACCCAGATTTACATTGTTAGGTATTTTAAAGAAATAAGTTTGTTATACAATTTTGGAAAATTTCAACTCTCTATCTTAAATAGATTTTTATAAAAGTGTACCAAAGCATTAAAAAACATATTTTGAGAAGAGGGCAAAAAACTATATGAACACCAACAACGCTTAAAATATATTATTTTAAAACCTTCCAGCACCATAATCATTTTATTTTAACATTTCAGCATCAATTTTTTTATGTTTTATCATTTTATTTTTCACTCTGGCTGATTTAGAGAGATTTTGAAAACTTAGTGATCCTTCTCGAACTCGAGCCTCAACGATTTTTCACAAAGAATATTTCATATTATGGCCGGGTTCAATTCCCAAATGTTTTACAACCTTTGTTCGATTGTCAGCACCATCATTAAAACAAATCACAGCATCTAATAAACCCAATTTCAAAGTACTTATTGAAACCAAAATAGTTTTGGGTAAGCGTTCCCATAAACAATGGTTGAAATTCTCATTTGGATTCTGAGTTATACCATGTGTGCATTTTCTCGAAAGTTTTCTGTCAGAAAGAGAACGGAAAACGTTTTTAACAGGAGAAAGTATAGTTTCTGGCAAAGAGTGTTTGTGATTATAATTTTCACCACTTTTTAAGGCTTTATTGTAACCGCGCCAAGTTTCCGAATCCATAGAACATAAACCATGTTGGGGGTTTTCAACAGTTGAAAGTTTGTGAATATAAATTGCCCATAGGGATTTTGCCATGTCATCTATGGATGTGCTTATATTGCGACGGATTGCCAAACCATAATAGTTCTGAATTTGCATGATTTCAGCATGTGTCAAGCGACCACGTCCAGATATCTTTTTGCCATCAGAAAGTTTCGTGGTCTCCATATCATTACGAATGTTTTTTAAATGAGTTCCCATTCTTTTTTGTACATGAGCAATTCATTCTAGTTTTCCAATTTCGACGTCAGGGTCATAAACTTTTGCTTCATTAACCTTATTGAAACTCCGCGAGTCACCGTCTCCAAGATAATTCACATATCGCACTCCTCTCAATGACTCGGAGCGTTCAAAGATTTTCATGACACCGTCAACCTCCATACCTCCACTATACCCTTCAAAATTCTTGACGCAGTTATGGGGTCCTATGGATTTATTCCTACATTTAGTACAATATTTTGTGAGGCATTTAACGTCAATAACTTTACCATTGTAAAGTGAAGTAGCACATACGACTCCAGTGATGAATGGCCACGCTTTTGCCATGTACCATCGAAAGCAGCAGATATATCAGTGTTACCATCACTATCTGCAATAGTTTCAGCAATAGCTCTTTTCATTGATTCATCAGCTACTTCGGATAATGCTGGGAGCAATGTTTTGTTAAATTTTTGAAATTTAAATGGAAGCAAATTCGTCAGTGCGCAAAAAGTGTCTGCAGCTTTTTTCCTCTTTCCTATACATCTCATTGCATATGTGAGACGAATGTTTACATCATAAGACTTTCTGAATATTTTAGATGTCATTTTACTTGTTGAATGTCTACAAGAAGTACATATGTACGTTAAACTAATAGCAAGTTCTTTTCGACTGTTTTCTTCTTCAATAACATCAAAGGTTTCAGTTCGCCCACAGTTTTTACACTTTACAAAGCTGTTCAGTAAAGACACAATAATAAATCCAAGTCAATAATAATATTTTTACTTTGCTTAGACTCTAAATCATCATCTTTAGCAGCAGATAAATCAATCTTCATTTCAGAAGCACTAATATTCATCGATGAATTATCATCAATACTAATTGTACTCTTACGAGTATGCCGGTTGCCTGTAAACTTACGATAACCGAAACACTTTTTTCTAGGCATATTCTCCAAATATTTAGCAGATAAAAATATCCTTAAATAATAAAATTAATCAGAACTTTGTTCAAAAACAAAATTTGATGAATAAAATAGAAGCAAATGGACAATAGCAATAGAGATCAGCGAAATCGCAAACAAAACAACAAGCACCTCGTTGTAAATAAACAGTGATCAAATCTGTTCACACAGCTTCTGAAAACACTGAAGGGGAAAAATGTAATTTGGCAACTGGAGAATGAAGTGGAAATAAATCAAGGGGTTAAAAATAATAAGAGTTACCCTTTTCAGTGAGGAAGAGCGCTTGAAAACACATGTCCCTTTAAATGCGGGTAGTGTGGTACTGTTTGTTTACCTATTTAAATGCCGTATTTTGGGTATTTATATATTTCAAATCTATACAAATTATATATTTCTGTAATCGTCTAAATCTGCTCTATTTTTTAAGACTAGAATTGAAAATTCGAAAATTTGATCCATTTTATGTTCCATGTGCCCTTAAGATTTTCGGATGCGACGATATATGTATCATATAAAGTAAAAAATGTGAATTCCGGTGTAATTCGAAAAAATAATTAGAAATTTCCCTACTGATTCAGGTCAAACATAGTTGAAAAGAACGTACTTCGATTTTTAAAACTCTGTGATAATACATATTTCAGTAAGAAACCGATATGTGTATAAATGTTAAAACATAAAATTAATGAAACATTAATTCAATCTTTGAAAAAAAAATAACGCCCAGGTACTGCTTTTCGGTTTCGAAAGTACTTGTACATCAAATTTCACGGCTGTCCGAGGCTTAGACTCCCCACTATACACTGCACAGACAACAAAAGCATCTTCATTTATAAAGATAAACATAAAAATTACGGAATCTAAAAAAAAATATATATACCATCTCTTATCATTATAGATTGAATAATTTTCAACATTTTCAGACATTTTATTCTATGAATCAGTTTTAAAAAGTATTTTCAAAAGCTTAATCAGAAGAATGGACAACAGACGGTTTATAAATTTAAAGCGCAACTCAGCTACTGTGGTGACATATGTGTTGCGTGGATTTTCACCGCTCGTCCGGTCAGAACGCAAAAAATCATTATTATTAAATCATTATTACTATCAAAAACCGTAAAAATTTAATCTCCTTATCTAATAAAGCAAGATCTCTCTCTCTCTCTGTGTGTGTGTGTAGCGGGAAATGTCATGAAATTTGGAGTACTTCACGATACGAGCAAGTGCACATAGACGTTATTTTTTAACTTCGAATTAGTTTTTAGTTATTTTCTGTTTTAGACCGTTAGTCTTTAGTTTTCCTTTCAAACAAACTTTGAATGGAGTCCATATAATGAATAGATAAATTTCTTTGAATTTTTAAAAATGTATATACTTTTCATGCGCTTTAAACCACTCTGTGTTTTATATTACGATATATTAAAATTGATACACCATCCAACGTTCATTATTTTTCTAGAGTTACCTTAAATATAGCAGACCACTATTGAAAAAAATAAGCACATCCGTTGCTTAATTGTGAATTTTTTTTATTCGAGGCAAGTTTTTGAACGAATCTAGCTGTCTTCGGATCCCACTTGAGGTGGAAACATACGGGGAAATGGACCAGACTCATTTTGTTTAGGGGAGTGGATATTTTGGGATTGGATAAGAGGGTCTGCGTATTTCCCGTCTTCATGAGTGTTGTATTGAATATACAGTCAATTTTGTGCATCTCATATTTTGTGGTTTCGCTAGGAGCCCGTACGATTTGAAGCATGACATTCTCGGACCGAAGGCATTTGAAATTGTGTTCAAATGTATTATTAAAGCAGCAGGTGCTTATTCCAGAACACGAAAATACCCTTTTTAACGTGACGTCTGTGTCTGTGTGTGCGTGTCTGTGTGGGGAATGAATCCATTCTCTGTAGCTCATAACTAATGCACGAAATATCACAAAATTTGTAAAATGAAGCACTTGTGGTTTGTTCTGGTGCTGATTAGATTTTGGTGCGATTCGCAAACACAAAACCTGTCTTTTTATTGGCAAAATGGCCCGTAAAAATACTCAAATTCTGAAATATAAGACAAAATGCGTTAAATTTATTAATCAAATGCTTGTTTCATACGTAGTTTTAACGACAAAACGAATAAAATCTATGTCATTAGCCTAGGATTATGGATCTTTGAGAAGCATGAGACGTTGTAAAATGCATTAAATTGTGTAATGGAAAATAAGACGTATTACAACTGCAAATGGGATATAATATTAAATGAGCATCCGTATTATTTTGGGCAATTAAACTCGATTTAATGGATCGTGAAAGAGAAAATATATTTGAGTCTGTAAGGAAAGTCACTTGCTGCCCAAATCTGATTTTTTTTTTTTATCGCTTTCCCAATAAACATAATCACTTGTTTCAGTCTTCTATCGATCACCGGTTCCGAGTTGTTTTATTTCAAAATTACGGAGTCCTTTGTAAAATACCCTGTATATTTATTAAGATATTTATTTGTTTGGTATTTTAATAACCAGACTTTATTTTTAATTACGTCCCCCCTCCTATCCCCAACAAAAAGTTAGAAAATTTAGTTAAAATCTGATAATATTATGTAATTTAAAGTGCTATTAATGTCGTAAACTAATATTTAAACCTCTCAAAGAGAGATAAGCTAACATTCTTCATAAAATAAGTTGAATTTATACTTAATAAAATAAGTCAAATCTTTATCAAAAGTAGGATTCGTTAAGTGTTGTTCTGTACCCAATACTATACGTGTGCAAAGTTTTAGGGGGGGGGGGCTTTTGGAAGGTCTGTAACTTTTCGACCCCCCCCCCCCTCCCCTCCCCGTGTCCTCCCATGCTGGAGAAATTGAAAATCCGGTTTCGCTAGGTTCTGTCTTGCTTTCGTTCCTATAAGTATGCAAAGATTCAGGCTTCTATAAGTCATCGGCAGAGGGGGGGGTCTTATGTTAGGATTGGAAAGATTTTACGACCCTCCACCTCTTTTTTTCCGACCCAGGAAGGGAAATTTAAATTCCGGCTCCGTTAGGATCTAACCGATAGGCGGTACTGAACAAATAAAAATGACTTTATCAATAAAAATTTTAGTATGTTGTGGAGAAGGTCTGTGGGACATATGGGAATGAAACTGAATAATACCACCCCATTAGTTTCGGGGTTGATAAAATTAAATGCATTAAACCCTATGGGACTAATTTTTCAAATATTTTAAAAGTAATGTTAAAATTCAACAAGATCAATCGTACATAAATCATTGATTATGAAACACTTTCCAACTGCAATGCAATTTTATTTAAACATCTCAAAAATGCGATATATTCAGAGCTGATATTTTTAAAATTATCACAATACTACAATAATATATTATATTTGATAACTCAAAACTTCATCCGAAAAAAAAAGGAACTTCATTCAAATGACGTAATCGGAATATAAATCTCCTTACTCTATATGCAAAAACTGTGAATATTTCATTCATAAACTTTTATTCCTTTCCTTTCATTCAGTGGTGATATTTTAAAAATTATCACAATACTACAAGAATTGATTGTCGATAAAGTTTGACTACAACATTGTCTTTGTCGATAAAGTTTGAAGTTTTAAAATATAATAAATTACTGTAGTACTGTGATAATTTAAAAAATATCAGCTCTGAATGTATCACATTTTATAGATGCATTTCAGTTGGGACGTGTTTCATAATCAATGCTTTATGCATGATTGATCTCTCTTGTTTTTATTTTACGTAACAGTATATTTGTGTAATATTTCAACACCTTAAAATACTTCACATATTTATTATCTATACTTTTCAAAACCTTTGATATTAAATTGATCCCCAGCGGTACCAAGCAAATCACCGAATAGATTTAATCTCGAATTCCATCTTTACGCGATCTTGTTTTGGGGATGCTTCACTTAACACTGAGTGCACTTCGTTGTCAACATACTTACGGGTCTATAAACCAAACTGCATTAAGCGCAATCAGTGTCTCTCTCAGTCATGTAGGAAGGAAATACGGCATGATATAATTATTGGTATCGTGTAATATGGCATCGGTATGACAGCTGATTCATTTCTGTATCTCCATTTTTGAAATAGAGGCTATAACATTAAGTAATAATGCAGATATTAGATATATTTAGAATTAGCAGAATCACTCGACGTTGCTCAGAATACTATGTAAATAGCCTTCCTGCCCCAACTGGGAATCGAACCCTGGATCTCCCTGGATAGCCGACGCTCCACCGTTGAGCTACTAGAACGAAATTGCAAGGTCTTATCGTCGAAGTGGACTCTCCATTCTTCACTCACTAATGACAGATTGGCTAGTCACTGACAATCTGATAAGCCACCTCCTGCTACTTTTACCCCAGGTTACCCTAGTTCTTTTACCCAGGTTAGTATCCTGCGTGGTCATTATCTTCTCAATTTGAAATCGGCTCTCAATTTTCGAGAGCCTACTGAATCCGTACTAGCCGTATTAAAGTCACTTTTAGACCTCCAACATCTTTGTTTAATTTTTTTCCCCTTTTCATGTATTTTCTTTTTATATATTTTCTAAATTTTACTTTTAAAATGTTACTATTTTCTTTAATTTTAATTTATTTTTCATTATGTTATTATACCTCACTCTAAATTTTATTTTTCAATGATCTTTTTATCTATATTCGCAATAAACCTTTTCCCATTTTTGAAAATTAAACGTACTTGTCAAGTTCAAATATAATGTAAAACTGGCTGTTTAATCACAATATTGTTCATCCATTGTATCTTTTTAGATCTAAATAAATGTTCGTTTGGAGGGATGGTAGACCTTGGGTGCCTCCTGAGTGCAGGAGGTATCCGTTCCCGGTCGTGCAGCTCGCTACTCGAAACCCACTATGTGAGTCGCACAGTCTGGGGTCTTCAGACCTACAACATCTTTGCAATAATTTACAAGGTTGATTCGTTTGGGCGCTATTGTAAAGAGCCTTGATGCCCCAACTGAGAATCTAACCGCAGATCTTCGAACTGGACCGCCGACGCTCTACCGTCGAGCTACTGGATAGAAATTGCAAGCTCTTATCGTCGAAGTGGACTCTCCATTCCTCACTCACTAATGACAAATTGCCTAGCCAATGACAATCTGACAGGCCACCTTCTGCTACTTTTACCTCAGGTTAGCCCAGTGCTACTACTACTTTTACCCAGGTTAGTATCCTGCGTGGTCGTTAACCTCTCAATTTGAAATCGGCTCTCAAACTTCCAGAGTCGACTGAATCCGTACTAGTCGTACTAGCGTCACTTTTAGATCTCCAACATCTTTGCACTAACCTACAAGGTTGATTTGTTCGATCGCTATTGTAAAGAGCCTTGATGCCCCAACTGAGAATCTAACAACAGATCTTCGAACTGACCTGTCGACGCTATACCGCTGAGCTACTGGGATGAAATTGCAAGCTGTTATCATCGAAGTGGACACTGCAACGTACAGGATGATTGCAAAGTCGCAGACAGCAAAATTTTAAAATAATATAATGTACCTAGAAATTGAAATAAAATAATTAGCTTTACTTAGGTGTCATTATTATACCTTAAAAATATATATTAGAAATATCGTCTGGTGCTTCTACTAGGTCAGATGATAATTACAGATCTCCAATTTATCAATCGAAAATGACTGTTTTGACATGTCGTTTCCCAATGTGATTTTTAGAGCAATATCTGTCTAGCAATTATTATGATAATGTCATTGAAGTGTTTTAGCAATGCAGTGTGTATTTCAGACAGTTTATCTCGAGTTAAAACGGAAAGAATGCTTGTTTTCGCGCTGTTTGTAACGTTATCCAGTTTATTTTGAGTTAAAATGAAAAGACTGCTTGTTATCGATTTGTTTGTAACAGATCCAGTTTACCTTGAGTTAAATTGGAAATACTGCTTGTTATCGCTTTATCTGAGACAGATATAGTTTATCTTGAGTTAGAAGGGAAAGAATACTTGATATCGCTTTGTTTGTAAAGACTGGAAATTCTGTCTGTTTTGACTTTGTCTGTAACAGATCCAGTCTATCTTGAGTTAGAATGGAAAGACTGCCTGCTATCGCTTTGTCTGTAACAGATCCAGTTTATCTTGAGTTAGAATGGAAAGACTGCCTGTTATCGCTTTATCTGTAACAGATCCAGTTTATCTTGAGTTAGAATGAAAGACTGTCTGTTATCGCTTTATCTTTAACCGATCCAAATTATCTGGAGTTAGACTGGAAAGACTGCTTGTGATCGCTTTGTCTGTAACAGATCCATGTTATCTTGAGTTAGACTGGAAAGACTGCTTGTTATCGCTTTGTATTTAATATATCCAGTTTATTTTGAGTTAGAAAGGAAACAATATTTATTATCGCTTTGTCTGTAACAGATCCAGTTTATCTTGAGTTAGACTGGAAGTACTGCCTGTAATGGCTTTGTCTGTAACAGATCCAGTTTGTCTTGAGTTAGAATGGAAAGACTGCCTGTTATCGCTTTGTCTGTAACAGATCCAGTTTATCTTGACTTAGAATGGAAAGACTGCCTGTTATCGCTTTGTCTGTAACAGATCCAGTTTATCTTGAGTTAGAATAGAAAGACTGCCTGTTATCGCTTTGTCTGTAACAGATCCAGTTTATCTTGAGTTAGAATGAAAGACTATCTGTTATCGCTTTATCTATAACAGATTCAATTTATCTTGAGTTAGACTGGAAAGACTGCTTTTTATCGCTTTGTCTGTAACAGATCCATATTATCTTGAGTTAGACTGGAAAGACTGCTTGTTATCGCTTTGTATTTAATATATCCAGTTTATTTTGAGTTAGAATGGAAAGACAGCCTGTTATCGCTTTGTCTGTAGCAGATCCAGTTTATCTTGTGTTAGAATGGAAAGTCTGCCTGTTATCGCTTTGTCTGTAACAGATCGAGTTTATTTTGAGTTATAATTTTAGACTGCATGCTATCGCTTTGTCTGTAACAGATCCAGTTTATCTTGAGTTAGACTGGAAATACTGTCTGTTATGGCTTTGTCTGTAACAGATCCAGTTTATCTTGAGTTAGAATGGAAAGACTGCCTGTTTTCGCTTTGTCTGTAACAGATCCAGTTTATCTTGAGTTAGAATGGAAAGACTGCCTGTTATCGCTTTGTGTGTAGCAGATCCAGTTTATCTTGAGTTAGAATGGAAAGACTGCCTGTTATGGCTTTGTCTGTAACAGATCGAGTTTATCTTGAGTCAGAATGGAAAGACTGCCTGTTATCGCTTTGTCTGTAACATATCCAGTTTATCTTGAGTTAGTCTGGAAATACTGTCTGTCTGTTATGGCTTTGCCTGTAACAGATCCAGTTTATCTTGAGTTAGAATAGAAAGACTGCCTGTTATCGCTTTGTCTGTAACAGATCCAGTTTATCTTGAGTTAGAATGGAAAGAATGCTTGTTATCGCTATGTCTGAACCACATTCACTTTCTCGTAAGCGATATACTAACTTCATAATTGTTGAATTATTAGAGGTTTGTCTCGAGAATGGGCCTTCCTCGAGTGATGATGTTTGTCTTATTTATTTTCTCTTTTAAAAAAATGATACATAAAACAAGCATTGAATTAATACATTTCAGTTTATTTAGTCGTATAATTTAGAGTTTGACTATATTAACGGGCCATTTTGCGAACAAAATCAGACATGTTCTATTTTTCTAAATCGTACCAAATTTTGATCAGCGGAGGTACGTTCTCAACGCAGAATACGTCTTATCACATAGGTACTTGCAAAAGAAACAGAGGTTTAAAAAAAGAGTTACTTGATTTCTGCAAACTGCCAATAGTGGTCTATAATAGGTGAAATAAGTTACAAAGAGCAAACACTTAACATCTAGGTATCTTGCAAACTGTGAGACTAGAAATTGATCTCACACTTTGGGGAGACAGCTTTATGCCTTTAATTTACTGTGTTCAAAACTTCGGACAATACTGACAGTCTGGATGACACCGAGTTTTACAATCCGTGAACCTAAACGTCAGAAAACCACAAATTTAGGAGTGCCATGACAGAGGGGGCCGAGCTGGTCCTTACGAGGATGTGGTATGGTTCCATTGGTTAAATAGGTAATCAATAGAAAAAGGAGCTTGTGGCGTCATATGAATGCGGCAATTGAAAGTAAGGGGGAAATGACACCCCCGAAAACGAGGGATCCACAACCTGTGAACGGAGAACAACGAAGAACATATAACTTGCACAACATGACTTGAGACAATACGACTAAAAAATCAGATAACTGGGATCATGCCTTAAGAAGGACACTGATCAGAAACTAGAGCAGTGATGATATAATGCCACTTAAGATGGAGACATGACATTTTGATTTGTGCAGAGTTACAGCAGTACAATATGTTCAACGAATTTACGTGTCGGAGCATTACACCAAGAGTTAATGCCGGTAAATGGACGGCATTGCCCATTGAAAATGATATCTGGTCCTAACCACTATTTAGGCTTTTCCAGGTGTCCCCTCCGCTGAAATAATATAATTAAATATTGTAATTGAATTTGATAAGTATTTTATGTTGTTAATAAATGTTATTGTTAAAGTTTGGAATAATCCTTTTAGTATTATATTAATTAATAATTACTTTACAAGACTCACACAGAGGTTAAGTACTTGGAGGGTTATTTCAAACACAACGCACAACGTAATGATAAATAATATTAATCATTAATTTAAGTTCTTCGTATTTCTTTTAGTTTTCACATTTAATAATCCTTTTAGTAATATATTAATTAAAAATTACTTACAGAACTCACACAGAGGTTAAATAATTGGAGGGTTATTGCAAACACAACGCACAACGTAATGATAAATAATGTTAATCATTAATTTAAGTTCTTTATTTCTTTTCGTTTCCACACAAACATTAAATCTAAATGAAAGCCGCCTAATGTTATAGGTGTAGTCTTCCGGGCCGAACATAAGGGGGGGGGGGGGCACCACCAGAGTGGAAGCATCCGAGCTTTAGATAACCGTAATCTAGATCACCAATATTATTTTCAGGCTGGAGAATACATGAAAAATGCACTAAAAATGAGAAAATCAAATATGGAGGAAGGAGGTGGGCGTAATCCATTTTTATAAAGGATCCACAAATTATATGGCTGCACTGTAATCTGTATCAAATCCACATCGAAATGTCTCTTCATGATTTCTAGAAATGTTTTATTTTGGTCATGTGGAAATTGAAGTCACAAGTAATCATCATTGGTATTGCAGAATAGCCGGTGTCAGCCATTTGCTTCTCTACACATTCGCTCAGCATTACTGAGTGGCTCTTTATTTTTATGTTCAGCGCGTTGCGTTATTTATTTCTGTATTCTACCCTTAAATGATTTTGAACATTTTCTATGTAAATGTTTCGACATTTTGAAATGAAGTCTAAATTTTTGTCTTTGTTTCTAAATTTTCACTATGTTACAGTTGCCAGTTCCTATTTCCTTTTTTATTTTGCACATCAGTCAGCAGTAAATCGTTCAAGTGGCCAAACCTAAGCGTAGCTCCTCTGGTTGCTGAGTGGAGACGGCGGGAAAAAAGGTAATTTTTATCTTATTTCGCGTTTTACTGCATTCCTCTCTCAAGTATTTTTCACCGATGAGTCACACCTCAAAACACGCGTACATTCTCAGCCAAACATTTAATGCCACTGCCGTCCCCCCTCCGATTATTACACTCCGAGCTACAACCTTTCAATATCTCACCATTTTACATTACACCCATTTCGCCGATATGGCCCACATACCAGGTGCGGACAAAGACGTACCCTACATCAGAATACATTTTTAGCGTGACGGCTGTTTGCAATAAATGTACCCTCTCTAGCCCAGGAACTATTCAACAAAATTTTATACAAATTGATAGATATGTCACTGAAGAGTTTCCCTGGTGCTGATTAAATTTGGGTACTTTTAAGGAAGAATAAAACCTCTTTTTAAATGATATGCACATACTTCCAAAAACTGAAATGAAAAACGATTTATGCTGAAATATTACAATTAAACGCTTGTTCCATAAGTAATTTTTGACGTTAAAAATAATAAGATCAACCGCACTACTTTAGGATGAACCGTTCTTGAGACATTAAAGTTTTTTGCATTTTTACAACGCCATCATTTGAAAGTAAGTCCACTTGCCAAATGAACGTGAAATCTAAATTAAAAGTGCAAATTTTGTGTAATTCTAAATATACCAATGTTATTTCGTGTAATTAACAAAATCAGACACTGCGTTTGATCACTGGGGGAGTCAAAACTACTCCTGTACTGGCTATGCAGATACTGTGCAACCAGCAGCCCTTAACTAATTTAATTCAGAGGAATGCGGCTATTCTTTATAATAGACTAGTTAAACTCCCAAATAATTCCTTCTGGAGAGATTACGATTGTGACAAAGCGCGCAATTTAAAGACTCAGAGGGGCTTCATTCAATTCGTCCGTGAGAACGCTCCATATAATGTGATTAATGATGTGCCCTATGAACTTTTATCTTTGAGTCCATTGGAGTATGTGGAACTGGATGTCAAACTAGACCTGGCTCTGAAAGTGAGAAAAAGTGGCCTTTGGTATACAGCACTCCGAGATATTGCTTTAGAAACTGTTAGCTCTCGTTTCCCTCCTGATGAATGGCTTCATGTTTACACTGATGGGTTTCTGTTGGATTTTTCTGAGGGTGCGGGGGCCGGTGTGTTTAGTGAACTTTTTTCTTTTTATCTGCATGTTGGATTATTTACAACTCACTTCGATGGAGAACTCGAGGCTATCCATGTAGATCTTCAACAACTTGCTGTCCGTCATATTCCATGTGAGAAGATAGTGATATTTTCAGATTCTACTTCTGCCCTGCAGCCTGTGAGGGATATGCAGGAGAATACGAGCTCCTGTGTACAGAATTGTAGAAAACTTTTGGGGGGGATTGACAGAAGAGTTGCTTTTCAATGGGTACCTTCTTATTGTGACCTTCAAAGAAATGAGAAGGCGGATTTTCTAGCAAAAAAGAGAACTGGTATGCTTCAAAGGACTTGCAGAGACTTGCCACTCCATTCTGCTAAATTAGAGATTGAAAGAATATTCAAACAATCGTTTCGTAGTGTGGCTACTCACTCTTCTAGAGACAAACTTTGGAGTGAGCCTTGCGGATCTTATTGTATTCCCGATTCACCTCGTACTGCAGCGGTGGCACTGTTTAGACTTTTGACCGGACGTGACTGTCTTGGTATCTATTTGTATCGTTTTAATTTAACTACTTCGCCTGACTTCGTTTTGTGTAACTCTGGAAAACCCATGGCTGCTGCTCATCTGGACGAGTGTTTTGCACTAAATAATTTGGACTGTAGTGCTGAAAACTATTGGAGAGCTCGTGGCCTAATAACCTAGTGGTCAATGGCTTGGTATTTGTTAAATGCAATTTTTGTGTAATTAAATTCAATTTAATGCAATATGAAAGAAAGAAAAACAAATTGAGTTTGAGTCTGCAGAGAAAGTTACATGCTGCCCACACAACAGGGTATGTTATATCATATCAGAAATTAATGTTGCTCATTTACCTAGAAATTACTCTCTGAAATCTTTGCTCGTTATTTTTTGCACGTTTTACCCCAGGATTTAGAGCAACTCCCCCTCCCCCCCACACATCCACTCCCGTTTCGTTTCTTCCCAGCCTATAATTTATTTAAAGTCTATTTCAGAAGGAAGTATTGAAAGTTTACTTTCAACAAAACTGACAGTAAAACACGTTCGATCTAAAAAAACAAACATCCACAGTCGTTTCTAACATCGGATGTAAAAGATTCGCTCAAACGACCTTCATTCAAATAAGGAATGGAGTGTGTTGGGGGAAAAGATAGCTATATAACACATATTTCCATTTATAAAGATTTCCATCGCAAATGAAGCTTCACAAAATGGAATTGAAAAATAAAACTGAAGATTTTATTTTTTATGATGTTTCTGAATATGTTGAAATGTTTTTGTTCAGAAGTTCTGGAAGGTACACTTATTGAATGCATTTTGGCTAAAATTCTACTTCATTCGCTTTTAGATGATGCCTGAGGGTTTTTCTTTTTGCTTTTGCGTTGGCTACAAAATAGACTTAGGAAAATGAAGCTTTCACTTATCATGTCTCGTTGAGATTATTAAAATTCCCACCTTTTTCCTCTACAATGCATGGTAATGTATAAGACAGGTAGTAATATAAAGTCTAAAATTAGAACTAAAGTTTTCAAAGGATCTACATGCTTTGGTTCTCTAGAATAGGAATTCACTACTTTTTACGTGATGTCTGCATGTGTGTGTCCTGTGACACGTATTGTTTTTACTCTGGTTGGTTGGCATGTTAGGTGTTAAAAATCCTTTCCCGTTATCATATATTGACTTTGTAAAGAATCTTTCTGATTTTCAACTGGGAAACGAACCACAACGTTCTACCGTTGAGCTACTGGGACAAAATTGCAAGCTCTTATCGTTGATGTGGATTCTGCATTTTCCATCCTCTAATGTCCGATTGGTGGATTACTGACACTCTGATTGACCACCTCCTGCTATTTTTACCCCAGGTTTACTTCCTTTTGCTATTTTTACTTTCCTTATATACATAATGTTTAAGGAAAGTATTGTGACGGGGTCGAAAATTCGAATTCGAGCTTTCGACGGGAGAGCACGTTTCAAGCATCCTTGATCACGAATCAAACATTTTTGGAGTGATGTCTGTGTGTGTGTGTGTGTGTGTGTGTGTGTGTGTGTGTGTGTGTGTGTGTCAATGAGTCTGTGGAGACGATAACTGACGAACGAATGGACCGATTTGAACCAAATTTGGCACGAAAATCACAATCCATAAACACTGGAAGCCTATTGTTTTTATACGTAATCGAATGTTCAGAACCCCCCTAAATTTTCGAATAAAATTTTGAAAAAATCGTCAAAAAATCAAAACCGCTAATAAAGTTACGTAAATAGACATTTCTTATGTAATTTTTCATTAGAAAACGATTGGCATAAATTTTAGAACGCTAACATGAACCATTTTCGAGATATTGCACATTTTTCAAGAAAAATATCAAAAAGTCATATAAAATGAAAAAAAAAAACCATTTCCTATTGAGAAACATGTTCACTTTTCATGTGTTATACCATGCGATAAATTGGGTGACATCATTCTCGTGGATCTAGCTCGTTCCATTCATTAAAAAAGATACTTTGAGCAATGCTTTTGCATTTGAACGCCAATAGTCATTTATCTGCTGTAAGAACAACTTATGTCTTCGTCCATAACGCTTGGCGAGATTTTGGCGACGGATTTGGCAGAATATCGCCAACTTGGCGACTTTTGAAATGTTGCCACATTAACGAAAATCTCGCCAAATGGATAAAAATGACGCTAAATCAATGAAAATGACGACTAATTGTCGAAAATTCAATATCTTGGAAAGAATATTAGTATCTACTATAAGAAAAACGTATTTTTTACTCTAAAAGTAGTAAATTCATTACATTATATAAGGAAAGTCATGTGTTGCCTACATCAGATTTTTTTATTCTCAGATTAGTTTCCCGTGTGGTCGTCTGCGCTCAATATACCAGAGTCCACTGAATCCATGCTAGCCGTACTCAGATCACTTTCAAATCTCCGATATCTTTGCACTAACCTACAGAATTGATTGACCCGGGCACCATTGTAAAAAAGCGTATTGCTTTAACTGGGAATCGAGAAACGGAACTTTGTACTGGCCTGCCGATGCTCTACCGTTGAGCTACTGGGACGGAACAACAAGCTCTTATCGTCAAAGTGGAGTCTGCAACTTCTGCTCCTATAAAACCCATAGGAAGCCATTACATTATTTGGTAACAACTCATCTTTCTTCTGCTATCAACACTGAAATCCAGATTTCATTAATAGGGAAATTCACGAATTCCACGTACTTAAATAAAGCAGGTTAATATATATCTTATTACTTTCTTTATATACATAATGTATAAGGAAAGTATTGCGACGGGGTCGAAAATTCGAATTCGAGTTTTCGACGGGAGAGCACGTTTCAAGCATCCCTGATCACGAATCGAACGTTTATGAAGTGATGTCTGTCTGTGTGTGCGTGTGTGTGTTGTTGTTGAGACCCAGACCGTCCGACCTACCAGAAAGGTGTTAGGTAACTGTTTGGACGGCCGGGAAGTGCCACCCAATTTAGACCGGAACCCAGTGGGGGAGGCACCCACAGGGACCGTACTCTCCTTCTCCTACCACCAACCTCTCGGAAGGACTTACGGACCCACATGTTTAACGTGATCGTACTCCGCGTGAACACGGCGGCAGTTTTGGCAGCGGCTGGAATCGAACCCGGGCCTACCGAGTGCAACTCCAGCGCGCTAACCAATGGGCTACCGCGCCCCGTGCGTGTGTGTGTGAAAGTATGTGTGTGTGTGTGTGTGTGTGTGTGTCAGTGAGCCTGTGGAGACGATAACTGACGAACGAGTGAACCGATTCGAACGAAATTTGGTACAAAAATCACAATCCGTAAACACTGGAAGCCTATTGTTTTTATACGCAATCGAATGTTCAGAACCCCCCTAAATTTTTGAGTGAAATTTTGAAAAAATTGTCAAAAAATCAAAACCGCTAACAAAGTTACTTAAATAGACATTTCTTATGTAATTTTTCATTAGAAAATGATTGACATAAATTATAGAACGCTAACGTGAACCGTTCTAGAGATATTGCGCATTTTTCAAAAAAATTATCAAAAAGTTATACAAAATAAAAAAAAAATATTTCCTATTGAGAAACATGTTCACTTTTCATATGTAATACCATGCGATAAATTTTGGGACATCATTCTCGTGGATCTAGCTCGTTCCATTCATGAAAAAAGATACTTTGAGTAATACTTTTGTATTTGAACGCCAATAGTCATTTATCTGCTGTAAGAATAACTTATTTCTCCGTTCATAACACTTGGCGAGATTTTGGTGGAATGTCGCGAACTTGGCGATATTTTTAATTGTTGCCAAATTAACAAAAATCTCGCCAAATTGATAAAAATGACGCTAAATCAATGAAAATGACGACTCATTGAAGAAAATTCAATATCTTGGAAAAAATATAAATATCTACTATAAAAATAATCTATTTTCTTTTACTGTAAAAGTAGTAAATTCATTGCATTATATAAGGAAAGTCATGTGTTGCCCACATCAGATTTTTATTAATATCATTTGAGGCACTTAAAACTTTAGGAGGATTTGATATGTTATGTCAGTTAGGCCAATTTTGTTCTCACACATCGATTAAAGATATCCTTGCTACAATAGGTAAAGTTCAATAAGTACATAATTTTCCTGAATCTGTATTTAGGGAAGTAGAACCTGCTCAAATCTTTTAACGGATCGGTAACAATAATTCACTGATTGCGATTTTGACACATGTCGTTGCACTGCTCATTTTTTTACTAATTCAACTTTATTTTCTGCTGGATCATTCATTTCTAGTCATCAGGTCAGATTAAGTCCAGCATCGCTCTCGATGACTTCTAAAGTCCAGCATCGTTCTCAAAGACTTCTCAATGTCATCTCAATGAATTCTTAATTTTGAATGAATATTTTACAGAGTAGAAAACTTATATTACAGAGTAGCATGTTTTAGCTGCACATTTTATTATCCCTCTCCCCATGGGATGAGACGTAAGAATATGGACATGTTCAAAAAATCTTTCCAGACCATCCAGAAGTTCCTTCAATGATTTTTATGCTTCTTCTCAACTGGATGATTGAACAGTTGCGGGCATCAAATTTTAAAATCGTTTAATGTACAGAAAATTTGAAATAGTAGATTGTTTTTCAGTTAGGTAGAACTAACATACCATCTAAAATACATTCAGAAATATCATTTGCTGTTTTTAATTGTCAATCCATCATTACAGACATATTTTTCCTCAACGGAAGAACTTAACGTTTTCACAGAGTAAAATAATTTTTGTTTTTAGAACAATATATCTCAAGTCATACTTGTAAGAGGCAGTGAAGAGTATCATTGGCGTTTCAAAAGAAATACCCTTGGCTCTGAAACCTCTAATAATTTAGCAATTATGAGGTTAGTAGAGCGTTTGCAAGAAACTGCATTTATTGCAGACAAAGCGAAAATATTCAGGCTTTATTTTAGACTCATATAAATGTATGAAATAGAGCCTGCGTCTCTGAATTTATCATAAAGCTATTTTTTCTTTCGACCCAGATTGTCCGACTTACCCAAAGATGTAAGGCAACTGTTTGGACGGACGAGACTGTGCCACCCAATTTGGATTAAACCCCAGTAGAGGCGACATCCACAGGAAACGCACCCTCCTTCCCCTGCCACTAACCTGTCTGAAGGATTTTCAGATCCTCAAATTCAACGTGCCCGTAATTCGCGTAAACACGGGGGTAGTTTGGTCAAAGCATGGAATCTAACTCGGGTACTCAGGTACTAACTCGAGTACCCAGGAAGTGATTTCCAAAATTTTCAGAACGATTTTATCCTTTTCAACTTCGGCATCTTGGCCTCTGCAGTTTCATGTATTCTGGATGGAATTCTATATGAATGTAATGTCGGCATACGTGGAAAGACTGAAATTATCAGTTCAGTCTTTCAGAAGTAAGCAGAATTCACTGCTTATAACAAGTTTCTGACTGCAATTGCAGATATTGGTTATTCTTTGCTGGCGAGCGCATAATTATAGTAAAACTGGTCCGCGAATGCTCTTATTTGTAGTTTGACTTTCCCCTCAAAAAGTTCTTATATCTCAATTATCGGTAAATCATAGGACTTTAAAATTGATGTCGGCGAAATTCTTGATCACCCTATGGGAAAACGAACTTATAACATCAATAAGTAAATTACTATTTGTGCGAAAGATAAGGAAAGCTTGAGCAACGGATTTAAGCACAAATAAGAAAATAATTGCAGCATACTGCTATATCGAGAATACTCTGAAGAGATACGCTTTTCAAGGATACGCTTACTTTTTTTTAGGATGTGCTTCTTAAGATATGTTAAACCGAGTAATAGCACAAACAAGTTCCCGAAGATTTGAACTTCGAAAGAGATCTTCACTTTACAAGCAGATTTTTTTCAATACTTTATCCACATTTAAAATGCATCCCTGTATCTAAAACGTCTCTGGAAATATAGCGCTAAGAAGCAACATTTTGCCTTACGATAAACGTTGAAGAAAATATTATTTTATGAAATAATATTCTTGGAACCAGAAACTGTTCTTCAAATCTTGCAGTATCTGTGTGAAGTTAGAACCGAAATATAAGCACGGGGAACGGGTATTTGAAGTAATTCTGCGTGTTTACTTAGGAGTTTATTTTCCCTTAAAATGGCAGGAAAATACTTGGAGAAGTTCTTGGAAGTTCTCTGGTGTAGATATTATGTTGCTTTTCCCACAGACTTAAATTATTTTGTTATGTTATTTATGTTTGTTGAATTGAGGTTTATCGAACAAAATAATGCATGAAATCAATACTTATTTCAAATTTTGCCGAATTTGTAGTTTGTAAATATTGTTCTTCTTTAATTGTGATTTGGTACACCTTAATACGACGCCAACTGGCGAAATTAAAAAGTTAAAATATGTAGAGAACGGTTTAATCAGAGTGATTTCAATGGGAATGATTTTATGTGTTTTAAAGAATTCGCAAATTGCAAATCTATGATAATACAGAAAAGAAGAAAAAGATGTTAAGATGATCTGTAAAAGAAGATGACTGTTGGTCTATCGACGTAGCGGAAAATGTAAGTAACTCATATATACAAAATTAGGTACAGTAATAGTTCAGGTCAGGTTTCAGAACACCTCGAAGTGATTTTCTTTAATTTAAATTAGTTTTTTAGATATCATACATTGAAATGCAATGTTGAACAATTTTCCCACAAACTGGTGTTTTATCGATCGAAATTATTGTCATAATGAGTTTCTATCTTAACACCGTACGAAATTAAGATAAAAAACTAGCCGAATACCTGTTGAAAATCAACGGTCTCGCAATAAGCAACCACTGAATATTGTCATTTTTTTTAAAAATTCGCGTTTTGCATTTATTCGGCAAATCGAATATTTTAGTGAGTGGAACTCCCTAAAGAAGAAAATATTGTAAATTTTAAATTGTGTACGTCTTCCTTTCAAACTATCTACCGGTACGCCAAATTAAACTCTCTATCTCATCCTGAAGCATACTATTTTATCATCTCCCCTTTCGAACCTTTTTTTGTGGAGCACACCCATAAATGAACATTTTTGAAAAACTCTGTTCGCCTTGGATTTTTTATCAAATGATTGGCCCATATACCAAATATCAAGGGTCTATCACATTTAAAAGGAAGCTTGTATCATTTATTCCGAAAATCGAACATATTGGTGTTCGGCACCCCATAAAGTTGCAAATATTGGAAATCTGAAATTGCACACTTTCTTCCTTTCATACTATCTAACAGTACACTAAATTTGAAGTTTCTATCCAATCGTGAAGCATATTTTTCTATCACTTCATATTTCGAATGTTTTTTGTGTTGCACCCCCTTAAATGATCATTTTTTAAAAACCGTACTAATCTTAGGGATTTTTTTATCAAAAGATTAGCCCATATACTAAATTTCAAGCCTCTATCACTTTGTAAAGAAGGCGTTTTTCATTTGCTCGTCAAATCGAACATTTTAGTGTGCGCCCCCCCCCCTACAATAGCAAATGTTGGAAAGCTGAAATTGCACACTTTCTTCCTTTCTAACTATCTACACGTATACCAAATTTGAAGTCTCTATCTCATCGCGAAGCATGCTTTTTCTATCATTTAACCTTTCGAATGTTTTTCTGTGGAGTACCCACCCCCCTTAAATATACATTTTTGAATAACACCATTCTTCTTGGGTTTTCTATTAAATGATTCGCCCATATACCAAATATCAAACCTCTATCAAGTTCTAAAAGGGGTGTTTCTACTTCATTCCGAAAATCGCACATTTTTGTGTCTGACACCCCCTAAAGTAGAAAATATTGGAAAACTGAAATTGTACACATTCTTCCTTCCAAACTGTATACCCGTACACCAAATTTCAAATCTCTATTTCATCCCAAAGTATGTTTTTCTTATCAATTCACCTTTCGAACGTTTTCCTCTGGAGTACCCCCTTAAACGAACATTTTTGATAAACTATATTCATCTTGGGTGTTTTCATCAAATGATTAGTCCATATACCTAATTTAGAGCCTCTATCAAATTTTAAAGGAGCCGTTTCTCATTGATTCGGTAAATCGAGCATTTTGGTGTGCTGCACCCCCTTAAGTAGAAAATATTGGAAATCTGAAATTGCACACTTTCTTCCTTCCGGCCACACATCTTGCTACCATAAGCCTTCGGGTTGGTCGTGTGGTCTGGGTTTTCAACACTTTCTTCCTTTCGAACGATTTACCCATACACAAAATTTGAAGTCTCTATCTTATGGCAAAGTATGCTTTCCTATCATTTCACTTTTCGAACGTTTTGGTGTGGAGCACCCCCCCCCCCCCTCTGCAGAACGTTTTCGAAAAATTCAATTTTTTCAGGAGGTTTTATCGAAGAATCGAGCCGTGTACCAAATTCCAAGTCTCTATCTATTCGGGAAGTGCCTAAAAAAGCATGACAGACAGACAGACAGACAGACGGACACTTGGCAATTAGTATATACTAGCCGAATACCCGTTGAAAATCAACGGTCTCGCAATAAGCAACCCCTGAATAATGTAAATTTTTTAATAATTCGCGTTTCACATTTATTCGACAAATCGAATATTTTGGTGTGCAGAACCCCCCTAAAGAAGAAAATATTGGGAAACTAAATTTGCACATTTCTTCCTTTCGAATTCCTACCCGTACACCACATTAAAGTCTATCTCATCCCGAGGCACCCCTATATTATTATTTCTCCTTTGGAACTTTTTTCTGTGAAGTACACCCATAAATGATTATTTTTGAAAAACTCTCTTTGTCTTGGGTTTTTTATCAGATGATTGGCCCATATACCTAATATCAAGCCTCTGTCACATTTAAAACGAAGCGTGCCTCATTTATTCCGAAAATCGAACATATTAGTGTGCGGCACCCCTTAAAGTATCAAATATTGGAAATCTAAAATTTCAAGTTTTCTTCCTTTCAAACTATCTACCCGTACACCAAATTTGAAGTCTCTATCCTATCGAGAAGCATGTTTTTTCTATCACTTCACCTTTCGAACGTTTTTCTGTGTAGCACCCCGTTAATGAACATTTTTGTCAAACTATATTCATGTTTGGTTTTTTTGTCAAATGGTTAGCCCACATACTAAATTTCAAGCTTCATCACATTGTAAAGGAGGCGTTTTTCATTTGCTCGGCAAATCGAAAATTTTAGTGAGCGGCACCCCCCTACAATAACAAATGTTGGAAAACTGAAATTGCACACTTTCCTCCTTTCCAACTTTTTACCGTACACCAAATTTGAAGTCTCTATCTATCTCATCGTGAAGTATGCTTTTTTAGCATTTCATCTTTCGAATGCTTTTTTGTGGAGTACCCACCCCTTAACTATACATTTTTGAAAAACTCTATTCTTTTTGTGATTTCTATGAGATGATTCGCCCATATACCAAATATCAAGCCTCTATCACGTTTTAAAAGGGGCGTTTCTCCTTTATTCCGAAAATCGAACATTTTAGTGTGCGGCACCCCCTAAAGTAGAAAATTTTGGTAAACTGAAATTATACACTTTCTTCCTTCCAAACTATCTACCCTTACACCAAATTTGATATCTCTATCTCATTCCAAAGTATGGTTTTTTACCAATTCACTTTTCGAACGTCTTACTCTAAAGCACCCCCTTAAACGAACATTTTTGAAAAACTATATTCGTCTTGGGTGTTTTCGTCAAATAATTAGCCTCTATACCAAATTTCAAGCCGCTATCAAATTTTAAAGGAGCCTTTTCTCATTTATTCGGTAAATCGAACATTTTGGTGTGCGGCACTCCCTTAAGTACAAAATATTGGAAATCTGAAATTACACACTTTCTTCATTTCGAACAGTTTCACTCATACACTAAATTTGAAGTCTCTATCTCATCGCAAAGCATGCTTTCCTATCATTTCACTTTTCGAGCGTTTTGGTGAGCGGCACCCCCTTAAATACAAAATATCGGAAATCTGAAATTGTACACTTTCTTCCCTTCGAACGATTTACCTATACACCAAATTTAAAGTTTCTATCTTATCGCAAAGTATGCTTTCCCATCATTTAACTTTTCGAACGTTTTGGCGTGGGTCATCCCCTCTAGAGAACGTTTTCGAAAAATTCGATTTTTCCAGGGCGTTTTATCGAACGACTGAGCCGTGTACCAAATTGCAAGTCTCTATCTATTCGGGAAGTGCCTAAAAAAAGAGTAACAGACGGACAGACAGACAGACGGACAGACAGACAGACAGACAGACAGACGGACACTTGGCAATTAGTATATATCGATGCCATTTACAACGAATATTTCAATAAGTTTTTTTTTATGTTAATTTTTTGAAAACACGATTTAACAAAATCTTTATATTTTAATGCGTTCATCCAAAAATCGATGATTTACAGAATTTTAATTTTTTCCGTGAATATGCAGTGATATCTGCGCATTCTAATAAAAATAAAATAATTACTCTTTTTATAAATTTTGTTATGCATTTTAAATGGGTCTATAAAAGTTGACTTTCATAAAACCGACCGTCAAATGTCACTTCTATCACCCTCAAGACAGAGCATGCGGGACGGTTGGAATAACCGAGTAGGAATTTTGGAGTAGGAATTTTGGCTAAGGAATTTTGGTAAACCGAGTAGGAATTTTGGCTAAGTTATTTTAGTCCTATTTTAATATGCTTCACATTTGGCGTTAGCTCGAGTTTAGCATCTGTTTTCCTTTCCTCCCAATATGGTACTAATTCTCCTTTTTGCTTTCCCTGCAATACATAGTAATGCACAGGCAAAATGTTGGAATCATGTAGAAAATCGCAGCTTGAGTTTTCGACGGATCCACACTTTTTGGGACCTCTAGAATACGAAGAAATCATTTTTAGCTTGACGTCTGTGAGTGTGTCTGTCTGTCTGTGTGTCTGTCTACGTGTGCAATATATGTATTTACTCTAACTTAAAAACTAATCGACCCCTTTGTGGGAAACCCTGGGGCAGATTAGATTTTGATACGATTCGGGATAAAAGAACTTGCTGTTTTCTGAAAAATGACTCAAAATCGCATTTAGCTAGAATACTAATTGGCTAGTATTTTTACCTGACTGTTGAGAAACATGTTCAATTTTCATATGCAATATCATACGATAAATTGGGTGACACCATTCTCGTGGATCTAGCTCGTTCCATTCATAAGAAAAGATACTTTGAGTTATGCTTTTGTATTTGAACGCCAAAAGTTATTTGTCTGCTATAAGAATAACTTATTTCTCCGTTTATAACGCTTGGCGAGATTTTGGCGACGAATTTGGCGGAATGTTGCCAACTTGGCGACATTTTTTTAAGTGTTGTCAAATTAACGAAAATCTCTCCAAATGGATAAAAATGACACTAAATCAATGAAAATAATTCATTGCATTATATAATTCATTGCATTATATAAGGAAAGTCATGTGTTGCTCACATCAGATTTTTTATGTTACGTGCACATTGGTTCGTGTAAATGCAATATTGGGTTATGCGCTGCATTTAAAGCGCTTATTATCCTGATTAGCACTTGTAGCCAAAATGTCAATATGTCGTACGACAATCATAAAACAACTGTCAAGTAAGTACGATAAAACAGCAATTAAATTTTCAAACCATTCACAAAACAGACGACTATATTCTCAAAACACTGATGTAATGCACTATTCATTTTTATTGTATGACGTCAACTCAATCTTACTCAGCGAGGACGCGCTTATTATTTCCCTTATACACAATAATGTATAAGGAAAGTATTGTGAGGGGTCGAAAATTCGAATTCGAGTTTTCGACGGGAGAGCACGTTTCAATCATCTCTGATCACGAATCAAACATTTTTGAGGTGATGTCTGTGTGTGTGTGTGAAAGTATGTGTGTGTGTGTGAAAGTATGTGTGTGTGTGTGAAAGTATGTGTGTGTGTATGTTGTTGTTGAAACCCAGACCGTCCGACCTACCAGAAAGGTGTAAGGTAACTGTTTGGACGGTCGGGAAGTGCCACCCAATTTAGACCGGAACCCAGTGGGGGAGGCATCCACAGGGACCGTACCCTCCTTCCCCTACCACCAACCTCTCGGAAGGACTTTCGGACCCACATGTTTAACGTGATCGTACTCCGCATGAACACGGCGGTAGTTTTTGGCAGTGGCTGGAATCGAACCCGGGCCTACCGAATGCAACTCCAGCGCGCTAACCAATGGGCTACCGCGCCCTGGTGTGTGTGTATGTGTGAAAGTATGCGTGTGTGTATGTGTGTGCGTGTGTGTGTGTGTGTGTGTGTGTGTCTGTGTGTGTGTGTGTGTGTATGTGTGTGTGTGTGTGTGTGTGTGTGTGTGTGTGTGTGTGTCTGTGTGTGTGTGTGTGCCAGAGAGTCTGTGAAGACGATAACTGACGAACGAATGGACGGATTCAAACGAAATTTTGAACAAAATTTACAATCCGTAAACACTGGAAGCCTATTAATTTTTTAGAAGCAATCAAATGTTCAGAACCCACCTAAATTTTTGAGTGAAATTTTGAAAAAATCGTCAAAAAATCAAAACCTCTAATAAAGTTACGCAAATAGATATTTCTTATGTAAAGTTACGTTAGAAAACGATTGGCATAAATTTTAGAACGCGAACATGAACCGTTCTCGAGATATTGCACATTTTTCAAAAATATTATCAAAAAATCATATAAAATAGAAAGAAAATATTTCCTATTGAGAAACATGTTCACTTTTTATATGTAATACCATGCGATAAATGTGGTGACATCACTGTGGTGGATCTAGCTCGTTCCATTCATAAAAAAAGATACTTTGAGCAATACTTTTGTATTTGAACGCCAATAGTCATTTATTTGCTGTAAGAATAATTTATTTCTCCGTCCATAACGCTTGGCGAGATTTTGGCGATGAATTTGGAGGGATGTCGTCAACTTGGCGACTTTCTTCATCCTTGCTAAATTAACGAAAACTAACCAAATGAATAAAAATGATACGAAATCAATGAAAATGACCACTCATTGACGAAAATTCAATATCTTGGAAAGAATATAAATATCTACTATAATAATAGTCTATTTTATTTTTACTGTAGAAGTAGTAAATTCATTGCATTATATAAGGAAAGTCGTGTGCTGCCGACATTAGATTTTATATTTTGTGACATAATTGACGTAACTTGGAATTCGTACCCAAATTACAAAACTTAAGCAGACTCCAGAAGTCTACAATTACGCGATATATCACCAAATTTGAAGCTGGCGACACTAAATTTGTCACCAAATCCAGCAACCTCGATCATCAAATAACAATGGTTGCCATTAAATCTCGTTTTTTTGTCGGGTACGGGTAATATGTAGTGAATCATTTTAAGTATTTGTAACAATATTGATCCATTAAAATAATGTCACGAAGTATCCTTTGGAATCGTGGGTGTACAATTAGGATACAAGAATGTGTCCAAATTTCTAGGTAGCAAACACTTTTATTCACAAGCATTTCATAAACAGCAACAATATACAGCAAAACATGGCTTAAATGCTCCACTAATTTCACAAAATAACTGATCAAAACTCTCAAAACATTCACAACAAGAAAGATCAATCATGCATAAAGCATTGATCATGAAACACTTTCCAACTCCAATGCAATTTTATTTAAACATCTCTAAAATGCGATACATTCCTCGGTAATATTTTAAAAATTATCACAATACAACATTAATTTTTATATTTGTAAACTTAAAACTTCATCGAAAGAAATGAACTTCATTCAAATGACGGCATTGAAATATAAATTGCCTGGTTTAAACATCTCTAAAATGCGATACATTTCTCGGTAATATTTTTAAAATTATCATAATACTACAATAATTTATTATATTTGAAAACTTCATCGAAAACAACTAACATTCATTCAAATGACGTCATAGAAAAAGTAACACGCCTAGCTCTCTCTATAAAAGCAGCATTTCATTCATAATATTTTCCCATTCATTTCATTCATCACAATACTATAATAATTTATTTTATTTAAAAACTTAAGATCATGGAGATACAAGTAATTAAACTCTATGCTTAAAACTTCATCGAAAAAAATCGTCCTTCTCTCTGTAAAATCAATGAATATTTCATTCATATCGGCTATGCTGACTCCATGAGGTAAATAATTTTGCGTTAAAGAAATGCAGCAATGCTTATACAACTCATTCTACATATTTTGCTGTTTACATTTTCCATAAGTGAAAACTAGGCTGCGCTGTGGAAATAATCAAATTTGGATGATCCTTTAAACTCAAATACACAGTAATTGCGTTGCTTCAGTATGTAGATGCACCGAACTTAAGCAAAAATAAAGCGGTTTTAGGACGGATACAACACTTAATATGAATTAAAAAAAACTTTAATAGTCACGATGTTGACACAAGATGGATGCCATATTTTATTTTGAAGTGGGTCACGTGATCTCTTCATATAATGGTCACGTGATCGCTTCATATAAAAGGTGTAATATATATATATTATTATTTTTATTCTTATTTAAAAAACTACTGAATATATTTTGCTGAAATTTTTTTATATATTTTATGGGATAATTTGAATATTTCCGAAAACTTTTGAAGCAATTTGTGAATTTTAAATCCGCTTAAAAAATGTTTGAAGAATTAGGTACCATAGGGTTCATTGTATTTCATTTTTTCAACTCGGGTTCAATCCAAAACTAATTTGGTGATATTATTCTTTTATGTTCCCATAGGTCCGGCAGACCGTCTGAACAACATACTAAAATTTCGTTTTGATAAAGTCATTTTTACGGCAGTTATCGTGCTAACGGACAGACAGTCAGACAGACAGACAGGCAGGATGAACAAAGTCATAAACACTTTTCAACTTTGTTGTAAAGTGTTAATAGTAAAAATCACAGTTCAATGTGCCTCTAATAAGACAACTGCTCTCCAACGGAGTGATGACTCCTTTAATAGTCTCTCTATAGAAATTTCTGGAATTCTCCATGTCTCATAGGATATTGGCTATTTCACGGTTTTTCTCGAATTTTCGAAAAATCGCCAAATATCGCCAAGTTGACAATAAATCGTAATTCCGGCAACCCTTCCACGAAATTCTATGTCCACGTCAAGGGAAAGCCTTTACGGGTGGGCTTCTTCTGGGTTTCGGAAAGGATGAAAGTAAGAAAGGGGGATGAGACTCCGAACCGTTTTACAAGTTGGCATCAATAATATATTTCCTAGTATTGCTTTTACAGTGAGGATATCTGGATCAAAAAATGCTTTTAAATAATAGATGTGTATATTATACATACCTGATATATGAAAAGAACTCATCTCAGAGAAATTGTATCTCCAAAATATTTGCATCTTCCTTATAATCATTTCGCGCAGATCTTTGTGAAAAGAAATACATCTGTCGAAATAATTTTTCACGCAAAGATGTTTCACAGGTTTTCGGTGCATTTTGAATGCTCTTGCGATAAACTATTTTCGTGATTTATGAAATTCCATAGAATTGTTTCGTCACGCATAAATGTAAAAATATATCTAAGTTGTCAATATACAGGATGTTTCAGTGCAGTTAGTATCGCTGTATGTGATTTGGCGATTGGTTTTAGACACTTACGTCCAATTTGAAAGATTGTTTTTAAATTAAATCCGAAATTATATTATATATATATATATTTTCCGGTGGTTGATATTTTTCAAAAAGTAAGTGGTCTAGGTTTCCATACGGTCCCTTAAGAAAAAATCTGATGTGGGCAACACATGACTTTCCTTATATAATGTAATGAATTTAATATTTTTATAATTTTCGTCAATAAGTAGTCATTTTCGCTGATTTATTGTCATTTTTATCCATTTGGCGAGATTTTCGTTAATTTGGCAATATTTTAAAAAGTGGCCAAATTGGCGACATTCCGCTAAATTCGGAGTCAAAATCTCACCAGGCGTTATGGACGGAAAAATAAGTTATTCTTATAACAGATAAATAACTATTGGCGTTCAAATACAAAATTATTACTCAAAGTATATTTTCACATGAATGAAACGAGCTAGATCCACGATTTTTTTTTTTAATTTCTGGGATTTTTTGATAAATTTATTTAAAAAACGTGCAATATCTCGAGAACGGTTAATGATAGCGTTCTAAAGTTTATGTCAATCGTTTTCTAAGGAAAAATTACATTAGAAATATCTATTTGCGTAACTTTATTAAAGGTCATGATTTTTTGATGATTTTTTCAAAATTTCACTCGACAATTTAGAGGGGTTCTGAACATTCGATTACATTTAAAAACAATAGGCTTCCAGTATTCACGGATTGTGATTTTTGTACCAAATTTCATTCGAATCGCTCTATTCGTTCGGGAGATATCGTCTCCACAGTCTCACTGACACACACACACACACACACACACACACACACACACACACACACACACACATACACACACACACATACTTTCACACACACGCACACACACACACAGACATCACCTCAAAATGTTTGATTCCTGATCAGGGATACTTGAAACGTACTCTCCCGTCGAAAACTCGAATTCGAAGTTTCGTCCCCGTCACAATACTTTCCTTATAGATTATGTACATAAGGAAAGCAAAAATGTAATTAAAAAAGAATGCGCTATACAGAAACTAGTCTAACTATGCAATTATCTGCAACATTCATGAAGATACTGGCGATAGAATAAACACGAAAAACTATCGAGTTAGGGAAAGCTGTAATCTGATTTTCCCTCAATTCGATGATTTTCCCTTTATTGTGGACTCGTGCTGCGGGTATGGATCCCTGCAGCACGAGTCCACAATGCACGAGCCCATAAATTGAAACCAGATTTCTCATAAAACATATTTGCGTCATCTTATTTGCAGCTGGCAAGGTATTTGTAGGGGGAAAAAATCTCGATTTTTTTATCTCTTCTTCTTAAATAATAAAAGGCAATGTCTGTGTGTGTGTGTGTGTGTCTGTCTGTCTGTCTGTCTGTCTTATACACTATACGTTTCGCGACCGCGCGTCGGAGAGCTACGAAATTTGGCAATCGGAGACCCGGGGGGGAGGGAAGGGGACACGTGAAAACCGATTTTCAAAATTCTAATTATTTTTTTATTTATTTAATGTTTTATGCGATTTCGACCTTTTTTTGCCCTTTTTGCCCTTTTTTCTCCACGATCCAGACGTCGTAGAAAAAAACAACTCACACCATCGGAAAGAGCAGACAATTGCGAGTAAAAATATATCAATTTCAAATCTGAATTTCGATTTCTAATATTTTTTAAAGATTTTAAAACAAAAGTCACTTTTTGCTCAAGAAAACGATTTTTGGTTTTTAAATTCTCGCATCGTGAAAAGTACTCATAATTTCGACTAATAATTTACATTTTCAGAAAGGTCAAACATCTGGCATTCTTACAAGTCCAATCTGGTCAGGAAATATTCCGTATTGCCCACAGGATCGGGATTTTAAAAGTTTCCGAATTTCGATTTCTCGGCGTTCCGCTCGGCGTGCCGCTTCATTTCTCCACCGCTGAAGGAAGGAAGGTGGTGGGTGGGGACGTCAAGGTGGAGGTGACGTCACGGTTCTGTATATGCATAGCGATGGGTGGGACAATAAGAAACCGAATTAGTTTTTACTTTCCGTTTCCCGCGCTTCCGATTTTAAATGAAATAAGAGCTTAACATATGCACTGTAGAAATTATTATATTTATATTTTAAATGATGGAACGATATGGATTTTTTAAATGGATATTTTAATTTTATGGATATTTTAAATGATGGAACGATGGATATTTTAATTTTATGGATATTTTAAATGATGGAACGATGGATATTTAAATTTTATGGATATTTTAAATGATGGAACAATGGAATGAGGATGATGGAATTAAGAGCTTAGAGAGCATATGGTCATTTTAAATTGTAAATTAGCGCGCGGGAAGTTAGCGGTAGGCCCGGGTACGATTCCCGCCACTGCCAAAACTGCCGAAGTGTTCACGCGGAATACGATCACGTTAAACATGTGGGCCCGTAAGTCCTTCCGAGAGGTTGGTGGTAGGGGAAGGAGGGTACGGTCCCTGTGGATGCCTCCTTCACAGGGTTCCCGTCTAAATTGGGTGAATATAAAGAAAGTTGCGGAGGGCGAGGCAGCCCAGTGGTTAGCGCTCAGGAATTGCACTCAGTAGGCCCGGGTTCGATTCCCGCCACTTCCAAAACTGCCGCCGTGTTCACGCGGAGTACGATCACGATAAACATGTGGGTCCGGAAGTCCTTCCGAGAGGTTGGTGGTAGGGGAAGGAGGGTACGGTCCCTGTGGATGCCTCCCTCACAGGGTTCCCGTCTAAATTGGGTGAATATAAAGAAAGTTGCGGAGGGCGAGGCAGCCCAGTGGTTAGCGCTCAGGAATTGCACTCGGTAGGCCCGGGTTCGATTCCCGCCACTTCCAAAACTGCCGCCGTGTTCACGCGGAGTACGATCACGATAAACATGTGGGTCCGGAAGTCCTTCCGAGAGGTTGGTGGTAGGGGAAGGAGGGTACGGTCCCTGTGGATGCCTCCCTCACAGGGTTCCCGTCTAAATTGGGTGAATATAAAGAAAGTTGCGGAGGGCGAGGCAGCCCAGTGGTTAGCGCTCAGGAATTGCACTCGGTAGGCCCGGGTTCGATTCCCGCCACTTCCAAAACTGCCGCCGTGTTCACGCGGAGTACGATCACGATAAACATGTGGGTCCGGAAGTCCTTCCGAGAGGTTGGTGGTAGGGGAAGGAGGGTACGGTCCCTGTGGATGCCTCTCCCACTGGGTTCCGTTCTAAATTGGGTAAATAAAAAGAATGTTATGGAGATAGTCGCTGGGGGCGAAGAAGCCCAGTGGTTAGCGCGCGGGAATTGCACTCAGTAGGCCCGGGTTCGATTCCCAAAATTGCCGCCGTGTTTACGCGGAGTACGATCACGTTAAACATGTGGGTCTGTAAGTCCTTCCGAGAGGTTGGTGGTAGGGGAAGGAGGGTACGGTCTAAATTGGATGAATAAAAAGAAAGTTATGGAGATTGTCGCGTAGGGCAAAGTAGCCCAATGGTTAGCGCGCGGAAATTGCATTCGGTAGGCCCGGGTTCGATTCCCAAAATTGCCGCCGTGTTTACGCGGAGTACGATCACGTTAAACATGTGGGTCTGTAAGTCCTTCCGAGAGGTTGGTGGTAGGGGAAGAAGGGTACGGTCCCTGTGGATGCTTCTCCCACTTGGTTCCGGTCTAAATTGGGTGAATAAAAAGAAAGTTATGAAGAATATCGCGGAGGGTGAAGTACCCCAGTGGTTAGTGCGCGGGATTTGCACTTGGTAGGCCCGGGTTCGATTCCCAAAATTGCCGAATAAAAATAAAGTTATGGAGATTGTCGCGGATGGCACGGTAGCCCAGTGGTTAGCGCGCGGGAATTTCACTCGGTAGGCCCGGGTTTGATTCCCGCCATTGCCAAAACTGCAGCCGTGTTCACGCGGAGTACGATCACGTTAAACGTGTGGGACTGCAAGTCCTTCCGAGAGGTTTGTGGTAGGGGAAGGAGGGTACGGTCTCTTTGGATGCCTCCCCCATTGGGTTCCGGTCTAAATTGTGTGGCACTTCCTGGCCTTCCAAGCAGTTACCTTACACCTTTCTGGTAGGTCGCGCCAACGAGTTTGCCACGGTCAGAATTTTCAAGGGTAGCGAACAGGCTGGTCGCCAAAGGCGGCTAGTAAATAATAAAAGGCAATGTCTGTGTGTGTGTCTGTGTGTCTGTCTGTCTTATACACTATACGTTTCGCGACCGCGCGTCGGAGAGCTACGAAATTTTGCAATCGGAGACCCTGGGGGGTGAGAAGGGGACACGTGAAAACCGATTTTTAAAATTTTAATTATTTTTTTTGTTATTTAATGTTTTATGCGATTTCGACCGTTTTTTGACCTTTTTGCTCTTTTTTCTCCACGATCCGGACATCGTAGAAAAAAACAAATCACACCATCGGAAAGAGCAGAGAATTTCGAGTAAAAATATATCAATTTCAACTCTCAATTTCGATTTCTAATATTTTTTAAAGATTTTAAAACAAAAGTCACTTTTGGCTCAAAAAAACGATTTTTGGTTTTTAAATTCTCGCATAGTGAAAAGTACTCATAATTTCGACTAATAATTTACATTTTTAGAAAGCTGAAATATCTGGCATTCTTACAAGTCTAATTTGGTCCAGAAATAATGAAAATTGCCTTCAGGATCGCAATTTTAAAGACGCCATGATTTTAAATTTGTCGGCTGCCGGCTCAGTTCTTCAACGGCATTTCCCTCCCATCCGCAGTAGTTTCTTCCCCGTCTCCATGGAGACCGCGCTTTCGGTTTTAAATGAATTACGAGCATAAGTGTTGTATACATCGGGCGAAATTATTATATTTATATGATATTTTAAATGGATATTTTAAATAATTTAAATGATTGAATTATGGTGGTTTGAATTGTGGTGATGTATTTGAAATTATTATATTTATGGATTGGTGGAACGATATGGATGATTTTTTGATTTTAAATGGATATTTTAATTTATGGATATTTTAATTTATAGATATTTTAAATGGATATTTTAATTTTATGGCTATTTTAAATGATAGAACGATGGAACGAGGATGGTGGAATTAACAGCCTAGCATATGGTCATTATAAATTTAAATTAGCGCGCGGGAAGTTAGCGCGCGAGAATTGCACTCGGTAGGCCTGGGTTCGATTCCCGCCACTGATGCGGAGTACGATCACCTTAAACATATGGGTCGATAATTCCTTCCGAGAGGTTGGTGGCAGGGAAAGGAGGGTACGGTCTCTGTGGATGCCTCCCCCACTGGGTCCTGGTCCAAATTGGGTGAATAAAAAGAAAGTTATGGAGATTGTCGCGGAGGGCGCGGTAGCCCAGTGGTTAGCGTGCGGGAATTTCACTCGGTAGGCCCGGGTTCGATTCCCTCCACTGACAAAACTGCTGCCGTGTTCACGCGGAGTACGATCACGTTAAACATGTGGGTCCGTAAGTCCTTCCGAGAGGTTGGTGGTAGAGGAAGGAGGGTACGGACCCTGTGGATGACTTTCCCACTGGGTTCCGGTCTAAATTGGGTGAATAAAAAGAAGGTTATGGAGATTGTCGCGGAGGGCGCGGTAGCCCAGTGGTTGGCGCGCGGGAATTGCACTCGGTAGGCTCGGGTTCGATTGCCGCCACTGCCAAAACTGCTGCCATTTTCACACGGAGTACGATCACGTTAAACATGTGGATCCGTAAGTCCTTCCGAGAGGTTGTTGGTAGAGGAAGGAGGGTACGGACCCTGTGGATGCCTCCCCTACTGGGTTCCGGTCTAAATTGGGTGAATAAAAAGAAGGTTATGGAGATTGTCGCGGAGGGCGCGGTAGCCCAGTGGTTAGCGCGCGGGATTTGCACTAGGTAGGTCCGGGTTCGATTCCCGCCATTGCCAAAACTGCCGCCGTGTTCAGGCGGAGTACGATCACGTTAAACATGCGGGACCGTAAGTCCTTCCGAGAGGTTGGTGGTAGGGGAAGGAGGGTACGGTCCCTGTGGATGCCTCCCCCACTGAGTTCCTGTCTAAATTGGGTGGCACTTCCTGGCCCTCCAAACAGTTACCTTACACTTTACTGGTAGGTCGCGCCAGCGAGTGTGCCACGGTTAGAATTTGCCAAGGTCAGAATTTTCAAGGGTAGCGAACAGGCTGGTCGCCAAAGGCGGCTAGTAAATAATAAAAGGCAATGTCTGTGTGTCTGTGTGTCTGTGTGTCTTATACACTATACGTTCAGCGACCGCGCGTCGGAGAACTACGAAATTTGGCAATCGGAGACCCGGGGGGGGGGGGGGGAAGGGGACACGTGAAAACCGATTTTTAAAATTTTAATTATTTTTTTTTGTTATTTAATGTTTTATGCGATTTCGACCGTTTTTTGCCATTTTTGCCCTTTTCTTTCCACGATCCGGACATCGTAGGAAAAAACAAATCACACCATCGGAAAGAGCTAACAATTGCAAGTAAAAATATATCAATTTCAAATCTGAATTTCGATTTCTAATATTTTTTAAGGATTTTAAAACAAAAGTCACTTTTTGCTCAAGAAAACGATTTTTGGTTTTTAAATTCTCGCATAGTAAAAAGTACTCATTATTTCGACTAATAATTTACATTTTTAGAAAGGTCAAACATCTGGCATTCTTAAAAGTCCAATCTGGTCAGAAAATATTCCGTATTGCCCACAGGATCGGGATTTTAAAAGTTTTCGAATTTCAATTTCTCGGCTTTCCGCTCGGCGTGCCGCTTCTTAACCGGCGTTTCTCCCCCGCAGAGGAGGGAAGGTGGTGGGTGGGGACGTCAAGGTGGAGGTGACGTCACGGTTCTGAATAGAGCTCCTCTACTCCATATAAATTATTATTTATAATAATTTATATGGAGTAGAGGAGCTCTATATTTTAAATGATGGAACGATATGGAGTTTTTAAATGTATATTTTACCTTTTGGATATTTTAATTTTATGGATATTTTAAATGATGAAACAATGAAACAATGGAATGAGGATGATGGAATTAAGCATATGGTCATTTTAAATTGCAAATTAGCGCGCGGGAAGTTAGGGGTAGGCCCGGGTTCGATTCCCGCCACTGCCAAAACTGCCGCCGTGTTTACGTGGAATACGATCACGTTAAATATGTGGGTCCGTAAGTTCTTCCGAGAGGTTGGTGGTAGGGGAAGGAGGATACTGCCCCTGTGGATGCCTCCCCCACTGGGTTCCCGTCTAAATTGGGTAAATATATAGAAAGTTATGGAGATTGTCGCGGAGGGCGCGGCAGCCCAGTGGTTAGCGCGCGGGAATTTCACTCGGTAGGCCCGGGTTCGATTCCCGCCACTGCCAAAACTGCAGCCGCGTTCACGCGGAGTACGATCACGTTAAACATGTGGGATCGTAAGTCCTTCAGAGAGGTTGGTGGTAGGGGAAGGAGGGTACGGTCTCTGTGGATGCCTCCCCCACTAAATTCCTGTCTGAATTGGGTGGCATATCCTAGCCATCCAAACAGTTACCTTACACCTTTCTGGTATGGATATTTTAAATGGATATTTTAATCTATAGATATTTTAAATGGATATTTTAAATAATGGAACGAGGATGATGGAATTAAGCGCTTATCATATGGTCATTATAAAATTTAAATTAGCGCGCGAGAATTGCACTCGGTAGGCCCGGGTTCGATTTCCGCTACTGACACGGAGTACGATCACGTTAAACATATGGGTCCGTATGTTTTTCCGAGAGGTTGGTGGTAGGGGAAGGAGGGTACGTTCCCTGTGGATGCCTCCCCACTGGGTTCCGGGCTAAATTGGGTGGCACATCCTGGCCGTCCAACCAGTTACCTTACACATTTCTGGTAGGTCGCGCCAACGAGTTTGTCACGGTTGGAATTTGCCACGATCAGCATTTTCAAGGGTTGCGAACAGGCTGGTCGCCAAAGGCGGCTAGTAAGTAATAACTTATTGAATATTGCAGATAAGTTAATTGGAACGGGTTTTAACACTTTACAACATAGTTTAAAAGTGTTTATGACTTTGTTCATTTTGTCTGTCCGTTCGCACGATAACTGCTGTTAAAATGACTTTATCAAAATGAAATTTCATTATGTTGTTGTGGGTTATGTCGGTTTGTGGGACATATGGGAATGTAAATTAATAATATCACCCAATTAATTTTTAATTGAATTCGGATTTAAAAAAATTGAAATATATTCCCTGCAGGAACTAATTTTTCAAACATTTTTTTTAGCGAAGTTAAAATTCACAAATTGCTTCGAAAATTTTATGAAATATTCAAATTATCCCATAAAATATATAAAATGAAATACAGCAAAATATGGTCAGTAAATTTTTAAATAAAAATTAAAATAACAATTACACCCATATACTATGAAGAGATCACGTGGCCCACTTCAAAATAAAATATGGCATCCGTCTTTCTTTCCCAGTGTAAAAATAGTTATTTTTAATGTTCTTTAAAATTTATATTTACCGCTTTATTTTCCTAAAACCGCTTTATTTTTGCGTATATTTTGTGCATCTATATTTTGTGCCAAGGCAATTACAATATTTCTGAGTTTAAATGATCATCCAACTTATTGATTATTTTTACAACGAAGCCTAATTTTAATGGATGCAGAATGTAAATAAGGGATTGTATGACGAGTTGTATAAAATCTACTGTATTAGTTAACTCTGAAATCTGGAATAAAAGTGATATGAATGAAATATTCATTGCTTTTAGATAGAGAGCCAGACGATTTATATTTCGATGTCATCATTTGAATAAGTTCATTTTTTTTTCGATGAAATTTGAAGTTTTCAAATATAATAAATTATCGTAGTACTGCGATCATTTAAAATATATCAGCCCGGAATGTATCGCACTTTAGAGGTGTTTAAATAACATTGCATATCAGCTGAAAAGTGTCTCACAATCAATGCTTTATGTTTGACTGATCTTTCTTGTTCTTTCTGTCGATTAGTGACTGCACAGCGAAAAAACTGTTACAAGCATTGTACAGGAAATTTGTCTCTTATGAACCTCTAGAGCAGTGGTAATCAACCTGGTCCCTACCACCCACTAGTGGGGGATTTCAGTTTTCATGGTGAGCGGTAAGGATTTTGTCTGAATATTTCCGAAAGGGGAGACCTTCGTTTGTTCCTTACGAAAATTGAACCAAATATCAAATATTTAGTTTCGCAGCATCAGCCTCAAGGATCTCATTAATAATTAATTAAAGATAATTTCAATAGACTTTATACTTTTATAGTTTTAATATTTAATTTTCCTTTTCTTCAATTTAAAATTTATCCGCACTAGTAGGCGCTTCCGCACTAGTAGGCACTTCCGCACTAGTAGGCGCTATATCGACGGAGATGCAAAAATGAAGCATCAAATTAAATTTTCTGTGTATTATAAACATTTTCAAAGTATAAATGAAAAAATAAATTTAAATACATATTGCTTCCTTATATACATATAATGTATAAGGAAAGTATTGTGACGGGGTCGAAAATTCCAATTCGGATTTTCGACAGGAGAGCACATTTCAAGCATCCATTAACACGAATCAGACGTTTTTGAGATAATGTCTGTGTATGTGTGTGTGTGTGAAAGTATGTGAATATGTGTGTGCGTCAGTGAGTTTGTGGAGAATATAACTGACGAACGAATGGACCAATTCGAAAGAAATATGGTACAAAAATTATAATTCATGAATACTAGAAGTTTATTGTTTTTACAAGCAATCGCGTGTTCAGAACCCCCTGTATTTTCAACTGAAATTTTGAAAAAATCCTCAAAAAATCAAAACCCTTAATAAAGTTACTAAAATAGTCATTTCATATGTAATTTTTTTTTACTAAACCTTTACTCAAAAATGACGAGTACTTTACAGTTGGGCTGAATTAAGTTACTGCGGAACCGGTGAGCGGTTAGAAAATTTTACTACCAAAAAAGACACAAAAGTGGGTGGTAGGTATAAAAAGGTTGACTACCCCTGCTCTAGAGAATCTCTTACAAAAGCTCAAAAACAGTATGCTAGCACTTCTGCATTCCGGTACCCTTGGTACCCTTTTAAGGGTAGTAATATCCTGATGAAACCATTCTCTGCTCGTTGCTGCAATTAGCCTGGAAGAAATCCAGATGAGAGTGTAAAGAATGTATTTACAATGACACGTTGCACCCTACTCTATATGTTTCTCGTTATTCGATTCGAACTCACGGATGCAAAAATATTGTAAATCTGATTTAAAATCAACCTTGAGTTCTTGGTCACAATAGGTTCCCGGTGGACGCGGTAGCCCAGTGGTTAGCGCGGTGGAGTTGCACTCGGTTGGCCCGGGTTCGATTCCAGCCACTGCCAAAACTGCCGCCGTGTTCACGCGGAGTACGATCACGTTAAACATGTGGGTCCGTAAGTCCTTCCGAGAGGTTGGTGGTAGGGGAAGGAGGGTACGGTCCCTGTGGATGCTTCCCCCACTGGGTTCCGGTCTAAATTGGGTGGCACTTCCCGACCGTCCAAACAGTTACCTTACACCTTTTTGGTAGGTCGGATGGTTTGGGTCTCAACAACAACAACAATAGGTTCCCGATACAGGATGTTTAAAAAATATTGGACAACTAAATAACTCTTAATCTATGGGTCGTGAACAATGGTTCTTATTTAAGAAACGCTTCAATTAAAGATGGACTTTTGGATTATGATAATTTCAGTTACGTGACACTTTTCAGTAAAGAGAGTACACATTAAATTTCGATACGGACCCTCTACAGAGGTAGATCCAATTAGAAAACTATTCCTTCTTCATTTAAAGATCTTTTAGAGAAAAAATACTTTGTTCTTAAATATGTAACACTGGCAGTGAAAAAATTGATAAAGTTTATAAGACTTCAACCATTTGCCTCCGATAGTAAGAAATCGCGAAAACATAACTTTAAGGGTTCGTACAAAAATTGAATTAAATTTGCATTTCTGAAATTAAACGAGTATTATATTTTTATAATTGATAAAAAAAATCTAGTGGGGGAGGGGGGTGCAAAAAGGTACATGTTGCATTGTTTTTCTAAAAGTTGGCACATGATAAAAATTTGGATTCGATGATAGTATGTCTACCTTATTTATAGAATTTCTTAAATTAGAAATATTGGTCTATGACAATTCGCTCAAATAGCGCAATTTTTTAGAAACACCCTGTTTTTATATATGGAAGGTAATAATTGACTAAGACTTTAATCGGAATAAACACAAAATACTTACATGTTTACAGTCTTTTTTAAGACAAATGTATAGAATTTTAAGTGATAGTAAAAGTGAACACACATACGCACACGCAGACAATTTTCTTTATTATGTAAGATGAAAGGTAATAACTGACCAGGATTATAACTGGAATTGACATAAATCATTATAAAAGGTAGGATCAAAAAGTTTGGAGACTGGGCTGATATCTTCAACCCTGATTGGAGGAGAGGGGAACTATTTTACCGTATGGCGTAGAGGCACATGTGATGCGAGATGTGAAAAGGAAGAAGGAGGTGTTTTTCCAGAAAATGCGTATCAATTAACTGTGGGCGTTCGCGTCCGTCGAAAATGGAAATGGTGTTTGAAAAACAACGTGCGAATACGTGCACCTGCTGCAGCAGGTGCAATGTTTCTGTGGGCGATTTCCCCAAACGCTGGCAGAATTTGATATTCGCACTATGTTCTTCAAACACCATTTCCAATTTCGATGAACTCGGCCGACTACAGTTAACTGACACGCATTGTCTGGAAAAACCCTGCACTACGGACCTGCTCTTTCCTTTTCACATCTCGCGTCACATGTGCCTCTACGCTACGGTAACATAGTTCCCCTCTCCTCCAATCACGGTTGGAGATTTCAGCATAGTCGCCAAACTTTTTGATCCTACCTTGTATTATGAATTTCTTTAAAGATAAATATATTAAAACTTAAGTGCTAGCAAAAGTAAGCTATTAGACAAAACACCTGTTTCAATGTAGTACCTCAAAAATAATCATTCTGAAAATTGATATAACCTGACAAGAATAGTCATTATCTGAAGCAGGAAAATGCATCAAAAATGAAATCTCCCATACTCAAATTCCAAAACGATTAATTTCTCTTCAACTATTGTTACATTTGCATAACGGACTTCATTTTATAAACCCCATAGCAACATTTTTATTAAATGCTGGATACAACTTGGTAAAGATAGCACGACGATTTCTGCGAATCTCAAGAGAAAGAATGCCCAGACGAATTCCTTTGAAAAATGGCGCGTTTTCTCATTTTAAGGTTATAGAATAAGATTCGTTCTTGTAAGAAGAAACGAAAGAATACTATTTTCACTTCCAATAAAAACATGTTTAATGTGTAACAGCTTATGAGTTAGGGCACAGTCTTTAAGCATTATATATATATATATATATATATATATATATATATATTACAAATGAATCAGAATACAGGTTGTTCCAAAAAGATTGAAACGAACTTTAATTCTTCACCTGTTGGAGATAAGTGAGCAATGTAAATTGCAAAAATGTTGAAAGTAAGGTAGAAAATAAGACTACGTTAATGAAATAGTCCTCGTATTAATTTTAAAAAAGTTACACTTTTTAAATTTTTATACGATCCCCTTAAACAAATTTGGGCAATCAGAAATTTTTATTTTTAATGCAACAAGATCATTAAAGAACCGCATATCTGTATCTTTAAAAAATCAACTGAATTATGAGAAAGGAAAAATCTGACTTATGCCACTTTTCCGTACCATGTAGAAGGCGGTTTCATCAGTGAAAATAGGGATCATAAACAAATTGACGATGGACATTGTTTAGATCAAAAATAAATTAATATGTGTCAAAAATTTTTTATCACAAATGCACCTAAATAAAGCATTATACACAGACAGAGATTATATAAAACAGTGATACTCACTACGCGGTTGGGTATCCTATGTATTATCATCCAGTTTTATCTTTTTTGTGATATTCCACAAATTTACATTTGTAATTTGATATAGGTTCCCTATTCACAATTTTCAATTTTTAATTAAATATAACTCGCTCAATTTTAATGATACAGATATGCGGTTTTTTTAATGATCTTTTTGCATTAAAAATGAAAATTTTCTGATTGACCAAATTTGTTTAATGGGGGAGTCGTATAAAAATTTAAAAAGTATAACTTTTTGAAAATGAACGGGAGGATTATTTCATTAACGTAGTCTTATTTCCTACCTTACTTTCAACATCTTTGCAATTTACATTGCCCACTTATCTCCAACAGGTAAAAAATTAAAGATCGTTTCAATCGTTTTGGGACACCCTTTATATTTGCATAGTGGGATATAAAACCTGATATGCAGAGCTCCTAGGAAAGTCCTTAATGGATCTAATAACTTTGCCAGGAAAGTTCCATGAGTGTAACCACAAGCTATACCTATCTACGACCATGGCCGATCGAATAGAATACATTGCAGAGCCCCTATCTGAAAATTTGTGCAAATATTTGAGATATTGAATTGACTGGGACTTGAAACTATATTGAGAATTTGAGATAGATTCAGAAAGTAAATTAATAATTGTAGAGCTTTGTTGAATGAGTAAGAATCGATCGCAAAACTGTTACAGAAAGCTTTTGTTTTACCTAGTTGGCGAATAGCTCTCCTTTTCCGGAATAATACAATAAACAACACTTAAATGCACAGGAATATAGTATAGAACCTCCCTTTTATCTCATAGAAAGGTATTATGTCACTGACAATATTTGCATACGCTCGTTAAACGTTAATATTATAACAATATTTACCAGTACTATGGCGTGGCTGGGCACCTAACAACTAATTAAGTATAACTGGCATTTATAGCCTTCCGTATATTCATTTTGTTCGTTCCAGATATTGATTCCTACTAATTTGCACAATGCTCAACAACTTCGTAATTGATATTTTCCTTCTATCTTGCTCTGCTGCCGAGTTACTCCTCGTAACTTCTTTAATTATCCCCTAAAGGAGCTGCAAGGCAGCTTTAATGGGGGTATAGTCACCTTACAATAGATAGGCCTAACGTGTACCTGCATAGACTTTTCCTTACAAAGTTTTTTGGATGCTTGAGCAATTTCCTGGAAATACTTTATATTGTACTAAGCATTTTCCTGGAAATACTTTATATTGTACTAAGCACTTACCTGGAAATACTTTATGTTGTACGAAGCAATTTCCTGGAAATACTTCATATTGTACTAAGCAATTTCCTGGAAATACTTTATATTGTACTAAGCAATTTCCTGGAAATACTTTGTATTGCATTAAGCAAATTCCTAGAAATACTATATATTGTACTAAGCAATTTTCTGGAAATACTTTATATTGTACTAAGCAATTTTCTGGAAATACTTTATTGTACTAAGCAATTTCCTGGAAATATTTTATTGTACTAAGCAATTTCATGGAAATACTTTATATTGTACTAAGCAATTTCCTAGAAATACTTTATATTGTACTAAATAATTTTCCTGGAAATACTTTATATTGTAATAAGCAATTTCCTGGAAATACTTTATATTGTACTAAGCAATTTCCTGGAAATACTTTATTGTTCTGAGCAATTTCCTGGAAATATTTTATATTGTACTATGTGTGCATAGAAGGCAATAACTGTCCGAGATTTTAATTGGAATTCCTCATATTCTTATCAATATTTGCCAAAATAATAAATCACCAAATTCTTTATGATCTTTTTCAAGACAAATGCATAGAATTTAAGTGCTAATAAAAATGTGCTGTTTAAAAAAAACGTCTCTTTCTATTTAGCACCTTAAAAATAATCATTCAGAAAATTGCTGTAACCTGACAAGAATAGCATTTATCCCAAACAAGAAAATGCATCAAAAAATACTCAAGTACATGCTGATATATTCAAAACCGATTGCTTTCTCTTCAACTACTGTTAAATTTTCACAATAGTCTCCGTTTTATAAATTCCACATCAACATTTCTATTAAACGCTGGGTACAACTTAGTAAATATACAGAGATTTCTTGAAATCTCAAGAGAGAACATGCTCAGGTGAATTCCTCAGAAAAATGGCGTGTTCTCTCATTTCAATGCATAATTAAATGCAACTCGTTCTTCGAAGATGAAGAAGCGGGGGAAAACTAGTTTCACTCGCAATAAAACATATGTTTAAAATGTAACAACTTATGAATTAGGGAATATGGTTTGAGGAGTATATAATTTTATTTTTTGATAAATGCAACATAATGTATTTGTATATCGTGCAATGAAAGCTAATACAGAAAGATCGAAGAAGCGTGCACTTAAAATTTTGAACCATATTATGCACTGAGAAATTGAATGAGTAGAATTGTTTACAGTTTGGGGCACTTATGTACCCCTAAATTATATATCAGAAATATCGTCTGCTGTTTTTAATCCGGTAGGCGATCATTACAGACCTTTTTCAATCAATCGAGGAATATAGCGTTTTCCCAGAATGAAATAATTTTAATTATAGAACAATATTTCTATAGTTATCTTATGAGGGTGCCTTTAAGGAGTTTCAGAAGAGTATATTGAAGAGTTACAGCTACGTAGCCTCTATTTGAAGCAATTTTCAGAATAACTTCGACAATAAGAGCTTGCAATTTCGTCTTAGTAGCTCAATAGTAGATCATCGACAGGCCAGTTCAAAGATCCAGGATTCGTTTTTCAGTTGGAGCAACAAGGTTCCTTATAAATTTATCCTAAAATTATTTATCCTACCTGCTCTCGCTTTGCCTGTGTGGTGGGGTGGAATTAACATAAATATACTACTACTACTTTCCCATAGTGTCCCCCAGTTGACCCTATAAAAGTATAGTGGGATCTGAAAAGATCAAAGTACAATACGTTTACACTACAATAACCAGTCGATTTTGTGGTCACTAACACATTTATTAAACATATAAAATATTCAACATTACTAATAATAATAATATCATAAACACAGTTGCACTACACTTAAATCTACCAAGCTTGACCTCGGAGTGTACGGGTTAATTAATATATTTGCTATTAAATTTCTCATTAATTTTTTTTTAAATGCAAGTTGTACAATGCTGGAAATTTCCATAGCTTAAATTTTGCACCGACACTCAAATTATATTTACACACAAATAACACATTACATTACAATTGAACTTAAGTATTACGATACCGCCTCCCAGATGAGATGCCTTGTAATCCAACATTTGATCTGTCACAGATCCTGATGAAGATGTCTCGGGTATTCAATAAAACACAGTTCATAAGGATGCACGGTTTATTGGAGATATCGCTGTATTCTGGATACCATCGCGGATTATCACGGAATCGGTGATCACAGTTCGCTACACTCTCCTCCTCCCAATTGTCCGATGACCCAGCGGTTCCTGGAGAACAGGGAATTACGTACAGGCCGATGCCGGTTGGATCGCATCCCGCATGTACTTTACGGTGACATTCCTGACACATGCCGTACCGATGAAGGTGGAAGCATTCAGCTGACGGGTGGCGTGTGCTGCATAGAGGCCCAAGGTTGGAATCTCGCAAACGCTCCGCTCATGTCGACTCGGTAGGAGGTGAGATCAACACTGCTGTCGAGAACCGTTCTTGCAGTACACACAGTTGCCACGGCTTAAATGTAGTATAAGGGTCCAAAGGGTAGCCCACACTACGCCGTCTATTTTTAAAGCTGTGTGGTACTGCGTCTCAAAAGTGGCGAAGTTCTCGCTGTTCCTATGACCGTCACGGCCCGATGAATGCAACTCTCGATCTGGTCCTGCCCTAGCTCGATTTGGCTTAGAGCGGCCATGAACTTGGTTGGCTGAAAGGTTGAGTCGGACTACGAGCTACACCTGAGTGTAGGTGGTCGCAACGGGTAAAAAAAGAGTTAGTTCCGTGCTGTATGTATCTGGCTACCGCTAGAGAGGGGCAGCGAACAGTGTGCCCCAAACTGCGTCAAAATGCATATCGGATCGGGCTCCGAAAATAAGTGTACATACACTTGGAGACCTACTCTCAAGAGATCATAATTGAGTCTGATTTTTCTTTTAAAAGTCGAGTCCCTTCAGATTTTTGAAAACAGGGGGAACAAAAATTAGGGTGAAAGTCACCTCGTCTTCTCATTCGATGTTTCACTTCTGTGCGAGGAAAGGGCGATTCTAATTTCGACTAAATTTACCGGCTTGCGAAGTGACACTCATTTTTTATGCGTCCCAACACCTGACAGGGGCTATACATTTCTAGAGACTTTTAGTTTTAAAATTTAGCATTTGCTACAAGCTCTCTTTTATAAACATTTACAACCACTGTCATGACCGGTCGTCCAAACAGCTGCTCAAGTCTTCGGATGAGCCGGACAGTCTGGGTCTTCAACCACTTTCATGTGCCATACAAACCATAGTGCCACATCAGTCCCATCTTGTCTGTGAGGAGGCATCGCTACAGCAATATACCATACACATTACTTCCATTGAGTAATTGCCATTCCAGCCCCCTTTCATTCCTGGGGCTAACCCGGGGCATGAAACATATTTGCACTTAAGTGCAAATAATAGGTTATGCTTCATAACACCCTGCAACAAATCCAGTTTCTTTGAAAGTTTTTCTTACCTTGTAATTTTTGAATTGTGTTTTTTCTGAAAGTCTTCCGCACTGTACTCACATATGAATGGCTAGAGAGTTATTTCTCTAAAATAAAAATACAGGGTGATCCAAAAGTCCTTGACACATTTTAAAATTGAATATAAACTCAAGTAATTACCGTACGACAGTGAGGTTTGGACTAAAAGGCTTTTCACGTTGAAAAATTTTTGTTAAGCAAATAAAAAAAACAGTTCCAAACTTTTCCCATAGTTGGCGCTACTTGTACAAATGTTTGTATATCTGCGTTTTTCTTCAGAATCGTTTTGACACTGTCACCGAGAAGTAAGAAATGACAACTTCCAACGAAAAAATCCATTGCGTAGGTTAGTACTTTGAAACCTAATCCATCATTACAGTTCCAAGGAAGTTTCGTGCCAAGTATAAAAAAAAAACCGCTGCCGAAACAGCATTTTAGATTGGCATAGCAAATTTTTAGAAACTGGAAGCGTTTTGGATCGAGAAAGAAGTGGCCGGCCAAGCACTTCTTCACTTCTCGTTTTCAGTTTTTAAGCTTTTTTGGTATTTTTAAGGTACAGCGCCATCTATGGGCAAATTTTGGAACTATTTTTTTTATTTGCTTAACCAAAACTTTTCAACGTGGAAAGCATTTTAGTCCAACCCTCACTATCGTATGACAATTACTTGAGTTTATATTCAATTTTAAAATGTGTCAAGGACTTTTGGATCACCCTGTATTTCACTCTGGGAAAAGTTACCTTATCCGATTGATAAAAAGATGTCTCTAATAATGATCGCCTGACGTACAGCAGGCAATATTTCAGACATATTTTTGGGGATGTGTTAGTGTCATCTAATTGAAAGATATCTGATGTCGGCAGCACATTACTTTCCCTACGGATTCATTACAAATACTTTCCCTACGTATGTATTATTTTCTCTTTCATAATGCCTTAAATTGAGGTTAATTGTCCAAAATGACAAGCATACTTACTTGATATTATATACGATTTGCAGTTTTATTGTGTGTCTTCTTTTTCATTTGAGATTTCGCTAGCTTCTCAAAATTGAAATAATACTTAAATCGAGAGCGGTTCATTTTAGGGAAATAAGGGTTGGTCTGATTTGATTCGTCGTCAAAAATTACGTAGAAAATGAACATTTAATTCATTTAGGCGTATTTAGATTTTTATTTCAAATTTTGACGATTTTTGTGGGCCGCTTCACAAAAAAGCCCTGTTCTGTCTTTTTCGAATCAAACTAAAATGTAATCGGCAGCAGAGTAATCCATAAGTGACATATCTATTAAATTTTAAGGAATTTAATCGGATGACTTTTAACCACTGTGGAAAACACCGTAAACTGATCGAAATTACAAGATCTTTAATGTACAGGGTGTCCCAAAAAGATTGAAATGCGCTTTAACTCTTTACCTGTTGGAGATAAGTGGGTAATGTAAATTGCAAAAATGTTGAAAGTTAGGTAAGAAATAAGACTGCGTTAATGAAATAGTCCTCCCATTCAATTTCAAAAAGTTACACATTTTAAATTTTTATATGACTCCCCCAGTAGACAAATTTGGTCAATCAGAAAATTTTCATTTTTAATGAAACAAGGTCATTAAAAAAACCGCATATCTGTATCTTTAAAATTGAACGAGTTATATTTAATTGAAAATTGAACATTGTGAATGGGGACCCTATATCAAATTAGAAATGTAAATTTGTGACATATCACAAAAAATATAAAACTGGATGATAATACATAGGATATCCAACCGCGTAGTTTGTACCACTGTTTTTTATGATCTCTGTCTGAGTAATGCTTTATTTAGGTGCATTTATGATAAAAAATTTTGACACATATTAACGTATTTTTAATCTAAACAATTCCCATCGTCAATTTGTTTATGATCCCTATTTTCACTGATTAAACAGCCTTTCACATGGTACAGAAAAGTGGCATAAGTCTGAATTTTTTTTATAATCATTAAGTTGATTTTAAAGATACAGATATGCGGTATTTTAATGATCTTGTTGCATTAAAAATAAAAATTTTCTGATTGACCAAATTTGTCTAAGGGGGACGTATAAAAATTTAAAAAGTGTAACTTTTTGAAAATGAATGCGAGGACTATTTCATTAACGTAGTATTATTATTTCCTACCTTACTTTCAACATTTTTGCAATTTACATTGCCCACTATCTCCCACAGGTAAAGAGTTAAAGCGCGTTTCAATCTTTTTGAGACATCCTGTATTAAAAATGGTTTATCTTAGAGTAGGGAGATTGATTCGTTTTGTCATTAAAAATTACAAATAAAACAAGCATTTAATTAATTCAGTATAATTTGTTTTATACTTTTGATTATAATAACTTTTGCGAGCCATTTTATAAGAAGAAAGCTAGGTATAGAAAAGCTAGGTTCTATTTTCTGAATCGTACGGAAATCTGATCAGCACCAGGTAGACCCAAAAGTGACTTATCTACCACTATTCGTGATATTTGGTCCAGTAGCTTTTATGATAGAGTAGATACATACATTCATACATTATACAAACGAACAGACACACACACACATATACGTTTAAAAATGTTTTTTTCATGTTCTAAAGTGCTCGAAATGTGTAGATCCGTCGGAAACTCGAATTTTGATTTTCGTCACGATCCCTCTGTATACATTATCATGTACTATCGGGAAAGTAAAAATTGTACTATATTAATCTCGTTCAGTATTATGTCATTTTAAAATTTAATATACTTGACTTTTCGATCACTATGTATGTATCCTTTTTTGGAGAGTGGAATTGAAAGTGTTACATAAAGATAATTTTATCTAAGGCAGCGATTTTCAAAAGTGTGTTCCTTGGATTTCCGCGACGTGATAAATGTACTACAAACACCAAACGGCACAAATTACGAAAAATTACGAATTGAGCCGAATATGCTACTTTTTCCGTTTGTTGCTGGACTTTTGAACATGGGTGTAAATACTGGGTTTTTTTTTTCTTGAAAAGCCGCCACATTTTAACATATGTCTACTGGCCTAAGCTGTTGTTGTTGTTGAGACCCAGACCGTCCGACCTACCAGAAAGGTGTACGGTAACTATTTGGACGGCCGGGAAGTGCCACTCAATTTAGACCGGAACCCAGTGGGGGAGGCATCCACAGGGACCGTACCCTCCTTCCCCTACCACCAACCTCTCGGAAGGACTTACGGACCCACATGTTTAACGTGATCGTGCTCCGCATGAACACGGCGGCAGTTTAGGCAGCGTGCAAATCCAGCGCGCAAACCACCGGGCTACCGCGTACGAAATGTGCCAACAGCACGTGGTGTTCCCAAGTGGTCACCCACCCAAGTACTAACCACGCCCGATGCTGCTTGAACTGGACTAAGCTGTGTACCAAATTTCAAATCTTTAAGACATAGGAAAGTATGCTAAAAATACCATTTAAGAAATTGAAATGGACAGGCATACAACCACTGGTTATGAGGATTTTAATAAAATATTTTTAAAAAGGGGAACCCTCAAAGGGAGCGAACCCTCTCCTCCATAAATATAAATATAAGCTCCGACTGCTCCCACTCCAAAATCAGAAATCTCCTCCCTCCGAGACATACACAATTAACATCAAAACCCTTCGCATAGAATCCAACAAAGCCACTGCATGAAGAAATTTCAGTTCAGATTAACGGTTCTAGTGCCACATTCTAGAAACTGTATCTCATATCGTTGCGAATATTGCTGAAATTAAGATCTAAATTGTGGCATGTAATTTTCACTATTATTTATACGAATAAAATTGATATATTTTGTTATTTTATATATTAATCTTTCTTTAATTCCCGGACAACAAGAGGTACATTTTCTAGCCTTACTTAATAAAGGAAAATGCCTGTGTGACTACCCAGTCTGTAGGGGGAAATTTAAACGTCGTACGACCATGCAATTTACTACACAGGTATTTCAGGACCCGAATAGATGCACTTCAGTGTTATAATTTATTTTTAATTTCGAATTAGTTTTTTAGTTATTTTATAGGCTCGAATTTCCTTTACGATCGTTAAAAACATCATACATCCCGTGGAGAAAAATGGGGCTCGAATAATATTTAATGCACGGCAGCAAAATTATAGACAAGCGTTTTCCTCACTTAACCGAGAATTCCAGACCGATGACGCTTCGTTAGTAACATTTAAAATTCAGAAATTTAAAATTCCAAATTTTACAGATAGAGATTTAAATTTTGAAATATAAGATTGTAACAGTATTATAAACATTCCCTAAAAAAATCACGTTTCTACAATAAAACTCCTAAAGTTAACAATTAAGACTTTAAACGGCTATAAAACAAATAGTTTGTGATGCATGTTTTCATCGGGAGGGGGATTTTTAAAATCTTCAGCATTTTAACAAAAATAATATACAGTACTTAATAAAGGAAGATGTCTGTGTGCCTGTTTGTAGCGTCAAATCTAAGCATCATACGGCCATGAAATTTGGTGCAGAAGTATTTCAGAACCCGAGTTGGTGCACCTCGGCGATATTTTCTTTTAATTTGAAATTAGTTTTTTAGTTATTTTATGTTTCATCTCAATTTACAGCGATTTCGAGAAATATTGACACATATTGGTTTTTTACCGACGAAAAACATCATTACAAAGTTTCCATCCTCGAACCATCGGAAAAGATTGCTCTATTTTCTTTCAAACAAGCTTTTAGCGGATTCCATGCGATTAATAGACGGATTTTCGCGGATTAAAAAAACATACTTTTCGTGTGTTTTATATCTCTTCGATTTTTATATTTTGATATAAAAAATTGACACGTCATCTTACGTTTATTATTTAACAGCAGCTTCTTAAAATATCACAGACTACTCCTGAAGAAGAACAATTTACTTAAGCCATCCGTTGATTTATTATAAATTTTGTAACTCAGGGTACTCTTCACACTTTTGAATCAGCCGATCGTACGTCCCTGAATTCTGAAACCCTTTTTTCCCATCCGGATCAACCAATTTTAAATGTTGGGGGATTGCGCGCCTCAGTTCTAGCTGTGCAATCGTTGAATCACCTTCGCTATAGCCTCATAGCCATTCTGATATTTTAATAAGTGATATTTTTCTAATAAATTTTTCGCATTGTAAAATAATATTACATATGTAATTTATGTGTACGGGATTTTACTTTTTCTGAAAATGTTTTTTTGTGATTGTAATGTTTTCATTGAGTTTATCCCCTTGTATTCGTATAAGTGAGAGGTTCTTTAGAGTCTCACTGCCAATTTACATAATTTATGTGCTATTGTGCGTATGCGCTCTGAGATTGTTGAAATTAAGATTTAAGTTGTTGCCGTTAGTAGATTTTAACGTAGAACGTAGAGTCGCCGCAAGTGACGGATTTCGTTTTTTTTATTTGAGAAGGGAGAAGGGGGTCGTATCACGGTCTTTGTACCGGTATTCACGGATTATCTAACTCCCTGGCAATGCCGAGTATGTTTTATAGTAGTTTAAGAGAATAGATGAATAATGAAATTCATAGGAATTTATTTAATGGAATATAAAAATCATTTGTTGTAGGGAAAGTAAAACATTGTTTATTGTAAGGAAGTAAGGAATAATGTATTGCATAAGAAGTAAAAAATCATTCGGTGTATGGAAAATAAGAAATCATCGGTTATAGGAAAAGTAAGAAGTGATTTAATGTAGCAAAAGTAAAAAATGATCTATTAAAAGAAAAATTAGGAATGATCTATTGTAGAGAAAGTAAGAAATTATCATTTGCAAAGAAAGTAATAAATGATCTATAGAAGGAAAAGTAAGAAATTATCTATTGCAGAGAAAATAAGAAATGATCAATTCTAGAAGAAGTAAGAAATGATCCTTGTTGAGAAAGTAAAAAATCATCAATTGCAGAGAAAGTAAGAAATGATCAATTCCAGAGAAATTAAGAAATGATCAATTGCAGAGAAAGTAAGAAATGAACCATGGTAGGGAAAGAAAGAAATGATAATTGTAAAGAAAATAAAAAATCCTCTATTGTAGAAGTAAGAAATAATCTATTATAAAGAAGGTAAGAAATCATTTATTCTAGGGAAAGTAATTAATAATCTATTGCAGGGAAAATAAAAAATTATCTACTGCAGGGAAAGCAAAAAAAAATGTTTATTGTCTGCAGAGTAAGAAATCGTCTATTATAGAAAAAATAAGAAACCGTCTATTATAGGAAAAGTAAGAAACGGTCTATTATAAAGTAAGAAATCCTTTATTGTAAAGGAAAGTAAGATATGATCTATTGCAAAGAAAATAAGAAATTATCTACTATAGGCAAAGTAAGATAATATGCATTGTATGGAAAGTAAGAAATCGCCATTGTAGGGAAAATAAGATATCGCCTGTTGCACAGGAAGAGTAAGAAAATATGTATTATATGCAAAGTAAGAAATTTAGCCATTGTAGGAAAAAGTAATGGATGATCTATTGTAGGGAAAGTACGAAATGAAATATTTCAGGAAAATTAAGAAAATTATAATAAAAAAGAAATATGTGTACTTAAAAAATAATCATGTATAAAGAAAGCAAGAAATACTCTATTTTAAGGAAAGGGAAAATTTTCAACTTTAGACATAATTGTTTTACATTATGAATGTTAATTCATTCCTAAACATATTTAATTAATTTTCCTCGCAAAATATTTTTAAACATGGAATACATATGAATTAAAATAGCACCGAGTCATCTGTTTATATCCCGGGAGAGAAAACATCGCGACGAGTTTCTTTAAAAAATGATGTCTTTTCTCATTTGGAAATAATTGAATACACAATTTGTTTCTATAAAATGAAAAGGAATAAAAATTTTCTCTCACAATAAAGCGTGTTCCTATGTTGGAACAACTTTTGCATCGTGGAATTATGTTTGAAGAGCGTATACATCTCTCTCTATTTGCGTTGTAAAAAGGAAACATGCATTTATGCATTGTTCACCGACTGTTAATGCATGCGTTTATGAAACTTTATGAAGAGAATGTCAATGTTTATAAATAATCAGATTCCGAATTGAAAATGCATTTCATAGATAAATTTATAAGGTAAATAACTTTGCATTGTTATTTCTTGTCTTTTCGAAAATGTGAATAACAAACTGCTTTCTTTTTACTTTTTCTAGAATTCAAAATATATATCAAAATTAAGTAAATAGTGAATGGACTGAAAAGCTGATACATTCTTATTCAGATGTATTTAAAAGCTTTTTGTATAAGTTCGGATAATTGGACAAGATGCTTTGAAAAACATTCTTGACTATTTCAGAAGTATAAAAAGTCTAAAATGCGTTTACCCTCGTTTATATATGTAAATATATATATATATACCGTAGCATACTTAAAAAATTAAGGACACTTATTTAAGGACACTTTATTTTTATTTTAAGGACACTTATTTTGCATTGTCATTCCTATTTACTCATTTTTCACATTTGCATATTTGCAAAGTGTCCTTAATTTTTTAAGTATGCTACGGTATTTATGAAAATTTTTTTACAATCTATTCAAATTTATGCTGCATATGCGCTATATTTAGTAATAGAATTTGTGATATTTTAATTTTACTTTCGTGCAATGTTATTAGAGAAATTCTGCGGCTCGCATCTCCTGATATTTTTCTCGGCTTTTTTGTCTTTGTTTACATTTTTATTATACTTTTATTATACTTTTGTAATATAATTACATGTATTATAATTTGTACTTCTTCATACTGATTATTTTTAGTTAATTTCTTTTGTTTTATTTAGTATATTGCTTATTTTCTTATATTAACTTATAATTTACATTTTGGTTATATCTAGTGCTGCCATCTATTGATAATTCTTGCTTTTATTGTTTGATATTTGGGGGGGATTGTTTATTTGCGTTTAGTATTATTGAAGCTATTTCAACTGTACTTTTCAGTACAATCTTTATTTTATTACTTATTTAGAATGGATTTTAAGTGAATCCAACTTTTATACTTTTGTATTATTTAATACTTTGTGTTTTTTTTTAAAATCTAGTTTAAAATTAATGTATCCATAACATTATGTTTTTTAATATTTTGTAATCTCCTCCTGTTATTCATTAGGTTTTACATGGACTTAGTTGTTTATACTTATAGATAAGCAATTATTTTATTTTATTTTATTTCTAGTATTATTCTCTCTATGTTTTATTGTCATACTAATAATTTTATGAATTACACTACTTATATGATTTAGTGACTGCCAACATATTTATACTTATTATTATATAATTTGATAGATATTACCCGGTATTTTCAATTTATATTGGGAATTGTTGAGGCCGATTTCAAATTATCAACATTGTGCTATGGATAATTTTGAATATAATAATTACCCCACTAAAAATTATAATTTCAATAATTGTAAGAATAAAAATTGCAAAACCTGCTCATCTGCTTTTAAAACTCAAATTACGAACCTTGATAGCCATCTGCCTTTCTGTAAAGTTTTTAATTGCATCTACTGATTATCATGTAATATTTGCAATCTATCATATATCGGACAAACTAGTAATCCCATTCATCTATGTATGAATGTTCATAGAGATCACGTCAAAAAATATATCCTGAATAATAATTTTCTTCCTACTTCTAATAAAATTGAATATAAACACTTTGCTAAACATGGTTTTGAATATATCACAATATATATATTGGATATAAAAACAAATACAGCTGATCGGATTTATTTTGAAAACTACTATATAAAATCAAACTGTACTCTTTTTCCATATGGATTAAGTCAAATATATCTTAATGGTAATATTGTAAAAAATAATTTTGTAATAATAAATACTCTATTTTTAATCACCTTTTTTTGAAACCCCTTTTAAATAATAGTAAATCAGTCAAATTTAAAAGATTTAAAAAGGGTAAGGGAAATTCCTTTCTTAAAGATCATAAAGCTGAGATAATTTGTTTGCATAATAAATGTAATAGCACTTTTCAATGGACATTAATAAAATCCTGGGTTTTTGTGGTAAAGAAACAACATTTAAATAAAATTTATGCAATTTTTTTAAAATTAAATCTTTCTAATGAACATTTTAATCATATTTTCTATGATTTGCTTATTACAAGATCAATGTATTTAAATTTAAAACTTAATCAATATCATCTTAATAATATGCCAACTAATTTATATTGTGTAATCTCTTTCAAGCATCCCATTTATAATTCTATAAATTTTGGTCATCTATTTAACAAGTTCAAGCATTTAATGCCAATTGGAGATTTGAGTGTATCAAAGACTTTTAAATACAACAAGCCTATTGGTAGATGAATTCTTAATTATAATGAACTTTCACAATCTCTTTCTATAGATCAGAATTCTAAGTCAATTTTAGATAATGAATGTAATTGTAAAGTAAACGATTATGCTAAATTTATAAATCCAGACCTGGATCATATAATTACAGAGACTTGGGTATAGTTAAAGACATTTCGTTAAGAACCATTATGTCTTTTGGCAATAAATTTAAGTTGCCCACTTGTCATAATTCTTTTAAAGTTTTAAAATCAATTAATCATGATCTTGATAAATACATATATAAATTGGCTTCTGAATATGCTATGCCTTTAGAGGAATTTAATATGTGGAAATTTACTTTATTAGAATCTATTAAAAATGCTATTATTAGTATTAAATTGTCTAGATCCATATAAAATATTGATAATATTAAACCCTCCATTCATGATTTACAAAGATCTTTTGTTATCACCTATGTTGATAAAGCCTCTACTAATTATTCTATTACCTGTTTAAAAATGTATATACAATTTCTGTTAGATTATTTAAAGAATAATAGTCTTTTGAAACTTCATTTACATTCCATTAATAGTATCAAATTGAAAATTATCTATATGTATAGTGATTTAAATATTAAATACAAATTTCTTAAATTTCCATATATTGTGCTTACTCCAAAATTTCACAAAAATCCCATTAAATTTAGAACAGTAACTAGTGGGCATAATACTTACTCTACGACTGCTAGTAAATTACTACTAAATTTTTCAAATCAAATAAATGATAGTTTACGTCAGTCTAGCAATAATTACCTTATTTTAAATAATAGTAAAGAATTAAAGAGAATAGGTTAACATCCCTTAAAAAACTAATATGCTTTCAAACTTTTGATTTTAAAGATCTTTTTAATAATATCAAGATCTCAGACCTTTATGATGTAATTTTAGATCTATACAATGCTTATATATTACTAATCATTCAACTCAAACCAGTTTTATAAATTTTCCTAAACTTCTTCACTTTGTTATTTTCAATAATTATATTTTTCAAGGAAATAAATTATACTTACAAGTCTCAGGAGTTACACAGGGTGGCTGCAGTAGCAGTATGTTAGGTAATTTATATCTTTATCCTTATGAACAGTCTTTTACATCAATAGATTATAAATTATGTTGACAGATATGTTGATGATCTGATTTGCTTAGTATATACAGAAAATTGTGTCATATAGATTAATATCCTGATAATTTGGAACTAATTTCTAATGATGCTACTATTAGTAAAAATATTAATTTTTTGGATTTAAATCTTATTATTGAACTTTCTAATAGAATTGTTACTAATTTATATGATAAAAAAGACTTTTTTAATTTTAACATTAATAAAATCTTACCATTTAATTCCTGCAACTCGATTCTATTGTTTAGTAATATTATACTTAATCAGTTTTTTTGAATTTATAGGTTATCTGATAAAAAATATCATGCTATACATATTGATAATCTAAAAATTACCAGCAATTTATATAAATATCCCTCTTGTTTTGTAAATGGTATAGTTAAAAAATTTAGATTAGCTGGATTTTCATGAATTCTATTCATGGTGTTTTATATTGTAGCCTGACATCTCCATACTTTTGTTTTAATTATATTTTATTTTTACATCCACTTACATATTAGCCTTTCTGTTATTGCCCTTCTTGATTGTATATTATCTCTTATACTTGTATTTATACATTACTGTTATTTATTTCATACGAATGGCAACGGTAGATCATATATTTTTCCTTTGGGAATGACAACACTGGTCTCTTCATTCTGGGTTCCCGAAATCGACAGGTTCGTGTATTTTCTGAGTTAGATTCCAGGTATCCTTTTTTCCTTTTATTTTTTCTTCTTTATGTATGTTGTCTAAGTAGAAATATTTTATAGATATAATCTATCTATTTCTTCAGAAACATACATTTTTGTGTTTGCTTCTACAAGACACTTGGACTTGAGAAAGAGTTTTGAAGAAGTGAACAACTCCATGATTTAGGCTTAGACTTTGTCCACGTGTATAGCTTTTGTGCTTGGATTTCGTCTGTTTTTCGTTTATCGATTCCATACCATTGATCACTAGATTCCTAATGTACTTACTCCTTCACCATTCTTTTACCCTATTAAAATCTCGGTTTTATCAGTTACCGAAAAAGTACATCTCGCTTTCACTCAATGTGTTATACATATATTTCAGTTTTTTTTTTCACAATTACCAGCTTTTTTTTTTTTTTTTGGCCCAAACATTCCCCACTTAGAAGGTAATCTTAACGCCCCTTACAAAAATAACTTTTAGTTGGCTCATTCTGAATGACAGAAAATTATTTCCCGGAGAAGACAGTGAAATTAAAAAGAAGTGTTCACATAATTAGATAGTTCATATAACCAGGGTTCAGTGCTTTACTGTATGATCAGTGCTTTACTGTATACTTATCTAGTTCATCGCAATAAGAAAAATTCATATTTACATTAAATTTCATAAATACGTTTCTCAAGCTTAATCATGCCTATTTTCACACATTATAGTATAGAAATAGTACCCGATCTAAAAACAGGGTTCTTTAAAACAAGGATTTTAGAACTTCTCAGTTAGAACAATTTTTTGAACTATGCCTATTTTTCATGCCTATTTTCACACATTATAGTATAGAAATAGTACCCGATCTAAAAACAGGGTTCTTTAAAACAAGGATTTCAGAACTTCTCTGTTAGAACAATTTTTTGAACTAACAATGCCATTGCTTTCTGGTCTGCTATGTATCAGTATGTGTGGAAGGGGTCAGAGAGAAAAGAACAAAATATAAGTCAAGGGATAAGGAAAAGTTTTTTTTTGTAACCGTTTGTTGTTGTTGATTGTTGAAACCCAGACCGTCCGACCTAGGTTGTAACCGTTTGTGTATTTGTTTAATTTAGCAGGATATTTGCTTTCTAGAAATTATTTGAGTTTTATGTATAACCGTGGGATACTTACTCGTTGAGTATTACGGTAAGAGCGTAACTGAGACAGGTGCAGTGTATATATTTTTGGCTGGGTATCTTCATTCTGAAGATATCTTTCCCCGACCATGCTTATAATTACTCAATACTTAATAGGTGAGTTACGTGGTCTGGGTTCTAATAATAATAAAAATCTAATGCGCGGGCAGCACATGACTTTCCCTGCAGACGCGAATTCATTCTTTTTATATTTCTTTAAGAACTCATTAAATTGAGTTCAATTGTACAAATTAACACAAAATTTTCATTTTTAATTCAATTTCTGCTTTTATTTGGTAATTGGACATTTTTCCAAAGGCGGCATAAAAAAATGCTGCTGTTGCTGTTACCCAGACCGTCCGACCTACCAGAAAGGTGTAAGGTAACTGTTTGGACGGCCGGGAAGTGCCACCCAATTTAGACCGGAACCCAGTGGGGGAGGCATCCACAGGGACCGTACCCTCCTTCCCCTACCACCAACCTCTCGGAAGGACTTACGGACCCACATGTTTAACGTGATCGTACTCCGCGTGAACACGGCGGCAGTTTTGGCAGTGGCTGGAATCGAACCCGGGCGCATAAAAAAAAAAAAAAAAAAATGCAAAAAATCTCAAATATCTCGAGAATGGTTAGTCCTAGAGTAATAGAGTTGTTCTTATTATTTTACCCATCAAAAATTAAGTATAAAACAAGCATTTAATTGATATATTTGAACATACATAGCTTTTTTTAGATTTTGCGATTTTCGCGGGCCATTTTGTAAAAAAGGGCAGGTTGTTCTTTTCCGAATCGTACCAAAATCTAATCAGCACCAGAGTATCCCACACGTGATTTATCTACAAAATTTTGTGAAATTTGGTCAATTAGTATTTCAGCTAGAGTGGATACATGAGATTTTTGCTGGTCATTTTGCAAAAAAAGGCCGGTTCTTTTTTTCCGAATTGTACCAAAAACTAATCAGCACCAGAGTCACGCCCATGAGTTTCACCTAGCAAATTTTATGACAAGCGGTCCATCAGTTTTTGAGTTAGAGTGGATATATACATTGCACAGACACACAGGCAGACAGACACACAGACAAACATACATACAGACACACACACAGATGTCATGCTAAAAATAGTTTTTTCGTATTCTAGAGGTCTCGAAACGTGTAGATCAGTCAAAAACTCGATTTGTGATTTTCGGCATGATTCCAATACTTTCCCTATACATTACCATGTATTGCAGGGAAAGTAAAAAGTGCCGTGAATAATTTTGATCTTGAATTGTTTGGTTTTAAAATATGTTTTTCGATTTATTTCCAGTTGGATTTATTTAAGCCTGTTCCGGTTTCTTTAGTGTGGGTATTTGGATGTATCATGAACTATTTTTCATAGAGATAGGAAATTAATTATTAAATTTTTTCGAAAACTTCTTTATAAAAAGTTTAATTTTTAAGTATCAAGCACTTCTTCCTATCGAGAAGTGGAGAGAATAGCAAATGGGAAGTAAATTTTAAGGTGGATTTTAAAAGAAGTTATTTGCAAATCCATCATAGATACATTTTCATCTTTCTATTAGATTTGCATAGCAGGGTGTCAGGGAAACTTACGGACCAATAACTCCAGAAGTATTAGGGTTAACGTATATTTCTTTTTTTATGTGAATATGAAATTTATATGGCGTGACACGATGAAATACATTTAGGGGGACTGACCCAATATTTAGAAGGAAGAGATAAAAGGGATTTCCCTTTTCCTGTTAGAAATATAGGGGGGAATTAATTGCAACGAGTATAGAACGTTGCAAAATTATTACTAAGCAGTTTTATCGAACAGCAATAGAAAAAATCTGATGTGGACAGCACATGACTTTTCCTGCAGACTTATATACACGTTCTCTTTATTTTAATTAAATTTATTTCCCTTTTGATTCAATTTTTGTTCTCATTTGGTAACTGGTCTTATTTTCAAAGGTGGCGTAGAGAAAATACGAAAAAACGAATATATCTCGAGAAAGGCTAGTCGTAGTGTAATGGGGTTGGTCTTATTCTTTTCTGCGTTAAAAATTACTTATAAAATAAACATTTAATGGATATTTTTGAACATACGTAGTTTTTTTATTTTAGATGTTGACGATTTTTGCGTGCCATTTTGCAAAAAAAACGCATGTTATTCTTTTCCGAATCATATTAAAATCTAATCAGCACCAGGGTGACCCACAAGCGACTTACTTACCGAATTTTGTGAAATTCGGTTCATTAGTTCTGTAGCAAGATTGGATACAAGCTTTTGCGGGCCATTTCGCAAAACAAGGCGGAAACCCGAATCGTACCCAAAACTAATCAGCACCAGATCCGCCCACAAGTGACTTACCTACCACATTTTATGAAATTCGGTCAATTAGTTTTTTAGTTAGAGTGGATAAAAAATCTGCACAGACAGACACACAGATACACACACATAGACGTCACGCTAAAAATGGTTTTTTTTCGTATTCTAGATGTCTCGAAACGTGTAGATCAGTCGAAAACTCGAGTTGCGATTTTGGGCATGATTCCAATACTTTCCCTATACATTACCATGTATTGCAGGGAAAGTAACAATAATTCTGAAACCATTGTATGCAATCTAACTCCGTCTCCAAAACGACCGAATATTTAGACAATGAGACAGAGTAAAATTGACTTTATTATACACAAAATTCAAACTGTTCATCTTCTGCGACAATGCATACTTTCACATATGTAAAAATCTGATGTGGGCTTTATATTTACTACTTTTACAGAAAAAAAAATAGGTTATTCTTATAGTAGATACTTATATTCTTTCCAAGATATTGCATTTTCTCAAATAGTCGTCATTTTCATTGATTTGGCGTCATTTTTATCCATTAGGCGAGATTTTCGTTAATTTGTCAACATTTAAAAAGTCGCCAAGTTGGGGACATTCCGCCAATTTCGTCGCCAAAATGTCTCGAAGCGTTATGGACGATGAAATAAGTTATTCTTATAGCAGATAAATGACTGTTGGCGTTCAACTACAAAATATTAACTCTAAGTAACTTTCCTCATGAATGGAACAATCTATCCACGAGAATGATGTCACCAAATTTATCGCATGATATTACATATGAAAAGTGAACCTGTTTCGCAACAGTTAATATTTTTTTTTATTTATGGGATTTTTTGATACATTTATTTGAATAATGTGCTATATATCGAGAACAGTTTATGCTAGCGTTCTAAAGATTATGTCAATCGTTTTCTAAGGAAAAACTACATAAAAACTGTCTATTTGCGTAACTTTATTAGAGGTTTTAATTTTTTTATGATTTTTTCAATATTTCACTTGAAAATTTTGGAGGGTTCTGAACATTCGATTGTGTTTCAAAACAATAGATATCCAGTATTCTGGGATTCCATTTTTTGTACGAAATTCCATTCGAATCGCTCCATTCGTTCGTGAGATATTGTCCCTACAGGCTCACTGACACACACACACACACACACACACGTCACCTGGGCGCGGTAGCCCATTGGTTAGCGCGCTGGAGTTGCACTCGGTAGGCCCGGGTTCGATTCCAGCCACTGCCAAAACTGCCACCGTGTTCACGCGGAGTACGATCACGTTAAACATGTGGGTCCGTAAGTTCTTCCAAGAAGTTGGTGGTAGGGGAAGGAGGGTACGTTCCCTGTGGATGCATCCCCCACTGGGTTCCGGTCTAAATTGGGTGGCACTTCCCGGCCGTCCAAACAGTTACCTTACACCTTTCTGGTAGGTCGGATGGTCTGGGTCTCAACAACAACACACATGTCACCTAAAAACTATTCGATTCTTGATTAGGGATGCTTGAAATATGCTCTCCCGTCGAAAACTCGAATTCGAATTTTCGACCTAGTCACAATACTTTCCTTATATATTATACTATATATAGGATGTCTCAAAAACATTGACCTCGGCTTTTATTCCTTAAATATTGATCTTAGACATATATAATAATTAACAATGTTGCGTAAAACAAGGTACAGAATTGTATGAAATCGATAAAAATTTTCAGGAGATTAAATTTGAAGAAATACAGAATTTAAATTTTTATACGTCCCCGTACAAAAACATTTCCAATGAGTAAAATGTGCCCCATATACTAATAAGGTGAGGTACAAAATTTCAGCATTTTATTATAAAAAGACCCAGAGATATATTTAAACAAAGTTGGTGAGGGATTAAACACAAATTAAAATGCATATGTTTACAGCAAGAATGCAAATGACGCAACACAAAAATGCATCATTGGCAAATAATATCTTTAATGGATCTTTGGCATGGATGGAAAACATTTTGAACAAGCTTTGTAATCTTTGTGTAGAGTTACTATATCAACACAGTGTAGATACTTTTGTACCAATAAATAGCAAAATTAGTATTTATTTATGAAATCATTGTTTTCTTTCGTAATTTGTGTATGACCCCAGAAACGCGATCTGCCGACATGAATTTCCCCTCGGAGAATCCATGTCGATGCATCGGAAAGTGGTTTAAATCAGCATTTTTGTCTTTTCATATCTCTGGGGCTTTTTATGATAAAATGCTGAAATTTTGTACATCACTTTATTAGTATATGAGGCATATTTTACTCATTGGAAATGTTTTTGTACAGAGGCCGTATAAAAATTTAAATTTTGTATTTCTTAAAATTTAATTTCCTTGAAAATTTTAATCGATTTCATAAAATTCTGTACCCTTTTTTACGCAACTTTGTAATTTATTATATATGTCAGAAATCAATATTTAAGAAATAAAAGCCGAGGTCAATGTTTTTGGACACCCTGTACATTAGGAAAGTAATAATACGTCTTCGCTTGTTTTCCAATGTCCTTACATCGTTACACTCATATTAATAAAATCGTCTCTTTAAAAATTGTTTCTTAAATACTAATTTTCCAGCTTTTGTTGTAGGACAAAAATGTTTTAATCATTGTGTTACTCTCTAAAACTTTGTGATTGATTTTCCCCCTATTTTTAACAGGAAACGAGATAGCCCTCTTTACCCCTAAAAAGAGGGTCAGCCCCCTAAAGTTGTCTCTTATATCCGCATAAAAATGTCTATGATAACTCTAATACTTCTTGGATTGGTCCATGACATTTCTCGACACACTTGATATTTAATGGCAAAAATATTCAATTATATTCTCTAACATTTGCATTAAACTCCTAATTCAACTTAATACAAACAAAATAACGCCCAGCGCTGTCTGCTTGTGAATCTCGGGAGAGAAAATATGTAGAATCTCTTTGCAAATGGTGATGTTTTTCCTTTCAGATAAATTGAATATAATTCGTCTTCAGAAGAAGAACCAGGAGAAAATTATTTTTCCTCTTGATAAAACATATCCTTAAGGTATCGTAAATTTTGCGCATTATAAACGAAGAACATTTTAAAACTATTTTATATCAAATCATCTATAGTAAACTTATCGACATGAATTATTAATAAAGATAAGAAGTTGAGAATGCATTATTTGTCAATTAATGTTATAAATATTTGTATAGTTCACCACCTTTGCGGATAAAATAGACAAAAATGACGCTCAACCCATGACATTTCCATAGCAACTAAAAAGTCCAATTATCCGCCGAGACAAAAGCAAAAAAATCTGATGTGGGCAACACATGACTTTCCTTATATAATGTAATGAATTTACTACTTTTACAGTAAAAACATAGGTTTTTCTTATAGTAGATACTAATATTCTTTCCAAGATATTGAATTTTCGACAGTTAGTCGTCATTTTCATTCATTTAGCGTCATTTTTATCCATTTGGCGAGATTTTCGTTAATTTGGTAACATTTTAAAAAGTCGCCAAGTTGGCAACATTCCGCCAAATTCGTCGCCAAAATCTCGCCAAGCGTTATGGACCAAGAAATAAGTTGTTCTTACAGCAGATAAATGACTATTGGCGTTCAAATACAAAAGTATTACTCAAAGTATCTTTTTTCATGAATGGAACGAGCTAGATCCACGAGAATGATGTCACCCAATTTATCGCATGGTATTACATATGAGAAGTGAACATGTTTCTCAATAGGAAATATTTTTTTTTTTCATTTTATATGACTTTTTAATAATTTTTTTGAAAAATGTGCAATATCTCGAGAACGGTTCATGTTAACGTTCTAAAATTTATATCAATCGTTTTCTAATGAAAAATTACATAAGAAATGTCTATTTGCGTAACTTTATTAGGGGTTTTGATTTTTTGACGATTTTTTCAAAATTTTATTCGAAAATTTAGGGGGGGGGGGTTCTGAACATTCGATTACGTATAAAAACAATAGGCTTCCAGTGATTGCAGATTGTGATTTTTGTACTAAATTTGGTTTGAATCGGTCCATTCGTTCGTCAGTTATCGTCTCCACAGACTCACTGCCACACACACACACACACACACACACATACTTTCACACACACACACACACACACACAGACATCACTTTAAAAGTGTTTGATTCGTGATCAGGGATGCTTGAAACGTGCTCTCCCGTCGAAAACTCGATTTCGAATTTTCAACCCCGTCACAATACTTTCCTTATACATTATGTATATAAGGAAAGTAATATGTAGAGATTATAGCTTCATATTATTGTTTAGTTTTACTTCCATCTAAATCAGTGAAAAATGACTGTAACTATAAACTTGATATTGTTGTTTAGTTTTACTTCCATCTAAATCAGTAAGAAATGACTGTAACTATAAACTTGATATTATTGTTTAGTTTTACTTCCATCCAAATCAGTAAGAAATGACTGTAACTATAAACTTGATATTATTGTTTAGTTTTACTTCCATCTAAATCAGTAAGAAATGACTGTAACTATAAATTTGATATTATTGTTTAGTTTTACTTCCATCTAAATCAGTAAGATATGACTGTAACTATAAACTTGATATTATTGTTTAGTTTTACTTCCATCTAAATCAGTAAGAAATGACTGTAACTATAAACTTGATATTATTGTTTAGTTTTACTTCCATCTAAATCAGTAAGAAATGACTGTAACTATAAACTTGATATTATTGTTTAGTTTTACTTCCATCTAAATCAGTAAGAAAATGACTGTAATTATAAACTGACTGTACTGTAAAATGATTGTAAATGATAACTGTTTATCAGGTGTCGTTGGTTGTTGTTGTTGAGACCCAGACCGTCCGACCTACCAGAAAGGTGTAAGGTAACTGTTTGGACGGTCGGGAAGTGCCACCCAATTTAGACCGGAACCCAGTGGGGGAGGCATCCACAGGGACCGTACCCTCCTTCCCCTACCACCAACCTCTCGGAAGGACTTTCGGACCCACATGTTTAACGTGATCGTACTCCGCATGAACACGGCGGCAGTTTTGGCAGTGCCTGGAATCGAACCCGGGCCTACCGAGTGCAACTCCAGCGCGCTAACCAATGGGCTACCGCCTGGTGTAATTGTTTTACATATTTTTGAAAAAAAAAATCATAAAATCTTACATCTCTGTCACGTCGGTTAATAGGATGTATATAGCTGATCTGTGGTAATGTATGTAATTTTAATAACCTTTGTATACATAACTTTAAATTACCATTTTACCGCATATGACTGTATATCCTATCATTATTGTTCGAAAATAATCATAAAAAATCATCTTCTTAGAAAGTAATGCTACGAAAATTTTTAATTTCGAATAGTTCGAATCTTAGTCACGGATATTACATAAAATTCTATCTCGTTCTATATTTTACGAAATGTATCTACACATAAAATTTGATACATTCGTTTTTGAGATATTGTGTTTACACTTCACGTGCACACACACGCACAGGCGGATATATTTTCAAAATGTTCTAAATGTGTTCTTCAGGCAATAAAGTGCGTTTATTCCTTAAAATCTGGAATTCGAAAATTTCTGGGAAAACAATAGTTCTTTGCTATCGTATAAGAAAGTAAAAATAGGCATTTTCTTGTAATTGATCTCACAGAGTCCCGTAAAGCTTCTTGTAATTGTCAACGGGAAAAAAGGTTTTAGTTCTGAATACGCCTTTAAATCGCCCGATAGAAGGGTGATACCTGCTACCGCTACACCATAGCCCACTTTAACAGCTAAATCCTAATATACCCTGAATAAACACCCGCGCAACGGACATATCGTTAAGGAACTTTTTCACTTTGTACACATTTTTTCAGTTTTCTTTTGCGCGACGGTCGGTAATAGGTTTCTACCAGAAATATTTTCCTAATTTTTGCTTAAAATAAGATATTTTAAATGTTAGTTTTGCATACTTATTTTTGACACAACTATATATATATATATATAGACAACTATATATCGAAAACACAACGAGACAACTATATATCGGAGACGGAGCTTAGCCTCCGAACGAGTCAGACGTGTTTTTGTGTGCTCCGAGAAATGGAACCTGAAGTGCCGGTAGCGCCGGCACAAGCCATGGACTGCGCTACTAGTAGCGAGTTACAAGCCATTACAACTAATGAATCCATTAACATGGATTGTGAACTGGAGAATGTTAACAGATGTCGTGATATTTTGAAAGACTTAGACAAAAAGATTATGATTGCCTCAGCCAAGGCCGGGAAGACTGCAACGGACAAAGCGGACTATGCTGAAATGCTTCTACGCCGAGAAGGACTGGTGCTGGATCTTCTACGGATGGCTGAGGTATGTAACGTAGGGATCTATAATTATTTCCCTCCTGCATCCCCCCCTGCTGAACCTGAGACTCCTAAAGTCTCCAATGTTAACTTAAATGATAAAAATAATAGTAATGCTAATTGTAATGATAATGTAAATAATGACTCGTTGAACGTGGAATCGGCAACTAATGAAGTAGTAGAAAAAGTTAGCAAACTTAAACTAGTAAATAGAGATTTGACTAATATGAATTCTGAAAACTTAAACCAAATTAGCAAAAAACGGAGACAAAATGAAGAAGATGATAGTCAATCTGATGATGATGACGGTCAATGGACCGAAGTTAGATCTAAAGGAAAAAATAATAGAAACAGAGTAACTGTTCAAGCTTATAGAGAAGCAATTGCAATCAAAAATAAATTTGAAGCATTTTCCAAGAATCAGCCGGAAGGAAATGGCTCTGGAATGGACGATCCCCCGGACGTTGCTCCGAAGCCCCCCCCCCTTCGCAACGCCTCCGCTCCTTATCAGCGCTACTCAGCCAGATTGGCCATCTATACTGTTTTCACTTAAGCAAATTGCCAAGAACATTACCCCTAAATTAGAGGGTAGATTCTTTAAAATGTACGCTGATAACGGAGATGAGTTTCGTAAATGTACCGACTTCCTTAAGAAGTCGGGCGTGCAATTTAAAACATTCTCCCTTAAGGAGGATAGACCCCTAAGAGTAGTGGTTAGAGGACTCCCTGTTGCTACCGACATTGAAGTCTTGTCGTCTGTTATGGACGCAATGGGCTTCAAGGTCCTTAGCAACACCAGACTTACCCGGAGAGGAAGTAGACAACCTCTCCCGCTTTACTACCTGCAGTTAGTGCCCGGGACTAACCCGGAGGACGTTTACGCAATAAATAGCATACTGGGGACAGAAGTGATCGTGGAGCCCTACACAGGCAGGAAAGGCTATGCCTCCCAGTGCCATTCGTGCTCAGGGTTTTTTCACTCTAGCATGCATTGTTCACTGCCGCTGAGATGCGTGCGCTGTGCAGGGCCCCATACCGCCAAAGACTGTAAGGCCGAATTTGTACTTTGCTGCAATTGTGGTGGCTAACACACAGCTAACTGGCGCGGTTGCCCGAGAAATCCGGGCAATTCGTCTGTCACCAGTAGACGCAGGGACCCCCAGCAAAGCAACTTTAATAAATCAGGATTCCCCCCAGTATACAGAACTGGGACCCAAGGTCGTCCATTCCAGAGAGTCAACACTCAGCAAGGATTTTCTTTCGCTTCAGTGGCATCTGGACACATCCAGGACACCCGTAGTACCCCTGAAATTGTTAAATACAGAAATTCTAATAATAAGGCAGACTCTGCCAGCCATGACTTTGATTTTTCGGCCAACTTCAAAAAGGATTACATGGCAGCCAATCCAAAATCGAGCCAAACCTTGGCCACACCCCCTGAACCCAGTAAGACTTCGCCTCCTCAAGAGGAGAAGCAAATTGACTATGCCTCATTTCTATCGTCTCTCATGACGATGAGGCATACTCATAATAGGGATTTAATTATGCAGGCCTTTAGCCAAGCGCTACCTGAACTTAGAAAGTGTACCACGGAGATAGATATGATATTTCATATCTATCGGCGTTACGACGCTCTCTTAGGGTAACCCCCCCCCCCCGCTTTTCTGTTCTGGCTTCTCATTTTCGGCCCACTTCTCATATTTTGCAAACTCTCAAGGTCGGCTTCTGGAACGCCAATGGAGTGCGTTCCAAGCTAGACGAGATGCGTGATTATGTGGTAAACAACAACTTTGATATTTTTATGGTTAATGAAACACATCTTGTTTCGCCTGCTGCACCTGGTATCTGTAATTATACAGCTTACTTCTACCATCGTCCCATTGGCCCTGCTTCGAATTTTTCTATCCGCTCAGGCGGCACTGCACTTTACATCAAAAACAATATTCCCCACCACCGTACGGGCGCCCCGGCACTCACGAAGCTCGAAGCCGTGCTCGTTACGGTCACTATTCCAAATTTGGTCCCGATTACACTTGCTTCAGTGTATATCCCTCCAGTAATAGCTAAACGCACCCTTGAAAAGGACTTTGAAGCACTTATTAGGCATAGCAGTAACATGATCATAGCTGGTGACCTAAATTCTCGCCATTGCTCCTGGGACACAGCTTCGAACAGCAATGGCGTTGTTCTAAAACGATTGGCTCAGTGCGCCAATGTCAGGATCATAGCTCCTCCCACCCCCACACATTTTACTACAGGAAGTTCCCCCACTACAATTGATTTGGCTATTTTTCGGAACATTCCGTATGATTACGAGATCAGAACAGATGTAAATCTAACCTCTGATCACCTTCCTGTAGTATTGGACCTTTTCTTTGATTCTTTATCTTTAGACCACCCGGAGGAGCTACATACAAACTGGGATGATTTTAGATTCATCCTCCAAAATTTTAAAGCGCCCCCCCCCCCTCAAAATTACCAGCACCGATGACATAGAACAGCGTGTCATCGATATGAATCATGTACTGCTCGGGGCAATTGCTGCAGCCTCGAAACCCAAAAAAGCCCGCTCTAATTATCACATTTTACCTGATGATATTAGAGACAAAATTAAGCAGCGCAACAGGTTACGAAAGCTTTGGCGACGCACTAGGTTTCCTTTTTACGGCGTATGCTTTCGTAAACTCCATGGTGAAATCAAGGTTATGATTAAAACACACACCCAGCAACGCTGGAAAACACACCTTGAGGGACTTACACCTGCAAATCACAGTCTCTGGCGAACAGCCAAAAATATGAGAACCATAAAAACTACAATTCCGCCCATTAACGGCCCTAATGGACTCGCCCAGACTGCGGAGGAAAAAGCTAATTTGCTAGCAGATAGCTTGGAACTCCAATTCACACCCAACATCGACCACAGATTCAGCCACACATACACTACCACTGAACAAGATTTACAACAGACCAATCGCAACGCACTTCAAGCACATGCACCAAACGACTTAGAGAGAATCTCTCTGGCTGAAATTTTACACATCGTTGATGGATTGAAAGCAAAGAAAGCTCCTGGATTGGATCGAATCAGTAATCGCATCCTCAAGAATCTGCCTGATTTGTATTACTGCTGGATTACTATGCTACTGAATCATATGTTGGACTTTCGCTTTTTTCCCCAAAGTTGGAAAACCGCTGTCGTCCTCCCTTTTCCAAAACCGAACCAAAATCTCTCGCAAGCCGAGAACTACAGACCAATAAGCCTACTGTCAAGTTTTTCGAAAATCTATGAATTGGTGTTGCTTAGACGTTTGGATAGTTTCTGCCGTTCGAAAAGCATTTTGATTCCTGACCAGCACGGCTTTCGAACCGAGCATTCAACGCAGACCCAACTTATGCGTGTTGTCGAAACTATCCATCAAAACGCTAACAACAGACAGTATACTTCCATAGTATTTTTCGACGTGGCAAAGGCGTTTGATAAAACTTATCTGCCTGGGCTTATTTCCAAGCTGGTGCGACTTGGCATTTCGACGCAACTTTTGGCCATCATCAACTCGTACCTCACTAATAGATTTTTCCAAGTACGAGTTGATAAAACTCTCTCTACTGTTCGACCAATCAGGGCAGGGGTCCCTCAAGGAGGCAACCTCAGCCCATTGCTGTATAATATCTTCATCAACGATATACCACACATACCTCAAGTTAAGCTGGCCATCTTTGCTGATGACACAGCGCTTATTGCACGCAGCTGTTCACCACACAACGCGATCAACACACTCCAAAGTTACATTAAGAATAGCCTTGAGCACTGGCTCACCACCTGGAGAATTAAAATTAATGCTTCGAAAAGTGCAGTGTGTATTTTTAAGCCTAACTACCGAGAAGACAACAGAAATTACGTACTCAAGATCTTCGATGAAGTCATCCCGCTCTCCCACTACGTCAAGTATCTGGGAGTTACGCTGGATGCTCATATGACCTTCCTCGAGCACATTAAAACGAAACTGGACAAATCTAATACTGTGTACAGAGCACTTTCCCCTCTTCTCGGTAGGAAATCCCACCTCTCTCTTGAAAATAAGTTGATTGTTTACAAACAGATCATAGCACCTGGCTTTTTGTATGCCTGCCAAATTTGGGGGTCGGCAGTAAAAAGTCATATTGAGAAATTGCAAGCATTCCAAAACAAAGTCTTGCGTTGCATTGTTAATGCGCCTAGATATGTCCAGAACGAAGTTATACACCATGACCTCAAAATCTCTGGCGTTTCAGAGTGCATTGGGCTACACACTCAAAATTTCTACAAGAAAAACTCCAGTAGACCTTGTTTGAGAGACGTCGATCAGACCTACAATCCGATCGTCCCTTCCTATCTTAGGAAGAGAAGGCCCCGACACCTTCTATTTGGCTCTAACGAGACCAAATGGAAAAAGCGTCGGTACCTCGTCCCGCAAACAGGAGTTTCCTAGTTTTTCACCACCGCTGACCGAAGATAGATGGCGCCACTCCGATTCAAGGACTTAGCGTTTTCTTGACTCTTCCCTCAGGGCCCAGCCACAGGCCAATAGTAACGGCTAGCATTTGCCAAACGCGATGAGTGTGCACGATTCCTTCATTCCACGTTCATACTCTAATAGTAATTTCACTTGATAACTTAAAATATATTGTATACCTTGCAGTTCCTGCAATTAATTTTGCAACTAAAATTGTACCTTTTTTTTTTTTTTTTTTTTTGTCGTTGGGAAAGCGAATTGTGCTTTCATTTCGGTCTTACACGGAGAAACTTCAGCTTGAATATTGTAATTATAACTTTACCAAAACTTTAATAAATGTAAATTTGTATATTATCGTAATTATAACCTTTATAGTAAATTATTTTATATTCTATATCATCTTTGAAAACTTCTTCTTACACTCAGGTGTACTGGCTCCCGCTCAATCTGATTGGGCCTTGCCTTAGCCACACCCCCTTCCCTTTACTACCCTATTACTTACCATATCAGCCATCCAAGACCATCATTCGACTTCAATCATTGCTGTAGCAAGTTACTTCAACAACAGCACCCTCCAAGTAGCAGAGTGCCTTACAGTCGACTTCAACCATCGCATAAACTAACAAACTGAATAATTGCTATAGTAGATGTGGGGTTACGCATCAGGTGATGCAGGCACCCCGAAATCATTCGTCTTGGCTTGGCATACTTATTTTTTGCCACATTTAGATGGCGGTATTTTAAATCGAGGCTGTATTTAGTTAAAATAGTAATAATTTCTTAAATATTTTAACATTCACTATTATGTATTTATGTATTGCTTTTAATAAGGTTAAACTTACATCTTATAATGTTTTTACTTTTTGATAATAGTATTTTGTGCAATCATAATTGTAGGATAAAAGCCACATGTAATTACTCAATTATAAAAATACGCAATCTACATTTAATGAGAAATTCTTTCAGAGGTCATGAAACTAAAGTTTTTTTTAATTTTTCAGCTATTACATTTCATTCTTGAAAAAGCGCAATTTAGTAATTACTGCTGTGCTCGGTGCTTACGGTGCGGTACTCGATGTTTGTGGTGTGGTGCTGGGTGCTCGTTGTCTGGAGTGCGGTGTGGTGCTATTCACGATGTTTGCGGTTCTTGGTGCTTGCGGTGCGGTACTCGATGTTTGCCGTGTGGTGCTGGGTGCTCGGTGATTACGGTGTGGTGCTATTTTCGATACTTGCTGTGCTCGGTGCTTGCGGTGCGGTACTCGATGTTTGCGGTGTGATGCTAGGTGCTCGTTGTCTGCAGTGCGGTGCTTGCGGTGCGGTTATATTCTCGATGCATGCGGTGCTTGTGGTGCGGTATTCGATGGTTGCGGTGTGGTGCTGGGTGCTCGGTGTCTGCAGTGGAGTGCTCGGTGCTTGCGGTGCTGTACTCAGCTTGGTGCTCAGTGATTTAAACGCATGATCATAATAAAATTACAAATCCAAAGCAAAATTTATTTTAACTGATCGGTTGAGGTGTGACAGTATAATGATATTGTCATGGGAACGCTGCTATCTACGAAATACTTAGATACTCTTAAAAATTTTAAAAATTAAATGTTTGGAAGCTGAGGAACTTGAATGAAAATTGTCACCTGTTATTCTAGAAGTTTGGTAATTATATCTTTCAAAGTTTTCAAACTCTGATGGAAGTATCAATTTTAAAACACTGTGAGAACAAGAGTTTTATTGCAATGGAAAGGAATGAACACAATGTATATTATTATCACACACGGAAATATGTCTGCGAAATTTGAACTGCTTATTTTAATCGGTCATAACGATTAATTGATTTTCAGAAAGAACGAGTAATAGAAAGGTACTAATTTCGTCCATACCAGAACTTTCAACTTTGATCATTTTTTGTGAGTTATATTTTAGGCATATCAGAAATATATATTTTACAGTTCAAAATCTAAAGGGGTTCCTATGGAAGTTCTTAAGTATCTCAATAACTTTGCAAAGAAAATGTGAATGAATATATACGTTATGCTTACCTAGAGTAAAGTGACCATGCTCGATCAAATAAGAATGCTTGCAGCGTTTCTACAGGTTAATTAATAAAATTTGGATATCGAACTCCTTAACAAAGCGAGGTAGAAGAAAAAATGTAGTTACGAAGTTGTAGAAGATTATCTATTTAGTAGAAATTGACATAAGGTCCTAATAGGGCCGTATCTTATGGCAGAAGGACTTGCTGGGAGAATGTACCATATTGTCCTACAGCAGGTCTTGCCAGAATTGCTGGAGGATGTTCCAACAGACATCCCGCGGTGTATGTGGTTCCAGCACGATGGAGCACCAGTCCATTTTGAGCGAGAGGTAAGGAATTATCTGGACGTCACTTTTCCGGGTCCATGGATTGCGGGTCGCTGGAGAGTATCGTCTATAACACTCCCCTTGAATCTGAAGAGGAACTCATCCAGAGAATGTTTGCCGTTGCTGCCGAAGTGCGCTACACGCCTAGTTTGTTCGAGAGGGTTCGCCAATCTCTCCATCGCTGCTGTGAGACGTGTATTCAGGTTGGTGGTCGCTCTTTTGAGCCATAACAGTAATTATTGTTTATTAAATGTTATTTTATAATTAAGTCATTCTTGTATTTTCGCCCCACTTCATCGATTTCACAATTAAGCGCCCACTGCCGCCTTTATGTTTCATTTCCAACCCAGTAAACTATAACGAAAAATGCTTGGTTTGCTGTGTACTACTACTTTGTAAAGTTTGGTCCATTTTTTTTTAATCACCCTGTATATTGGAATCTTGTAACTGTAAGTGTTGTTTATTTTAACAGTCCCGAATATAACATTATTTCGTTAATAATCATATAGTTAGAAAAAATTTACTCTATGATAGTTTTATTGTGAATTTCTATTCGTTATACAGTGCTCTACAATTTTGTAATTGGCTTTTTTCATCTATCTTGTTTTATTACCGGGTTTATGTTAGTGACTTTTCTAATGGTCCACCTGAGGCAATGTCTATTTCATCCGGTATTGACACTAGATAGACAAGTCGAATATTGTAGATAGGTCAAATGTGTACACTTATAGAACTTTCCTTACAAATTCATTGGGGTGTTTAAGATTTTCCTAGGAACCCTGTATATATGTTTTATATCCTTGTATGTAAGTACATTCTGTTTAATTTCTAAAGAAAATAAAGTTGTATACTTCTTAAACTCAATGCCATAACTAATAAATTGTTACACCAGGGCGGGCGCGATAGCCCAGTGGTCCCGGGCGCGATAGCGCCCGGGAATTACACTTGGTAGACCCGGGTTCGATACCCTCCACTGCCAAAACTACCGCCGTGTTCACGCGGAGTACGATCACGTTAAACATGTGGTTCCATAAGTCCTTCCGAGAGGTTGGTGGTAGGGGAAGGAGGGTACGGTCCCTGTGAATGCCTCCCCCACTGGGTTCCGGTCCAAATTGGGTGGCTCTTCCCGGCCGTCCAAACAGTTGCCTTACACCTTTCTGGTAGGTCGGACGATCTGGGTCTCAACAACACCACCACCACCTTAAACATATGTTTCATTGCGAGTGAAAACTGTATTCTCTTGTTTAGATAGGGGCCTTGCAATCCCTTTTGTTCGATTGAATGTGATCACTTTACTGTAGTTGTTTACTGTAAATGGCCTAACGTGTAATCTGATGTGTATAAGGCCTTTCTGAAGAACCCTGTTGTAAGAAACCCAGAAAATCTCTGGAAATATTTGTTTAGATAAAGCTGACTCTTACAAAATCATGGACCTTTGAGTAGAGAGCAACATAGCTGCAAATACGAAAACCAAGCGATAAAGATTTTCATCACCAGAAGAATATGATTCCGGGAGTCAGAAATACAGGCATTATGTTGTCATCAGAGACGAGGGAACTGGAATTAAATTGGATTTGATTGAATTGAATTGAATCGAATTGACTTGGTTTGAATTGAATTGAATCGAATGGAATCGAATTGATTTGTAAATAGGATTTCCGAGAATTGAGTTCGCGATAAATAGTACCTCCGCGGAGGTCTGGGCATCGTCATGAATTCCCAAACAAAATTCGAAGGAATAGGTTAGGGTTGCTTGTTACCAGGGTGGTTTAGAGAAATAAATATATGAAAATATGATATGAGCGAGAGGACACCACGTGACACACGTCAGGGGAGTCGGTAAGAGGAGCTCGCGAGGTGAGTAGGGAGAGATGATATGGAGCAGCAAGAGAACTTGCATGCTCTCATCAATCCAGAGATATGGAAGTGGCATATATTTATAATGGTGTTTGGCGAAGAAAAAAGTATTCGCATGATCTCAAGCTTCGAGTCTATTTAGATATTTTATTACTTCATTATTATTAGAGCACTCATCGATTTGACTTCATGCATTTTCAAAGGGGTGTATTTAATCAAGAGCCTAAGGGCACATATCCACGGTTGACTCACACGACTTTGGGACACCCAAATAACTGTTTAGAATCCTTGCAAACTGTGGTTTCACTCACATTACACTCAAACCTGTTTTTGTGCGGTCTTTTTTTGTGCGATTTTTTATTTGTGCGATTTTTTTTGTGCGGTATATGAAAATTTCAATCAAATTGGAACATGAGAGCAGATAAAATCTATGCAGGACTCCAACTTTGCCATAAATTAGAATGTCATTTTCTTGCGATCGATGCCAATTCTGAAAGAACTTCAAAATTCCAAAAGGAGTTTCAATCTTGTATATCTGGCTAGCGAGACATATACAAGCGTCTAGTGAAACAACAGTCGTCGCAAAAACTGATCACCGACTGCATGGTAACTGAAAAAAAGTCAACTCTAAACGAGTGCGGGGTAGTATCTTCAAGTGACGAAAGCGATATTGAACCAGTTTACCACAAGAAAGTTCGCGTACTGACAGACTACGAAGGATACGTTATGAAGGTTATACGTTTTGAAAAATTTTGTATGTGTAAAATAAGTACATATGTAAATAAAATATTTAAAAATGTTCGCATGTGTATTTTCTAAATCAGATTCCAAAAGGTTTGGCGAGATTCCAAGTAGCTGCCAAGCCTCGTGTCTTGATCTCGTTTAAAAAAGCATTCCTAATTATTTCGTAAGGTTTTGAGTTATTTTCTACGTGAGACTTTTTTTATGTGGTACCTATCCACCGCATAAAAAATACTTTTTAATTGTGTTGCTAAAACTATTTTTTATAGCTACTCGAGAAGTTTTGTGCGATTTTTTTTTTTGCGTTTTCTTTTATGCGGTCCCTATCCTCCGCACAAAAATAGGTTTGAGTGTATTTCGCAGTTTCTTACACCCGTATAGCGAATTTTAATTTTAGAATTACACAACAGATAAATTGCGCAACAAATAAAAATGTATATAAAATTATAATTGCACAACATATAAAAATTTATATAAAATTTAGCTCAGGCTATACGAAGCTGCAAAGTCTTTCCATCTCGTGTGAAAAAAATAATTTTGCAGTTAAACTTATTATTATTATTATTATTATTATTATTATTATTTTCTAAAACATTTTATTCTGTTACATTTATTTAAATAATGAGTTATTGAATTTAAATTAAAACCACATTTTTCACATTGAAAAGACTGTAAAACCTGGTAAAAATTTTTTCTAAATGAGATACAATGTACTTTTTAAAACTATTATTTTCCAATAAATGCCCTTTTCCATGTCTTCCCGTTTACTTTAGGGTCTGGTTCTTGCATAGACTGAATGATCGTTAACAGCTGTGTTGGGTACAGATAAATTATTATCATTTTCGAGAAATTATATTTGTTTCCTAGACAATTAGGTACAGAACTTATGGCTATAATTGCTTTCTTACTTCAAATCAGTTCCCGAGAAAGCATTTTTTAGATATTATTATCTTCTCTGTCTCATGTCATGACTAGTTTTCGATCTGTTTCTGTATAGCAATGATGTATATAATAGTATGATAATTTGTGGATTATCAGAAGTTATTGGAAGCGGGCTGCTCAGCACTGTTGGCATTAAAAAAGTAGTTGGTTAATAATGCCACGTTTATTCCCGGATTCTGTCCTGTATGCTGACATATAACAAATAACCGCAGACAGCAAGATTTACGATCTCTCGCAAAAATATCTTCCAAGGGAAAATATCTTTGTGGGAAGCAAGTGATTTTCCTGACAGACTTAAATTCCTTTTCTCTTCCCTTCTTTTATAATTCATTAAATTGAGTTTAATTGCACGAAATAACACGGATAATTATTTGAAATAGAACTGAATTTGAAGTTTTAATTCATTTATCGTTTCATTTGGCAACAAGTCGTAGATCTCAAAGACGACGTGGCATGAACTAAAATGTCTCGAGAACGGTTTGGCATTATAGGGTTGGTCATATTCTTTTTGACGTCAAAAATTACGTATATAAACCACACATTTAATTAATATACTTGAGAAGACATAGTCTTTTATTTTAAATTCGACGATTTTTGTGGGCCATTCGACTTTTGTGGGCTATGACGATTTTGCGGGCGACACGATTACAATACTTTCCCTATACATTGCTATGCATTGCAGGGGACGTCATAAACAGTCCATAAAAACTTCATCATCTATCTTCCGCAAATTAATTTGTTAAAATCTCGGAACATGTAATATTTGAGACAATTATTTGAATTTGTTAACTATTTCTAACGGTGATGAAATAAGCTTTGTCTGAAATTTTAAAAGAGATAAATTAGAAAAGCACAAAATTAGAAACGCCTGCAGAGTCCGGCTTTCTGCAATTAATCATCCTCCATTAGAAGGAAAACTATTTCTTCCCCCAAAAGCATAGACTTGTCTCAAATTTGTGAATACAGGGAGTGTTCGCTATTTCCTTGAAAATTAAGTCCGATATTTTGACAGAGAAGTGTGGTGAGGTGAAATTTACATACATACATTACTTCGACTTACCCATAGTGCCCCTCCAGTTGAACCAATAACAGTATAGTAGGATTCGAAAAGATCAGAGTACATTGCGTTTCACTAAAATAACCAGTCGATTTTGTGGCCACTAACACATTTATTAAAAAGTAAAATATTCAACATTGGCAATAATAATAATATCATAAACACAGTTACATTACACCCAAATCTACCAAGCTTGACCTCGGGCTGTACGGGATAATTAATATATTGCTATTAATTACTTATTAAATTTATATGCAAGTAGTTCAGTGCGGAAAATTTCCACAGCTTAAATTAGTACTACCACTCAGATTATCTTAACACACAATAATTCATGACAATACAATTGAACTTAAATATTACGATACCTCCTCCGAGATGAGACGCCTAGTAATCCAACATTTGACCTATCACAGATCCTGATGAAGAGGTCTCGATCATTCAATTAAAACACAGTTCGTTGGAGAGGTCTCTGAATTCTGGATGCCATTGCGGATTATCACGGAATTGGTAATCACAGTTCGCGAATTTTTCCTCCTCCCAAATGTCGGTTTGACCCAGCGATTCCCGGAGAACCGGGAACTACGCACAGACCGATGCCGATTGGGTTGCATTCCGCATGAACTCTTCGGTGGTATTCCTCACCATGCCGTACCGATGACGGTTGTAGCATTCAGCTGACGGGTGACACGTGCTGCACAGAGGCCCAAGGTTGAAACCTCGCAAACTTTCCGCTCATGTTGACTCGATCATGAGGTGAGATCAACACTGCTGTCGCGTACCGTTCTTGCAGTTCACACAGTTGTCACAGCTTAAATATAGTATAAGGGTCCAAAGGGTAGCCCACACTACGCCGTCTATTTTCAGAGCTGTGTGGTACTGCGTATCAAAAGTGGCGAAGTCCTCGCTGTTCTTATGACCGCCTCGGCCCGATGAATGTAACTCACGATGTGGCTCTGCACTAGCTCGATTTGGCTTAGAGCAGCTATGAACTTGGTTGTCTGAAAGGTTACACTGGACTAAGAGCTACACCTGAATGTACGTGGTCGCAACGGATAAAAAAGGCGTTGGTTCCGTGCTGTATGCATCTGGCTGCCGCTAGAGGAGGGCAGCGAACACCGTGCCTGAAACTGCATCAACATGCATATCGGATCGGGCTTTGAAAACAAGTGCAGATACGCTTAGAGACCTACAATATGTTATGATGCATAACATATATATGGCTCTTGTGCAAGTATATTTTATGCCGCGGGTTAGGCCAGGAACGAATGTATACTTGCACTTAAGTGCCATATATAAGTTATGCATCATAACAATCGGATTTTTCGAAAATGTACTGTAGAAAGGATGCTTCACACCAAAACGTTCGAAAAGTGAAAGGGTAGAAAAAAAGCATGCTTGGCGAAATTTTGGCGAGATTTTGGCGACGAATTTAGCGGAATGTCGCCCACTTGGCGACATTTTTAAATGTTACCAAGTTAACGAAAATCTCGCCAAATGTATAAAAATGGCGCCAAATCAATGAAAATGACGACTAATTGAAGAAAATTCAGTATCTTGGAAAGAATATATGTATCTACTATAAGAATAACATTTTTTAACTGTAAAAGTAGTATATTCATTGCATTATATAAGAAAAGTCATGTGCTGCCCACATTAGATTTTTTAAGCAAGTGAATGAAAAAATCAATTTTTTGAAAGATTTTCACATCTTGGTCCCGTCAATTATAACTCTCTTAACTAAGTATTGTATAAATAGATATTCTACCTACAGGAAGCTTTTCGCAAACTGCAAATTCCATCCGCCTCCCAGGGGCAGCACTGGTGAGAGGGGGGGGACAATCTTGACCCGGCACTTACGTGTCTGAAGTCTATAACACGAAGCGTTCAGCTAAGCTGTGGCTGAACGATTTGAGCTCTGGCCTTTAGATCCATAGGTACCGGGCTAGGATCTTGTGTACGAATGTGTAGTCATAAGTAAGCAAGCGTACTCACTGTAGTCTGAATTCCATTGGAGGTTGTAGAGCTCTTAACCCTTTTCAGGTGTTAGATGTATAGGTTATCAATTCTGAACTCTAAAAGTGCCACAACTCAAACTGAAATATAGAAAGTAATGCTACACCAAAAATAAGAACTAATTGACTCCTGACAGCCAAGGATGCACAGTCAGATAATAAGAGGACAAAACACAGTTTATTCACTAAACATACAGATTTGCCATTGGATATAAAGAACTGGATTAGGTAGGACTTCTACCATGGACCTAAACTACACATAAATAACTACTAGACGTTTGGTGGCAATACCCATACCTAGATATTTCGTCTTCCCCACTCGCGTACAACCCACAAGAGATTTGAATATTACTTTTATACAAAAAAAAGTATACTTTCAAATGGATGCATATTTCTTAGTTTCCGGGGGGGATTAACATCGTCGACTATCCTGGTCAAGGCATCTATTACTTTTTTAATATAAGAACTTCGCGGAGAAAATACAACGTGCATGAGAATCGCTTCAAAGACCGATTTGCCTAGAACATGATTTTATCCCACTTGCAGAATCCTCCCTTTGCCTGGGAAGCTCCTGATTGGTCCTTCCAATCGAAGCTCGCAATAAGTTATTAGTAAACAGGAAATTTATAGTAAAATTCAATTAAAGAAATGATAACTAAAAGTTTATCGAGACATCACAAGGTTCAAGTCAAAATGTCTTTTGTGTGCATATAAGGAAAAGTAGATTGCCAAAGTTGTCCAATTTAGTCCAATACAAAAGCTTCAAATCATAGAGTATAAATCATTAAGCAAGGAAATTTACTTTACCCTAAGGTCACATAGGATTTTTCACCCTAAAGGATTGTTAAATATATATTTTTAGTGTACCGCAAAGTTTTTGTAAAATCACCACATATACCTATAAAAAATACTTGTTTAGAGCAGTGATTGTTAATTAAGGGACATACTATAAGAAAATATATACCCGACCGTCCAAATAGTTGCTCTGGATGAGTCGGACGGTCTGGGTCTTCTACACTGAAAATATATAACTACTTCACACTGAAAATATATAACACTGGTGTGAAATCAAATGAATGCAATATTACTAGTTTATTAAAATATAATTTAATTAGTGGTTAGTATCCCTAATTTATAAATAAAATATATTTTAAAAATTCATTCTTCGATCAGTTTATACTTTACTAAAATGCTATTTCATCTGATACAATTAAGAAGTTTTTATTCTCATAACTCTTCTTTTTATTAACACTTTACAACAAAGTTGAAAAGTGTTTATGACTTTGCTCATTCTGTCTGGATGTCCGTTAACATGATAACTGCCGCAAAAATGACTTAATCAAAATGTAATTTAGTATGTTGTTCATACGGTCTGTGGGACCTGTGGGAATGTAAATGAAGAATTTCACCCAATCAGTTTTGAATTGAACTCGGGTTGAAAAAATGAAATACATTGAACCCTACGGGATCTAATTTTTCAAACATTTTTTGAACGGATTTAAAATTCACAAATGGCTTAGAAAATTTGAGGAAATATTCACATTATTCCATAAAATATATAAAAAAAAATTCAGCAAAATATATTCAGTAGTTTTTTAAATAAAAATTAAAATAATAATTTCACCTCTTATATGAAGCGATCATTAAATTTTAAATCGAAAAACGGGTTATATAAATATATTTCCATAATATATCTCTACAAATGTACCAACTTTCATATTTTTATATGTTATAGATTTTGCAGTACGTCACAGAGAAACTTGAGAAACTCGAAATTTGTCAAACAGCCAAGGCGGCGGAGTCAGCTACTCTTTTTTTAATATAGAGAAATTCCACCTCACATTTATTACACCTCTTGTTTATAAGCAACTTTACAAATCCGTGTTTTTTATTTCTTTTTACAGCTCTAGCCGACTCCGCCCCCTGCTCTCTACGCTCGCCAACCCCGTAACTCCCTTCGCGAGTCGGGACCTCCAACGCGCTAACGCTCGCTGAGTTAGCTTTGAGAGCACTTTAGTGCCACCTGCTACGCAGGCGTAATACGCCCGTCTGGGCAGACGCAATATACCCATTGGTCTTCGCTCCTTGCTCCCTAAGATCGCCAACCCCCTAATTCGCTTACGCTCGCTGAGCTCGCTTTGCCATCATTTCAGTGCCACCTGCTATGCAAGCGTAATACTCCCCTTGGGGATTGTCCCTTATTAATTGACATTCTCCAGCCCTGAAACTCGCTTCGAGAGCTATTTCAATATGGCCGGCTCACACCTGTTGCTCGCTACGCTCTTCAGCACCCGTGACTCGCTTCGCCGGTCGATAGTCTTCGTCTCTTACTCGCTAACTCTCGCTGAGTTCGCTTTGCGAGCACTGTAGTGCCACCTGCTACGTAGCCGCAATATGCCCGTTTGGCTTGAACCCCTGCTTGCTACGCTCATTGAGCTCGCTTCGCGAGCACTTTAGAGCCACCTGCCACACAGGCGTAATACGCAAGTTGAGACAGGCGTAACAAGTCCGTTGGGCTCCCCCTCTTTCGCTACGCTCGCTTCGAAAGCATTTTAGTGCCACCTGCTACGCAGGCGTAATATGCCGTTTAGGGACCGTCCCTTTTTCTTTTTCTTCGATCAAGTCCGTCCGACCTACCTGAAGGTGTAAAGTATCTGTTTGGACATAATACGCATAATACGGCATACTACGTCATAATAAACCTATTGGTGACCATCCGTTGTGAAGCCCTGGAGCTCGATTTGTGGGCTCTTAACGCTGGCTGGGGCATACGACTGCCTACGTGTCCTATGCTCGTTGAAGTTCGCAAAACTCCAAGATTCCATCCGCCATTCCTGCCGTTCATTAATCGCAGCACGTTTCAGGCGTGATGCACCCATTGATACTTCGCCTCCTTATTAGTTGACGACTGACTACCTTATCTAGTTTTGCGAAGAATTTCAACAAGCTTTAACTCCTAGCATGCTACACTCCCCAACCTCGAATCTCATTTCGGAGTTGGGAGGCTTCGTCTCCTACTTTCTGGCTCTCGCTGAGCCTGTATCGCAATCTATGTCATGCCGCCTGCTTTTAAGAACGATTGCTTATTGTATGGCGCACAAACGGAAAAATATCATAACTGTATGTTTTGCCATTTGTTCGTAATGCAGTGACAAAATATCGTGTTATGCTTTCAGTATAGAGAGTTTTACAACAATGAAAGATATAATTATTACGAAATATAATAATTCAATTGTAATGTTCATGATAACAATAGTTTCAAATCTTCGCCATTAAAAAAAAGAAAAATTTTGCATAATAAAGTACATAAAAAATTGAATAACTAATTAACGAAATCGAAATTTAAAAAAAGTGCTCCGTCCTGCAAAAATTTAACTATGTAGGTACATGTTACAAAAAATTCAATTTCTTGCTATTGCTAGTTTGTCCAGGACGCGAACTCGCAACTCAAATCTTGTCCTTTGACTTTGGCATTAAATATTTCCTAAACTTAATTTTAAATCGAAAAACGGTTTATATCAGTGTATTTCCCTAATATTTCTTTACAAATGTACCAAATTTCATATTTTTGTATGCTATAGATTTTGAGCGAGAAACTTGAGAAAAGCGAAATTTGTCAAACAGCAGCAGCAGCAGCAGCAGTAGCAGCGGCGGCGTCATCTACATTTATAATATAGAGAGATTTGTATTGGACTGGGAAGCAATGGACATCTTAAACATTTTTTCAGATGTTTTTGTTCATTAGTCACTTTAAAACAGAGTAAATAAATAAAAATCAGAAAGGCTGTACCACCCCCTTTCCTCGCAATGGATGCAAAAATATATTATAATATTTTATTTTAGTCTTCATATGAGAGTTATTCCCATGTAGTGAACAATGGGAACTGGTGAACATGCTTCTAAAACAAATCGGGGAATACCTGTGCTTTTGGAAAATCTATAGTGCATGCATGTGAAATAACACGTTTCTGAAACAAACAAACAAAAATTCCTCTGCAAATCCTTTATATGAGCTATGGACTTAAAATCAATAACTGTAAATAAAAATAACAGTGTCAAGTTGTTAAATTTGTAACACAAAAATGCTGTTTTCGTAAACTATAGGAAAATGGGAATAGACAATTTGTTTTTTCTCTTTGTGAAATCTCACAAACATCCCATAACTGTATTTTCTGAACTATATGTTATTGTTAACTTGAAGATATATAAAATTTATCTCCAGAATAAATATTTGGATTGAAATTGAAAAAAATTAGAATGATTCAGTTCATCTGTCACACATATTAACAATATTCTGCCCATATTATTATAGACTTGGGGAAAGTAATAAGTGGAAGAATCTGTCTGTTTGTTTATTTGTTTGTCGACAATGCCGCGCGATATCTACCGCACTTACAGGTCTGAAGTTTTTCTCACAGTAGCATCTATACCTAAACTAATGCGCCTAAATTCCATTTTCCGTAATTTTTAATTAGACGTTTTAACGAATTCTTAAAGTCTAAAATTAGCTAATCTCCAGCTGTCAATACGATCTAACAGCTATCGTCTCGATCTAGTAGCTACCGGCCTTCCAGCGAACTATACGATCTAACAACTACAGTCACGATCTGCCGCCACATTACTCTCCTAGCGGTGTTGAATCCTTTATTTATTTATTTTTTTGCTTTGAGAATACAGTGAGTGTGAATTTAGCGACGAATATGGATTTAAAGAAAATTGAGTAGTTTTATCTGTAAATGTATTATTTAAGTAGCGAGTGTTTATTTACGACCCGAAAAACGCCGAGTAATTCGTTCTAGTCATAATATAATGTACATGAAAAATATTGTGATGAGGTCAAAAATTCAAATTCAAGTTTTGGACGAAAGAACACGTTTCAAGCATATCTGAACTCAAGCATCCCTGAATCAAATGCTTAAAATTTGGATCTGCGACATATGTTCATTAACATCTGCACTATACGCCAGAATGCGATTATTGCAGTATTGTGCCGACTAATCTTTTAATCTGTAAAATTTTAATCTGTCAAAACTATCATTTTCAAAATAATAATAATAATAATAATAATAATAATAATAAATACATAAAACACAACAAGTAAATACACATAAATTAAAAATAATCTGATGTGGGCAACACATGACTTTCCTTATATAATGAAATGAATTTACTACTTTTGCAGTAAAATAAATAGGTTTTTCTTCTAGTAGATACTAATATCCTTTCCAAGATATTGAATTTTCGACAATTAGTCGTCATTTTCATTGATTTATCGTAATTTTTATCCATTTGGCGAGATTTTCGTTAATTTGGCAACATTTCAAAAAGTCGCCAAGTTGGCGACATTCCGCCAATTTCGTCGCCAAAATCTCGCCAAGCGTTATAGACAAAAGAAATAATTTATTCTTACAGCAGATAAATTGGCGTTCAAATGCAAAAGTATTACTCAAAGTATCTTTTTTCATGAATGGAACGAGCTAGATCCACGAGAATGATGTCACCCAATTTATCGCATGATATTATATATGAAAAGTGAACATGTTTCTCAATAGGAAATATTTTTTTTCTATTTTATATGACTTTTTGATAATTTTCTTGAAAAATGTGCAATATCTCGAGAACGGTTCATGTTAGCGTTCTAAAATTTATGTCAATCATTTTCTAATCAAAAATTACATAAGAAATGTCTATTTACGTAACTTTATTATTGGTTTTGATTTTTTGACGATTTTTTCAAAATTTCATTCGAAAATTTAGGGGGGTTCTGAACATTCGATTGCGTATAAAAACAATAGGCTTCCAGTGTTTACAGATTGTGATTTTGTACCAAATTTGGTTCGAATCGGTCCATTCGTTCGTCAGTTATCGCCTCCACAGACCCACTGACATACACACACACACACACATATACTTTCACACACACACACACACATATACTTTCACACACACACACACACACAGACATCACTTCAAAAATGTTTGATTCGCGATCAGGGATGCTTGAAACGTGCTCTCCCGTCGAAAACTCGAATTCGAATTTTCGACCCCGTCACAATACTTTCCTTATACATTATGTATATAAGGAAAGTAATAAAACAAAATAAAAGTGACGATAAATAAATATAAAATAAAATAAAGAAATGAAAAATAAAATAAATAAATAAAATGAATGATTAAAAATAAGCAAATAAATGATAAGCAAAATAAAAAATTATAAAAAAAATAAGAAAAAAATAAGGAAACTTGCCCCTATGCACCACTGTCACACCCCTGTACCATATGCACACACAACACACATCAAACTTTTCCCATTCAAATTATGCGAAAGGGGTGAAGTTGTACATCTATATATGACAAGTAACAGAGTTACTCACTATTTTTTATATGTTTAATAATAAATTTAAATATCTAGCTCTACTTAAAGACCAGAGTTACAATAAATAAATGTTCTTTTGGATTCAAAACTTTTGGATCTTTTGCATTTAGAACCATCAAAATTCCAAAAAAATCTCTTTTTTTGAGGAGAAAAACACCCTAAAGCATTCAGAATCTCGTATATATAGCTTCAATAGGATTTGTGAAAACTGGCATCGAAATTTAAGTCGCCATTTTTTCGCACTACTCTAGAAGTAATGCAACCATGTAGTTTTTATAAAAGATTTGCGAAATAATTTCTTTCAGTCCGCGAGCTACAAGCCTAAACTTATTTTCTCCTTTTCAGTTTAAATAGGAAGTTTTATATTTTCGCAGCTTTTCAACGTGTTTTATTTCCATTTCGTGTGTAATAAAAATGAAAAATTGTTTTAACCATTGAAACGAAATCTATATGTATAAGATTGAAAACCTGTTTGCGTATTTTATTTGTGTCATCACGCGAGAACGGCCGCATTGAGTTTCAGGAAATTTCAATGGGTAACTTTGGTATGGTCTAACTTTAAATTAATTTCTAAATTCGTCTGTCCTTCTGTCTATTTATCTTCATGACCTCCCGACCGTGACCCCATCGTTATATAACCCTCCAAACAAATGGCACCGAATTGTTATTTGGTCTCCAAACTAATGTAACTTAATCGTTTTTTGAGCCTACCTACAATAAATGCAATTCAAAATCTGATAACACGATCCGATCGTTGTTTCTGCTCCTATGTCTAAAATTATGGAAGCCTTATAAGTTAACGAAATAAAAAAAATCTGATATGGGCAGCACATGACTTTACTTATGTAATGCAATGAATTTACTACTTTTACAGTTACAAAAATGTTATTGTTACAGTAGATACTTATATTCTTTCCAAGATATTGAATTTTCTTCAATTAGTCGTCATTTTCATTGATGTAGCGTCATTTTTATCCATTTGGCGAGATTTTCGTTATTTTGGCAACATTTAAAAAGTCGCCAAGTTGGCGACATTCCGCCAAATTCGTCGCTAAAATCTCGCCAAGCGTTATAGATGGAGAAATAAGTTATTCTTATAGCAGATAAATGATTACTGGCTTTCAAATACAAAACTATTACTCAAAGTATCTTTTCTAATGAATGGAACGAGCTAGAACCACGAGAATGATGTCACTAAATTTATTGCATGATATTACATATGAAAAGTGAACACGTTTCTCAACAGTTAATATTTTTTTTATTATACTTGATATTTTGATAAATTTATTTGAAAAATGTGCAATTTCTCGAGAACGGTTGATGCTAGTGTCCTACAGTTTGTGTCAATCGTTTCTTAAGGAAAAATTACATACGAAATGTCTATTTGCGTAACTTTATTAATGGTTTTGATTTTTTGATGATTTTTTCAAAATTTCACTCCAAAATTTAAGAGTGTTCTGAATATTCGATTGCGTTTAAAAACAATAGGCTTCCAGTATTCACGGATTGTGATTTTTGTACCAAATTTCTTTCGAATCGCTCCATTCGTTCGTGAGATATCGTCTCCACAGACTCCGTGACACACACACACACACAGACATCACCTCAAAAATGTTCGGTTCGTGATCAAGTATGCTTGAAACGTGCTGTCCTGTCGAAAACTCGAATTCGAATTTTCGACCCCGTCACAATACTTTCCTTATACATTATGGATATAAGGAAAGTAATAAAGATTTTAATCTTAAGACAATATCAAATGAATGAAAATTTGTTTCTTTTATTTGAGTTTTTTTATCGTTTGTCATTATAATTACTATATACAGTTTGTCCCGCTTAAATGCATACACTTGGTTCTACTTTATGCGAGTAAACGGGATATACAATTGAAAGGGAGTACACAGAATAATATTATTATTACCCCCTATTGATTATATACTATATGGATAATGAATATAAAATAATCTACATATAATAATTGTCACATGTCCGTCTATCTGTATTTTACGCTTTTTTCTGCACTTCCCAAATAGATAGACTTGCAATCTGGTACATGGGTTTAATCATTTGATCGTCGTCGCCTTCTGGAAAAATCGGATTTTTCGAAAATGTACTGTAGAAAGGATACTTCACACCAAAACGTTCGAAAAGTGAAACGGTAGAAAAAAAAAGCATGCTTTGCAATGAGATAGAGAATTCAAATTTGGTGTATGGGCAAATCGTTAGCAGAAAAAAAAGCGTGCAATTTCAGATTTCTAATATTTGCTACTTTAGGGGGTGCCGCACACCAAAATATTCGATTTGACGAATAAATGAGAAACATCTCCTTTAAAATTTTATAGAGGCTTGAAATTTGGTGTATGGCTAATCATTTGATGAAAATACACAAAACGAGAAAAGTTTTTCAAAAATGTTCGTTTAAGGGGGTACTCAAGAGAAAAACGTTCGAAAGGTTAAATCATAATAAAAACATCCTTCGGAATGAGATAGGGACTTTAAGTTTGGTGTACGGGTAGATAGATCAAAAGAAAGAATGCGTGCAATATTAGTTTTCCAATACGTTCTACTTTAGGGGGTTCCGCACACCAAGATGTTCGATTTCATGAATAAATGAGAAACGTCTCTTTTAAAATGTGATAGAGGCTTAACATTTGGTATGTAGACTAATCATTTGATAATCCCCCCCCCCCCCCCCCGCCAAAAAAGAAATAGAGTTTTTCAAAAATGTTCGTTTAAGGAGGAGGTGCTCCACAGAAAAACGTTCGAAAAGTTAAATAATGAAAAATACATGCTTTTGGATGAGATAGAGACTTCAAATTTGATGTACTGGTAGATAATTCAAATAAAAAAATTTTGCAATTTAAGTTTTCTAATATCTTCTGCTTTAGGGAGTTCTGCACACCAAAGTGTTCGATTTTCGGAATAAATGAGAAACACCTCCTTTAAAATCTGATAGAGGCTCGATATTTGGTATATGGGTCAATAATCTGATAATAAAACCATTTCAAAAATGTTCAGTTAAGGAAGTGGGTAATACATACAAAAACGTTTAAAAGGTGAAATGATAGAAAAGGTGTGCTTCGCGATGGGGTAGAGATTTCACATTTCGTGTATGGGTAGATAATTCGAAAGAAAGAAAGTGTACAATTGGAGTTTTTCGATATTTGAATCTTTAGGGGGTGTCGTACACCAAAATGTTCGATTCGAGGAATAAATGAGAAAAGCAAATAATGGTCGGAGAAATGAGTTATTCTTGTAACAGATAGATGACTATTGCCGTTCAGATAAAAATGTATTACTCAAAGTATCTTTTCTCATGAATGGAGCGAGCTAGATCCACGACAATGATGTCACCAAATGTATCGCATGATATTACATATGAAAAGTGAACATGTTTCTCAAAGGTTAAATATCTTTTTAATTTAGGTTGTTTTTTTTGAAAAATTTATTTGAAAAATGTGCAATATTTTAACAAAGGTGCATGCTAACGTTCTAAAATTTATGCCAATCGTTCTCTAAGGAAAAATTACATAAGAAATGTCTATTTGCGTAACTTTATTAAAGGTTTTGGTTTTATGATGTTTTTTTCAAGATTTCACTCGAAAATAGTAACGTAAACAGCAAGGGACGCGTCCATTCCAAGAGCCTAAAATACGTCCATTTCAAGAGCCTAAAATACGTCCATTCCAAGAACTAAAAAACTTTTTATCAAAATGTTTTTTTAACTCTTTAGTGCACTTTATGTAAATTCTATAGCATTTGCATTTATTAAATTTTGTAAGAGCATGAAATATAGGATTGTGCATCTGGTGAATCTAAACATTTTTACTTTAATTTTCTTGGTATTTTGAAAAAGTGTATACGAGTTTGGAAATTATCAATAAAAGTCATATTTTTTTCTAAATTCGTATACACTTTTTTAACACATCAAGCAATTTATGTGAAAAACTTTAGCTTCGCTACATGCAGAATCATAACTGTTATGCTTTAGCAAAATTTCTTGAATGGTGATGCTATAGAACTTACATAAAGTATAGTATACCAAAGTAGAGAAAAAACACGTTTTGAGAAAACGTTTTTTTAACGAGAAACACTTTAAACAGTTTAAACTGTTACACTGTTACACACGTTTAAACTGTTATTTACATCTTTAATTAAGCTTAAAATTTTTATTTTTAATGAGATGAAAGGTACATAAATTATATATTTTTGCGATCACTATATTCTATTTTATTTTTCGAGCTACTGAACGATTTTTGGAGCAACTACATTGAAAACTTTTGAATGTTTATCACGTCTTGGTTACTTTTAATAAGATGTACGGTTTGGAAACAGAAAACACAGCCTAACAGAAAACAGACATCTCCTTTGAAATTGAAAAAGTATAAATTAATTTTTTTAAGCACACGTAATTTTAAAACAATTGCACGAATTGCGAATAATCAGCAACTTAACAATAAAAGTATAACCAGCTCAGTAAATAATATCCATGTCATATAACATTCAACAAAATGCATTTTTGAAATATATTTCGTTGCTCACCTTTTGATTAAAAGTGCATAATTAGAGGAATTTTTTATAAGCAATAAACCCAACACGCATCTATGTTTCATGACACCCCCCCCCCCCAAAAAAAAAAGAAAAAAAAAGATACGGTAATAAATCTGAAGCAGTTACAAAATGTAAAAATATTACACATTTAAGCTGTTTGAAATGAAAATACGTTACATTTTTACATATGTACGATACTCTGCTAATTAGTATTTCCCTAGTTTTAGATCTGAAGTATAAATGAGTGCTTTTCTCATTTCAGAGTAGCGTGAAAATGTTTTTAAATGTACATCAATATAGTTAAGGAATAAAGGGAATTCCCGTATTCTAAATGTAATGTTTTTAAGGAATACATGCAGGCGCTGTCAAAAAAGTATTCGAACATTAATGGTAGGCTTAATTATGGTATGCTTATAAGTTGAAAGAAATATTCATTTAAAAGTTCTTGTCTCTTTTCTAAAATTATATATACAATAAATATATTTTTCAATCTTTTTTTAGAAATATCAAAATTTTATCAGGGTTTATTTATATTTTATATTGCACTTATACGTAGTTCTTATGAAACACCTGAAATATCCCAATAGAGTTGTAAAGAAAGGTCCGTGGCTATATACGTAAGGTCTATGCATAATGAAGCAACCATACTCGATCGAATAAAAGTGATTAAAGTGCCCCTAGTGAACAATTTAAAAAGTTAGGATAACGAACTCGGCAACAAAGCGATATAAAGAAAAAGTAAATTATAAAGTTCTAGAGCATTATCTAATGTACATCTAATGTCTTGGTTCCTTTTAATAAGATGTACGGTTTGGAAACAGAAAACACAGCCTAACAGAAAACAGACATCTCCACACTGTTGTTGCTGTTATTGAGACTCAGACCGTCCGACCTACCAGAAAAGTGTAAGGTAACGGTTTGGACGGCCGGGAAGAGGCACCCGATTTAGACCGGAACCCTGTGGGGGAGGCATCCACAGTACCCTCCTTCCCCTACCACCAACCTCTCGAAAGTACTTACAGATCCACATGTTTAACGTGATCGTACTCCGCGTGAACACGACGGCAGTTTTGGCAGCGGAGGGAATCGAACCCCGGACTACCGCGTGCAATTCCTTCGCGCTAACCACTGGGGTACCGCGATCCAATGAGTACACTGTCGAAAGCCCAGAACGACCGACTCATCCGAGGACGTGAGCAGCAAGATGGTCGTCCGGCAATGAGTACACTGTAAAACATTTTAAAGTATGTTACTGAAAGTTTCAGGGGAATTAGATGTCCGTAATAGGGAGTAAGATTCCTGATAGTTATGATAATATATATATATATATATATATATATATATATATATATATACAAAACTAACGCTTCGAAAGATGATAATTAGCTGAATATTTCAGAAATAAAGCTGAAATTTTCATGGACGCCTGTAATTGCGGCTTTTCTGATAGTTTGACGAAATGATTAGCAAAGTAGCTGAAAAAAATGAGAAGGGCCTGCAGAAGGTATTAGTTACAGTGTAGGAATCGGCGCGAAAAAGAAGCGAATCGCGAAAATGGAAGACAATGGATATCTATCGCTTGTCAAAGTACGAGGTAATATTCTTAGTAGACAAACAGTACACTAGATTTCTGTTCATGCAAGTGTTGTTTACTGTATCATTCCTGAATAAAGCAGCCATTCAGAAATAGCTGTATTGTGTGAAATAAGTGCTTTCTGTAACAGTTTTATTGTCAATTCTTATTCAGTAGACTAGTGGTTCCTGTGGTGATACAAAGAAACATTTAATTGGAGTTTATTCTTTTATAAATGTTTATTTTGTGGATTTAATTATTAATCTTAATTAATAGTGGTCGTTAATCGTAACATCCGTACATTGCTATCGTGACCGCAAAGCCCACCATTACCTCTTTGCATGAGTTCTTTAACATATTAATTAATTCAAAATACTACACATTAAAATCCATATTTTAACTTTTAAAATAAATTATTATTTATTCACACATCTATTATTGTTATAATTAAAATTACATCAATTTTACTAAAGGCTTAACCGTGTAAGACTAGGTCTTTTGAGTCTTATTCCAAAGATCAAAAATTGACCTAATATATATGAAAACTGGTGCATACCTCTGTGTTTCGGGTGTGTAGCTCAGCATGGCTGTAACTTCTGTCTTGCTCTGACATTTGGCGTCAGACTTCGACATTTTTATGACATTTTCACTACTCAAAAACAACGATTCTTAACAACAGTGCTCGAATCATGACGACCTCTCTCTCTCGCTTTTTGGATAATTCTTCTTCCATATAATAGCCTCGTTCACATGGCAGCCGGTATTTTCCGGCCATGAAACATTGGGGTGACGAAGGGGGTATTTTCCGGGAGCCATTCTAGACCCGTTCACATGTGCAACCCCCATTACTCCCGCTTAAAGGGCTAGGACCAATTTTTCTTAAATACTTTTGCCATTCATTTTTGATGAACAATATATATTACTTTCCTTATATACATAATGTATAAGGAAAGTATTGTGACGGGGTCGAAAATTCGAATTCGAGTTTTCGACGGGAGAGCACGTTTCAAGCATCCCTGATCACGAATCAAACATTTTTGGAGTGATGTCTGTGTGTGTGTGTGTGTGTGTGTGTGTGTGAAAGTATGTGTGTATGTGTGTGTGTCAGTGAGTCTGTGGAGACGATAACAGACGAACGAATGGACCGATTCGAACCAAATTTGGTACAAAAATCACAATCCGTAAACACTGGAAGCCTATTGTTTTTATACGTAATCGAATGTTCAGAACCTCCCTAAATTTTCGAATGAAATTTTGAAAAAATCGTCAAAAAATCAAAACCGCTAATAAAGTTACGCAAATAGACATTTCTTATGTAATTTTTCATTAAAAAACGATTGGCATAAATTTTAGAAGGCTAACATGAACCGTTCTCGAGATATTGTACATTTTTCAAAAAAATTATGAAAAAGTCACATAAAAAAAATTCCTATTGAGAAACATGTTCACTTTTCATATGTAATACCATGCGATAAATTGAGTGACATCATTCTCGTGGATCTAGCTCTTTCCATTCATGAAAAAATATACTTTGAATAATACTTTTGTATTTGAACGCCAATAGTCATTTATCTGCTGTAAGAATAACTTTTTTCTTAGTGCATAACTCTTGGCGAGATTTTGGCGACGAATTTGGCGAAATGTCGCCAACTTGGCGACTTTTTGAAATGTTGCCAAATTAACGTAAATCTCGTCAAATGGATAAAAATGACGCTAAATCAATGAAAATGACAACTAATTGTCGAAAATTCAATATCTTGGAAAGAATATTAGTATCTACTATAAGAAAAACCTATTTTTTTACTGTAAAAGTAGTAAATTCATTACATTATATAAGGAAAGTCATGTGTTGCCCACATCAGATTTTTTTTTAATTGCTTTTTTAAAAAGAAGCTTATTTTTTTTTAATTCATTATTTCATGTTGCTATTTTATCTATTTAACATGACAAATGTACGGAAATGAGAAACAGATTAACTATTATATTATTGTTTTTGAAATATCTTTATGTATAAATTAAACTTGGATCTTTATAAACTAAACATCAAATCATAAATATGCCAAAATTAAATTTAATGTATTTTTAAAACTATAAATATATGCTTATTTTAATATATATATATGTATATATATATATATATATATATATATATATATATATATATATATATATATATATATATATATATATATATATATATATATATATATATATATATATATATGTGTGTGTGTATATATATATATATGTATATATATATATATATGTATATGTGTATATATATATATATGTATATATATATATATATGTATATATGTATATATATATATATATATATATATATATATATATATATATATATATATATATATAGGTATATATATATATACATATATATATATATATATATATATATATATATATATATATATATATATATAAATTATATATAATTATTTATTAATTATATAAATAAATAAAAATGAAAAATAATAAACTAAGTCAAAAACATTAGAAAAATCAAAAATCGGAAAATAAGATGCATTAACATTAATGTTTTGAATTTTATTTTCGCAAAAAAATGTAACTTTTGTCAGTATTGAAACTACATTTTGAGCGCCCTTATATGATGTATAGTGGCATTCTCGTTTATCCAGTTTTCCTCTGAATTACTTGTTTAGTAAGAATTTTCGTCTTTTATTCATATTCATATTCAGGATTGCATATTTGGGAAGTTAATATTCTGAATTGCTTGTCCGGTTTCCAGCTTAGACTCACTGGACGGGTCTGGGAGTATTACCGTGAACGTTCGTACTGCCTCCCTGGTAGAATTTCGACTTGTTCATTCCGGTGCTTCTAGATTAAGCTGTTGAGGTTGATCACGATACACGTGGTGGAAGAAGAAGGGTTCATGCCGCATGGTAATACAATTTTCTTAATGTATCCTATTTTCATTTTTTCAATTTTTGTTGCCTGTAGTCTGAGTTTAAGCATTTATAGTGATGTGCTATTGCTTAATCTGAAACAGGCATTTGTTTGGGTTAATTAGAATTAAATACTCAGACCTGAAGATGAATTTAGTTCTGATTAATCATCGAATTTGGGACGGTGCTGTTCTTTTCTCTTATCGGCATTGTGGCCGTGAATTTGCTTCTATGGTGATGTTAATATTACTTGAATTGTTTTTTTATATATATTTTTTTTATTTTATTTTTACATAATTCTTATTATTACATATTTCAAATATATATATATGTATAAATATATATATATGTATATGTATATATATATGTATATATGTATATATGTTTATATATATATATATATATATATATATATATATATATATATATATATATATATATATGTATATATATATATATATATGTATATATGTATAAATATATATATATATATATGTATATATATATATATATGTATATATATATGTATATATGTATATATATATATATATGTATATATATATATATATATATATATATATATATATATATATATATGTATATATATATATATATATATATATATAAATAATAAAACGGTTTGAAGGTCCAATGAAAGAAAAGTGAGAAGATGAAAAGTTTTATTCCATGAAACTGTTTAAAGAATTCATTCTTAAAAAGTCAAAAAAGAAAGTTTTTCTCATTTAATCTTCGTTTATAAGTTAAATTATGATGTATAAACTTGAATTAGGGGAAAAAGTATAACAGCATTTTAAGAAACTTTATTCAAGACAAATGAATATAGGATGTTGACATAGAGAAAAAAAAATGCATATTTATACCGAATACATTTTAACTATTATAAAATCGGTATAACTCTTTTTTTTATTAAAAACACTATTGCATGACCCAGATACAAAAGTATCACCATTAATACCGCAGTTAAAAGTAATGTTTTTAATATAGCAGTATAAAAATACTTATGATTGACATGTTTCATTGATATGTAAAATAGGTGGTCCTCAAAGTAATCCAAAAAATAAAATTAATAAAATAAAATCGACTTCATATACAGTATCTAAAATATATAAAAATAATTTATATTTCTGATATTAGCAATCATGGAGTTTTCTTTCTTTTTTTTTTGGAGGGGAGGGATATTAGCATTTTGTAAGCTAATTTACACAGTTTAGTTTATTGCAAAATGTATGTCAAGTTAATTTTAAATGCCTTAAGCATTTTACTTTGTTATTAATATATCCTAATCATAAAACGCAATTCTTTACTAATCATAATATTGACATTATAATCACATCATCTCAAGTTATGGGACATTTCGGTTTGATATGTAAAAACCTTAGAATACAAAACTAAAATAATCAAACTTGAAATATAATGCATAAAAAATTTATTTACAATAATTAACAACATATATTCATTTAAATATAAACACATTATACTTCTTTTTAACAATATAAAATAAATGAGTCTTAAGATAGTTTTATATAAGGAGAACGTATATTATATAAATCTAAGAAAATATTTTTATCATTTATTAAAAACTACTTAGATAAATCCAGAAAATTTGCCCAAGAAATAAAACATTATATTTTAAACTTGCTGCTTCAAAGAAAAATCAGCTGGCTTACATCACTTTTAACTGACACTCGAATGCATATGTTTTGTAATTAAGAAACAAAAATTTTTATAAAAATTATCTTGATATCGAAGAACAAATATTTGTAATTCATGAGATAACAGTTAGCTCAAATAAACAAAATGTATATACCCGCATCAATTTTTTTTAGTAGGATTCTCCGTACATTAAATTCTGAGGTATAATAAAGATCAATCCGTTTAATTCGTAAAGAAGTCCGTGTAATGAATGCAAAATAATATCTATAAAATGCTATAAAGTCATCATAATTTCACAATCTTCAGATAGAATTTGTACACGAGGTATCTCATGCGGCATGTTTCTCAAATCCCCAATCTACCCCCTTCGTTCCCTCAAATAAGAAAGAACAAAATTCTACCTCCTTTCAACCCTCTATCAAACCGGTAATTTGCCGGCTTGGACATGGGAACTCTGACTGAAGTACGATCACGTTAAACATGCGGGTCCGTAAGTCCTTCCTAGAGGCTGGTGGTAGGGGAAGGAGGGTACGGTCCCTGTGGATGTCTCCTCCACTGGGTTCCGGTCTAAATTGGGTGGCACTTCTCGGCCGTCCAAACGGTTACCTTACACCTTTCTTGTAGGTGGGACGGTCTGGGTCTCAACAACAGCAACGGGGAAAATGCGGCCGTAATACCGGCTTTAAATGAGAACGGGACTAATCACAACACTCTCTCATCGTTTTTGGATAATCGTTGTATATGTTTGTTGCCTTTTTTTCCTTTTTGCCACATTATTTGGCCTGGGGTTCAGATACGCCCACCTTGCTCTCATTGGTTGCTTCTCAGTGCAATGTCGCATCTTTACATCATTGACTCTTTCAGTTTCCAATGAAGCTTGGTTTAAGTCTTGTATCTAGAAGATTTTTACCCCAGCCACACCTACAATTTGTGTGACATATATTTATTGGGGTCATGACTTTCCGGGCCAAGACTGTCATAAAACTGTGCCTAAAAGTCTGCACTTTGTTTCGTCGTAAACATCAAAACTGCATAAATTGCCTCCTGGTCTCAGAGTTCCCAAACATTTCCCCCTTTTTTAGAAAAAATTTGACCGCGGAGCATGTGACTCTATTTGATTTTTAATATGTGTACTTTGGGTTGGTCCTATATATACGTTAGTAATAAACAGTAGATACAGAACATAAGCTCTTTATTTAAATTGCAAAATATTGTAGTTAACGAGAAGAATGGGAATGTTTAGTTTTGCATAGTTTGGCGATGCCCAATTTCAGTGTTCATAACTGCTTGCGAATGCCAGGTTCAGCGTCGAGGCGGCTGCTGTACTAGGATTTAGTTACTGTATTTGGCTCCCGCACTTGGATTTAGTTACTGTACTTGGCTCCTGCACTTGGATTTAGTTACTATACTTGGCTCCTGCACTTGGATTTAGTTATTATACTTGGCTCCTGCACTTAATTTCAGTTGATGCACTTGGCAAGGTTCTTTAATATAAGGTTGGGTACTCACCGATGAAAATGTTGTCAGCTTGACGACATAGGAATTACGATTTGTCATTCGTGATGACACGGTCCAAAGTACGCTTCGAGAGGAGTTGCCAAACACAAAATATTTTCCCATTATTGCAGTTAAAAATTGTTTGTTAATTTTGATGTGTTAATAACCAGGCGTAAACAACTTATGCAAATATTTCAAATTGTGCTATGCACACAGAATCCAGTGACGTCCAAGGAAATTTACTGATATCGGTGAAGGAAGATGACAGTCGTAGTTAGCAAGTTCAGTTCCTCTTGAGAGCCCGAAAACAAAATGAAAGCGTCCCTAATTCCCATGTCGTCATATGCGCAGAGCAAAGTAAAAATAATAATTTCTGACATGCCACATGGCAGATAATTACCCCATAGTACTTGTTTCTGTACTGTGGTTCACCCCCTGGTTTCTGTACTTGGTTTTAATTACTCTTGCATAGGTAAAAAATCAAGATTCCCAAGATTCACACAAATAAGTGGTAATAAATGGCAAAAATTACTTTCGCTTTTTCGACCAATGGTTTAAATTCGTTTTTTAAACTCAACCAAAATTCTGAACAAGGTTTATTTTGGAAGGCAATTTTCAAAGTGACGTAATGTCTATGGTGCATTTTCATTCAATCGCAGGTTAGTTTTAAAGTAACGGCAAATGAATTTATCGTCCAGTCATGCTCTTTCAGCGTGACTTCCCGGTCTATTGGAAAATATTTCTCAAAGGAATCGCTCAGGAATCGTAAAAGCTCAAGAATATCACCCATACGTTTTCTGGTGCCTCCAACTTTTTCATAAGTGAAAAATACTCAAGGCTGCGACCCTTAATAGATTCTGTCTGGAACTGTAGTTTTCTTTTGATTGAGCACAATGTGGTGCTGCGTCAAAACGATAAAAGCCTTACTTTGCAGACAGAGATTCATATCATTTATATTGACAAAAGTATCTGACAAATACGAAAGTTCGCATCAGAACTACTTTTCATCTATCATTATGTGTTTACCATCAGGCATTTCACAAGAAGAAAATTTACTAGAATATAAATAAAAAATAATAAAAATGTAAATTTAATTATTTCCTGATTTAATCACCAGATGTTTTGGAACAGAAGTCGGCGACCTAGCAATTTTACGCTTCGCGCGATAAACAATTTTTAATGGAACGCGAAGTGAAATTAAAGCAACAACAGAAATCGGAATAAAGTTATTAAAATTAAAATTTCCCTGCGATACGTGGTAAAAACCTTTATAAAACTAATGAAAAAACGCTAGTTTTGAAACTTTGAACAAAATTCGAGGAGTAAAATAAACATTGGAAATTTGAGTGAGTAGATAATGGCATGCTTAAAAAGTCTGCAGTATTATTTTGGCATAAAACCCATAAAAGGTGGCCAACACCTGTTTTAGAATATATGTACCCACATTTATAATAGATTAAATATTCAGACTCTTATTGTTTGTTATAAAAACTACGTAAGAGAACTCTTAAATGCAATTTGTAAATAATTTTATCAATGCTATATTTTATTAGTTACACTTTTACTTTCCTTATATACATAATGTATAAGGAAAGTATTGTGACGGGGGCGAAAATTCGAATTCGAGTTTTCGACGGGAGAGCATGTTTCAAGCATCCCTGATCACGAATCAAACATTTTTAAAGTGATGTCTGTGTGTGTGTGTGTGTGTGTGTGTGTGTCAGTGAGTCTGTGGAGACGGTAACTGACGAACGAATGGACCGATACGAACGAAATTTGGTACAAAAATCACAATTTGTAAACACTGGAAGCCTATTGCTTCTATACGTAATCGAATGTTCAGAACCCCCCCTAAATTTTCGAATAAAATTTGGAAAAAATCGTCAAAAAATCAAAACCACTAATAAAGTTACGCAAATAGACATTTCTTATGTAATTTTTCATTAGAAAGCGATTGACATAAATTTTAGAACGCTAACATGAACCGTTCTCGAGATATTGCACATTTAAAAAAAATATCAAAAAGTCATACAAAATGAAAAAAAAAATTTCCTATTGAGAAACATGTTCACTTTTCATATGTAATACCATGCGATAAATTAGATGACATCATTCTCGTGGATCTAGCTCGTTCCATTCATGGGAAAAGATACTTTGAGTAATACTTTTGTATTTGAACCCCAATAGTCATTTATCTGCTGTAAGAACAACTTATTTCTTCGTTCATAACGCTTGGCGAGATTTTGGCGACGAATTTGGCGGAATGTCGCCAACTTGGCGACTTTTTAAATGTTGCCAAATTAACGAAAATCTCGCCAAATGGATAAAAATGACGTCTAATTATCGAAAATTCAATATCTTGGAAAAAATATTAGTATCTACTATAAAAAAACCATTTTTTTACTGTAAAAGTAGTAAATTCATTACATTATATAAGGAAAGTCATGTGTTGCCCACATCAGATTTTTTTCTTTAACTTCTTTTATTTTTTTTTATTTTGTAATTTGTTTCACTTTTCCCAAATTTAAGAGATACATCATCTGTTGCCTCACCTTTACTACACCCATGAATGTGATGCTAAGTGAGTAGTTTCCATTTACCCTTAACCTTGATTCAGAAGTTTTGAAATTTTTTTCTTCTTCGATAATACTGTGATTTTTTAATGATTTCATAATGCTATAATATTACAATAATGTGAGAATCATAATGAAATGAAAATATTTACTTAAAAAGTATTACCATTCATTTACTTTTTATTGGAGAATTGAACAAGTGTCCTTTTAATTCCAATGCTTTGCGGAGCCTCTTGCTATACAGCGGTTTGGGAAACACTGCATTAGATAATGCTTTACAACTTTAATACGTATTTTTTGTCTATCTCGCTTTGTTACCGAGTTTGTTATCCTAACTTTTCAAGTTTTTCACAAGGAGAGCTGTAATCATCTTTATTCGATTGGACATTGCAATAGTTTAAAAATTATATCTGTATATACTTGTTTCGCATACAAGAATTGTAGTTTATAATTTTATGGACTTATCGCTTCCACAGACTTAGAGATATATACACTAACATATACTGGGTGTATATAAACTGATGGCCAGAACTGCAAGGGGTTATAGAACTCACCAAAGCAAACAACTTTCACAATACAATGTGGGGTCGGTAAGCAACCGGCAAGTTGCGAGACGGCAATTTCTCTGGGAGTGGATGAAACGTCGCGTCAAAATAGAGTTAAGTGAAGACGAATACAGTGAAGACGAATAATGGAAGTTTATTGACAAAATGTTTAAAACAAATGCTCAAATGAATGACCACCAACTGCGAGACAGGCGTCACAGCGGCGACAGAGTGAATCGCTTACACTCTGGAATATTCCTAGCATTTCACGGATGTCTGCAGCTGCGACGCTAATTCGGGCGACAAGGTCCTTTGAGGACTCGATGGGCATCTCGTAAACGGCGCTTTCTAGCTGTGCCCAGAGGGAAAATCCAGGCAGGACAGATCGGGAGATCTGGTAGTCCACGCGACGGAATCACCACGGCCAATCCATCTGATCGGAAAGGCAATGTCCAGGTAGTTTCGTACAATCCTGGTGTAATGTGTTGGCGCTCCGTCGTGCTGGAACCACATAATCACTTGATGATTTGCTGGTACAACACGTAGTAAATCTGGCAGCACCTGCTGGAGGAAGGTGAGGTACTTCTGTTCGTCTAGGCGATCTGGTAACAGATACTGGCCAATTAATTGGTCGTGGATAATAACTGCCCACACATTCACGGAGAACCTTTGCTGGTGGCATCTAGAACGTGTATCATGCGGATTTACTATGTTCTCCATTTTGACGAAACGCTTCATCCACTCCAGAGAAAGAGCCCTCTCCCGGCTGCTTTCCGACCCCATATTGTATTGTGGAAGTTGTTTGTTTTGGTGAGTTCTATAACCCCTTACATTTCTGACCATCAGTTTATGTACACCCTGTATATGCACACATACTAACATGCACAAACATTCCCATTATTCTCTGTTTGCATGAACCAAATTTCGTTGGAAACGCTCCACCCATTCGTGAGACATCGAATCCACACATCCACGCATTCACACACATTCATAGAGACATCACCTCAAAAACGTTCGAATCAAGTTCAGAGAGGCTTAAACCGTATTATTCCGTCGAAATCTCGAATTCGAATTTTCGACCCCGTGACAATGCTTCCCTATATTATAGGAAACCGAATATGATTCATCCATTGTTCGACTCATATTAATTTCATAATCAAGATATATAATTTTCGTGAAACGTATCAGAAAAAAAATTGCGATACAACACGTTTACATATTCCGGACCCAACTGTTTCCCATTTCCTCACCAAATTACACCTGTGAATAGAGACAATCAATAAAATGAGTTTATATGATTGATATTCTCGATGGAAATAAATGGATTTTGAGAGAAGTCGCGTCGAAGGTAGAAATTGTGACTTCTGTACACAATATCCGGTGCATAGTAATAAAATAGCTATGTGATGAATTCCTTGTGTGTTTATTCCTCAAGAATCTGGGATTTATATGTCATTGCTCGGCTTATTCTTAAAAGTTCTTTCAAAGATATATTTTCTATTCCTGTTTGCAAGATAGAAGGTTATTTCTTTAATTGGGTATCGATTTTAACAATAGATCTGATACATAAAAGTGGAAATTTCCAAATATAAATTCACATTTTCTAAGTAATATACTCTAGTAATGGGTGTGAAAATTTCTAGCTGTTAAAAATTTTATGTACCAGTTATTTCCCGAAGAATGTCCAAAATGAATGAGAAATGAACTTCTGATCGTAAAATTAAAGTCAAATCGCTCTATATAAAAACAAGAAACATCATTCATGCATATAGAATTAATTATGAAACACTTTCCAACTTCAATGCAATTTTATTTAAACATCTCTAAAATGCGGTACATTTCTTGGTAATATTTTAAAAATTATCACAATACTACATTAATTTATTATATTTGAAAACTTCATTGAAAGCAAATGAACTTTATTCAAATGACGCCATCTAAATATAAATCGCCTCTATATAAAAGCAGCATTTCATTCATAACATTTTTCCATTTCTTTCATTCATCACAATACTATAATAATTTATTGTATTTAAAAAATTTAAACCATGGAGGTACAAGTAATTTAACTCTTTGCTTAAAACTTCCTCTTAAAAATCGTCTGGTTCTCCGTAAAATCAATGAATGTTTCATTCATATCAGCTATATTGCGAACTCCATGAGCTATATAATTTTGCGCTAAAGAAATGCAGCAATTCTTATGCAACTCATGCTGCATCTTTTGGTGTTTACATTCTCCATAAGTGAAAATTAGGCTTCGTTGTAAAAATAATCAAAGTTTGATGATCATTTAAACTCAAATATATTGTAATTGCGTCGCTTCAGTATGTAGATGCACAGAATTTAAGCAAAAATTAAGCGGTTTTACGTCGGATACAACACTCAATATGAATTAAAAAGAACTTTAAAAATCACGATTTTGACACAAGATGGATACCATACTTTATTTTGAAGTGGGCCACGTGATCTTTTCAGATACAGGTCACGTGATCTCTTCATGTTGTTGTAGCATATGGCTTTATTGGAATCTAATCCATACAAATAGAGATCTCATCATATACAAAAGAAAAATATCAAGAACAAACAAAGCAGCAAACAGAGGAACACAGAGAACACTATCAATGCGAAAGAAGAGTCCAAGGAAGCACACGGCGAAGAGGGGGTTGCCATTCTTTATCATTCCATAAGATTCCTAGAATCCCAATAAAGTTTAATAACATCTCCCTGGCGCATCCCTATCCAGTCCTGGACACCCAAGAAGACGTTCTGAGTTCATTCTGCCAACATTACATATTGGGCAAATGTTCGTGGAGAGAAAACCTATTCTATGTGATCTCTTCATATAAAGGGTGTGATTACTATTTCAATTTTAATTTAGAAACTACTGAATATATTTTGCTGGCATTTTTTTTATATATATATATTTTATGAGATAATTTGAATATTTCCAAAAACTTTCGAAGCAATTTGTGAATTTTAAATTCACTTAAAAAGTGTTTGAAAAAATGTTGACAATCATATGGCTTTTAGCTTATTATGATAAACAAACAGAACGTTTCGCAACCATTGTTGTCATGAACATCAGGATTTCATTGTTATATTGCGCAACAATTTGATATTCCATTGTTGTAAATATCTCTATACTGAAAGCGTAACACGTATTATGAAACAATATTACGAACAAGCAGCAAAACCTGCAGTTATGAAATTTTGACGTTACTTCCTAATACAGTAAGCTATCGTTCTTAATAGCAGGCGGCACGAAAGGATTCGCTATGTAGGCTCAGCTAGCACCAAGAAGTAGAAGAAAAAAAAGCCTCCCAACTCATAAAGCGGTATTCGGAGTTAGCTAGCGTAACAATTTAGGGGCTGAGCTTGATGAAATTGCTCGTAAAGTTAGGAGAGTTGGTGAACGCCAGCTAATAATGAGACGAAGCCCCCACGGGACATCCCGCATGCGGCTAGCTGCGATTAATGGGTGGTAGTCAATGGAGGGCGGAATCCAGGGGTTTTGTGAGCTTCAGCAAGTATGGGACACGTACGCGATCGTAATTAAATTAGCTCCGAATTAAAAGAGATTGCAAAGCGATCTCTAAGGCTGGTGAATGTCAGTTAACAAAGGAAAGCAAAACCTACAGTTATGAAATTTTGCCGTTTCTTTCTAATATAGTACGCTATCGTTTTCAATTGCAGGCGACAAGTTAGGATTCGCGATGCAGGCTCAACGAGCGCTAGGAAGTAGATGACGAAGCCTCCCAACTTACGAAGCAATATTCGGAGTTGGCGAGCGTATCGATTTGGAGGCTGAGCTTGGTCACATTGTTCGAGAAGTTAAGTGAGTTGGTAAGCTTTAGCTAATAATGAATCGAAGCCCCCACGGGGATATCACGCTTACAGCGATCTGTGATTTATAAATGGCAGTCAATGGACAGCGGAGTCCCTGGGTTTTGCAAGCTTTGGCGAGCAGAGGACACGTAAGCGATCGTGTACGCCGTCCGAATTGAAAGAACTCGCAAAGCGTGGGCTAGGGCTGGTGAATGTCAGTTAACAAAGGACGATCCCTAACGGATACATCACGCTTGCGTAGCAGGCGGCACGAAACTGCTCGCGAAGCGAGCTTAGTGAGCGTCAGCGAGTAGGAAGCGAATCCTCCAGACTCGCTCATCCAGTTACTGGGATGAATGAGCGGCAGCCAATGGAGGGCGGAACCGCAGGGTTTTGCGAGCGTTAGTGAGCGTTAGTGAGCGTCAGTGAGTGTCAGGGATTAGAATGAGAAGCCTCCAGACTCGTTAATCGAGTTTCGGGTTTAATTAGGGGTAGCCAATGAAAGGAGGAGCTCCGGGATTCTGCGATCGTCAGCGAGCATGGGTGGTCGTATGCGCCGTCCAGATTGGAAGAGGTAGCGAAGCGAGTTCTAAGGCTTGTGAAAGTCAGGACGGTACACATTTGCGTATTACGCCTGAGTAGCAGGCGGCACGAAAGTGCTAGCGAAGCAAACTCAGCGAGAGTTGGAACGTAAAAGGCGACGCCTCCCGATTCGCGAGGCGAGTTATGGGGGTTGGCGAGCATATCTAGCAGGAGAAGGAGCCCCTAGTATAAAAAATAATTAGTAATCAGAGGATAATTTAGTTGCACTCCTTGTACTGGTTTTGCATAGTAAAAAGGCTGTGTGCGTGTGTCTGTTCTGTAGCGAAAAATATGAGCGTCGTAAGGGTACATGACTGAATGGTTGCATGATTTCGAAATTATTAATATGATATTGAACGGAATTAGAAGGATGGGATTTTTTTTAACGCAAATTCGTTTTAAATCCGCAATATGAATTTTAATGTGTGTTGAGTCACATAAATTGATTTCGAGTAGGGTAATTGATTGCGAGTTATATTTTTATATACTTCTTTGCGCATGCAAGAATTGAAATTTATAATGTTATGTATTTATCGCGTCCACAGACCTTTACGGACATACACACTAAAGTATATATATATATACAATAATATACACAAGGAGTTCCAATATTCACTGATTGTTATATTTGAACCAAATTTCGTTCGAAACGCTTCGCACCCGCGCACGCACGCAAACGCACACATGCACGCAGGCAAACGCACACATGCACGCACGCAAACGCACACATGTACGCACGCAAACGCACACATGCACGCACGCAAACGCACACATGCACGCACGCACACGCACACGCACACGCACACACACACACATACATAGAGACACCACCTAAAACCACCTAAAAGAGACACCCTAGAAACGTTTAAGCCATCGGCCCTACCATGCTGAAACCACCGGTTCTCGTTAGATCACCGAAGTCAAGCAGCATCGGGAGCGGTTAGTACTTGGGTGGGTGACCACCTGGGAACACTGCGTGCTGTTGGCACATTTCGGCCGCGGTAGCCCGGTGGTTAGCGCGCTGAATTTGCACTCTGCCACAACTGCCGCTGTGTTCATGCGGAGTACGATCACGTTAAACATGTGGGTCCGAAAGTCCTTCCGAGAGGTTGGTGGTAGAGAAAGGAGGGTACGGTCCCTGTAGATGCCTCCCCCCACTGGGTTCCGTTCTAAATTGGGTGGTACTTCCCGGCCGTCCAAACGGTTACCTTACACCTTTCTAGGTAGGTCGGACGGTCTGGGTCTCAACAACAACAACCCTAGCAACGTTTGAATCGAGTTCAGGAATGCTTTTAAACCTTGTTTTTTCGTCGAAAACGCGAGATCGAATTTTCGATCCCATCACAATACTTCCCTATATAATAGTGAAACTAACATGATACTTACATTGCTCGACTCATATTAATTTTATAATCAAGATATTAATTGTTTAATCAAGACATACAATTTTTTTATAACGTATCAGAAAAAATATTGCGATTATGTAACAACATGTTTACATATTCCCAACCCAACTGCTTCTCATTTCCTCACCTAATTGCACCTATGAATAGAGACAATCAATAACTTTACGTGATATTCTCGATGGAAATAAATGGATTTTGAGAGAAGTCGAGTCGAAAGTAGAAATTGCTACTTCTGTACACAATATCCGGTGCATAGTAATAAAGCTATGTGAAGAATTAATTCCTTTAAGTTTATCCTTTCGGGAATCTCGGATTTATATGTTATTGCTCGGATTATTCTCAAAAGTTCCTTCAAAGATATATTTATTATTCCTGTTTGCGAGATAAAAGTTTATTTCTTCGATTGGGTATGAATTAATATATCAATTTTAAAAATGAGTCTAATACATTAAAGGGGAAATTTCCAAACAAAAGTGCGTATTTTATAATTTATATGCTAAATTAATGATAATAAAAATTATGAAAATTTCTACGTGCTAAAAGATTTATATATCAAGTGTTTCGTACAGAATGTTAGACAGGAATAAAAAAAATCTGATGTGGGCACCATATGACTTTCCTTATATAATGTAATGAATTTACAACTTTTACAGTAAAAAAAATAGGTTTTTCTCTTATAGTAGATACTACTATTCTTTCCAAGATATTGAATTTTCGACAATTAGTCGTCATTTCCTTTGATTTAGCGTCATTTTTATCCATTTGGAGAGACTTACGTTCATTTGGCAACATTTCAAAAAGTCGCCAAGATGGCGACATTCCGCCAAATTCGTCGCCAAAATATCGCTAAGCGTTATGGACGAAGAAATAAGTTATTCTTACAGCAGATAAATGACTATTGGCGTTCAAATAAAAAAGTATTACTCAAATATCTTTTTTCATAAATGGAACGATCTAGATCCACGAGAATGATGTCACCCAATTTATCGCATGGTATTACATATGAAAAGTGAACATATTTCTCAATAGAAAATATTTTTTTTTATTTTATACGACTTTTTGATAATTTTTTTTAAAAATGTGCAATATCTCGAGAACGGTTCATGTTAGCGTTCTAAAATTTATGTCAATCGTTTTCTAATGAAAAATTACATAAGAAATGGCTATTTGCGTAACTTTATTAGCGGTTTTGATTTTTTGGCGATTTTTTCAAAATTCCATTCGAAAATTTAGTGGGGTTCTGAACATTCGATTGCGTATAAAAACAATAAGCTTCCAGTGTTTAAGGATTTTGATATTTGTACCAAATTTTGTTCGAATCGATCCATTCGTTCGTCAGTTATCGTTTCCACAGTCTCACTGACACAAACACACACACACATACTTTCACACACACACACACACACACACACACACACACGCACAGACACACGCACAGACACACAGACATCACTTCAAAAATGTTTGATTCGTGATCAGGGATGCTTGAAACGTGCTCTCCCGTCGAAAACTCGAATTCGAATTTTCGACCCCGTCACAATACTTTCCTTATACATTATGTATATAAGGAAAGTAATAAAGTGTTAATCGTAGAAATAATATGAAATTTACTAATATAATAATACTAATATATATTACTAATATATATATAAACACCTTGATTTATCTGTCTATCTATTTATCTCTGAGTAACGCTGCTACAAAATGTTGCAAAACGTGTTTCAATCACGAATAGACATTTCATGAACGCTGCAGCTTTACGAGCTTGTGACATCAGGTACTGAAAGTGAGTCCATGATGTGTGCGGCCCTTTCCCTACATAATGCAATGACTATACTTTCACAGCAAAAAACTACAGGGAATCATGCAGCTTTATGAGCGTATGACGTCAAATACTGAAAGTGAATCCATGATGTGGGCAGCCCGTTCCCTACATAATGCAATAACTATATTTCCTTCACAGCAAAAAATTTAGATGTAACCAGAGAGCTTTACGTAGCGTATGACATCAGATACTGAAAGTGAGACCATGAGGTTATTTTATTAACACTTTACAACAAAGTTCAAAAGTGTTTATGACATTGTTCATTCTGTCTGTCTGTCTGTCTGTCTGTTCGTTAGCACGATAACTGCCGTATAAATGACTTAATGAAAATGAAATTTTAGTATGTTGTTCAGCCGGTCTGTAGGACCTATGGGAATATAAATGAATAATATCACCCAATTCGTTTTGGATTGAACCCGGGTGGAATAAATGAAATACATTGAGCCCTATGGGAATTAATTTTTCAGACATTTTTTAAGCGGATTTAAAATCCACAAATTACTTCGAAAATTTTAGGTAATATTCATATTGTTTCATAAAATTTATAAAAAAAAAATTCAGCGAAATATATTCAGTAGTTTTTAGAATAAAATTTAAAATCATAATAACACCTCTTATATGAAGCGATCACGTGACCATGATATGAAAAGATCACGTGACCTACTTCGAAATGTTATATGGCATCCATCTTGTCTCAAAATCGTGATTTTTAAAGTTCTTTTTAATTTATATTAAGTGTTGTAACCGTCCTAAAACCACTTTATTTTTGCCTAAATTCTGTGCATCTACATACTGAAACAACGCAATAACAATATATTTGAGTTTAAATGCTCATCCAAATTTGATTATTTCTACAACGAAGCGCATTTTTCACCTATGTAAAATGTAAACAGCAAAATATGTAGAATGAGTTGTATTAGAATTGCTGTATTTCTTTAACACAAAATTATTTAGTTCATGGAGTCTGCATAGCTGATATGAATGAAATATTCATTGATTTTACAAAGAGCAGAACGATTTTTTTCGATGAAGTTTTACGCATAGAGTTTAATTACTTGTCGCTCCATGGTCTTAATTTTTAAATAAAATAAATTATTATAGTATTGTGATGAATGGCATGAATAGGAAATTATTTATGAATGAAATGCTGCTTTTATTGAGAGAGCCAGGCGTGTTATTTTTTCTATGTCGATATTTGAATGAATTTCAGTTGTTTTCGATGAAGTTTTCAAATATAATAAATTATAGTAGTGTTATGATAATTATAAAATTATTACCGAGGAATGTATCGCATTTTAGAGATGTTTAAACCAGGCAATTTATATTTCAATGCCGTCGTTCGAATGAAGTTCATTTTTTTCGATGAATGTTTAAGTTTTCAAATATAATAAATTAATGTAGTATTGTGATAAGTTTTAAAATATTACCGAGGAATGCATTGCATTTTAGACATGTTTAAATAAATTTGCATTGAAGTTGGAAAGTGTTTCATAATCAATGATTTAAGCATGATTGATCTCTCTTGTTTCTTATCATTTTATAAGTTTTTATTTGAGATATAGGACTCAGCTCTGTAAATAAACTCAACAAAAGTATGAAACTTTCTTGCGTGTTTTTTGTTTATAACTTGTAGGTCAGAATTCCCTCGGGTCTGACTAGTATGTAAAATAATCAGCATTAAGAGGAGAATTGAGTTGAACTGATCGTACATAGTAAAAGAAGATGTGTGTGTGTGCAGGGGGAGGGGTGTCAGTAACTGAAAATTTAAGCATCGTACGGCCATGAAATTTGATACAGAGGTATTTAAGGACAGGGAAAGGTGCACCTCCGCGTTATTGTTTTGTACGATTTTTTTACGACAGAAAATATTATCAAATAGTTTCCATCCTCGCAAGGTCGAAATAATATAAGAACGTTCTATCCACCAATGTTTGAGTCGCATCCGCAAGACATAGACATAATATTTATTTTTTTAAATACATGGAAATCTGCATTTTTTAGGTTATCTGATATATATATATATATATATATATATATATATATATATATATATATATATATATATAAAACAGTGTTATCCATTCTTTCAAAGTTTTCGATAATCGTGGTCACATCTCGGTCAGTTTCTAAACTCTTGGGTTTATCTCTCCGAAAGTATGTACTGCTACTTCCACTTCCTCTGGTCTGGATTATTCCCACGTGGTATTAAGCGAGGTGAGCGTTCAGACTGTAGCATGTGGTGGACTCATTTGAAGATTATTCACGGTGGCGACCTTTCGACATGTGAGTTGCTCTTTTTTGCAAGTTCGTATATTTGTGCGCTATATTTTTCATGTTCATGTCTATGTGGTATTTTATATTTCATGTTTATGTGGTATTTTATGTTTTATAATTGAATTTTATCCTATTTGGTTTTTTTCTGTTATTCTCGTTATTCCGTTGTTGGGCACATATTGCATAATATTTTAACCACGTGTTTTCATGCAATCATAGAAATAACGGATTTTTGTATGTCGGATGTACCACATAGTAAAACAACGGATTTTACTATGTGGTATTTTATATTTCATGTTTATGTGGTATTTTATGTTTTATAATTGAATTTTATCCTATTTGGTTTTTTTCTGTTATTCTCGTTATTCCGTTGTTGGGCACAGATTGCATAATATTTTAACCACGTGTTTTTATGCAATCATAGAAACAACGGATTTTAGTATGTCTGTCTAGAATGTGCCCCTGAAGACGTTTCTGGCAGATATACTATTCTTTAATATATTTTCCTTGTCCTGGCCTCTCCGTGCTCTACTTTTCCGGCCCTTCCTCGTTGCTTTTTGCTACTCACTACACGCTTTTATATTGCTCGCGGTTTGATACTGTGGTTACTAATTCACACTCTTGCACTTTAGTATTTGTTATTTTAATTTATATACATATATATATATATGAAGTATAAAAATCATTAAAATTTGAAAAAAGAAGGAAGGCTTAGCGAGAAGCTTACTTAATGGCGGTAAGGGGTTGTGACCTTACACCCAGTTGTCAACATGCATGTGATAAATGCCGCGGCATTGCACTCCTGGACGCCAGCCCTGGCTGAAGCCAACCTCCGGAGTGACAATAACAATCATCACAAGACCGTTGAAAAAGAAAAGTCCAAAGTTCAATGACATGCATGTTGACAACTGGGGTGTAAGGTCACAACCCCTTACCGCCATTAAGTAAGCTTCTCGCTAAGCCTTTCTTCTTTTTTCAAATTTTAATGCTTTTTATACTTTTTACATTTATATCGTGTATAGTATTTGTAGCTGCTTTGCGCATAAATGTTATAGCACTTCAATATCTTTAATAACTTCCAATTTCCATCTTATATATTAAAGTTATATATATATATATATATATATATCAGATAAAACGAAGTGAAAACGATTATACAACGGAATTCATTTCTTTAAGTGTTGGCGCAAAGCGGAACATGCACAAAAAGTATCATATAAGATTCAAATGAACGAGGGATACAACCAAATGCATAGCAAAAATGGTAGAGGGGGATTGCGAGCCCTCTTTCCCGGTTAGAAGCGTGCCCGGGCAACACTCCCGGAACCATTGCCATGCAGTTGCTCTTCTTCCGGAGATGTTGCACAAAAAAAGGTGCAAAGCAAACCATCAAGAAGCGACTACAATTGCAAGAGAAAGGAATGGAATGTAATCCGTATCAAGTGCATGCTGACGCTTAAATCAGAAATCAGTATCAATGTGCACCAGGGTGCGCTGTCCACGCATGCGTAAAGTCCCTCTAAGAACTTAAGAGACATAGCGGATTTTTACCATACACCTTAAGTATGCATTTTCTTCCTTTGCTGTATTGAAAATTGAGTTACAATAATATTTCTGGAAGCTTTCAGGTTAATTTCGTTTTATTGCTTCTTTCATGATATTTCTGTTATGAATGATGCAATCAGTCTTGAAAGTATTAATACGTTGATACGTTGATTTCTCTTTAGGTAATTTCGAATTAACGAAAATCTCGCCAAATGGTTAAAAATGACGCTAAATCAATGAAAATGACGACTAATTGAAGAAAATTCAATATCTTCGAAAGAATATAAGTATCGTAAGACATGGCAGGCTAACAGAGACCCTACTCTTAAAAGGGAGCTTAATAGACTCACGTGTAAAGTCAGTGAAAAAATTGTGGCAGAAAAGCAGCAACAGTATAAAGAATTAATCGAATGCCTTAGCCAGGAAGACGTATCGCTGTGGCAATTCGCTAAAAGACTCAGAAAACCTCAAATTAAACTCCCGCCACTAATAGATGGCGCTAATATCGCGTACTCAGACGAAGGAAAGGCAGAGGCACTTGCTAGGCATTACGAAAAGCAATTTGAACCAAACCACGATCTAATGTGTCAGGACACCCTAAGAATGGTTAGGCAAACTCTAAACAATATCAGGAACTCCCCGGTCACGGCTGAGATTAACCCAGCCACCCCGCAAGAGATAGTAGAGATTATCAAAAATCTTAAAAACCGTAAAAGCCCAGGGCACGACAAAATCAGGAATATCGCGGTAAAAAACCTACCCTTAAATATAATATTTTACTTGACCATCTTAATAAACAAAATACTAGAACTAAATTATTTCCCCAAAGAATGGAAGAAAGCGATAATTATAACGATCCATAAACCTGGTGAGGATGCCTCAATTCCAGCCAACTACAGACCAATCAGTTTGTTACCGACACTTAGTAAAATTACTGAGAAAATAATTCTTAAGAGACTGAACACGCACCTTAGTGATAATGACATTATCATTCCGGAGCAGTTTGGATTTCGGCCAAAGCACTCCACCACTCATCAATTGCTGAGAATGGTAGAGTACATTTCTTCTGGTTTTAATAATAAGACACCCACAGCTGCGATTTTTCTTGACATCCTAAAAGCCTTTGATAAAGTGTGGCACTGTGGATTAGCTTACAAATTGATCACTCTAAAAGTCCCTGACCCACTTGTCAAACTTTTAATTTCATACTTAACTAACAGACACTTTCAAGTCAGAGTAAAAAATAACTTATCTACACCCAAGCTCATTAAAAGTAGTGTACCGCAAGGATCCATCCTGGGCCCGACACTCTTTAACATATATCTAAATGACATTCCCAGGACCCCAGACACGGAGCTGGCACTCTATGCAGACGACAGCGCGATACTTGCAAAACACCCTTACGTCTCAGTAATGCACCACTTAGACATACTCCAAACATGGCTGAAAAAATGGCGAATAAAATGAAACTCCAATAAATGTCATTGAATTTATTTCTCTAGAAAACGTAAACCTCCGCCTCCTCTTTACATAAACAACCTTGCCCTAAAAGCGGAAAAATCTACTAAATACCTAGGTGTAACGATAGACTCCCACCTAACTTGGAAACTGCACGTAACGAACATAATCAAAAAAGCGTATATAACCATACGAGCCTTATACCCAATGATAGGAAACGGAAATCTAAGTTATCAAAATAAACTCCTAATTTATAAATCGGTCATCCGCCCGGGAATGCTGTATGCAGCAACCGTATGGGGATATGCCTGTAAAACTACCATAGACTTATTAGAGACAAGACAAAACAAAACCCTCAGGATTATAAGGAAAGCCCCTAGATACTTAAGAAACTCGGTAATTAGGAAAGACTTCAAAATAAAAACTGTTAGAGCCCAAATTAAAAAGCTAGCGCTTAAATTCTGCAAAAATCTGCCATCTGTCCCAAATGAACTATTATTTAATCTGCATGACTATGATCATCGCAAGGCTAAATCTCGTAAGAGACCCCGTTCGGTACTTAATTTTGATATTCGGTACTAGGAACGTCCCACCTTAATCAGTTGATATTAAATAAAACTCGCGATCTTTGCTTTTCTACAAAATGTCTTAAATCCTAAACTGCTAAAATGCTAGGTTACCCTCAGATCTGCATCAACCCCCCAAACTGCTTAAACTCTAAATGTGCAACAAACTGCCACACTAGGAGCTAGGTCAAATAATAAAAACATTAAATCAAAAACCTCGAACCTCCAACTATGGACCAATGATATAATGTCACAGTATGAAGATAAGAACCACACCTAGAGATTGGAGATAAAAGGCGCTTCGCGCCTGGTGCTCTGTTCTGGACGAAACTCTATTCAGAATATAAGTATCTACTATAAGAATAACATTTTTTTAACTGTAAAAGTAATAAATTCATTGCATTATATAAGGAAAGTCATGTGTTGCCCACACACAAATGAGATTTTTTAGAATAGTATAGAGAAGCTTTTGTTTTTGCTCAAATTTTCGAATTCGAGAGTTTGATGACAATATATGTTTTATGACCATCTAATTGAAGCCAATATATGTTTTAAGGCCATTTTTGGAGTATGTCTGTTTGTATGTATGGTATGTCTGTGGTCGATTTCTGAAGTACATGATTGCGGCCACATATATTAATGGATTTTTACGAATCCAGCTTTGATCCAGACAAAATTATTTTTTTATAATTATTACACTCCATTATTTTATTCTATCTGTTTGCACATATATGCCGGGTTATATGACATATCGCAATCGCGGAATAAAGGATTAGGGGACTGTTAGATAAATACACGTACGAAGCAGGATATGGTGTTGTGATTTCTTAGGCACTTAAGATGAATCACTTACAATGAGAAAACTTGAGCTTGAAAACAACGGGAAAGGATGGTTTATTTTCCTAATGTGCGTTTAGATAAAATATATGCTCAAAAATGAAATTATTACTTTCCTTATATACATAATGTATAAGGAAAGTTTTGTGACGGGGTTGAAAATGCGAATTCGAGTTTTCGATGGGAGAGCACGTTTCAAGCATCCCTAATAACGAATTGAACATTTCTGAGGTGAAGCGTGTGTGTGTGCGTGAAACTATGTGTTTGTGTGTGTGTGTGTGTGTGTGTGAAAGTGTGTTTGTGTGTGTGTGTGTTTCAGTGAGTCTGTGGAGACGATATCTCACGAATGAATAGAGCAATTCGAATGAAATTTGGTACAAAAATTACAATCCGTGAATACTGAAAGCCTCTTGTTTTTAAACACAATCGAATGTTCAGACCCCCTCCCTAAATTTTTGAATGAAATTTTGAAAAAATCATCAAAAAAATCAAAACCTTTAATAAAGTTACTCAAATAGACATTTCTTATGTAATTTTTCCATAGAAAACGATTAACATAAACTTTAAAACGTTAGCTTGAACCGTTCTCGAGATATTGCACATTTTCCAAATAAATGTATCAAAAAATCCCACAAACTAAAAAAAATATTAACTGTTGAGAAACATGTTCACTTTTCATATGTAATATCATGCGATAAATTGGGTAACATCATTCTCGTGGATCTAACTCATTCCATTCACGAGAAAAGATACTTTGAGTAATACTTTTATATTTGAACACCAATAGTCATTTATCTGCTGTAAGAATAACTTATTTCTCCGTCCATAACGCTTGGTGAGATTTTGGCGACGAATTTGGCGAAATTTCGCCACCATGGCGATTTTTTAAATGTTGTTAAATTAACGAAAATCTAGCCAAATGGACAAAAATGACGCTACATCAATGAAAATGACGACTCATTGAAGAAAATTCAATATCTTGGAAAGAATATAACTATCTACTATAAGAATAACATTTTTTTAACTGTAAAAGTAGTAAATTCATTGCATTATATAAAGAAAGTCATGTGTTGTCCACATTAGATTTTTTGAAAAAGGAAAACGTAACACAAATTAGGCATAAACCAACAAATATATAAAACTTTTTGTTAGTAAATATCTGGAGTAAAAGACTGCACTCGATTTTCTCATGGTGTTATTTTCTCGAATACCTATGGGCCATCCGTTCCTGCTTGCCAAACACGGTGAGAATTCGTCAAAAGGTAGGCTAGAACTAACCAAACGTCTACTCCACCGACTGATACCTGCGCCTTGACGTGGTAGTGGAACTTGAGTGGTCCAATGATCCTAAGAGCTATGCCGGCGGTAGCTTTTGCTACTGGTAGGGTCTCCCATGCCGGACAGGTCTAAGGTGAGGTTCACACCAAAACGAGGTATCCTGGTCCTCCAGGTTGGGGGTTGGGAGTAAGGCATACTGCCTCGCCCTGTAAAATCCTCAGGGGTCCACTTCTTTTGTGGATACGGGTGTTGCAATCCCAAGATACCTAAGCGATCTTTTCCTCCTAGCTGCAGATTGCATCAATGCTGAGCCCCCTAGTAAGCATCACTTCTGCTTTATGGGCCTTAGTACCACCCTTCGGCCTCTGCCGTAAGGTATACCGTTTTGGGCTCGGGAACGGGACCATGTGGTTGTGTTGTGAAATAGGCAAAGCGGCGTGGATCTGTAGTATTGCTTTTAAGAAACGTTTGTAGTAAACGGTTCCAGAGGCTGAGTCCCTTGGTTGCGTTGGTTGGATGGTGGGGAGTGTTTCATATCGAGAAATCCCCCTTGGATCCTTGTTGATCTCTGGGCCCTGTGCACCTGGTGCACGTTATGGCCCGCTCCTCATCTTCCAGCTTTGCGATTGACTCCGGCGGTTACACTTTTCACGTTAGAAAAGTGTGGGGAGACGGGGCCTAGCGGGGGCTCTGATCAAACTGGAAGTAATCCGTGGCTTTTCTCATTAGTGGATACAGCATGGATATTCTAGATGTTCCATTTCCTAGCTCTCCATGCTGCCATAGAGAAAGTGTTGAAGGATTACACTTTCGTGTGATTCCCAATCAGCCATTGAGACATACCCTCTGGGGTTGAATCTTGGTAAAAAGGAGGAAAACTGCAGTCTGGCTGTGAAAGGAAGTGGAGTCGCGAGCCTTGATGACCGACACACTGAAACCATGACGGCTGAGACGCAGGAAGTACTCACAAAAGCACAGAGGCGCAGGAGGAGACGCATTCCTAGGCAGCTAGACCAGAAATTTGTTAAAGCTGGTGATGTCAAAGAGAAGGTCGGAGGCACCAAACGACTTAGGTCGGATAGAGCCACACCCTCTCCAAGAGATCTGGTCAATAAAAAGAGATCAAGGACTGACATCCAACCTGGATCATATGGTCAGGCAGTCCAGGTTATAAAAATGGCAGTCATTAAAGATTCCTTCCCTTCAAGTAAGCTGAGCAAGGCAGAGGTTGACATCATCCAGATGGAGATTCTCGGTAAAATAGATGAGATACCCACTGGTGAGCAACTTCCGAAGATCCATGGTTCTGGTTTATATTCTGGAGCCTTGGTGCTTCAGTGCAATGATGCAACTACTATGGAATGGATTAAGAAAACCTTCCACAATAACAGACAGGTTTTAGGAGAGGTACTCAAAGTCTTGAGTGCCAATGATCTACCTAAACCTGTCAAGGTGGCCTTCAAGACCAGAGATGTTTACACTAAAGAGCCGAGCGTTTTGCTGAAACGGCTGAACCGTTTCAACCCGGAGTTGAAGTCTGAGGAGTGGCGTATTCTGCAAAACTTTGTGGAACCCCTCTCCGTAAGATGTATCTTCGAGGTGGACTCGGAGGCTGCGGATGCGATTCCCAGAGATGACTTTGGTGCTCACACCGGTTTGGACCGTGGAGTCTTCAAGATTCTTCGGGACCCAAACGAAAGGCCCAAAAGGAAGATGGAGATGGAGGTACAGCCAGAAGATCAGGCAACCTCCTCTCATGTGAGTATCACTAATGTTGATACTATGATACCTAAGCTTGTTGAACTGGAAATTGCTTCCAGCTCTGATAGCATGCTGTATGCTAATCCACTGCTTTCTGATGACGATCTGGAAAGACGCATGCAGGATTTTGAGAATGACGTGCCTGACACTGATCATTCTCATGATGCTAGGAAGGCCACTCCCTCCTAGTTTTTTGCTGCCCTTGTTTCTTTCCTTTTTATGGGCTGTCTTAATGTTGTGCAAATCAACCTGCACCATAGTCGTTCTGCCTCTGCTATTCTTGGCAAGAGGTTGATGGATGGTAGGGCTGACATTGCTCTAATTCAGGAACCCTGGACCTGCAATAATAAAATTTTGGGTCTTGGTATCAAGGGCTACAATGTCTTTTATGATACATCTTGTATCAAACCAAGAGCTTGTATTGTTGTTAGTAACAAACGCAATGCTCTTCACCTTGTGGAATTCCTTGATGGTGATAATGTTGCCATCAGAGTGAACTTCAAAACTAATGAGCATTTAGATGAATTCATCTTTGCTTCTGCTTATCTTCCTTATGAAGAAAGAGAAACTTTTACCAATGTCACTACTAGTCTCATTGAGTACTGTAGTAAGGGTGAAAGACTGATCATTTGCTGTGATGCTAATGCCCACCATACTGTGTGGGGCAGTAGTAACTGTAATAGTCTTGGCGATGATCTCTTGGAGCACATTGTCCGCTCCAACCTTTTTATTCTCAACAAGGGCTACACGCCCACTTTTGTTACAATAAATCGACGTGAAGTCATCGACTTGAGTATATGTAACAATATTACATATGACTGTGTTTTAAACTGGACTGTTTCAGATGATATATCTTTGTCTGATCATCGTTTAATCACCTTTTCTGTTAAAGGTCTTACAAAATTGACTATGGCAGCAAGTAGGAACCCCAAACGTACCAACTGGGTTTCTTACAGAGAAGATCTTCTTTCAAAGCTTGCAGATCATTCTGGTAAGTACTCTTCTACAGCTGAAATAGATTTGGCCGTTGATCACGCGCAACGATCCATTATCTTTTCATAGTACCAGAATTGTAAGGCTACTAAAGCTGTCTCCCCAAGGTTAGTTCCTTGGTTGTCAAAAGAGCTCAGCTGCTTATGTAGAAAATGCAGAAAGCTCTTTCATAGAGCCAAAAAGAGTGGTGAATGGCAGGTCTACAAATCTGCTCTAACTACCTAGAATAAGGCAATCAGAGACTCCAAGAGGAACTCCAGGAGAAACTACTGCGACGGCATCAAAGACGTTTCTGCTACTGCAAAAATGGTCAAGCTCATGTCAAAAGACAGAAATTGCAACCTAAATACTGTTTGGTTACCTAATGGTGGCTATTCTGGGACTGGGGAAGAGACCCTGGATGAAATGTTCAGGGTTTATTTTCCGGTTTCTGAATCTAATTGCCACAGCACCACTCCTGCTGCTCACCTCACTTTTGCTTGTAACAGCAGTAAGTGGAGCATTGCTAAGAGTGTGACCACTTTGGATATGGTTAATTGGGCTTAGATCTCTTTTAAACTCTATAAAACTCCAGGGATTAATGGCATCATTACCATCCTTCTTCAGGAGGGAATTAAGGTGCTTGCTCCCATTCTCTGCAGAATCTACAGAACTTGTATTGCCTTTGGTCATGTACCTTCTGCCTGGAGGCATACAAGGGTAATCTTTATTCCAAAGATTGGTAAGGATAATTATTATGAGGCCAAATCCTTCAGGCCTATTAGCCTTACGTCTTTTCTTTTAAAGACTATTGAAAAGCTCATTGACAGGTATATCAGGGAAGTGACTCTGGCTTCTATGCCTCTGTCTAACTCTCAGCATGCCTATCAATCGGGTAAATCTACGGATACTGCTCTCTACAGTCTCTCCTTTATTCTGGAGAGAAACTTTAATGCCAAGGAAATTGTTCTAGCCACTTTTCTTGACATTGAGGGTGCTTTTGATAAAGTTCCTATTGACACTATCCTACATGCTCTTGATAGGAAGGGTGTTGACATGACGATCACTTGTTGGATCAAGAACCTATTATCTAATAGGTATATCTGTGCATCTTTGCTTGGTGACAACAAGACTGTGCATGCTCTGGCAGACTGTCCACAGGGAGGCGTACTTTCACCAATTCTCTGGTGTTTAGTTGTAGATTCTCTTCTGGACAACTTAACTAGTTCCGGTGTATCCTGTGTTGGATATGCTGACGATGTTGTCATCATTGCCAGAGGCAAATTTGGTAACACTTCTCTGATATGATGTCCACCGCTCTTAGGGGTGTTGAGACATGGTGCAAAAATGCTGGACTTTCTGTAAATCCGCAGAAAACAACCAGGGTTGCGTTCACAAAAAAAACGCATTCTTAACCTTAGAGACATTCGCGTCTTTGGTCAGAAGCTCATGTGCTCCAAGGAGGTAAAATTCTTAGTAATCTTTTTTGACATGGGTCTCAACTGGAGGAGACACCTGGAATACTGCATAACTAAAGCCAAAAGAATCTTCTGGTCTTGTAGAAATGCTATTGGGAGAACCTGGGATCTGAATCCCAAGGCTATCCATTGGATTTACTCTATGGTAATTTGTCCCATCATCTCCTATGGCTCCATTATTTGGTGGTCTAGAGTCAGATGTGAAACTGCTAAATTGGATTTAATTAAGCTTCAAAGGATGGTATGTACTGCGATCTCTGGTTGCACGAAAACCACTCCCACTGCAACTCTTGAACTTTTGCTCGGATTGCACCCTCTCTACATGCACGTTGAAGCTGAGACTCCCATCTGCATGAACAGACTTAAATATCTGAAACACTGAAAGGACTATTCTAAATATTTATCTTCGTCTCAACATTAATGTTATAAATCATCCTTATTTCCATATGCCATCTGATGGTATACAGGTCCGATATACATTTGACAAGCCCTATGTAATTCAGGTCCCTTCACGGGATGACTGGAAGGGGACGCCCACCTACAATAAACAAAATTGTATTGTATGGTACACAGATGGCTCGAAGATTGGCACCAGTACTGGTGCTGGTGTTTGCTGATGGCGCTAACATGTCTTACCCTCCAGGCAGTCATGCTACTGTCTTTCAGGCTGAGGTCTATGCTATTCTAATGTGTTGTAGAATTTGCTATGACATAAATTATAGGAGCAACCAGATTCTTATCTGTTCTGATAGTCAAGCTGCTCTTATGGCCTTAGGAAAGTCTACTATGACGTCTTCCCTTGTCGGGGAGTGCTATAATGCACTGTGTAATATTGCAAGCAATAATAAAGTCATACTCTATTGGGTGCCTGGACATTCGGGCATTCCAGGAAATGAGCTGGCTGATGAATTGGCTAGGAAAGGCTCAAGTATTCCTTTTGTTGGTCCTGAGCCGGCTTTGGGTGTTCCCAATGAACTAACTAGAAGAACTGTCTATGACATCTTCAGAGAGCTTCAGTGCAAAAACTGGCGTAATACTAAGGGCCAAAGGCAGACGAAAATTCTCAACTGCAATTGCCCTAGCACACGTCGGAAGGAATTATTCAGGCTCAGTAGAACTGGCATCAGAAGGGCTGTCGGGCTCCTTACTGGACACTGCACCCTTAAAAGACACCTTAATATTATGGGTGTCACGAAAGATTCGCTTTGCAGAGGCTGCAAATACAGTGAAGAAACTGCCGTACACATTCTCTGTGAATGTGAGGTGTTCTCCGCCTATAGGTTCGAACACTTGGGTCGACATGTGATCGAGCCCTGGGAGTTGTATGACATCCCCTGTTTGCTTCGGCTACTGGTCTCTTTTCTTAGGGACCTTCACTTGTTGGGGAAGTACAATAGACCTCTGGTCGATGTGCTGGGCTCTTCCGGAGCCACCCACTTTCATGTCATTCATTCAACCAAACGTCTAAAAGAGTTTTCTGAGAAAATAAGTAATAGAATGCTCTGCGGAGTAGATACAGGTTAAAAAAGCAAGTTTTATCCATTTCCGTAAGAAAAATAAGCATTTAGTAAACTGCTCGTATAGAAGTTTACCACGTATAGCACTGTCATTTCCAGATTTGGGATTAGATCAGTGTACAACGGAATTTCGCAAATTGTACGAGTATCAATTTTCTAACTAGAATATCAATTTTCGGGTCTTATGATTATAAAATTAATTCCTTATACTAATACATTGTTTTTTAACACTTTACAACAAATTTGAAAAGTGTTTATGACTTTGTTCATTCTGTCTGTCTGTCTGTCTGATCTTTAGCACGATAACTGCCGTAAAAATGACTTAATCAAAATGAAATTTTAGTATGTTCTTCAGACGGTCTATGGGACCTATGGGAATATAAATGAATATTATCACCCTATTAGTTTTGAATTGAACCCGGGTTGAAAAAATGAAATACTTTGAACCCTATAGGACCTAATTTATCAAACATTTTTTAAGCGGATTTATAATTCACAAATTGCTTCGAAAATTTTAGGTAATATTGAAATTATTCCATAAAATATATAAAAAAAATTCAGCAAAATATATTCAGTAGTTTTTTAAATAAAAATTAAAATAATAATTACACCTCTTATATGAAGCAATCACGTGACCATGATATGAAAAAATCACGTGACCCACTTCAAAATGAAATATGCCATCCATCTTGTCTCAAAATCGTGATTTTTAAAGTTCTTTTTAATTCATATTGTGTGTTGTATCTGTCCTAAAACCACTTTATTTTTGCTTAAATTCTGTGCATCTACATACTGAAAAAATGCAATTACAATATATTTGAGTTTAAATGATCATCCAAATTTGATTATTTCTACAACGAAGCCTATTTTTCACTTATGTAAAATGTAAACAGCAAAATATGTAAAATTAAATGTATAAGAATTTCTGTATTTTTTTAACGCAAAATTATTTAGTTCATGGAGTCTGCATAGCTGATATGAATGAAATATTCATTGATTTTACAAAGAGAAGGGCGATTTTTACCGATGAAGTTTTAAGCATAGAGTTTAATTACTTGTAACTTCATGGTCTTAAGTTTTTAAATAAAATAAATTATTGTAGTATTGTGATGAATGAAATGAATGGGAAAATGCAAATGAATGAAATGCTGCTTTTATAGAGAGAGCCAGACGTCTTATATTTCGATGGCGTCATTTGAATAAATTTCAGTTGTTTTCGATGAAGTTTTCAATTTATATTTCAATGTCGTTACTTGAATGAAGTTCAAATTCAATGAAGGTTTAAGTTTTCAAATGTAATAAATTAATGTAATATTGGGATAAGTTTTAAAATATTAACGAGGAATATATTGCATTTTAGAGATGTTTAAATAAAATTGCATTGAAGTTGGAATGTGTTTCATAATCAATGCTTTAAGTATGATTGATCTTTCTTGTTTTTACTTCACTTTGGGTTACCCGGTCTATGCTTCAAGATTCTATGATCCTTGTTTTCGACATATTGATAAAAAATATAAAATTAAACCTTCCATAAAAATAGAATTATATAGACGATTTTTTTTTCAAAAATTCATTTAAAGAGAAGTATATCATGCTGCTTAACAGTGAAATACAATCAAATATATGTATAAAGCAGACGATTTTTATTCAATTTATGCAATTTAAATAGTAAAGAAATTGATAATAAATTTTATAAATTATGTTTGTGTTATATTTTCAATTGAGTTATATCAGTTAGTTGCTGCCTTAGGACATAAAATTACGGGAAAGAATCATATTTTCAAGTTCATTTCATCTATTTCAGTTTGGCTAATATTTTTTAAACTCATATATTTTCCATTGTGTTAAGCTTATGTTGTTGAGCTTGTCACATGAGAACGTCCGCGTTCTAGTGTGACAAGCTCCATGTAGTCTTTTACCCCCGGTACTCAGCGTCCCCAAAACGTACTGGAGACAACGCCCGTGTGTCACAGCCCTTAATTAATAATCTCAAAGAGTGACCCAGGAGGTTTTAATGCGAGACCTTTTTAACACTTTATCTACCGCTAGCCTAAAAATAGGCTTTTTGATGCCAATGCTTATCAACAGCGAGCGGAGTACTGTTTTTTGCAGTAACTTTTAAAGCGTAGATGTGCAGTTTCATTAGTGGATTCAAGACGACGTGAGTGTTGGACGTGTGTCCTTGCGGATATATATAAATAATTTTTAGTTTTCTTCATACAAAACCCTGACAAAATGAATCCTGATAATAAAAGCAAAGAAATTTTTCTAGACTCTTTATCAGACTGTTCTAATTGTTCTTTGAACAATGATAGCAGCGATTACAGTGACGATGGTGATATTATAGGGTGCACAAAACATTATCCGAGATTTCCTCTGCAATATCTGACACGATGAGAAAAACCGAGTATGTATTAGGCGAGAATCTGCACTCAAGTTAACCGGTCTTTTCCATGTAGGCAAATGAAACCGCAGCCGGTAGATTAAATGTTAATCGAAACATTTTCGAATAGCAATCGACCGGTTGTAAATAAAGTTGACACATACCTCTAGTATCTTTACACTGCCTCATTGATTTCTGGCTTGTTACTGGGATCTGGCACAATTTGTAAGTTGCGATACCAGCTGTATTTTCATCATCACCGTCTTTTGATACTTATGTAGCACATACAACTTATGTAGCACTTACGACTGCATTCGTGAAATCTCACATCTCAAACGTGGCATAGGTCGTCTGAGTTCTTTGTTCAATTAAAAATTACCTAAATGGTGCTAAATGGTCTCACAATTAGGTCTATAAATTTAAGGATTTTATGTTACTGCATGTAGAAAAACGTTCCGGAACGCGTTTTGTCTTTTCAAAGAAGTACTGGAACTTCGTTCCTGTCCGCATACACCACTGCTTGGTACGTCAGTATTTATAGATTAATCCATACTGTAATAAACTTCATAATTCTTCATTCCGACATGAGTGATGCAAGCAATTCAGTTCGAAGTGGTGAATTTCATTCCACACACAAAGAATAAATATATCACTATACTATCATACACAGCGTATGATCGATTGAGGAACTGATATATATGCCATTTCCGTTCATTCAAAAAAAACTTCTTGAATATAAAATATATTATTCCTTTTGAAGTACGAAAGAAATTCTATGAAGAATCCACTGAAATGTACAAAAATATCGAAATACGCCCCTGAAATGACGCTTTATCATTCTTCAGAAGAAAACCTAAAATCGATTGATTGTAGATCAGGTAATTATGTTAAAAGGTGAAGAGTCATTGATTTTTTTTTCTCCCGTTTGACTGAAGTGCTTATTATGCTGGAGGTGTTGGAAAAGTTATCAAGAAGATGTATGGATTCCAGATAATATCGCTGACAAAACAAATAAAGATTAGGTGTCTGATATGACGATTTGATGTTTCGTAAACAGAAATTTAACCACAACTTACCTATATGTCATATTTGGACGGCAATAAATGTCAGATTGTATAATTGTCCAAATCTGACATGTATTACCGTGATAGGGGTCTTATAAGTTAATTAAATGATGTAATTTAGGAAGGGTAGAAACTCAAATGGTTCATTGTCTCAAATATTGAAATTACTTCAAAGAGCAGTTGGATGCTAATGCAGTAAATACACGAGAGCTGTGAGGACCAAATCTAATTAAACGCTATCTGGCATTTAGATCCATAAAAGCTGTATATTCCTCCCGGAAACAGATGGAAGAAGCCTGTGTATGCGCATGGTGGTTTCGAAAGTCACTACTGCACCTCTAGCTAAAGTAGCTGTCATGTTCATGAGCAGTAGGCAGCATACTTGCGCATTCATTGCTAAATCCGAAATTAGAATTTTGTAGGCAAAATAATTTAGACCTTAGAAAACTTGACAGAATTCAATTCATAATATTGTCAACTGAAAAAGTCGTAGCAAGTAGAATATCAAGTTGATGGCACGTTTGGTTGAGGGCATTCGTAGTGTTCATCAGATGAGTGATGTTCATAATCATATCTTTCTTCCAACTTTTGTTATTGCCAGACACAATGCTATACGCATACGCAGTGTGTTACTCGTAAATTCTTCAGACTGTTACTTTGTGCATTCAGTGCAGGCCATCCAATATTCATCAGCATTTCTTTTCCCAAAGTTGTTGCCATCACCAGACATCTTGCTGTGCAGTCATTGCCGTAGCCAGAGATGAAATTCAAAGGGGGGGGAGGGAGGGGGGCTCAACAGTCTTCAAAAAGGGACGGACCAAAAACACAGTTAATCATTAGCATTTATTAACCATAATAGCTACTATTATATATTTCAATCCATATAAATTATTAATACATAATTGCGTGCATATAATAAACTATATAATTGCACAATAATAAGCTAAGAGTTGATTAGGAAAATCCATATAGCTACTGCACATCAATATTAATTTACATAAATTAAAGTTGATTTTAATATAAACATTAATTAGTAACAAAGCTGAAAATTAATCAAAGAACATTTCTGAAAGTTAATACAAATTAATGCTTGACATTAACTCTTAACTACTTATCAGTTGATTTTGACTCTACAATGTCTAACAGTGAACCCGCAATAACACAGAAGTATCCAAATACTATTGTCTTAACTTTCAAATATTTTTAAATTAAATATGTAAATAAATTGATCATCAGTATAACCACAAATTCAGCTAAATCAAAAAATCTTTAAAATAATGTGATTTATAAAAATATCACAGAAGATTTTTTTGCAAAATATGGTTGAAATATATGGTCGCCCTCCAAAATGCGCTGTAATTTCATGTACCCTTTGTGGGTAACCATTGTCCTCGTAGCCCAAGCACTAAAAAGTTAAGAGAACTGACTATCTCAAAATGTACGTCTATTTATATTAACATTCATCCGTTTCTTTCATAGTTTTTTGCATTTTCACGGACCCAAAGTAAAGACCCCTGTCCACGATGAAAGAAGTTGTATCAACAAATTGAATTGCCAACTTATTGTGCAAACTTGCATAGTGTAAAATGGAAGTTGGCAATACATTTTCTCGTGTATAACTTCTTGAACGAACCTTTACAATTGTAAAGATCATACAGTTTCTTGACTGTAACTGGCCAATTAGAACGCTCATTGCGCATGACGTCACGGGTCTCTTTTATATTTCTCCATCGACTTTTATTTTGCTTGTATATGAGTTGCATTTTTGATAACTTTATTCAAGTATTTTTTATTTACATTTTTAATTTTAATAATTTGCATTTAGTGTATTTCATTTTAGTTTTTCTTTAAAGACTGTTTTTTCTTTCTTTTTCTCCGAGATTCTACATATAGGGACTATATGTAGAATTCCATATTTCTATCTAATTTTACGTGAATATATCAAAATTAAATCTTTCAAATATTTTTCATTGAAATTTAACATCCAATTAGTATCATTGGCAATTAGTGTCGTAAGATAATTAAGTATTTATTAATAAAAATATTTAGTGTAAATGTTCAATTTGTTTCGTTTACAATACTCATACATTGATTACATATACTCATAGGTACACTTGTATTTTACTGTGAATGAATTAAAAATGAGAAATTTTTTCATAAAAATGTATGCAAAGTTTATTAAATTTTATTTGACAAATGCTTATTTTCATGAAATAATTTTCCTTATTATTTTTCAAAACTATTTCCAAAGCCACTAATGGTAGAAACTTCTTACTGACACTGATACGCAACGTCGTAAACGTTCATAAAACGTATTTTTAAATTAAACGTATAGTACTTAACACATAAAGAAAAAAACAGAAGCAACATATTTATAAAAACAAAGAAACGCATTTACAAATAATAACGAAGTAATCAAAAATATTAAAGCAACATGAAATAGTTTGAGGGCAAGCCAATTACGGATGAATAACAAGAAAATTGCATATTCAATAAGTTAAACCGTGTAAACAGATCAACTTCTTGGGCGTACAGAAAACAGTTCATTCAATAAATTGCCTCGTATAAATTGGAAGGTGTACGGAAAGAACTTGAACGGTCAATTTATTGATTCAACTTCTTAAACAGGGTGAGTCGGAATTGTTTTTACAAAAGCAGAGGGGTGATAGTACCCCACCAGACGAGCAATAATTACCATGGAACATAGAGTCGCATTGCACTCTGAGAGGCAGAAAAAAGGCACGTCGAACCGCGTCGAGCATGACGCAGTCAGCGCCTCGGACGTCATTGTGTACCTGCCTACGTAGTATCTCCTACGCCAGACCCGAACGCAGTTACCGTATGCAAATGTCCAGGGAGCAGAATCAGCATAACTGGCTCCTAGTAAGTTCCGGCCATAGCCAATCAGAGCACACGTTGCTCTTTAAAAACCGGCACAACTATAACGATGCAAGTTATTCCCACTGGAATTTTTCTTCTGGGGGCCACATGAAATCTTTAGTGTACGAGACGCCTGTGGACTCGGCAGAAGATTTCGTCGCGCGCATCGTTGTTGCCGCAGACCACATTAACACAACACCCGGAATCTTCGAGAAGGTGCGTCAATCATTCCTTCGCCGGTGTGAACGGTGCAACGACACGCGTGGTCGCCACTTTGAGCACTTGCTATGAGTCTGTTGCTGCACAATAAATCTGTTTGTGCTACGTTTGGCATCGTTCATTCGCTTTCCCAACACTGGTGTATGTGCAGGTTCGTATTCTAATTTCACTCATTTCTGCCACTCTGAGTGCAATGCGACCCTATGTTCCATGGTAATTATTGCTCATCTGGTGGGGTACTATTACCCTTCTGCTTTTGTAAAAACAATTCCGACTCACCCTGTATAGTGCACAGGGGCCTTAATACATCAAGAGTCGGCGACGGACAACAGTTGGGAAACATTTAGCAGATATCCACTGTGTTTTTATCTGTTACTTACATTGTAGGTATTTTTATATGTCAGGAAAATAATGAAATATTTACACGAACACAACCTGCTTCTACGGTTGTGTCTACATTTTTAACACATGAGTAGCATGACAGGAGCTCTACTACATACAGTGATCAACAGACGTAGCATGATAATGAAAACGATAAAACGATTTATACCACCAATCGGAGTGTTGCATATGGGCACGAATTTGCTTGCCTTGCTTTTAATTATGCGTGAGTCATAGTTTCACAACTTTTGCAAGAATAATAGGTGACCAAAAGGCACAAAACTGTTTAATATATCTCGGTGGTTTTAAGGTGACTAATGATGAAAAAATTATGCAACAAATATTATTGGTATCATTAATTAATATGAAATACAAAAATACGTACATAATTACAATGAATTCGGGGTGGGGGGGAGTGCAAGGCGAAATGAAAAAAATAGCTTTATTTTTTAGCTCTGCGACATTTTCAGGTGTAATTGCACGTAAGTCTGGCATTAGAGGGAAGAGAATGCATAGTCCATATCGACGAAAGCTTACAATTCCGTCACAGTATATTGATAAGAAAAACGTTGACTAGCTAATTCGAAGATCCGTGGTTCGACTCCCGTCTCGGATATCAAGATACTTTATAACAGTTTCAAAAATATATTTTCATGAATTAAAGCAAAAATGTTCAAATACAGAGATCGTCGAGTTGAGCTATCTTGCACCCCCCTCTCCTTGCAAGCGTAAAGGTCTTTCCGAAAATACACAATAAAATAAAAATTAAGTACAGCACAAAAGAATGTTTCTGATAAAGTATTTTTCAGTATGCATATTTTTAATGCATATTTTTTAATCGATTTTGCGTCAAAATCCTAAAAAATATTCAATACACTGCTCGTTATTCGCCTCTTCCTTCGTGATTAATTCAGTAGAAACCACTTTAGGTCAGCATTAATATTCTAAAGTGCCCTTTTACCTTGTTTTAATATCTTTAAGTAGCTCCAAGGGACTAATGATGCAAAAAAAATTCGCAATAAAAAATGCATCAATAATGAGAAGATAAAAGTATGAATATAAAATTATAAATAGTAGCAAGAAGGTGAAAAACCATATGTGGGCAGCATATGATTTTCATTACAAACTCACAATAACTTTTCATAATATATTTTGTAATGCATTAAATTTTATCGTTATAATTATTTTAAGTTATATCCAATATAGAGTTAAAAATTAATTTCATTTTTTATTTGGCGACAGAGCATTTTAACATGGGGCCAAAATGCAAAAAATTCCTCAAAACTGAAATAACTCGAAAACATATTATCCCAGATTGATGGTGTTGATCTTTCTAGCGTGTAAAAATATATTTATGGTTAGGTTTATTTATTTAAAAACTTTAAATTTGTTATTTTGACATTAGAGATGGCCGTGAATTTATCATAGTACATAGCAGAAGTGAAACCCACCTAGTTATCTTTTCTATGTTGACCATTGTTTCTGAAAAACAATTTGATTAATAAACATAAAATGAATTTTACTTATCCAATAAACAGGCAGTAATTTGTTCTAACACAATTTTATTTACTATTATAATTCATATTGCATTTTAGCAAAGCTTAACTTCAAATCAATAGTTATCTTTACAATTCTTATTCGTACAACATTATAGATTCTCTAACTTAACTGAGTCGGCAGTGATGCAGTTTCAATCTGCTACTGACTTCTAGTCATGTCACACAATTCCTATGATACCAAAGTTTACCTTTTTGCTCTTTGGCGCACAACCGTTGATCGTTGGACCTCCTTCCTGAAAAGCACTTTTTTACGTATTTATTCGGTGACACTATTTTAGAGAGGGATGGAAGCACAGTATTACGCTTAATAAACAGTAACATTTAGGAAATTTACATAAACACATTTTACATGCTCAGTCAGAGGCTGTATTTAGCCCACAACCAACATTTCGAGAGTGTTTCCCTTGTTGTTGTTGTTACTTATGACCTCCTGTTCGGTGGAACCGAAACAGGACCAGTGACGTAGAAGAAAGAACGACACACAAGACGAGAGGCTCAAGTCCTCTGGATGAGTCGGACGGCCTGGGTTTTCCACACAAGACGAAAGATTAAAGTTTATTCCAAGAAAGCATCACTGACGAAGGTCGGAGAGGGTTCAGCTCCACTTTGACCAGGACCCAGAAGGCGGAAGACTGAATTTATCCTCAAGAAACATCCATGCCTTATTCGGAATTCGAACCCGAGCCCCTCATGACAGCAGTCGAAGATGCTATCCACTTCACCACCGGGGCGGCGTGTTTCCCTTTCACTTGCACAAGTATGTTTTGATGCACAGGGGTAACTTTGATCCCCTCCGCTGACTCCACCGTATCTGTGTGTCAATTTGGCTCCACCGTATCTGTGTGCCAATTTGGCTCCACCGTATCTGTGTGCCAATTTGGCTCCACCGTATATGTGTGCTTTGGTTCAACAGTATCTCTTTAGCTCCACCGTATCTGTGTGCCAATTTGTGCCACAGTATCTGTGTACCAATGCTTTGATGCACAGGGGTAACTTTGATCCCCCTCCGCTGGTTCCACCGTATCTGTGTGCCAATTTGGCTCCACTGTATTTATGTGCTTTGGCTCCACCGTATCTCTTTGACTCCACCGTATCTGTGTGCTAATTTGCTCCAGTCATCTGGGCGTGTTCTATGTTGGCTTTCATTGGATAATTCTTGATGCCCACGGACTTGCTTGAGTCCATAGTTGTGCTTTTCATGATGTCATTCTTCATTTATTGCCTTCATTTATTGCCATTTATTGTCATTCTTCATTTATTTGGCCGCCCATAAAATTAGGCGTCGTTGAGTCTGCGGATGATTGCCGCCTTGTCACAGAGCTATTTCGGATATATGAAAATACTATTTTGCGCAACTGTATCATAGTCTTATTCGTTTCGCCCTTAAAAATTGCATATGCAAAAATCATTTTGCTTATACTTTTAAACATAGTCTCTCACTTCATATTTTAAGGATTTTTGGGAACTATTTTACAAAAAATAGCAATAATAAGACTGGTTATATATTCCGAATCGTATAAAAATCCAATCAGTACCAAGATAACCCACAAGTGACACGACTGCCAAATTTCATCGAATAGTTTTGAGCTACAGAAGATATCTATATTACATAGGCAAACAGATCACACATACACACACACGCCCGACCACTCAAACAGCTGCTGCAAACCCTTTGGGTCAGTCGAATGGTCTGGGTATGCAACACACACCCCCGCGCACACGCACACACACACACGTCAAACCAAAAATATTGGATTCGTTCTATAGTGTTCAAAACAGACAGATCCGTTGAAAACTTGAGCTCCCATTTTCGACCCTTTCCGAATACTTTCCCTATACGATGTATTGTATAGAAAGTAATGGATGATAACAAAAAATGAATTAGCTAAATTTGTTTAACATGATAAATGAAAATTTTGTAAAGTACAGTATATATATATACAAAAATAAACTATTCAACCAGTTTCAGTGACAAAAAGCAGCCTTTTTCAGGACCGGCAAGAAGCCGACCTCATTTACTCAAATCAGAACGGCAACTGAGGACAGCTGTAGGTAAGAGTAAAGAAGTAGAAAACACCGTAGAAAGAAATAAAAGGTCTGAAAACCAAACGACTAGAAGGAAACTACTAACACTCAAAACCAGAGAAGAAAAGAATTAAAAAATAAGAGAATGGATAGCAAAACGAATAAGAACAAATGGATAGCAAGAAAACCTATTAAATCAGTAGAGAAATTGACGAAGGTAGCTTATTTTTTATTAGACTAAATTAGCTCATATGGCCTCCGAAACTAGAGGGCTCCTTCATATTTAAAATTCATTTTTTCCTCTTTTATTAATCGATTTTACATTGCTTCAAATATTTTCTATTTATTTTTTATAGTTGGTTTTAGCGTCTCAGGTTTCTATTGTTACAGTTTTAGTAATTTTTCTCACTATTCGGTCTTTTCCATTCGTTCTGCTATATGTTTTCTTACCGCCTTATTTTCTTTCTTTTTTACTTCTGTGATTTTGTGTGTTCGTAGTTTCCTGCTAGTCATTTTGGATTCCCCGCCTTTCAATTCCTTCCGCGAAGCTAGCAGCTTCGTTTCTCCTACCTTGAGCCCATGTACGCTATCCTCAGTTGCCGCCCTGACTCGAGTAGTTAAGGCCGCGTTTTTTAGTCGGTCCTGCAGAAGGCTGTTTTTTGCCTCTAAAATCGGTTGACTAGTTAATTTTTGTATATATGTAATACTTTGCAAAGCTTTAATTTATCGAGTTATTATTGATGCAGATTTTGACTGATTATTTGATTAAATTTGTGTAGTTTTAGAACACGCTTTACTTTCCTACTATAAATAGTATATGTAAAGAAAAATATCGTGAAGGGAGGATATCTGATTGGGATTCGGGTGGATTAATACGTTTTGAGCCTCTGTGAAAAACGTATCAACGAATTTTTCAATGTTTGCGCCAGTTTACCTGTAGCGCAATATTTCTCGAATCAATTGACCATGCGAATCATACATTGTACCATTATAGTATCATATATGGTACCATTATAGCATCATATATGGTACCATTATAGTATCATATACGGTACCATTATAGTATCATATATGGTACCATTATAGTATCATATATGGTACCATTATAGTATCAAATATGGTACCATTATAGTATCATATTTGGTACCATTATATTATCCTATAGGGCACAATTATAGTATCATATAGGGTACCATTATAGTATCATATATGGTATCATATGTAGTACCATTATAGTATCATATATGGTTCCATTATTGTATGATATATGGTACTATTATAGTATCATATATGGTAATATTATAGTATCATATATGGCACCATTATAGCATCATATATGATAACATTATAGTATCATATGTGGTACCATTATAGTATCATATCTGGTTCCGTTATAGTATCATTATCATATATGGTACCATTATAGTATCATATATGGTTCCATTATAATATCATGTATCATTATAGCATCATATATGGTAACATTATAGTATCATATATGGTTCTATTATAGTATCATATATGGTACCATTATAGTATCATATAGGGTACCATTATAGTACCATATATGGTTTCATTATAGTATCATATATGGTACCATTATAGTATCATATATAGTACCATTACAGTATCATAAGTGCCAACAGACCGGAGAAAGACACTCCAGTTTTTAATATATTTTTAGAAAATGCAAATAAAATTATGAAAAATTAATAACTTGAATTTCTGAAGTAAAATACTTTAAAGGAATGAATTTTCCCCAACTTTATTCTCTTTGAAGTTCTCATTACAACTTATAGCAAAAAAGCCGTGAAGTTTGAATTTCTGAATCAAACAGTTGGGTAGTTCAAAATTAATATACTTCCTATCTTAAAGTTCACATGAAAACCTATCAATAACCCATAAAATTTACTTCAAAAATGTATGAGAATGCTATACGCTTTGTATCAAATATCAGTTGTTGAATTCTATGCATCACAGTCTGAAAGTCTACAATTCTAGGTATCTATCGAATCATACTCCTATTCTGAAACTACAAAGGAATTTCATCATGAAAATATATTAGCTTACAACTACATATTCATGCATTCACTTACGACTTCCAAGACGTCTGAAATCTTTGCCAAAACTTCGTCTTTCAAATCTTTCAGAAGAGGAACACTAAAGAAAGAACAGACATATAGAAGTAATGGCATTACTGGAAATGAAATAGAAATAAATCAGGTAAGAAAATAACAAGAAAGATCAATCATGCATAAAGCATTGATTATGAAACACTTTCCAACTTCAATGCAATTTTATACAAACATCTCTCAAATGCGATACATTCCTCGGTAATATTTTTTAAATTATCACAATATATTAATTGATTATATTTGAAAATTTCATCGAAGAAAATGAACTTCATTCAAATGACGGCATTGAAATATAAATTGCTTGGTTTAAACATCTCTAAAATGCGATACATTCCTCAGTAATATTTTTAAAATTATCTGATGCGATACATTCTTCAGTAATATTTTTAAAATTATCATAACACTACAATATTTTATTATATTTGAAAACTTCATCGAAAACAAATGAACTTTATTCAAATGACGTCATCGAAATATAAATCGCCTGTATATAAAAGCAACATTCCATTTATAATCATTTTTCCAATCGTTTAATTCATCACAATACTATAATAATTTATTTTATTTAAAAATTTGAAATATTATTATCTACTATAATTATTTTAAAATGTGAAACCTTTCTCCTATACAAAATAATTAAATTCTTGGAAAGATATCTATTATATAATATGTATCCTTTTTCTTTCTGGAGGATATAACGAGAGTTAGAATTTAATTGAATTTGTTTTTCTCAGTATATTAAATAATTTTTATTTAAAAAACTACCTAACATATTTTACTGAAATTTTTTTATATATTTTATGGGATAATTTGAATATTTCTTAAAATTTTCGAAGCAATTTGTGAATTTTAACTTCGCTTAAAAAATGTTTGAAACATTAGGTCCCATAGAATTCAATGTATTTCATTTCTTCAATCCGGGTTCAATAAAAAACAAATTGGGTAATATTATTCATTTATATTCCCATAGGTCGCACAGACCGTCTGAACTACATATTAAAATTTCATTTTGATTAAGTCATTTTTACGGCAGTTATCGTGCTAACGGACAGACAGACAGACAGAATGAACAAAGTCATAAACAATTTTCAACTTTGTTATAAAGTGTTAATAATAAACAAGAAAGATTAATCATGCTTAAAGCATTGATTATGAACCACTTTCCAACTTCAATGCAATTTTATTTAAAAAAGTCTAAAATGCAATGTATTCCTCGGTAATATTTTAAAAAATATCACAATACTACATTAATTTATTATATTTGAAAACTTAAACCTTCATTGAAAAAAATGAACTTCATTCAAATAACGGCATTGAAATATAAATTGTCTGGTTTAAATATCTCTAAAATGCGACACATTCTACGGTAATATTTTTAAAACTATCATAATACTACGATAATTTATTATGTTTGAAAACTTCATCAAAAACAACTGAAATTAATTCAAATGACGTCATAGAAAAAATAACATGCCTGGATCTCTCTATAAAAACAGTATTTCATCATAACTTTCTCCCATTCATTTCATTCATGACAATACTATAATAATTTATTTTATTTAAAAATTAAGACCATGGAGCTACAAGTAATTAAACTCTACGCTTAAAACTTCATCGAAAAAAATATTTCTTCTCTTTATAAAATCAATTAATATTTCATTCATATCAGCCATGCAGTCTCCATGGGCTAAATTATTTTGTGTTAAAGAAATACAGCAATTCTAATACAACTCATTCTACATATTTTGCTGTTTACATTTTACATAAGTGAAAAATCTGATGTGAGCAGCACCTGACTTTCCCTGCAGACTTATATTAACGTTCTCTTTAATTTAATTAAATTTATTTCACTTTTATTCAATTTTCGTTCCCATTCGGTAACCGAACTTATTTTCAATGGTGGCGTAGAGAAATTACGAAAAGCTAAAATATTTCGAGAACGGCTAGTCCTAGTGTAATGGGGTTGATCTTATTCTTTTCTTCGTTAGAAATTACGCATTAAACGAGCATTTAATGAATATATTTGAGTATAACTAGTTCTTTAGTTTAGATTTTGACGATTTTTGCGGGCCATTTTGCAAAAAAAAGCAGGTTATATTTTTTGACTCGTACCAAAATCTAATCGACACCAGAGTAACCCACATGTGACTCATCTACTGAATTGTGTGAAATTCGGTCCATTAGTTTTTCAGTTAGAGTGGATTCAAGCTTTTGCGGGCCATTTCGCAAAATAAGGCAGGTTCTTTTGTCCCAAATCGTACCCAAAACTAATCAGCACCAGACTCGCTCACAAATGACTTACCTACCAAATTTTTTGAAATTCGGCCCATTAGTTTTTTAGTTAGAGTGGATAAAAAATCTGCACAGACAGACAGACGCACAGACACACACACGCTGAAAATTGTTTTTTCGTATTCTAGAGGTCTTGAAACGTGTAGATTCGTCGAAAACTGGAGTTGCGATTTTCGACATGATTCCAATACTTTCCCTATACATTACCATGTATTGCAGGGAAAGTAAAAAATCTGATGTGGGCAGCACATGACTTTCCCTGCAGACTTATATCGGCGTTCTCTTTATTTTAATTAAATTTAATTGACTTTTAATTCAATTTTCGTTCTCATTTGGTATCAGGACTTATTTTCAAAGGTGGCGTGGAAAAATACGAAAAAAATTAAAATATCTCGAGAACGGCTAGTCCTAGTGTAATGGGGTTGGTTTTATTCTTTACTTCGTTAAAACTAACGTATTAAACAAGCATTTAATGGTGGATATATTTGATTATACGTAGTTTTTTTTTTAGATTTTGCCAATTTCTGCGGGCTATTTTGCAAAAAAAGGCAGATAATTTTTTCTGAATCCTACCAAAATCTAATCAACACCAGCATGACCTACAAGTGACTCATCTACCGAATTTTGTGAAATTCGATCCATTAGTTTTACAGCTAGAGTGGATACAAGCTTTTGCGGGCCATTTCGCAAAAAAAGGCGGGTTCTTTTATTCCGAATCGTACCCAAAACTAATCAGCACCAGCCCCGCCTACAAGTGACTTACTTACAAAATTTAGTGAAATTCGGTCCATTAGTTTTTTAGTTAGAATGGATACAAAATCTGCACAGACAGACAGACACACAGACAGACAGACACACAGACACACAGACACACACACAGACGTCACGCTAAAAATGGTTTTTTCATATTCTAGAGGTCTCGAAACGTGTAGATCCGTCGAAAACTCGAGTTGCGATTTTCGGCATGATTCCAATACTTTCCCTATACATTACCATGTATTGCAGGGAAAGTAAAAATCTGATGTGGGCAGCACATGACTTTCCCTGCAGACTTATATTCACGTTCTCTTTATTTTAATTAAATTTAATTCACTTTTAATTCAATTTCTTTCTCAGTTAGAGTGGATACAATATCTGCACAGACAGACACACAGACACACTGACACACACACAGACATCACGCTAAAAATGGTTTTTTCCTATTCTAGAGTCCTTGAAACGTGTAGATCCGTCGGAAACTCGAGTTGCAATTTTCGACATGATTCCAATACTTTCTCCATACATTACCATGTATTGCAGAGAAAGTAAAAATTGGCTTCGTTGTAGAAATAATCAAATTTCGATAATCATTTAAACTCAAATATATTGTATTTGCGTTGTTTCAGTAAGTAGATGCACAGAATTTAAGCAAAAATAAAGTAGTTTTAGGACGGATACAACACTCAATATGAATTAAAAAGAACTTAAAAAATCACGATTTTGAAACAAGATGGATGCCATATATCATTTTGAAGTGGGTCATGTGATCTTTTCATATCATGGTCACGTGATCGTTTCATATAAGTGGTGTAATTATTATTTTAATTTTTATTTAAAAAACTACTGAATATATTTCGCAGATTTTTTTTTATGTATTTTAAGGAACAATTTGAATATTACCTAAAATTTTCGAAGCAATTTGTGAATTTTAAATCCGCTTAAAAAATGTTTAAAAAATTAGGTCCCATAGGGCTCAATGTATTTCATTTTTTCAACCCGGGTTCATTCCAAAACTAATTGGGTGATATTATTCATTTATATTCCCATAGGTCCTACAGACCGTCTGAACAACATACTAAAATTTCATTTTGATTAAGTCATTTTTACTCCAGTTATCGCGCTAACGGACAGACAGAATGAATGAACAAAGTCATAAACATTTTTCAACTTTGTTGTAAAGTGTTAAAAAATCACAGTTCAATGTAGCTCGTATCAGGACAACTGCTCTCCAACGGAGTGATGACTCATTTAATAGTGTCTCTAAAGAAACTTCTGGAGTTCTCCATGTCTCATAGGATATTGGCTATTTTACGGTTTTTCTCGAATTTTCGAAAAATCGCCAAATGTCGCCAAGGTGACAATAAATCGCAATTCTGGCAACCCTTCTCCGAATTTCGAAATTCTGGAAACTGAGAAGCACTTAGCAACAGGACAAATCTGAGAAGCACTTAATTTGACATGGTTATGTCAAACATTGGAAAATATGGTGTCCTTCACAAATCATTAGCCAGATTGCTGGAATTTTTATTAGTAATGATAGGCTCTAAGATATTCAATTCGAAATCCGAAAAGCATTTTTGAATAATGGTGACAATGTGATATGTTTAATTATTTGTTAATCTGTTTCGCATTTTTCTTCGCATATAGCATTACTCTGCATTTTATTCATGCTTACTTGTTTTATTCCCAAGTTAATTTCTACACATTTTTTCTCGTTTTACTTGTGTTTTGTCGCACTAGGTGGCGTGGCGCTACTTTATTGAGCTCTGTCGTTTAGCTATTTTATGTTTGGCCGGCGAAAATATAGGGTAAGACCCCGATTATCCGACGTTTAATGTTATCCAAGCTATCCCTTTAGTCCCCTGATTTATTCCTTTTTCTGATAAAACCGAAACATCAATTCTCGGGAAGCCCTGAATGTTATTATTTCAGTGTAACCGAGAATAAAGATGATGATAAAAAGAATTTTCCGCTCAAAGAGTCTCAATCTTTCAGTTTAAGAACCTATTAAGACAGATGCATTTGGAATTGGACGAATGAAGATGAACAACAAGAAATAGCCGATGACATAATGATAAATTTAGTGACTGAGGAAACACAAGAGTGCAAAGGAGGTTGATATGTGCACGCACAGGATAAGGCTAAAGAATTTTGCATACGAAAGGTCCAAATGCTATTAAGACAGAAAGCTTCCCGGCCGTCCAAACAGTTACCTTACTTACACCTTTCTGGTAGGTCGGACGGTCTGGGTCTCAACAACAACACCTGACAGAAAGGTAACAGTACACAGAGTATGAACAGTATATAGTAAACAAATGAATGCATTATTGAATATGTATTTATTGTATATATTATTTTCCTTATCGTACACATTTCCTTAATGACAGGAATGAAGGAAATCCTGAGTCAAACATTGTCATAAATGGCAGCCCTAAAATTATACAGTACGGTATACCAAGTTTTTAGTGCAAAACGAGTGTCACCGTACCCAAGATGTCCTTGGTCCACTGTAGCTCGGATAATCGGCACTGTATTGTATATATAAAGTAAAATTATTATTTAAAGTAAAATATTTTAAACAGCAGGAAAATAAAAAATTATCTAGCTTGTAAAACAATGTTGTGCAACTTATTTTTCTTTAACTATTTATTCTAGCTGTTTGACCAGATCTCGTCATAAGATATATGCTTTTATAATTTTCAATTTTATTAATATTGCATGCAAGATTGCACTCACAATTGAATATAGGTAACGAGATAATTGCAAAATAAAAATTTCATTAAGTATATTTATAGGGGAAAAGAAGTTGAAATAAGAATTTTATTTTCAATATATTTTGATGAAAACAAGAAAATGTTTTACATTTAAATCGCATCACTGGGATGCCAACTATAATTGACTGCCCTGTGATGTCATTTCCATTTTTTTAATTACAAATAATTATCTGTACATTAAAATAATGGGAAGAAACAAGGGAAGACATTTCGTTTCTCTCCTGCAATGTTGATTTTCTCACATGACCGGGATATCGCCCAAATAGATATAGCTGTTTACATTAATCGCTTCTTTACTTTAAGGTCCATGCTTGTTCAAAGATTTCCGAGACGCCGGCTAATTTGTTTTAGTATCATAGCAAAAGAAGATGTCTTTGTGTATATACAAATGTATCATTTGTAGCGTAAAATCAAAGCGTTGGATACCGGCAGATTTCGATACAAAAGTACTTTAGGTCTCTGGACGATATTTTTTAAAATACAAATTATTTAAAAATAATGAACATTTAAAGGCAGTCAAAATTTTAGGTCCTCGTCAATATTTTTTAAAATTCGAATTATTTAAAAATAATGAACATTTGAAGGCGAAAATCAGTCAAAATTTTAGGTCCTCCGCAATATTTTTTTTAATTCGAATTATTTAAAAATAATGAATATTTACAGGCGAAAATCAGTCAAAATTTTAGGTCCACGACAATATTTTTTAAAATTAGAATTATTTAAAAATAATGAACATTTAAAGGCAAAAATCAGTCAAAATTTTAGGTCCTCGGCAATATTTTTTAAATTCGAATTATTTAAAAATAATGAACATTTAAAAGCGAAAATCCGTCAAAATTTCCTCTTCAGAATGCGTTTACTTTTGGACACACGATATACCAAAGCACAATACGAAAACAGGTGTTTTGTTAAATGGCATACATTTTTGTCTAGAAAAACAGCCGTTTCAAACAAAGTGGATTCAATTTATCGGTTTTCTAACTTTACGAATTCAAACAAATTCGCTCTAATTTTTTAAAACTTTACGACATAGTTGAAAAGTGTTTATGGCTTTGTTCATTCTGTCTGCCTGTCTGCCCGTTAGCACGATAACTGCCGTTAAAATGACATTATCAAAATGAAATTTTAGTATGTTATTCAGACGGTCTGTGGGACCTATTGGAATATAAACGAATAATATCACCCAATTAGTTTTGGATTGCACCCGGGTTGAAAAAATGAAATACATTAAACTCTATGGGACCTAATTTTGCAAACATTTTTAAAGCGGATTCAAAATTCACAAATTGCTTCAACAGTTTTAGGAAATATTCAAATTATCCCATAAAATGTATAAAAAAAAATTTCAGCAAAATATATTCAGTATTTTTTAAATAAAACTTAAAATAATAATTACACCCATTATATGAAGAGATCACCTGACCATTATATGAAGAGATCACGTGACCCATTTCAAAATAAAATATGGCATCCATCTTGTGTTAAAATCGTGATTTTTAAAGTTCTTTTTAATTCATATTTAGTGTTGTATCCATCCTAAAACAGCTTTATGTTTGCTTAATTTTTGTGCATCAATTTTCTGAAACAACGCAATTATAATATATTTGAGTTTAAATGATTATCAAACTTTGATTATTTCTACAACAAAGCTTAGTTTTCACTTATGGAGATTGTAAACACATCAAGCTGTAAGATGAGTTGTATAAGAATTGCTGAATTTCTTTAACGGAAAATTATTTAGCGCTGGAGTCTGCAATATAGTTGATATGAATGAAATATTCATTGATTTTACACAGAGAACAGACAATTTTACAGCAGACTTTTTCGGTGAAGTTTCTCCCATGGTTTTAAGTTTTTAAGTAAAATAAACTATTGTACTATTGCGATGAATGAAAGGTATAAAATAAAAGTTTATGAATAAATTTTTTACGGATTTTTCATAGAGAGCCAGACGTTATATTTCAATGATGTCATTTGAATAAAGTTCAATTTTTTCGATGAAGTTTTAAGTTTTCAAATATAATAAATTATTGTAGTATTGCTATAATTTTAAAAATATTACCGCTGAATGCATCGCATTTTAGAGATGTTTAAATAAAATCCCATTGCAGTTGGGAAGTGTTTCATAATCAATGCTTTATGCATGATCGATCTTTCTCGTTTTAATTTGATATTATAACATTATTACGATTATTTTACTAAATGTTAACATAAATCTGATCAAAACTCACTGAGATAGAATTTAATATTTGTGATTTTTCTTCTCCGGCTTTAAAATCATATTTATTGGAGCATATAATTTCCGAAATTCGCATCGAAGGCAGGTGTTTAATTCTCAAGTATAGGATTTTTTTTTCCATTCTGAATTAATCGTAGCGTTTTCTCGATGTCAGTTGTTTTGGAAGCAACGCAAATTATGTTAGTTTGATAATTTTGAATCCCAATTTAGTTACTTAAGAACTTAAGTTTTAAAGACTATAATTTTTAGCTTGAGCTAAGTTAAAGAGAGCATGCTTTTCGGATTGCATACGCTCCGGACGCTTGCTAAGTTTAGGACTTATTTATTACACTCACGTAGCAAATTTTCTTTGTTCTCAATGAGTGTATTGTAAAAGTGTTGTTTAGGTTTCGAAATTTCGCTGTCTTAACACTGTCACAATCTTAAATCTCAAGCAACAAGGGGATGCCTTAACTATAGTGACGATATACCTCGGATTTTTTTAACACTTTACAGCATTGTTGAAAAGTGTTTATGACTCTGTTCATTCTGTCTGTCTGTCCGTTCGCACGATAACTACCGTGAAATTGACTTTATCTAAATGAAATTTTAGTATGTTATTCAGACGGTCTGTGGGACATACGGTAATGTAAACGAATAATATCACCCAGTTAGTTTTGGATTGAACCCGGGTTGAAAAGGTGAAATACACTATGTGACCTAATTTTTCAAACATTTTTTAAGCGAAGTTAAAATTCACAAACTGCTTCAAATTATCTTATAAATTGTGTAAAAAAATTTCACCAAAATATGCTCGGTAGTTTTTTAAATAAAAATTAAAATGATAATTATACCCATATTATATGAAGAGATCACGTGACCCACTTCAAAATAAAATATGGCATCCATCTTTTTTTTTCTAGTGTAAAAATCGTTATTTTTAATGTTCTTTTGAATTTATATTTAGTGTTGCATCCGTCCTAAAACCCCTTTATTTTTGCGCATTTTATGTGCATCTGTATTCTGTGTCAACGCAATTAGAATATTTCTAAATGATCATCAAACTTTGATTATTTCTACAACGAAACCTAATTTTAATGGATGCAGAATGTAAACAAATGATTGTAAGATGTGTTGTATAAGAATAGCTGAATTTTTTAAGCAACATTGCTTAGCTCTGGAGTCTGGAATAAAAGTGTTATGAATGAAATGATCTTTGCTTTTACATAGAGAGTCAGACGATTTATATTTCGATGACGTCATTTGAATATAGTTCATATTTTTCAATGAAGTTTAAAGAGTTTTCAAACAGAAAAAATTATTGTAGTGCTGTGATAATTTAAAATGTGTCAATCTGAATGTATCGCATTTTAGAGATGTTTAAGTAAAATTGCACTTCAGTTTGAAAGTGTTTCAAAATTAATGCTTTATGCCTGATAGACTTTTTTGTTTTAAATTCGAATTAGTTTTTAAGTTTCTAATTTTGAGCGATTGTCATGCAAATAGATTCCTTAGCGATAAAAGTATTATCACTACCACCCGCCTATTTTTAGTAATAATTTTTAAAGAACAGATTTCATTTTATACATAAGTACATGCAGTAATCATATCGACACACGTGAAATAGCACAATCTCCAATGATTATGGCACGTGACATTCGGTGCTTTACTGCTGAAACACAGCCTATAACTATAAGCTTGGAGTTCTTCTTCTTTCGGGTTCTATGTCTTCGTGTAAACATCTTCTTTTGAAGCCGTTCAAGTTTAAATCCATTCAACGTTGAGAACATCACGGAAAGATCAATAACTCTGCCGAATACTTTGATATAATCCTTTTCCCAAATAGAAGTAAAACCCAAAGCAGCTTATTTGTCGTTTAAAAGAAGGACATAAACTTTGAAACGTGTTAATATATAAGTTCCACTGAAGTGTGTCAGAACAGGAGATGTTCTTCAAGGTATACTGAAGAAAATAATCAATTATTTTGAGGCCCTATATATCATCCAGTTTTTATTTAAAGGAAAAACTTTTTTTTTTATTTTAAAAATTAATCTTTAACTGATTTAAAAGGATGGAGACACACAAAAACTGACACTTCTAAGGGCTGTTATTCAGTGGTGTAGTCGTAAAATAAAAAAATCTGATGTGGGCAACACATGACTTTCCTCATATAATGAAATGAATTTACTACTTTTACAGTAAAATAAATAGGTTTTTCTTCTAGTAGATACTAATATCCTTTCCAAGATATTGAATTTTCGACAATTAGTCGTCATTTTCATTGATTTATCGTCATTTTTATCTATTTGGCGAGATTTTCGTTAATTTGGGAACATTTAACATTTGGGAACATTTAAGTCGCCAAATAAAGAAGAAATTTACGAACTGCATAGCTGGCGTCCTTTGAAGCATTTGTGTCATTTTTTCTTTTGTGAGATGAAACAATATAATATATAAGAATTACAAAATGCAGAGAAAAATAATTTTGAGTCCGCAAGGAATGTCATGTACTATACAATGCGCATCAGATTTTAGCAAATAACAGTAAACAAAAGAAACCATTTTAGAAAGTAAACAAACAATCCTCCATTTTTTTTTTTACACAGCACTGATTCTGACAGTAATTACCGTAAATGGTCGCCAAATCTAAACTCTGAAAAATATGAATAAGCAATTTTGCATAATATAATAATTATCTAGCCTATTTATGTTTGACATTTCAGAAGTCCCTCTGGGACCTAGAGGGCTAGAACTTTGTACACTAGTAGCGAACACGGGACTAAATTCGACGGAGTTGAATTTTTTACCTCTCACCCACCCCCTCGGAGATGAATAAGATATAGTTTTTCGAAATATATCCTTTCAGCCCATCTAGAAGCAACCCTGGGGACCTATAAGGCTGAATCTGTGCACTCTTATAGTATCGACCACGGGGGAAAAAATCCATATCAGACGGATTTTAGATCGCATAGAAAATGAAAGGCTTCTGAAAAGTCCTTCCAGACTCTTCAACAACCCTCTGGTAACCTAGAAGGATGAATCCTTGACCACGTGTAGTAGCGATCACGGGATATATACTAATGGAACCTATTTTCAATTCATTGGGGGTGGAGAAAGGGGGAGATCCGATAAAACTTCGCCGACCCCACAGATGCTTAGAAGATTAAATATTGCACACTCATAGTATGCTGGCCAACGGCCGTACCGTGCTGAAAACACCAGTTCTCGTTAGATCACCGAAGTCAAGCAGCATCGGGCGCGGTTAGTACTTGGTGGGTGACCACCTCGGAACACCGCGTGCTGTTGGCCATCTCGGGTGCGGTATCCCCGTGGTTTGCGCGCTAGATTTGCACGCTACCACAAATGCCGCCGTGTTCATGCGGAGTACGATCACGTTAAACATGTGGGTCCGTAAGTCCTTCCGAGAGGTTGGTGGTAGGGGAAGGAGGGTACGGTCCCTGTGGATGCCTCCCCCACTGGGTTCCGGTCAAAATTGGGTGGCACTTCCCGGCCGTCCATACAGTTACCTTACACCTTTCTGGTAGGTCGGACGGTCTGGGTCTCAACAACAACAACAACAACAACACTCATAGTATGGTCCACTGGTAGCCCATTGGTTAGCGCGCTGGAGTTGCACTCGGTAGGCCCGGGTTCGATTACAGCCACTGCCAATACTGCCGCCGTGTTCACGCGGAGTACGATCACGTTAAACATGTGGGTCCGTAAGTTCTTCCGAGAGGTTGGTGGTAGGGGAAGGAGGGTACGGTCCCTGTGGATGCCTCCCCCACTGGGTTCCGGTCAAAATTGGGTGGCACTTCCCGGCCGTCCAAACAGTTACCTTACACCTTTCTGGTAGGTCGGACGGTCTGGGTCTCAACAACAACAACACTCATAGTATGGTCCACTGGCAGAACCTAACTGGGTTGAATGAATACGGCTTTCGACGCTAAGCGTCATATATTGTTAAATAAAATAAAACTTATTGGAAAGAATACAATTTTTTTTAAGAGGCTTAGTTTCCCCGTTTGACAGACTTAAATACTATTACTTTATAATTGCTTACCACCGAACAGAACACTAATGCAAGAAGTATATTACACTTTTTTTATCCGCTTCAATTTTGTGCTTTAAACCAAGAATATCACAACAGAATATTCATTATTTTTCCCTTGACAGTGACATACACATAGCCGTCGCAAATGAATGTTTTGACAATCATTATTTAGAATTGCTTAAAAGTATGAGTTTCCTTATTTAACAATGGACTTCATTCTGTGACGATACAGTGAATGCATTTTCCATTGAGAACTTTGAAGCTTTTTGAAATATTTCACGTAGAAAAAAACTTAGTAAAAGCATTCAAGTTTAATGAGGAACTGCTATTAGAAAATCCTCAAAATATTAAGTTTTAAATGAAAATTTGTATCATGTCACTTTGTATTACATATTCTGTGGAAAACAAAATAAAATGTTACTATTACAGCAAAATTATGCAGTCAATATTTAAAATATTGCCCCAGAAACTTGTCGTCCTCACTTTGTGATTAAGACACGGGGAAGGCGAGAGAGATAAGTTGATAGAGATTGTATGTCATAAATTGAATATTCTGGGCCGTTCTAACTTGACTATGAAGATGTTTTGGCAGCAGTGGTTGTGAACCATCGCAAAGCCCGGATCAGTACAAAGGGGCCGAAATCAATATTCTTATTTTACAACTGAAGTGTAATTACTTTCCTTATATACATAATGCATAAGGAAAGTATTGTGACGGGGTCGAAAATTCGAATTCGAGTTTTCGACGGGAGAGCACGTTTCAAGCATCCCTGATCACGAATCAAACATTTTTGAAGTGATGTCTGTGTGTGTGTGTGAAAGTATGTGTGTGTGTGTGTGTGTGTGTGTGTCAGTGAGTCTGTGGAGACGATAACTGACGACCGAATGCACCGATTCGAACCAAATTTGGTACAAAAGTCACAATCCGTAAACACTGGAAGCCTATTGTTTTTATACGCAATCGAATGTTCAGAACCCTCCTAAATATTCGAGTAAAATTTTGAAAAAATCGTCAAAAAATCAAAACCACTAAAAAAGTTACGCAAATAGACATTTCTTATGTAATTTTTCATTAGGAAACGATTGGCATAAATTTTAGAACGCTAACACAAACCGTTCTCGAGATATTGCACATATTTCAAAAAAATTATCAAAAAGTCATATGAAATAAAAAAAAAATATTTCCTATTGAGAAACATGTTCACTTTTCATATGTAATACCATACGATAAATTGGGTGACATCATTCTAGTGGATCTAGCTCGTTCCATTCATGGAAAAAGATAAAGTAATACTTTTGTATTTGAGCGCCAATAGTCATTTGTCTGCTGTAAAAATAACTTATTTCTTCATCCATAACGCTTGGCGAGATTTTGGCGACGAATTTGGCAGAATGTCGCCAATTTGGCGACTTTTTGAAATGTTGCCAAATTAACAAAAATCTCGCTAAATGGATAAAAATGACGCCAAATCAATGAAAATGACGACTAATTGTCGAAAATTCAATATCTTGGAAAGAATATTAGTATCTACTATAAGAAAAACCAACCTATTTTTTAATGTAAAATTAGTAAATTCAATTCATTATATAAGGAAAGTCGTGTGTTGCCCACATCATATTTTTTTTTTATTATTAAGTAATAGAAAACATTTCTTAATTGCGACTTTAATTGTTTGAATTAAAAGTTGTGGCTGCTGAAATTGATTTAAACAGTGTAAACTGATATTTGAAGAAAAATATTCTACATGATATGAATACTGGAGAAAATAAAGTGTTACACTGGATGTGCCAGAACGTTAAATCATAGTTAGGGACATTAAACAGAGCCAGCCGCGATTCTAGGTTGGCCACAAGGGACTTCTAAGTCGTAGACAGAGTTACCAGATTGGACCACTTTCCGCCAACCAGGCTGTTTCTAGAACAGTTCTCGTGACTGATTGGCGACTTCAATTTTGCTCGACTGTTTAAAAAAAATCCTGAAAATGCTAAGACGCTTACTTACGGAGGTCCTGTGATATGACGTCACTTATCTCCACCTCAGAAAGAAAGAATTGTCCATTTATATAGAATAGCAATACGGAATAGATCTACTTTGACACTCCTTTCCATGGGTGCTGTAAGGTGGTCAAGTGTCGAAAATATTAAATATAAAATTATATCTATAAATTATAATATATTATTATATTTTTAAAAATCTGGTGATTATGCATACATTTTAAATAGTATGAAAGTATGTCAGTAAGGTGACTGTTGTCACCTGCTGGTTAGTACCGACTGTTGTCAGTACTGTTGTCACCTTACCGACATATGTCTTCCTTATTGAAGAAAATTTTGCAAACTTTTATCTTACAAACACCAGTTTGATTTGGGGGTGCGACAGCCCAGTGGTTAGCTCGCGAGTATTGCACTCGTATGACCCGCGTTCGAGTCCCGCCTCTGCCCAAACTGCCGCCGTGTTTACGCGGAGTATGGGCACATTAAATATATGAATCCGTAAGTTTTTCCGAGAAGTTGGTGGTAGGGGAAGGAGGGTACGGTCCCTGTGGATGCCTTCCCCACTGTGTTCCGGTCTAAATTGGGTGGCACTTCCGGGCGTCCAAACAGATGCCTTACACTTTCGGGTAGTTCGGCCGGTCTGGGTCGAAGAATAATAATGTAATTTATTGTAAAACGCATGATACTATTTTAGCAACACCGCTAAACAGGCGGCAATCCTACTTCTTCTTCAACCCAGAACGTCCGGGGGGAGGCACAAATGCAGAAGGCCCTTGATTATTAAGGGACCCAGTATTCTTAACCCATCAATATTTCGTATAATGTTTTAAAATAGCTTTTACCGTAACGTCATTGTTGACCTGAGAAATGCGATTTACACTTCTCTGTGCATAAAAGCATAAAGTCAAGAAAAGCAAAAGCATAAGTTTTGAATTTTTTAGGGCTCATAGCTACAGCGCCACCTATCGACATTCAAATACAAATATAATTTATTTCTCAACACAATGACCTTCTAATGACACTTAAAGGCCAATAAAAACATCCAATTCTGATTTTTTTCATTATCTTCCACATTACAGCATATTATATACCATGTCGAATGCAACGATTTTTAATCTCAAAGGTATTAATTTAGAGAGCTTAACACGCTCTAGAAAAAGAATACATTTTGAGAATGCCCGAAGCAAATATTTCTGTCATTATTGGAAATGCCTTTCTTATATCAGTTTGAAGAAATAAATAAAATACTTTTAAAACAAAGTTGTAAGTCCTCTGCGTGTCTGACATTTACTAAAATTGTTCTTATTTAAGATGAAAAACAAATGGACGGCAGTAATTTTTTCTCTTCTGTCTTGTAATAAAGTAAGTGCATAATATTGCTTTCTCTCTCATTTTTTCCGAATTCTAGATTTTACTGAAATAAATGATGATACAACATTGCAACGAATTTTAACCGGATTTTTATCTTTTGGTAAAATCTTTCTAGTGCAGAACTCAAGGAATTTATTTCTCCTATTGATAAACACACTCCCTGATGATTTTCATTATAACGAGAAAACTTTATTTTATCCATCATCTATATAATAAAAGGCAATGTCTGTCTGTCTGTTTGTCTGTCACTATACGTGTCACTATACGTCACTATACGTGTATACACTATACGTTCAGCGACCGCGCGTCGAAGAGCTACGAAATTTGGCAATCGGAGACCCGGGGGTATGGGAAGGGGACACGTGAAAACCGATTTTTAAAATTTTAATTATTTTTTTAGTTTTTTAATGTTTTATGCGATTTCGAACGTTTTTTGCCTTTTTGCCCTTCTTTCTCCACGATCCAGACGTCGTAGAAAAACCCAAATCACACCACCGAAAAGAGCAGACAATTGCGAGTAAAAATATATCAATTTCAAATCTCAATTTCGATTTCTAATATTTTTTAAAGATTTTAAAACAAAAGTCACTTTCGGTTCAAAAAAGCCAACTTTCGTATTTAAATCCTCCCATCGTAAAAAGTACTCATAATTTCGACTAATAATTTACATTTTTAGAAAGCTCAAAGATCTAGCATTCTTACAAGTCCAATCTGGTCAAGAAATAATGAAAAATTACCCACAGGACTGCAATTTTAAAGACGTCATGATTTTATATTTCTCGGCGAAGCACCGATTCTTCCCCGACATCCCCCCCCCGCAGTTGTTTTTCCCCCGTCTGAATGGAGATCGCGCATCCGGTTTTAAATGAATTAAGAGCTCAGCATATATATTGGATACATCGGGTGAAATTATTATATTTATATGATATTTTTAAATGGATATTTTAATTTATGGATATTTTAAATAATTTAAATGAATGAATTATGGTGGATTAAATTGTGGTGATGTATTTGAAATTATTATATTTATGAATTGGTGGAACGATATGGATGATTCATGGAACGATATGAATTTTTTAAACGGATATTTTAATTTATGGATATTTTAAATGGATATTTGAATATATGGATATTTTAAATGGATATTTTAAATGATGGAACGATGGATATTTTAATTTTATGGATATTTTAAATAGCATATGGTCATTATAAAATTTAAATTCGCACGCGGGAAATTATCGCGCGGGAATTACACTCGGTAGGCTGGGATTCGATTACCGCCACTGCCAAAACTGCTGCCTTGTTCACGTGGAGTATGATCACGTTAAACATGTGGGTCCGTAAGTCCTTCCGAGAGGTTGGTGGTAGAGGAAGGAGGGTACGGTCGCTGTGGATGACTCTCCCACTTGGTTCCGGTTTAAATTCGTGAATAAAAAGAAAGTTATGGAGATTGTCGCGGAGGGCGCGGTAGCCCAGTGATTAGCGAGCGGGAATTGCACTCGGTAGGCCCGGGTTCGATTCCCGCCACTGCCCAAACTGCCGCTGAGTTCAGGCGGAGTACGATCATGTTAAACATGTGGGACATTAAGTCCTTCCGAGAGGTTGGTGGTAGGAGAAGGAGGTACTGTCCCTGTGGATGCCTCCTCCACTGGGTTTCGGTCTAAATTGGGTGTCACTTCCTGGCCGTCCAAACAGTTACCTTACACCTAACTGGTAGGTTGCTCCAGCGAGTTTGCCACGGTCAGAATTTTCCAGAGTAGCGAACAGGCTGGTCGCCAAAGGCGGTTAGTTTCATTTATAAACTTATAGCTTGAACTATAATTATAAACCATATGAAGGAAATCAATAAGTAAACTACACTTTGTGCAAAGGATGAAGAAAGCACTTAAATACGCACAAATAACACAATAATGCAATATACTGCTGTTTCGAAGATATGCTGAATACCCTTCGTTAGTGCGCGAAAAAAAGAAGCAGGGGGATTATATACCCAAGATCGAGATTAATAGAACGAGAAGTAACAACACAAGATTGGCGTGCACCAAAACACGACAGGAATATTCCGACAAGAAAAATCAAGTCTGAACAAGAATAAATGAAGACCAAGAAGACGAAAAATGTGTTAAAACGATGCATAAGAGCAAGGTTGTGCCACTCCTTTGCACGCGAACCTCTGCTGTGACACCGTTCGGCGTGAGAGTAAACACCTTGCAGCGTGTGGTAATCGTACCTGAGAGCGAGCGATTGCGCTGTATTGACTATTTCTATTTTGAATTCAAGGCAAATATTTTTCAGGAAGGGAAATACAGTTTTATTACTTTCCTTATATACATAATGTATAAGGAAAGTATTGTGACGGGGTCGAAAATTCGAATTCGAGTTTTCGACGGGAGAGCACGTTTCAAGCATCCCTGATCACGAATCGAACATTTCCGAAGTGATGTCTGTCTGTCTGTGTGTGTGTGTGTGTGTGTGTGTGTGTGTGTGTGCGAGAGTTTGTGAAGACGATAACTGACAAACGAATGGACCGATTCGATCCAAATTTGGTACCAAAATCGCAATCCGTAAACTCTGGAAGCCTATTGTTTTTATACACAATCGAATGTTAAGAACACCCCTAAATTTTCAAATGAAATTTGGAAAAAATAGTCAAAAAATCAAAACCACTAATAAAGTTACGCATATAGACATTTCTTATGTAATTTTTCATTAGAAAACGATTGACATAAATTTTAGAACGCTAACAAGAACCGTTCTCGAGATATTGCACATTTTTCAAAAAAATTATCAGAAAGTCATATAAAATAAAAAAAAAAATATTTCCTCTTGAGAGACATGTTCACTTTTCAGTAATACCATGCGATAAATTGGATGACATCATTCTCGTGTATTTAGCTCGTTCCATTCATGAAAAAAGATACTTTGAGTAATACTTTTGTATTTGAACGCCAATATTCATTTATCTGCAGTAAGAATAACTTATTTCGTTGTCCATTATGCTTGGCGAGATTTTGGCGACGAATTTTGGCGGAATGTCGCCAACTTGGCGACTTTTTGAAATGTTGACAAATTAACGAAAATCTCGCCAAATGGATAAAAATGACACTAAATCAATGAAATGACGACTAATTGTCGAAAATTCAATATCTTGGAAAGAATATTAGTATCTACTATAAGAAAAACCTATTTATTTTACTGTAAAAGTGGTAAATTCATTACGTTATATAAGGAAAGTCATGTGTTGCCCACATCAGATTTTTATGTATGTATCCTTCCAAAATCTCCTAGTACTGCATATTTAAGTTGAGTCCAATTAAATTAATTTTATTTGAATATTTAATTCATATTTTAAATTTAAAAAAATATGATTAAATTCCTTTTGCTACCATCCTTAACATTGGAGTCTTCCGAGTCGTTGATGGCATTTGGCGCCGAGTGACGTTGCGTCTTAACGTCCTCTTATTGGCTAGAGCTAAAATGGCGCAACCTTATTGATATAATGACCTTGCATAAGAGTCCCAAAGGGAATATAAAGAAGAAAATGGAAAACATTTTTACAGGAAACTCCGCCAGACCGCGGGCGAAAATGGAGTACTGGACACGTCATTAACTAAATTACTAGAATTTCCCTGGATATGGAAGACTTCTAAGAAGTCAAGATCATAGATCGACGTGCATTTTTGTATAATCCTTGCTGAAGAAAACTTAAAACGCCCATTCATCTTTTGAACTTCGGGTTTGTTGGTTCTTTTGCATTGACGAATGGGATCCAACAACTGTATGCTGCATTACTGTGTTATTTGTGCTTATTTACGTTGCTCCAGTTTTCCATATGAAGTTAATGCTGATTTTATATACATGGTCTCTAAGAAAATCCGTAAGGACACTGTAAGCAAAGGTCCTCGAATGTATACGTTAGGTACATCCCTAGTAAAGTAGCCATGCTCAATTGAATAAAAGTGATTGCAGTGCCCCTAGTGGAGAATTTAAAAAGTTAGCAGAACGGACTCTGCGTGAAAGATGCAAAACATCCAACTACGATCCAACAAGTTGTCGAGTAATATTGTCGGAATATGAACCGACACCAGGAACGGACGAAACAGATATTCGGAAGGCAGTAAATTATATTTATACGTAATCGTTTGCTAGACGAACAGCCATGCCTCAATACTGTTAAACGTTGCTGAGCGATTTACGTGCGTATGCAAAAAATGCCAGTAACGTAGCCATTTGTGAGATAAAAGACAGATTCAACTCCAGATTTCTGTGTATATAAGGGTTATAAATTCTAGCTTTCCTGAATAGAGCAGAAATTATCTAATAACCACAGCAATTCTCTAATAACCATGTTGTGTGAAACAGTACCTGGTGTTTTATAATAGCCATGTCGTGTAAAACAATATCTGGCGTTTCATAATAACCGTGTTGTGTAGAACAATACCTGGCTTTTTATAATAGCCATGTTCTCTAAAACAATACCAGGTGTTTTATAATAGCGGTGTTGTGTAAAACAATACCTGGCGTTTTATAGTAATAGATTTATTTTTTAAAGTAATTAAATATATGTTCCTCAGACTTATATAATTAGCAGTCACAATAGATTTTATTTAATTAACTGTCCATTAAAAGCTGTGAATTTATTTGGCTTATCCCTAGAAAATTGAAAATTCTCACAGAAGCTAGGCAGTTATATAGGACAAAAGGTTATCGTTTAAAATATCCCTCAATAAAAACATTTCGTAAAAATAACCCTTTATACGTATTTAAGAAATAAAAAAATTTAGATCCTATTACAGAAACTTAGCTGAAACCTGTGAAGGATAAAATGTCTTATACTTCTAAGACTGTAATCAACGGAAACCCTTAAGAAAAAAACAACCACTTCCAGACATATCTAATTGAACAGCGGCTTAGTATATACGATAGACATATTGAAGGGTTTATCGAATATTATTTTACTACAGGAGCAACTTCAATCTAATGATTCCAAAGAGAAATGATTTTGCTTGAGAATATAAAAGTTTTTATGATAAAGGTGGAAATTGCATTTAACAAAGTTGGTAATTCAAAACTGCAGAACCCGTCGAAAGGAGGCGATCTCAAAGTTAAGATCACGCTGCCATTACAGCAGCATTTATGAACGGTTTCGCCTTATTATGCACTCGTCAATATTATGTGACCAATAGCGTCATGATAGTAAGAAACTTGCCATATTCCTCAATATTGGGAAACTTTATGGAGATCGACACATTCAGACATACCATGCAGCCGACTTCAAATGAAATCCAGCAACTTTGAGAATGCCTCATTTATGTGGAATCTGTGAGTTTTAAGAAATTTTAAGTCGTCTGCTCGGTAGAACTGCTTTTGGCGGTCTCCGTTGAAATTCACAATATTGTAGAACATAGCAAGTGTTCTTACTGCCATTGCAGATTTCGTCTAATTTAAATTTACGGGCGCATTATGTACGGGAAGCCAGACCATGAATATTGCTATCTGCAGCAAGATCTTGTTCATAAATTCGATAAATACTAGAAAAAATATATTCGTTATATTCGATATTTGCAATAACCAAAGCGAAGGAGAGATATTTTATAATTAATAAAATGACTTGCCTGATTATTAATTATACCTTACAAACTTAATTACGGTTAATTTTTTAAAGATAAGGAATCTGTTACTATCTATTGAACTAAATAACCGCATTTATAACACATGTAAATAATTGTCTCTAATAATAAGTGTTATTAATAATTGCGATTGACATTCAGTAATCATTGCAGTCAATATTGAATACTTTGAAATTTTAATATAAATTTCAAATTTTTTTGTAAAACTATAAAATTTTAAATATTAAAAGTATTTTTGAAGGGGGTGACAAATGTATAGCAGTTTGCGTTAATGCACACACCGAGTAATCGGAAATTACCATTAATTTATACTTTGCGTAATTTTCGGATTTTTATGTATAATTCAACATTTTTTCTTTTAATCGAACGGCTTATCGATGAGAATCGGAATGTCAAACAATACTTCAGTAAACCGTTAATAGACGAATTAATTCGAATTTGAAGAATTAGAAACTTTATGTGTGGAACAAAGTTGGCTTTTCCAGTTTTCTAAACTATTGCATAAAAAAAATATTATTTTCCAGCGACTTTTTAAGTTCGAGATTTAAACAAATGAGATTTTAACGTTAAGTGCTGCTAAACCAATTTCGAACACTTTTGAAAAATACACCTGTGTGTATGTGGAGACAGGATAACGTAAGAATGAATAAAATTACCGCTATTAAATTTTATGTACATTATCTGATAAACTAAGGCTATACAGAATTTTTAGAGATTCTTTATTTTAAAATTATATATATATATATATATATATATAATTTTAAAATATATATATATTTTAATTATTGTACATATATATATATATATATATATATATATATATATATATATATATGTGTGTGTACAAGGTGTCCAAAAACATTGACCTCGACTTTTATACCTTAAATATAGATCTTAGACAAATATAATAAATTACAAAGTTGCGCAAAAAAAGGTACAGAATTTTATGAAATCGATTGAAATTTGCAAGGGAATTAAATTTTAAGAAATACAAAATTAAAATTTTCATACGGCCCCCGTACAAAAACATTTCCAATGAGTAAAATGTGCCCCATACACTGGTGGCGTACAAAAGGTGATGTATAATAAGGTGATATAAGGTGTAATAAAGTGATGTACAAAATTTCAGCATTTTATCATAAATTCCCAGAGATATGAAAAGACAAAAATGCTGACTTAAACCACTTTTCGATGCATCGACCTGGGTTCTCAGAGGGGAAAAATCATGTCGGCCGATCGCGTTTCAGGGGTCATACACAAATTACGAAAGAAAACAATGGTTACATAACTAAATAATAATTTTGTGTTTTTATTGGTACAAAAGTATCTACACTGTGTAAAAATAATAACTTTGCACAAATATTACAAAGCTTGTTCAAAATGTTTTCCATCCATGCCAATACAGAGCTGCATTCGCCTGATAACAAGCCTATGATGCATTTCTGAGTTGCGTCATTTACACTCTTGCTGTCAACATTTACATTTTAATTTGCGATTAATCCCTCACCAGCATATCTCTGGGACTTTTTATGATAAAATGCTGACATTTTGTACATCACCTTATTAGTGTATGGGGCATATTTTACTCATTGGAAATGTTTTTGTATGGGGACCGTATAAAAATTTACATTTTGTATTTCTTTAAATGCAATCCCCTGAAAATTTTTATCGATTTTATAAAATTCTGTACCTTTTTTTACGCAACTTTGTAATTTATTATATATGTCTAAGATCAATATTTAAGGAATAAAAGCCGGGGTCAATGTTTTTGGGACACCCTGCGTATATATATATATATATATATATATATATATATATATATATATAGAGAGAGAGAGAGAGAGAGAGAGAGAGAGAGAGATTTTCATAGCATTATTCCCTATGGAAACAATGATAATTCCTTAAACAACAATGATGACATACAGGGTTCAAATGAAAGTCCTAATGCACCCCAATAACGTTGTAAGGAAAAGTCCATGAATGCAGAGATTAGGACTATTTATATGAAAATGACAATTGTCGATCGAATAATATGATTATGGGCAAATGTCTGCCCCATTCAGGAATGCTAAAATGGTCATTGCCAATCGAATAAAAGTGATTGACACAATTTGATTATAGGTGAGTGATTGTCCTATTAAGAAATGCTAAAATGACCTTTGCGGATGGAAGAAAGTGATTGACACAATATGATTATAGGCGGATGGTAAACATTAGGACTATTTATATAAAAATGACCATTGTCGATCGAACAAAAGTGATTGACATAATATGATTATGGGCGAATGTCTGTCCTATTCAGGAATGCTAAAATGGCCATTGCCAATCGAATAAAAGTAATCGATACAATATGATTATAGGCGAATGGTCTCATTCAGGAATGCTAAAATAAACATCACATACATATGCAGGAATCTAATGTATAACTTACACAAAATACATTCCGTTGGCAACGATACACATTTGAGTTCGAAACAATTTACATTGCAAAGCATTACAGATATCACCGTTTTATAGGTCCTGATGATATAACTTTTTGGCTGGTATTTATTATCTTCCATGTACGTGTTTTGTACGTCCCTGATGTCGATTTTAGCTAATTAGACAATGCGCTACGTCTTTGTGGCTTTTTCATCTATCTCGCTTTGTTGCCCAAACTTTTATAATTCTCCACTTGGGATTGTGCATCCATTTTCTTTTTCGGATTGGCGTGGTCATTTTACTACAGATAGATTTAACTATACACCTTTTCCTTATAAATTTATTGGAGTGCTCAAGAACGTCGTGGAAGCCCTGTTAAGAATATATGGGAGGAATTGATAATGTTAATGATGCCAAAATAGTTTACACTGTCACAGATAAGGCAAATGGATTCAATTCGTATTTGTAACCAAGCCGTTGCCAACTCGAAAAAATAATCATTTAGGGGATTTTTGCGAAATATTTTAAAGGAATAATTTTGGTACGAAATTTAAAATATATATTGTGAGACTAAAAATAGATCTCACACTAGTTATTGTGAGACAGCTTTATGCCAGTAATTTATTGTGTCTGAAACGTCAGACAATACCTTCAGTCTCAATGACGCCAGTGTTTATTATACGCTGACCCAAAGGTCAACCAAAATCATATATTTAGGGGCGTCGAGACAGAGGGGTCGAACGAATCTAAGAATAAGGTGAAGCAACGACATTGGCTAAAAAGTTGACCAATTGGAGAATATGCTTGTAGCTTCAGCCTGAAGGCGGCCAATAGGAGCAAAAGAGGAGTGTCAGACCTGAGATAAACAGCCACAACCTGTGACATAAGAACAGGACGACACTTAAGAAAGAACGAACAGATATGTAGACTACAAGTGTGACATAAGATGTAGAGAACGACTTCGACAGTATAGAGATGCAGTTGGGAAGTGTTACGCAAATGTTGTAGAGTGTTCCGTAGAGATTCCAAAAGAATGGCTAGATCAATTTGCAGTGCTATCAGCAGTACGAGATGGAGCCAAATACGCAGAGTTACGGCCAGTACTATTTTCTGATGCAAGAATTGTGGTCTATGGCCCAAACCGAAAGTGAAGGTATGTGCCCATTAAACATGTACCAGGTCTTAAATAATTTTAGGTAATTTTAATAATTGTCTCACAGTGTCTCTCTCCGCCGAAATAATATGAATAATTGTGTAATACATTTAATAAGTGTGTTATGTTGTTAATAAATGCTTTATTGTTAAAGTTAAAAAATGGTGCAATCAATTTAGTATTATATTAATTAATATTCTTTTACAGAACTCGCACGAAAGATAAATAATTGGAGGGTTTTAATAGCGTCAAACAACGCAATGTATAATTTAATAATGAGTTCCCCTATGTGCGATTTTACGGCCATGAAAATAATGTTGAAAACATTGATTAATAATTAATTCTTTGTATTTATGCACCATATATATATATATATTCTTTCCATTTTAAAATAATTGTGATACAAGTAGGCCTAAACACTATGATATTTAAATAAATGTATGAGAACATCAAGTACAGAAGCACTGGTAAAGATTTCTGGCTGAAAGTATTTTACATTCTTTGTTTTTATGTCAGCCTCACAGAAATGAATTTACTCTTTTTCCATTGAAAACAAAACTTGTTAACTACTTTGAAAATACGTTTTAATTATATCCATCTCATTAGTCTTTGGTAAAAAATGAGTATTTTCACTAATTGCTTGTTAATTCTGAAACTAATTAAATGTTTTTCCGACAAACACCACTTAGAGTGAAAATTTTCATTAGAAGCGACATTTTCTTATTCTGTTTTGCCAAATTATTTCATGCGCAAATATCATTTTTATATTCACTCAAATACACAGTATGGGCAAAGGGAAAATATTGCATTGGAGTTATGAGTCCAACTCTTTTATTATGACATATTTACATGTTTTAATAATTCCTGATTACAAATAAACCATTTTTAATTCATGTATGTGTCACTGAGCACGATAACTCACAAATTGAAATATTCAAATGAAAATTCTTTTGATAGGAAGCTAAATCCATACATAACATTGTAAAATATTACTTTCCATCCGTGACTTTTACGCTCTTAATATCCTCGGGCATACATCAGCACATTTCTTCTACTCAATATCACTGACTATATACGACTCCATGTCGAAATATAATTGATGTACCACCCATTATAAAACGCAATTCATTTACCAAACCCTAGACCTTAACAAAACGTCCCTATACCTCAAACAGTCAAAATCACTATATTTCAAGAATATTAATTTACCCAAAGCGACAAGAGTTATAAAAAAAAAAATGAACTTTTAAATAAACTAATTTTAAATAAACTAACTTTGCTTGGGATGCCTCAGCTGGGAAATTCCTGGCAGGGGTGTTCCGGGCCCAGTTCACTCTGTCTGGCTGCTCTCTGGGTGCGGTGTGTGTGGTCAATGGTCCATAAGTTGTCTTCCCTATCTTTGGCGTTAGTCCTGCCCTGGGTGTTCGGTCTAGTTTTCGACCACTTTGCCTCTTCTGGACCGGGGTCTAAGCCGGGTCGTTTGTAGGCGACTCTCAGCGGTGGAGGATCAAAACCTGAAGGCCGTGCGGCAGAACAGGTCTCCACTTAGCTGTCTGACAGTGCTCCCAACACCGTCGGACTGTATAGTCCGAACGATCCACGTGACGGGCTATCCAGCGCGATGAATTCCCTGCGGCTTTCAGCCTGATGATCAGGCCTCTCTCGAAGTCCGTTAGTTGCACATATTGGCGTTCCTGGCGTCTACCCTCCATTCTTTTCACACCGTACTCGTGCTTGCGTCGGCCGGAGCTTCTCGCATTGATGGGGCGTCGACTCTACTCCCGTTTATAAGGCCGCTGGCTCATGCTTGCAGCGCTACTCATGGGTGTACGGCCATGCGCAATCACACCAGACTGGGATCATTTGCATACCAGCCCGCCGTCTAGCTATTTGCATCATTTCGCGGTTGTACCATGTTTTCTTCTTGGTGCGCAACTTTCATTGTCCATAAGTGTGTAATATAAATAGGAAAAGCTGAAGCTCCACACGCTCGTCCTTTTGTCACATCCTTGGGAACATGTTTTATTGTATTTCTATGTTAATTTTATTGCAATATATGATTCATAAACTATGATTTTCATAATCAAGATGACAAAAAATGTTTACATATACTGAAAAGAGCGCCGTGGGAGACATCTTCTGTTTCTAAACAACTTAAGTAACTGGTAGAATGGAAAGAAACTTTAAGAATGGAAACAGGTCAGAAAAAGGTATTGATAACGATGACGCGTCGCAAAGGGGCTCAAAGAATTCATTAACAGTCACTTCATCTGCATACCCCATTTTACCTGCGTTTGCCTTTTTTCGCATGTAGTTAACCCATTAGTCACCCATACAGTCTTGGACACTTTAATGGTGTTCGTACTCCTTTTTACGATGTGTGGAATGAGCTTTTTAAACACTCTCATGTGTTTTAACTTATCACTGAGAAAACACATGAAAGTCATTTACGTATATATGGAAGTTCTTCCTGAAGCCATTAGAAGTCACCTTCCTTTATTGCTTGTCTAAAATTTACTCAGAATACAAAAACTATGCAATATGTTAGGAATAATTGGTCTTGCTTTAGCATGGAAATGGTCTAATTATTTTTTAATTGAAAATATTTATGGAATGACTGCTTACTTGACAGTATTAAATATATTTAATCTTTGTTTTGACACTTCACAACATAGTTGAAAAGTGGTGTTTATGACTTTGTTCATTCTGCCTGTCTATGTGTATCTGTCCGTTCGCATTATAACTGCCGTAAAAACGACTTTATCAAAATGAAATTTTAGCATGTTGTTCAGACGGTCTGTGGGACATATGGGAATATAAATGAATAATATCACCAAATTAGTTTTAATTTGAACGCGGGTTGAAAAAATGAAATACATTGAACCCTATGGGACATAATTTTTCAAACATATTTAAAGTCATAAAAATACTTTTCAACTATGGTGTAAAGTGTTAAAAATATTCAGCACTCTATGATGGCATAGAATAAAATGTGTTCCTAAGAATCTGAGAGAAGAAAACGTGGAGTCACAACTTTCTGGCTTATTCTGCTGTATTCTCATCTCTAATATTTTTTTTAATTAATAGAAATCGCAAATAATTCACAAACAATTCATTCTAGCAGCTTGAAAATAATTTCATTCGCTTCCTTGTGAAAAAATACATATAAAATGTCTACTCACGAGAAGTGAGAAATGTATTCCTAAGAGAAATATATTCGTTTATATATTTATCTTTTAGGTACTTAAGTGTAAGAATAACTAAAGTTCCGTTTTATTTACTCTTATTACTATTCCAGATCTCAGTGTTCTAACCTGAAAATACACATCTCATGAAATACATTTAAAATAATACATTTCAAATATGTGTTGCCTCTGTACAATTTCATTTTATTTATCATAAATTTTATAGATTATTAGAGAGACAACATTCTGAAGTTACTTTACGTGTTCAAGATTTTCTAAATTGGCTACTGACTAAAATATAAATTAAGCTTTAAACATACTTTATTGGTTTCGCCTTCTTTGTTATTTCGATAGTTCTTCGACATGAAAAACTCATGAGAAACACTCCTTTATATTTTATAATACAGATAGAAAATGCTTTAAAAATAAATCCTGAAATAAAACTTATCTTAAAGTAATATTCTCTAATATAAGATATAAAGTAATATTCTCTATAAAACATCTATACCCGCAGCCTAATAAATTTCAACACGTACAAACTAATTTTCTCTAAACACGAATGTCACAAAATATTGTTACTGGCAATATATGGAACTTTTACAGATGCCCAATTTGCTGTTGATTTCCATATTGAAAAATGTAATACTCTAGCTCATTAAAATATAACGAAGGTCTCTGTATTACACTAACTCGCAATATCACACAAATTTCTAGTCAATCTGAAATATTTAACAACGATTGATTTACATCGACCTTTTACAGATATTAAAACGAAAACGGCCGAGTTCAATTTTAACCATAATTGACTTACATCCAACTCTCACCGATATTTAAACGAAAACGACCAAGTTTATTTTTAACCGTGATTAATTTACATACACCTCTCACCGATATTTAAACGAAAACGACCGAGTTCAATTTTAACCGTGATTGACTTACATCCATCTCTCACCGATATTAAAACGAAAATGGCCGAGTTCAATTTAAACTGTGATTGACTTACATCCACCTCTCACCGATATTTAAACGAAGACGACCAAGTTCATTTTTAACCGTGATTAATTTACATTCACCTCTCACCGATATTAAAACGAAAACGACAGAGTTCAATTTTAACCGTGATTGATTTACATCCACTTCTCACCAATGTTAAATCAAAAACGGTCCAGTTCAATTTTAACCGTGATTAGGCCGGGATGAATTTGAATCTTAAAGTGGGTTTTTGTCAGACTAGACACCAAAATTTCGTTTTAAGCCCGCGTCGCAAATTTTGGCTTTGCAAAACCTTAGCAATTCAACAAGGTTTCACGTTTTCTCCTCTAATTTAATACTGGACAATAGTTTCTATTTTAATACGGACTCGTACCAAGCTAGGCTCAATTTAAAGTAAACTTGGTCCTGGCAGAGCTTGAATTTTTTGATGAATTAAGAATTTAGGGGAAATTTTGGGGTCTTACAGGATCCCAAAATTTCGTTCCAGACCCGTTGATCAAATTTCAACCAGTAAAAAGCTACTTTTCTAGGGATAAAACCATACCATGGAGTTAAAGAGAAGGGGTTAAAACTTCATGTTAAGAAATCTCCAAAATAGTTTGAGATAACAATTTAGACAATTTAGATTATACTAATTCCCACTACTGTAATGCGGCGCATTTCTATAACGAAATGCTCGTATTGTATTAAAGATATTAATTTAAAATCTTAATTTTGCAGAAATGAATTATCAGTACAATGTAAATTCAAACAATGCATATAAAAACTCAAACAATAAAGAATTTTCCTACGTATTCAAATGTGTTTTACATTTTAATTTATTTTTGTCTCTATACATTATGTACCAAGATAGCTGAAAATCAGTCGGCAGTCGCCAAATGACGACTGAAATTCTAGAAATGATATGTAAAATTTTATAACTACACGCTATTTCGGAGAGCAGATTTTTCATGTGATCTTGGTTATTTTCCTCTAAATTAAGAGCCTGGCATTTCTAAGCGGAAGAAAATATGAAGTCATGCTCTTTTTTCCTCTACATTTTATATGTCAACACTTTTGAAACTGGTCAGCACTTTTGAAATGTTTAATCCTCAGACGGAAAAATAGGAAACGGCGCCATGATCAGCATCCCTTTTCGTTTGCAGACAGTTTTAAACAAGAAGGATCAATCATATATAAAGCATCCCTTTTCCTTTGCAGACAGTTTTAAACAAGAAGGATCAATCATATATAAAGCATTGATTATGAAACACTTTCCAACTGAAATGCAATTTTATTTAAACATCTCTAAAATACGATACATTCAGAGGTGATATTTTTAAAATTATCACAATACTACAATAATTTATTATATTTAAAAATTTCATCGGAAACAAATGAACTTTATTCAAATAACGTCTTCGAAATATAAATATTCTGACTCTCTATATAAAAGAAGGGAATATTTCATTCATAAACTTTTTTCCATTCCTTTCATTCAGCGGCAATATTTTTAAAATTATCACAATACTACAATAAATTATTTTATTTTAAAACGTAAACCCATGGAGGTAAAATTACTTTCTAACTCCATGCTTAAAACGTCATCAAAAAACCAATAATATAGAATCGTCTGCTTGTCTATGTAAAATCAATGAATGTTGCATTCATATCAACTATATCGCAGACTCCACGGAGTCTGCAATTTCTTTAACGCAATTTCTTTAGCGAATTTCTTTAATGCAAAATTATTTAGCTCCACAGAGGTAACTAATTTAGCGTTAAAGAAATTCAGCAATTCTTGTACAACTCATCTTACAGATGTATGTGATTACATTCTCCATACGTGAATGTTAGGCTTCTTTGTAGAAATGATCAAAGTTTAATGATCATGTAAACTCCAAAATATTGTAATTGCGTTGACGCAGTATATAGGGTGCCCCAAAAAGATTGAAACGTGCTTTTATTCTTTACCTGCAGATAAGTGAGCAATGTAAATTTCAAAAATGTTGAAAGTAAGGTACGGCATAAGACTATGTTAATGAAATAGTCCTCCCATTTAATTTTCAAAAAGGTACACTTTTTAAATTTTTAAACGATCCCCTTAAGACAAATTTGGTCAATCAGAATTTTTTTATTCTTAATGCAACAAGATCATTAAAAACCCCGCATATCTGTATCTTTAAAATCAACTGAATTATGATAAAGGAAAAAATCTGACTTATGCCACTTTTCTGTACCATGTGAAAGGCTGTTTCATCAGTGAAAATACGGATCGTAAACAAATTGACGATGGAAATTGTTTGGATCAAAAATACGTTAATATATGTCAAAATTTTTTATCACAAATGCATCTAAATAAAGCATTACACAGACAGAGATCATATAAAATAGGGGTACTCACTACGCGGTTGGATATCCTATGTATTATCATCCAGTTTTATCTTTTTTGTGATATGTCACAAATTTACATTTCTAGTTTTCTATATGGTCCCCATTCACAATGTTCAATTTCCAATTAAATATAACTCGCTCAATTTTAAAGATACAGATATGCGGTTTTTTTAATGATCTTGTTGCATAAATAAAAGATTTCTGGTTGACCAAATTTGTCTAAGGGGGGGTCGTATAAAAATTTAAAAAGTGTAACATTTTAAAAATTAATGGGAGGACTATTTCATAAACGTAATCTTATTTCTTTCCTTACTTTCAACATTTTTGCAATTTACATTGCCCACATATCTCCAACACGTAAAGAATTAAAGCGCGCTTCAATCTTTTTGGGACACGCTGTATAGATGCAAAAAAAAAAAGAAAAAAAAAAGCGGTTTCAGACAGATGCAACACTAAATATAAATTAAAAAGAACTTTAAAAATCACGATTTTGACACAAAATGGATGCTATATTCTATTTTGAAGTGGGTCATGCGATCTTTCATATAATATGGATTCAATTATTATTTTAATTTTTATTTAAAAAAGTTACCGAACATATTTCACTGAATTTTTTTTATATATTTAAGGGGATAATTTGAATATTTCCTAAAATATTCGAAGCAATTTGCGAATTTTAAATTCGCTTAAAAAATGTTTGAAAAATGATGTCACATGAGGTTTAATGTATTTCATTTCTTCAAGCCGGGTTCAATCCTAAACGAATTGGTTGATATTATTCATTTACATTCCCATAGGTCCCACAGACCGTCTCAACAACATACTAAAATTTCATTTTGATTAAGTAATTTTTACGGCCGTTATCGTGCAAACGGACAGACAGAATGAACAAAGTCATAAACACTTTTTATCTATGTTGTAACGTGTTAAATATTGTTGATAATTCAAACCCGTTGCTCAGAAACAATTGGCAATGACTGTTATGACATTTTCGGAACGTGGAGTTGGTACAAAAATTTTCCCAATACTTAGTGCAATAGCTTTTAGAATGTTAGTTTATTTCGTGGTTCATTTCAAGGACGCAAAGATAATAGACCTTCAAACACTTTACGTTCGTCATTATTTCCGCAAATGAAAATAACCAGCTGATTTGTACCAGTTAAACCATTGCTTTCATCCACTGTCAACGAGTAAAGTTTGCATGTTGACACCTTTGCTTTAATAAGTCCCTTTAATATTCAGTGTTATTTTTAACACTTTACAACAAAGTTGAAAAATGTTTATGACTTTGTTCATTCTGTCTGTCTGTCTGTCCGTCTGCCGTTAGCACGATAACTGCCGTAAAAATGACTTAATCAAAATGAAATTTTAGTATGTTGTTCAAACGGTCTGTAGGACCTATGGGAATATAAATTAATAATATCACCCAATTAGTTTCGGGTTGAACCCGGGTTGAAAAAATGAAATACATTGAACCCTATGGGACCTAATTTTTCAAACATTTTTTAAGCGGATTTAAATTTCACAAATTGCTTCGAAAATTTTAGGTAATATTCAAATTATCCCATAAAATATATAAAAAAAATTCAACAAAATATATTCAGTAGTTTTTTAAATAAAAATTAAAATAATAATTACACCTCTTAAATGAAGCGATCACGTGACCATGATATGAAAATATCACATGACCCACTTCAAAATGATATTTGGCATCCATCTCGTCTCAAAATCGTGATTTTTTAAGTTCTTTTTAATTCATATTGAGTGTTGTGTCCGTCCTAAAACCACTTTATTTTTGCTTAAATTCTGTGCATCTACATACTAGAACAACGCAATTACAATATATTTCAGTTTAAATGATCATCCAAATTTGATTATTTCTACAACGAAACCTATTTTTCACTTATGTGAAATGTAAACAACAAAATATGTAGAATGAGTTGTATTAGAATTGCTGTATTTCTTTAACACAAAATTATTTAGCCCATGGAGTCTGCATAGCTGATATGAACGAAATATTCATGGATTTTACAAAGGGAAGGACGATTTTCTTCGAGGAAGTTTTAAGCATAGAGTTTAATTACTTGTAGCTCCATGGTCTTAATTTCTAAATAAAATAAATTATTATGGTATTGTGATGAATGAAATGAATGGGAAAATGTTATGAATTAAATGCTGTTTTTATAGAGAGATCCAGGCGTGTTATTTTTTCTATGACGTCATTTGAATGAATTTCAGTTGTTTTTGATGAAGTTTTCATATATAATAAATTATCGCAGTATTATAATAGTTTTAAAACTATTACCGAGGAATGTATCGCATTTTACAGATGTTTAAACCAGGCAAATTATATTTCAATGCCGTCATTTGAATGAAGTTCATTTTTTTCGATGAAGGTTTAAGTTTTCAAATATAATAAATTAATGTAGTATTGTGATAAGTTTTAAAATATTACCGAGGAATGTATTGCATTTTAGACTTGTTTAAATAAAATTGCATTGAAGTTGGAAAGTGTTTCATAATCAATGCTTTAAGCATGATTGATCTTTCTTGTTTCTTCTTATTTTTTCCGGATAAATGACGCAATTTCCGTAGCATATAGAATGTTAATTTATTTCGTGGTTCATGTAAAGGACACTAAGCCAACAGACCTTCAAAAGGTTTTAATTTATCATTGATCCTAAAAATGAAAAAAGGCAGCTGATTTGTACCGGTTAAGTCCGTGCTTTCATCAATTACCAATGAATAACATTTGCATATTAACACCTTTGTTTTCATAAGTCTCCCTAACATTCAGTGTAACATTTTCTACTCTCGTAGTAACAATTGTCAGACCATTCGATTATTAATCGAATGCAGGCCAAACGTCTAAAGACAAGCAGAAGGTATGTGCAAATCAGCTTATAGAAGGTCATAACCATTTTGATAATAATAACTTACCTGGTCTCATATGCCCAATCATATCCATAATTATATGTGGTAATTGTTGTAATTAATTTAGTAATGATTAGAATGTTCTTAATAAATAATGTTATGTTAAAGTTAAAATGTGCGCAGTTAATTGTGAGTAGTATTATGTTAATATATTCTATTCCAGGAACATGTACTAAAGTGGCACAATGCAATTGTTATACGACTTGCAATCTACAGCCATGTTTAAGAGTTAATTTAAAATGCGCTTTGCATTAATTATATTTTACTTAATTACTTTGTGCATCATACCAATAATTAAGACAAGTTAATCTTTTTGAAGTCATCAGTTTTGTTTAAGCACTCAATTTCAGTTGCCACTACAGGGCGCTCCTTCACAAATTATTCATCTGAAAATGGCTTCATTTGGCAATCTTTTGAGCAATGGCGAAACGATCTTTAACATAACTCTCAGCCTTCTTTGAAACTATCGTAAATACTTGCTGCGAATTTTTCGATATTTTGAAAAGTTTCAGTTTGTTTGTGCGTAGCGGACTATGGAGACTAGCACACACGATTGTATGTTTCATATCAATATATGTATATTTTCGAATTATATTCATTGGTGTCAGATATTGATTTCTGCCAAATCAAACAAACAGGCGAAGAAAATACAATGTATGACGTCAGCATGACGTGAATCCCAGAGTTGCCAAGATTTCTCAGTTAGAAGAAGGGTTCCAGATTTGGCGATTTTCCGCCAAGTTGACGACATTTAGCGACTTCTGGAATGTTTCTGAAACTTTTCGATAAAACGAGTATTCTTTGAGATATTGATATTTCCAGAAGTTTCTATGGTTTTATATCTAATGAAATCTACAGTTTATATCTATTGAAATTTCGAAAATTAATAATAACATGAAATAATTAATTATTTTATCACAGGATCTTCATGTCAAAAACATGTGAAACTAACCACTTAAAATTCCATTTTCAGTATCGGAAATAGATAAATACGAAAGAACATAATCTTAAGCGGAACTGCAGACGAACTTTGCATCTCCAGATGCGTTTTCCGCCAAGACCACATGATAAAACAATTAATTACTTCATGTTAATATATATTTAAATGGAATACCGCACTTACAATTCCATTACGAATAGCAGACAATTATTATTTCTTCAAGACCACATGATAAAACAATTAACTACTTCATGTTAATATATATTTAAATGAAATACCGCACTTACAATTCCATTACGAATTGCAGACAATTATTATTTCTTTCATAAATTTCAAGTTGGAAAGTGTTTCATAATCAATGCTTTAAGCATGATTGATCTTTCTTGTTTCTTCTTATTTTTTCCGAATAAGTGTTCATAATCAATGCTTTAAGCATGATTGATCTTTCTTGTTTCTTCTTATTTTTTTAGAATAAATGATGCAATTTCCGTAACATATAGAATGTTAATTTATTTCGTGGTGCATGTAAAGGACACAAAGCCAGCAGATCTTCAAATGTTTAAATTGGTCATTGATCCTAAAAATGAAAAAAGGCAGCTGATTTGTACCGGTTAAGTCCGTGCTTTCATCAATTACGAATGAATAACATTTGCATATTAACACCTTTGTTTTTATAAGTCTCCCTACCATTCAGTGTTACATTTTCTACTCGAGTAGTAACAATTGTCAGACCAGTCTATTATTAATCGAATGCAGGCCAAACGTCTAAAGACAAGCAGAAGGTATGTGCAAGTCAGCTTATAGAAAGTCATAACCATTTTGATAATAATAACTTACCTGGTCTCACATGCCCAATCTTCTCCTTAATTATATGTGGTAATTGTTGTAATTAATTTAGTAATGATTAAAATGTTCTTAATAAATAATGTTATGTTAAAGTTAAAATGTGTGCAGTTAATTGTGAGTAGTATTATGTTAATATATTCTATTCCAGGAACTAGCACTAAAGTGGCACAATGCAATTATTATACGACTTACGATCAACGGCCCTGTTTAAGAGTTAATTTAAAATGCGCTTTGCATTAATTATATTTTACTTAATTACTTTGTGCATCATAACAATAATTAAGGCAAGTTAATCTTTTTGAAGTCATCAGTTTTGTTTAAGCACACAATTTCAGTTGCCACTACAGGGCGCTCCTTCACTAATTATTCATCCGAAAATGGCTTCAACCATGTGGCAATCTTTTGAACAATGGTGAAACGATCTTCAACATAACTCTCAGCCTTCTTTGAAACTATCGTAAATACTTGCTGCGAATTTTTCGATATTTTGAAACGTTTCAGTCTGTTTGTGCGTAGCTGACTATGTTGACTAGCACACACGATTGTATGTTTCGTATCAATATATGTATATTTTCGAATTATATTCATTGGTGTCAGATATTGATTTCTGCCAAATCAAACAAACAGGCGAAGAAAATACAATGCATGACATCAGCATGACGTGAGCCCAGGGTTGCCAAGATTTCCCAGTTAGAAGAAGGGTTCCAGATTTGGCGATTTTCCACCAAGTTGACGACATTTGGCGACTTCTGGAATGTTCCTGAAACTTTTCGATAGAACGATTATTCTTTGAGATATTGATATTTCCAGAAGTTTCTATGCTTTTATATCTAATGAAATCTACAGTTTATATCTATTGAAATTTCGAAAATTAATAATAACATGAAATAATTAATTATTTTATCACAGGACCTTCATGTCAAAAACATGTGAAACTAACCACTTAAAATTCCATTTTCAGTATCGGAAATAGATAAATACGAAAGTACATTATCTTAAGCGGAAGTGCAGACGATCTTTATATCTCCAGATGCATTTTCCATCAAGACCACATGATAAAACAATTAATTACTTCATGTTAATGTAGATTTAAATGGAATACCGCACTTACAATTCCATTACGAATAGCAGACAATTATTATTTCTTTCATAAATTTCAGAGGTTAGCGGAATTTTTCTTAATTAAAAAGTTCCGTTTATTACTACAGTAGAATTCCAATAATACCCCCTCAGTTCCAATTATACCATATTTTCAGTATTCTTTACACTTTATTTTTAATTCTAAAATTGTATCGGTACTTCTCAGAGCTCATTCTTATTTTTGACCCATTTCATTGTTATTGTACTTCAAGTCGAAACTTTCAGATTGTGGAACACTTCATTTAAAATCAGGACAGGATATATGAAATGTATTATACCTTCATTTGGTTTACGCTTCTCCGTTTTACGAGTCAAAATCAGAGCACATAAAGTTAATTTAGTTTTGAATGATTTATTTTAATAGTTTATATAATGTAAATTTTATTAAAAACATATTACTTTCCTTATATACATAATGTATAAGGAAAGTATTGTGACGGAGTCGAAAATTCGAATTCGAGTTTTCGACGGGAGAGCACGTTTCAAGCATCCCTGATCACGAATCAAACATTTTTGAAGTGATGTCTGTGTGTGTGTGTGTGTGTGTGTGTGTGTGTGTGTGTGTGTCAGTGAGTCTGTGGAGACGATAACTGACGAACGAATGGACCGATTCGAACCAAATTTGGTACGAAAATCACAATCCGTAAACACTGGAAGCCTATTGTTTTCACACGTAATCGAATGTTCAGAACCCCCTAAATTTTCGAATGAAATTTTGAAAAAATCGTCAAAAAATTAAAACCGCTAATAAAGTTACGCAAATAGACATTTCTTATGTAATTTTTCATTAGAAAACGATTGGCGTAAATTTTAGAAGGCTAACATGAACCATTCTCGAGATATTGTACATTTTTCAAAAAAATTATGAAAAAGTCACATAAAAAAAAAAAAATTCCTATTGAGAAACATGTTCACTTTTCACATGTAATACTCATATGTAATACACATATGTAATACACATATGTACTTTTCATATGTAATGTGGGATAAATTGAGTGACATTATTCTCGTGGATCTAGCTCGTTCCATTCATGAAAAAATATACTTTGAATAATACTTTTGTATTTGAACGCCAATAGTCATTTATCTGCTGTAAGAATAACTTATTTCTTAGTGCATAACGCTTGGCGAGATTTTGGCGACGAATTTGGCGGAATGTCGCCAACTTGGCGACTTTTTTGAAATGTTGCCAAATTAATGAAAATCTCGCCAAATGGATAAAAATGAAACTAAATCAATGAAAATGACGACTAATTGTCGAAAATTCAATATCTTGGAAAGAATATTAGTATCTACTATAAGAAAAACCTATTTTTTTACTGTAAAAGTAGTAAATTCATTACATTATATAAGGAAAGTCATGTGTTGCCCACATCAGATTTTTTTTAATAAGACGCAAAAATATCTGAATTTTATTAGAAAATTTTAAACTACGACTCCATCATTTTACATTAATAATTAGAAAATGTATTCGGAGTTGCCCGAGATATACGATAAGCTTTCGTGGCGTACCTGTGTGTGAACCCATCCATTCATCTTTTTATATTAATTGTTAGAAAACATAGCCGGCGTTTCCCAAGATTTATGATAAGCTTCTATGGCGTATATACCCGTGTGTGAACCCATCCATTCATCTTTTCATATGAATTATTAGAAAACATAGCCGGCGTTCTCCAAGATTTACGATAAGCTTTCATGGCGTACCCGTGTGTGAACCCATCCATCCATCTTTTTATACTAATTATTAGAAAATATAGCCGGCATTTTATTAAGATTTACGGTAGGCTTTCGTGGCGTACCGGTGTGTGAAAATGTACCCGAATGTACCCAGAGATTTAAAATGTAAAACTACGAGGAGTGCAATCACAGTGAATTCTCAAAACCAAAGAACGCTTTAACAATATGCCCGCTTATAACAATAAAAAACAAAACAAAACAAAAAAAATTGATGTGGACATCACATGACTTTCCTTATAAAATGCAATAAATTTACTATTTTTATAGTAAAAGAGAAAATCAGAAATTGCGAAACATTACTTTCCATTTGGCGTCATTTGTATCAATTTGGCGGCATTTTTGTAACTTTGGCAACATCTAAAATAGTCGCCAAGTTGGCGAAGTCCCACTAAATTTCTCGCTAAGCATTACCGGCTGACGGACGGACGGATGAAGAAATGGGTTATTTTTATAGTCTACTCTTATGTTCTTTCCAAGATATTAAACATCAATTAATCGCAATTTCATTGATTTAGCGTCGGTTTCATCAATTTCGCTAATTTTTATTAATTGTGACACATTTTCGTCAATTTTGCAACATTTAAAAGGTTAACAAATTGAAAATATTCCGCCAAATTCGTCACTAAAATTTTGACAAACACTATGGATGGAAAATAGGTTATTCTTATAGTAGTTCCTTATATTCTTTCTAAGATATTGAATTTTCGTCAATTAGTGGTCATATTCATTGATTTAGCGTCAGTTTTTTTTTTATCAATTTGACGGCATTTAAAAAAGTCGCCAAGTTGGCTATATTCCGACAACATTTTTGCCAAAATCTCGCTAAACGTTATAGACGGAGAAATAAGTTATTCTTATAGCAGATAAATGACTATTGGCATTCAAATACAAAAGTATTATCCAAAGTATATTTTTTCATGAATGGAACAAGCTAGATCCACAAGAATGATGTCACCAAATTTATCGCTTGATATTGCATATGGAAAGTAAACGTATTTTACAATAGTTAATATTTTTCTTAATTTTATGTGATTTTTTAATACCATTATTTGAAAAATGTGCAATATCTCCAGAACGGTTCATGCTAGCGTTCTAAAGTTTGCATCAATCGTTTTCTAATAAAAAATTACATTAGAAATGACAACTTGCGTAACTTTATTAAAGGTTTTTTTTATGATTTTTTTCAAAATTTCACTCGAAAAGTTAGGGGTTCCGAACATTCGATTGCGATTAAAAGCAATAGACTTTCAGTATTCACGGATTGTAATTTTTGTACCAAAGTTCGTTCGAATCGCTCCATTCATTCGTGAGATCGTCTCCACACACACACACACACACGCGCAGACATCACCTCAAAAACGTTTGATTCGTGTTCAGGGATGCGACCCACTCACAATACCTTCCCTATACATTATATTATGTATCTAAAGGAAGTAAAAAACACCGCTGAGCCGATTGAAACTGCGAAAATATCCCCTATGTCCCTATCTCGGGAAAATACATCTAATCATACGAAAAGTAAATATTTTTTAGAAATTCACGAAAATCCATCTATTGATAGTAAGGATTCCTATTGTTAGTACGGATCAAAATTTGTTTGAACGTGAATATTTCGATTTATCCAATGCTGTTAAGATGGAACTCTGTGATTAAATATTCTGTCACAGGAACCAATTTGTATTAAATCACTTAAACCGTTCCAAATTGAGCTACACATAACTCACAAACTTAAATATAAAATAACTCACAAACTAATTTGAACGTTAACAAAAATCTCGCCAAAGTGCACGTTCCCGGGATCTGATGTACATGTGTACCAAATTTCATGACCGTACGTCGTTTAGATGTTTTGCTTCAGACCACACAGACGAACATACCCGGCCGCTCATCCTATTGCTCTTAAACCTTCGGGTGAATTGGGCGGTCTAGGTTTTCAACAGACGAACATACGAGCAAATAGATAGGCATCTTCCTTTATTATTATAAATAATTAAATGATATTTATGCTAATAAATTCTTATTGTAATCTAATCTTCTTTATATTCATAACTTCCTATTGTAAATCCGTCTCGTTTATCTTCGAAAATTCCTATTGCTAATGAAAATTGCTAATGATTATAAATTGCTAATATAAACTAAGCAGGAGAACATTCATCTGAATGTAGTCCTGGGTAAGATACCCCAAGCATAGATGTTATTTACACTAAAAAATGTTTTATATAATCATTATGATACTTCAAGCATAACCTCCGTTATGATTAATCCACTGTATAGAACGCAATGGATATTTAAACATTAGATGGTCCGTCACGTGACCTAGTGCTGAAAGAATGGGACAATGCTATCTGTTTGTCTGGTTGAAAGTTCTTATAAAGCACTCACTTGTTAGTTTCCTTATATACATAATGTATTACTTTCCTTATATACATAATGTATTACTTTCCTTATATACATAATGTATTACTTTCCTTATATACATAATGTATAACGAAAGTATTGTGATGGGGTCGAAAATTCGAATTCGAGTTCTCGACGGGAGAGCACGTTTCAAGCATCCCTGATCACGAATCCAACATTTTTGAGGTGATGTCTATGTGTGTGTGTGTGTGTCAGTGAGACGATATCTCACAAACGAATGGAGCGATTCGAATAAAATTTGGTACAGAAATCACAATCTGTAAATACTGGAAGCCTATTGTTTTAAAACACAATCGAATGTTCAGAACCCCCTTAAATTTTCGAGTGAAATTTAGAAAATTTTGATATTTAGATATTTTTGATATTTAGAATACAAAATCACAATATCGAGTAAAATTGTTTATACGCGTTGGAAGATACTTAAACGTAACAATCTATCGAAATTCGCAATTAGTTTTGGCTCCATTACAGTACATTAAATAATTTATCTTATGTTATATATTATAAGTAAAATCAAACGAGCATAAATATTACATTCTCTACCTACATAGTGTATTTGTAGGATGATGGGGTGAAAAATTCGAATTCAAGTTTGCGACGGAAGAGCACGTTTCAAGTATCCCTGAACTCGAATGAAATGTTTTTGAGGGGATGTCTGTGTTTGCATGTATGTTACTGCGTGTCTATTAGGGTGGCACTTAAAAGCCATGAAATTATTTATTTTTTATTTTTGCAAATCTCACCCTCTAACTTTGTTTCTTTGATATAAAAACACTATATTAAAAGTTTGAGCAATAAATTTTAATATTAAGGGGTAGCTCAATTGACTCAAAGTTTATAAAAATTAGAAAAAATTAAGATTATTAGCTGTACCTGTACCTTAACGTATGTATTTATTTACATTGTATTTAATGCATTAATTTTAAACAATTTATTTAATTTATTGTAAATATTACCAGTTTTATATTTACCATTAACATTGTATTACTTTGCAAAGGCTGAGACAGAGTCTTTTTCCTTCTATCAGGGTGCATTTTGTGATGAACATCAACAACTTGTAGCAGGAATTGTAGCTGCATTTCATCATGAGTTATCAATCCACTGTATTCCTGAATAAGTGCAACTGCACGTTCCGCATTGTCATTTACTACTTGTAAAGATTTTATTATCTCTTTAGCTTGTTTGTAGTCTTCTCTTAACTCCCACAAGTCTGGATCAACTGTAAGATATACAACTGGCAGTTCGAACAATTGAAACAAAATGAATGACTTTGCTGTGACAAAATCTTCATTCATTTTGTTTCAATGTTTGCTCTTCATTTGTTCAAGAAGTTTTTGTTCTTGAACAAATGAAGAGCAACGCTGATTCGCTTAGAGTAATTTTGGTCTTGATTTTCAGCATGAGCTTCATTCTGCATAGCATTCACCATCCGTCTTTTGGTTGATATACTGACACGACTATCAAACAAAGCTAAATCAATAAGTCCTTGTGACAAATACCACAAGTGATTAACAAATTTACATGATGTTCACTTAGAAATGGCTGAATGTATTGATGAGTATTCAAGTAGCGACTTCAGCAACAACAGATCATTGTAAGAAGCACATGAAGCTTGAGGTGCAGAGATCCAAGCTTTCAAGTATACACGGACTGTGAAAACACACACATCACGTAGTCCTTCTTTTAAAGTCAGTTTAAATTGAGCTTTGAACATGCAGATTTTGAGACAATATATGACTTTGGACATCCAGTGGGCATGGCATATTGCTCCTGGTGACATAAATCGGACTCCCATTGCTGGGCCAGCACCAAGAAAGATAATTACGAGTTCTAAGAATTCTTTATAATCCCCTCTTAGTTTTGGTTCTCTTTATTCCAGGTACTTCTTTGCATGACCGATAGTCTCTTGTTTTATATCTTCTACTAGATTAGCAACAACACCAATTGAAATTCCTGGTTCATACTTATCTGTATCATTGAATCTCCAATATTTTTGAAAGCGTTTAAATAATGCAACTTCAGGAGAAGATCTGACTCCCATACATACTTCAAACACTGTACTAATTATGAGCTCCATAATGTGACGCCTGCAAGCAAGTGATAAGAGCTCTTTCTTAAGCTTTTGCTCTAGAAGGACACAGGCACCAGAATTATGATCGGTGTTTGAGCTGGTAGTGTCAAAGCACATTGCGCGAATATTGTCTACCATACCCCAGTCTTCAGTGGCTTCAAAGACAGCTGCAAACTGGGCCTCTCCTGTGGCAGATGGAATCTTGGCAACTGCCAATAGTTGAGAAACTCTTTTCTCAGAAACTAATACTGGTAGGCGATCAATTTTCTTTTCCAGTCAGGTCATGCATCAATTTTCCATCCCAATGAATGACAAAAGGTATGTTGCCTTGAAACTTGGTCTTTATTTTTTCATATTTTTTTTCTCTCTCTGCCATTCTTTGTCAACGAATTGAGTCTTTGTTTAGAGCAAATTCATTAATGTTTTGTCCTAAGCTTTTGACAGCTTCTGATATAATAAAAACAGTCTTTCGGTTTGACACCTTTGTGCGATTTAGTGCTGCAGCAAGTTCTGTAATAACTGCGGTTTTTCGTCCCCGTTTTCATTTTTTTATTTCTACAACATGAATTGTATTGTCCCCAGTTTCCAAATTTTCACCATCTCTTTCTGCTGAGCTGTTATCAGACTCATCAGTAAAGGACAAAAGTACAACTTCAGAATCTGCATCTGATAATAGCTTCATGTTCTTCATTCACTGTTGTCTGGCAACGAATGCTTTGTTTCTTTTAATTTCGAATATAATCTTTATAATTTATAAATACTAATTCAAAAACATCAGACTTTCGAAAATTTTATAGACAGAGATCAAGTTCAAAACATTGCATGATTGCAGCTGCAGCACAAAATGGCTCATCTGATTTTTGCCATGTGCTTTGAGCTTTGTGCTATTTGCAGTTTTATATAGTCCAGTGTTGCCATCTATGAGTCAAAATATAAAGCTGAAGGAATTTTAAATATATTTAAAGGTGTTGGTATTTAATTTAATTTTCCATGACATTGCGTACATTCATCATGTACATTAAAAACTTTTCCATCATTGAGTTACTTCTAAATATTGCTCAATTGTGCTAATATTTTGCCTGAAAATTTTTTTTGTAAAAAGAAACAAAATTAGATAGTGAAAAGATCATATATTCATAGTTAAAAAATGAGCTCCACACTAGTGTCTATATGTGTTTTAGTATGTGTATGTGTTTTACTGTGAGTGTGCTTTATTGTATATGTATGTGTTTTAATGTGTGCTTGTTTTAGTGTCCGTCTTTTAGTGTGTGTGTGTGTGTTTTTTAGTGTGTGTATGTGTGTGTGTTTCAGTGTGTGTTTGTGTATGTGTGTGTGTGTTTTAGTGTGTGTGTATGTGTTTTAGTGTGTGTGTGTGTGTTTTAGTGTTCATGTCCGTGAATCTATAGCCGCGATATTTCTAGAATGAATGAAGTGTTTTAAAAATAATTTAGTACGATTATAACAAACAATGTATATTGGAACCCCGTTAATTTTAAAAGCGATCGGATATTGAAAGTCCTAATTTTCGAATAAATTATTAAAAAATCTGATGTGAGCAACACATGACTTTCCTTATAATATAATGTAATGAATTTACTACTTTTACAGTAAAAAAAATAGGTTTTTCTTATAGTAGATACTAATACTCTTTCCAAGATATTGAATTTTCGACCATTAGTCGTCATTTTCATTGATTTAGCGTCATTTTTATCCATTTGGCGAGATTTTCATTAATTTGGCAACATTTAAAAAAGTCGCTAAGTTGGCGACATTCCGCCAAATTTGTCGCCAAAATCTCGCCAAGCATTATGGACGAAGAAATAAGTTGTTCTTACAGCAGATAATTACTATTGGTGTTCAAATACAAAAGTATTACTCAAAGTATCTTTTTTCATGAATGGAACAAGCTAGATCCACGAGAATGATGTCCTCCAATTTATCGCATGGTATTACATATGAAAAGTGAACATGTTTCTCAATAGGAATTTTTTTTTTTTCATTTTATATAACTTTTTAATAATTTTTTTGAAAAATGTTGAATATCTCAAGAACGGTTCATGTTAGCGTTCTAAAATTTATGTTAATCGTTTTCTAATGAAAAATTACATAAGAAATGTCTATTTGCGTAACTTTATTAGCGGTTTTGATTTTTTGACGATTTTTTCAAAATTTTATTCGAAAATGTAGGGGGATTCTGTACATTCGATTTCGCATAAAAACAATAGGCTTCCAGTGTTTACGAATTGTGATTTTTGTACCAAATTTGGTTCGAATCGGTCCATTCGTTCGTCAGTTATCGTCTCCACAGACTCACTGACACCCACCCACACACACACACACAGACATCACTTCAAAAATGTTTGATTCGTGATCACGGGTGCTTGAAACGTGCTCTCCCGTCGAAAACTCGATTTCGAATTTTCGACCCCGTCACAATACTTTCCTTATACATTATGTATATAAGGAAAGTAAAAAGTCAGGACCTTCAATACTGTTAGATTAATATTGATTTCGGATGACGCAAGTGTTCATTAAAAAACAAATGACATAAATTGTAGAACGATATCAAAATTCTTTCTCGATATATTGCACGTTTCTCAAATTTGTCAAAGAATTATATAATATCAAAAAAGTAGCAAGTATCATCCAATAGATTTACTTCCATATGCAATTATGCAACAAATTTATAAATATAATTCTTGTGAATCTAGTTCGTTCCATTCATGTAAGTAGATACTTTTCTGGAATAGTTTTGTATTTTGTCACCCAAGAGTTCGCAAATAGTCATTTATATTAAGGGCTATCAATAAAATATAAATTGCATTTTTATGATGCCCTTGAGTTGTATAAGTCATTCTGTTTGGACTGTTAATCCAACGCTAAAAACATTGTACTGTGTTAATTCAATGCTAAAAACATTGTACTATGTTAATTCAATGCTAAAACATTGCACTGTGTGAATTTAACGCTAAAACATTGTACTGTGTTAATTCAATGCTAAAAACATTGTATTGTGTTAATTCAATGCTAAAAATATTATACTGTGGGTCTTGTATACCATTATTTTATTGTGAAAAAAACTGATGTGGGCAACACATGACTTTCCTTATATAATGTAATGAATTTACTACTTTTACAGTAAAAAAATAGGTTTTTCTTATAGTAGATACTAATATTCTTTCCAAGATATTGAATTTTCAACAATCAGTCGTCATTTTCATTCATTTAGCGTCATTTTTATCCATTTGGCGAGATTTTCGTTAATTTGGCAACTTTTCAAAAAGTCGCCAAGTTGGCAACATTCCGCCAAATTCGTCGCCAAAATCTCGCCAAGCGTTACGGATGAAGAAATAATTTATTCTTACAGTAGATAAATGACTATTGGCGTTTACACACACACACACACACAAAGATACGTTGAGTTATACAAAAGTATAACTCAACGTATCTTTTTTCATGAATGGAACGAGCTAGATCCACGCGAATTATGTCACCCAATTTATCGCATGGTATTACATATGAAAAGTGAACATGGTTCTCAATAGGAAATATTTTTTTTATTATTTTATATAACTTTTTGATAATTTTTTTGAAAAACGTGCAATATCTCGAGAACGGTTCATGTTAGCGTTCTAAAATTTAGGTCAATTGTTTTCTAATGAAAAATTACATAAGAAATGTCTATTTGCGTAACTTTATTAGTGGTTTTGATTTTTTGACGATTATTTCAAAATTTCATTCGAAAATTTAGGGGGGGTTCTGGACATTCGATTACGTATAAAATCAATAGGCTTCCAGTGTTTACGGATTATGATTTTTGTACCAAATTTGGTTCTGATCGGCTCATTCGTCGTCAGTTATCGTCTCCACAGACTCACTGACACACACACACACACACACACACACACACACACACACATACTTTCACACACACACACACACACACACACACACACACACACAGACATCACTTCAAAAATGTTTGATTCGTGATCAGGGATGCTTGAAACGTGCTCTCCCGTCGAAAACTCGAATTCGAATTTTCGACCCCGTCACAATACTTTCCTTATACATTATGTATATAAGGAAAGTAAAAAGAAAACTCATTGCTTATGTAAGAAGAGCCATGTGCTGATCACATCAGATTATTACTTTCCTTATATACATAATGCATAAAGAAAGTATTGTGACGGGGTCGAAAATTCGAATTCGAGTTTTCGACGGGAGAGCACGTTTCAAGCATCCCTGATCACGAATCGAACATTTTTGAAGTGATGTCTGTGTGTGTGTGTGTGTGTGAGTGTGTGTGTGAGTGTGTGTGTGTGTGTGTGTGTGTGTGTGTGTGTGTGTGTGTGTGTGTGTGTGTGTGTCAGGGAGTCTGTGGAGACGATATCTTACAAACGAATGGAGCGATTCGAATGAAATTTGGTACAAAAATCATAATCCGTGAATACTGGAAGCCTATTGTTTTAAAATACAATCGAATGTTCAGAACCCTCCTAAAGTTTCGAGTGAAATTTTGAAAAAATCACCAAAAATTGAAAACCTTTAATAAAGTTATGCAAATAGACATTTCTTATGTAATTTTTCCGTGGAAAACGATTGACATAAACTTTAGAACACTAGCAAGAACCGTTCTCGAGATATTGCACATTTTTCAAATAAATTTATCAAATATTCCCATAAATTAAAAAAAAAATATTAACTGCTAAGAAACATGTTCACTTTTCATATGTAATATCACGCGATAAATTTGATGACATCATTCTCGTGGATCTAGCTCGTTCCATTCACGAGAAAAGATACTTTGAGTAATACTTTTGTATTTGAACGCCAATAGTCTTTTATCCTCTGTAAGAATAACTTATTTCTATGTCCATAACGCTTGGCAAGATTTTGGCGATGAATTTAGCGGAATGTCGCCAACTTGGCGACATTTTTAATTGTTGCCAAATTAACGAAAACCTTGCCAAATGGATATAAATGACTCAAAATCAATGAAAATGACGACTCATTGAAGAAAATTCAATATCTTGGAAGGAATATAAGTATGTACTATAAGAATGATATTTTTTTTAATTGTAAAAGTAGTAAATTCATTGCATTATAAAAGGAAAGTCATGTGCTGCCCACATCAGATTTTTTTCAAATAGTGTAGACAGATGATTTCTTTATATAAACAATATAGAAGTTTTATGTATAAAAATGACAAATGAAGTTTATCAATGTTACTTATGACTACAATATCGGTACTAATGAGATGCTTTACCGTGAGATCTCATTCAAATGTTTATAAAATTTAAACACGTGTAAAGTTTATTCGCTCTAAAGATTGCGATTAATTATTCATTCGACTGTCTGACGCTTTTGATGCAAATATTCTCCAGAAAATTCGAAGTTCTCCATCATTCGTGAACTTCATTTATTGAGATGCTAAGCAAGAGTATTTGGCGCCTTATACAGGTGACGAAAATTAAATGAAGAAATATATATTTCAAATGTCTAGATCGAATTGATAAAGTTCTCAGATGAGCTAAATAATTAATTAATTTGGATCCAATTCAAGCATTCACTAACAAGGTTCCTGAAAAAGTCCTTGTTGTAAAATATTAGTGCATTTCTATTTATTATAACTAAAAGAGATTCAACTCAATTTTCCTCGAAAATAATCAATTTCACCTTAAGGAAAGAACATACAGAGACTATAGGAATTAAAATCCAAACTGACTTATTAACTCAAACTGAACATATACAGCTACTGGTTGTTTACATAAGTATTCTACACTATTAAAAGACCGGATATTGCACAGTTCCTGTTTAAATTAATCTTGACACAACCAGCCATACTGTGCTTCTTCTTCAACCCAGATCATCAGACCTCACAGAATGTGTATTAAGATATCTGCTTGGACTGTCGGAAGTGCCACCCAATTTAGACTTGAACCCAATAAGGATAGCATCCTCAAGGATCGCACCCTCCTTTCCTACCACCAACTTATCGGTAGGACTTCCGGACCCACAGATTTCCCATAGACACAGAAACAGTTTAGACAGCGTCGGGAATCGGACTCGGGTCCTCTTAGTGCAATCCCCGTGCATTAACCACTGCCCATATTTGCTATATTTGAATTGCGTCGTATTTAAGCTATTAAAAGATCTGAAATGTTAAGTTCTACTTGACTTTTTCATACATTCATATTACGCATTAGCCACCTTCGATGTGAATAACATCTATGGTACACTTACGTATTCACACATTTTACGTGTCTGTACACCACGTGAACACGGGGACAGTTCGTGTAGAGCCGGGAATTGAATTCAGACCCTCCGTGTACAATCCCGCGTCCTAAGTATTGAGCTGTCCCACCTAAGTATTGTCCCACCTAAGTATTGTCCTAAGTATTGTTCTGTCCCACCCAGTGTACTGTGCTTGGTAATACGCATATACAAATTCGTCCTTTCTCGTACGCACTTAAAATATTCGAAACTGTATCTTACCTATGTTTAACTGCTGTCGACTTTCGGTATGAAGGCTAGAGCACCGCTTCCGCTCGCAATACTGAGCTTTTCTCGAGATCCTTTAACTCTCGCATTCTTGCTATCTTATCTCAATTTGAACGCGCGAAACCAGCACTTTCTATTACCGACCATTTCCTGGTCACATCCTTGAATCATTAATCCCCTCTTTTTTCTGCAACCGATATGAAAGCTTTATCCTGCCTTACCAACAGAATCGCAGAAACTTGGTTAAGCGGTTCTCTGATCAGTATGCTTAACCGTAACCAACAAAAACGTTTGTCGGTGCAAAATAACTCAATAATTCAAGACGTCAAAACTCATCCTATTACACTTTACATACCACCTAAAAATGTGGATATAACTAGCGTATTCTTTGTATAGATAAATAAATCTATAGTTATAGTAATCTATAGTTATAGAATAAAATAACACACACATACAAACACATATACACTGCTGGACAATGCACGGATGACACTATCACCCATAGAAACCACAAAATGAAAGGAAGCAAAATGTGGAAAATTAGAATAGGTACGGGATACAGTAGGAATAGGTGTGCGTATGCAATTTTTTCATTTCAACGCCTGTTCGTCACGTGATAGCGCTGATAAGAGATTTAAAGGTTTTGACGCGTGTGGACAGTTGTTGTTCCAAGTGAAAGTTTTACGGGAAAGATTTAATTGACGAACTTAAAATTTTCGGTATATCTTCCCGATATCACTAAGATGATTTTACGCGTGGCCGTATCATTGGAAAGTTTGAAAAAGGGGGGGAAATAACAGATGTGTCCAGGGAGTCCGACATTACCCACAGCGTTGTTTCAAAGCTGTGGCAAGCATTTAAAACAATTGGAATATGTAGCAAGCGTCACGGGAGAGGTTGTGTTAGAAGTAAGACTCCTTCAGGAGACAGGTACATTGTCCTATCAGCATAAAGGGACCGGCGCACCACAGCTCAGCAGGTTGCAAATCAGTTTCCTGCTACCACAAGACAGCGGATCTCCTGGAAACTGTAGCCAGACGTTTGGGAGAAGGAGGGCTATACGCCCGCAGACCTGTTGTGTGTGACCCATTCTCTAGATTGCACCGTACCGCCCGTTTGCAATGGTATCTTGAGCATCGAAATTGAAACGAACAGAACTGAGCTTGCGTACTATTCTCAGATAAGAGTAGGTTCAGTCTGTCATCGGATTGTAGACGCCAACTGATCTGACATGAAAGTAGTACTGCTTATCGTCCAGAAAATATCCAAGAAAGGGACCGATATCCGACATGCAGTATCATGGTATGGGCCGGCATCATGATCAATGGCCGCACGCCCTTACATGTGTTTTCAACTGTGACTATGAATGGTCAATGAAATATTGATGAAGCTCTACTGCCTTATGTTCGCCTTTTCCGTGGCGCTTTCGGTGATAAATTTGTTTTCATGGACGACAACGCACCATGTCATCAAACACTTGCTGTTTAGGATTGTCTAGTCAGCGAGGGTATTCAATGCCTCGTATGGCCAGCGCCAACACGTTCTCCTGATCTAAACCCTATTGAAAATGTTTGGGATGCTTTGGGGAGGCGACTTACTGGTCGAAAATATCCTCTAACGAACAAGAACACCCTCATCCCTGCACTGACAGTGGAGTTGTTGTTATTGAGATCCAGACCGTCCGACCTACCAGAAACGTGACTGACAGAGGAGTGGGGTAACTTGCCTCAACAGCTGCTGGATAATGTTGTGCAAAGCATGACACGACATGTGGAATGTTGCATCACACTCCACGGTGGACATATCCCATACTGACACCTTTCTCAAAGGTGCCTGCAGTCGTTCATATGCATTTTTCCACTTCTCCGTACACAGCATCAAATGAACACTTTCTTCCTTTCAGATGTTGCAAACCCTTCTGTATTTTCCAGAACAATAAATGATCTTTATTCTAATGTCCGAACAGTGTGGTAACAATATTTTATCCTGCTGAGAATCTCCCCCCCCCCCCCCTCGCTTAATGTTGTGTTACATTGAAATTTGTCATCCGTCCATAGCAATTGTCCAGCTGTGTATATACAGGGTGTTCCAAAAACATTGACCTCGGCTTTTATTCCTTAAATATTGATCTTAGACATATATAATAAATTACAAAGTTGCGTAAAAAAGGTACAGAATCTTATAAAATCGATAATAATTTTCAAGGAAATTAAATTTTAGGAAATACAAAATTTAAATTTTTGCACGGTTTCCATACAAAAACATTTCCAATAAGCAAAATGTGACCCATACACTAATGAGGTGATGTACAAAATTTCAGCATTTTATAAGAAAAAGTCCCAGATATATGAAAAGACATAAATGCTGACTTAAACCACTTTTCGATGCATCGACATGGGTTCTCAGAGGGGAAAAATCATGTCAGCAGATCGCTTTACAGGGGTCATACAGAAATTACGAACGAAAACAATGATTACACGAATAAATAATAATTTTGCTATTTATTGGTACAAAAGTATCTACACAGTGTAGAAATAATAACTTTCAGCAACGCTTACAAAGCTTGTTCAAAATGTTTTCCATCCATGCCAAAGATCCATTGAAGATAAGAAACAGATATTATTTGCCTATAATGCATTTCTACGTTGCTTCATTTGCACTCTCTCACATTTACATTTTAATTTGTGATTAATTCCTCACCAACTTTGTTTAAACATATCTGTGAGACTTTTTATGATAAAATGCTGAAATTTTGTACAAAACCTTATTAGTGTATGGCGCATATTTTACTCATTGGAAATGTTTTTGTACGGGGCCGTATAAAAATTTAAATTTTGTATTTCTTCAAATTTAATTCCCTGAAAATTTTTATCGATTTCATAAAATTCTATATCTTTTTTACGCAACTTTGTTATTTATTATATATGTCTAAGATCACTATTTAAGGAATAAAAGCCGAGGTCAATGTTTTTGAGACACCATATATATATATATATAATTGAAGATTTTTATGATTACTTGTAATATATATATATACCCGAGAAATACCAAAGAACATTGCTTGTAAACTGAAGGTAAAGTTAAAAAATTGCAAATCAGAAGCCAAATGTAGCACGATGAGCTAGGCCTTTTATAGCTCCCAATAAGTTTGGAAATTAAATAAATGGAATCTAGTGAATATTAGAGGAATAAAATGAATACGAAAAGCATATCTGAAACCATGTACGTTATCAAGGGCCATACATGTTTCATTAATACGGATTCTACGTTTCTGTGTACACAACTGTAAAATGTATTACAGAAATAATGTACATGGCCCGACGTAGAAGAAAAGACAAAGTGGATCAAATACACAAAAAAATCAATCATGAATATAAAATATTCTGTTACACCAGCTTGTGGCTAATTATTGAAATGAGGATACAAAGTATTATAAAGTAATATCAAAAGAATATAATGAAAATAAAATGAAAATATATCTACCCCTAGTACTGTGGTACTTCTGGAAAAGCATGTGTATTACCAATCATCTCAGAACAGGTTACAGTGAATTTTTAGTTACTGACTAAGCAGTTTTCGCAAAGCAGGTTAAAGTGAATTATACGAATTGTTTAACTGTTAGAAGAAGACATGGAGATTATGAATTATTTAGAAATGCTAGAGTATGATCTGTCAATATGTTGCTGTAATTGTTGCAAGTTTTTGAATTTAAATTTAAAATGTGTTTTAATAAAAGAAAAAATAAGGTTGGGCGGGTAGTTATTTTTTATAACGGTGTTGATGAATTTATGGAGATGTTCTTTGTAGTAACAAGGTATACTTAACATTTTGATTCTTAATAACTGGTTATTAATAATATTTCTATATACAGATTTGGAAAGATTGGAAGAGAAATGTTGAAGTTTATTTACTTTGAAGTTATAAGTTTCTGTTTTGTCCTAGATTTTAAATTTTATTGTATTTGCATTTTTGATTGTTAAACTAACGTCTAGAAAATTGATCCAGTTGGATGTATATACATTTTCAATGAGTTGTAGATTAGGTGGATAGAAATCAAAATTTAATTCAATGGCCTCATTAGTAATTCCAATAATAATATGATCATCAATATATCTGTACATTATATGACTGTTGAAAGGGCTCTGATTTTCATAAAAATGTAGATAAAGGTTGGCCAGTATGGTGGATGATTTACCTCCCTGTGGTATTCCTTTATGTAATTTGTATATGCATTTTCCTTGAACTATATACTGTTTGAACAAAGTGAATTTTAATAAAGTTTTGAATTTTGGAAATGATATGTTTTTTGCTTGAGTGAATTGTTCATATAAAAGTAGTATGACTTTATATAAATCATTAATGTCTATATTATTAAATGGGTCTTTGAAATCAAACTCTGTGAGAAGCCCATCACTGAGATCTAGTCGCAGTTGGGGGGCACTGTACCGGCTGTCCAAAAAACTATCTTACATCTTATGGTAGATCGGACGGTCTGGGTCGAACAAACGATCTCTTCTAGTTGTGCTGCAAGCCAATCTGACGACTAGCTTGTACTTCGACGACGTTCTGCGGCAGCCGATTGATCTGCTTATGCTATCAAGTCGTCCATGTTCCATTCATCAACAAGACAACGCTCGACCACATACTACTGGATAACAATGTATTCGAGAATATAATAGTCTCTCATCCAGTCTGGGGATCTGGCCATCCAGATCCCCAGACCTATCACCAATAGAACACGTCTGGGACATGCTGGGGCCGCAATTGCAGTCTTCTTAGAATACTACTGAATTTACTGACTAGTTGCAACATTTGTGGCAAAATATTCCACAGAGGGGCATAAGCAACTTAATTGAATCTATGGCGCACCGAATATCGACTTGCATAGTTGCCAGGGTAGGATTTTCCTCTTACTAAAATGCCATCTTTTTGTTGCCATTATTTCATAATGAAACACACCACACGCATAAATCGTACCACACGTTGAAAACCGCTGCTCTAGATTCTGATCATTACTTTTTATTTTCGTTTTAATTATGATACAAGTAGAATAAAATATTATGGAACATAAATGTATGAAAGTCGAGGACATTGTATTAAAAAGTGAAACAAATACCTGTTGCCTTGCATTACGCCATATAACCTTTATAAAATTCCAACGTATAGCCCGTCCTTAACTCAAGAATGCAATCAAATATTCACAGCAGGATCCGACGCTTTATATGCAAATGTTATTTGAGAAATTGTAAATTCCCCATCCCCCGAGAACGCCCCATCACCTGGCTGCTTCCATTGGGATTTATAGGAGGCTTATTTATAGGAACTTTTGATTCTTTTCGGACAGAAACGCAATTCACATTCGTGAATAGAATGTAGTGGAAATCACGTTCTAATGTGATTTGTGAAGGCAGGCTGTTTACAATAACAGATGGTTTTGATGAAATGTTTATATAATAAATGTGTATCTTTGTGATTGTACTGAAAAATAATTTTCATTGTCAGAGAAATAGAAAAAGCTGAATTATACATAATTTGTAATGTTTGATGTATAAAGTGGTCTTTAATCTTGTCAATGACAGGAAAACTAACTCTTTTAAATTAAGTTGTAACTTTTTTAATAATGTATGGCATTTTGTGTAACAATGTATGGCACTTTGTTTAACAATGTATGGCATTTTGCTTAACAATGTAGTGCACTTTGTTTAACAATGTATGTCATTTTATTTAACAATGTATGGCATTTGTTTAACAATGTATGGCATTTTATTTAACAGTGCATGGCATTTGTTTAACAATGTATGACATTTGTTTAACAATGTATGGCATTTTGTTTAACAATATGGCGCTTAATACCAAAAATATCGTCTTAATCAAAAATTGGCTCTTAGGTTATGTCCGGAAGTTTCAGCCTCCAAGAACATGGGGGAGGGGGATATAAAGGGTCTGAAAAGACTTTCCGACCACTCCGATTTCCCACCTCTGGAGGGAAAATATATTCTGTTCTGTCACATTCTGTAACTTCGTAGATACTAGTAGTGTGCAAAGATTCAGTTTTCTAAGTCACGTCTGAAAGGTCTGAAAAGACCATCTAATAAAAAAAGCATTTTCTCCGTCCCCAGGGGGATTGCAAATATAGATGCAATTGATTTTGTCCCGCGGTCTATACTAAAAATATACATAGATTCAACCGTCTAGGTTAGAGAGGAAGACATCTGGATTGTCTGGAACGTCCCGCCTCCATTCTTACACCCCAGAAATCGAAAATCCGGTTCCGACAGGTTCTGTCGCATGATCGATACCATAAGTGTACAAATACTCAACCTTTCAGGTCAGCATGGGACACCTGTAGGGGGCGAAAATACAAAGACGTGTTAGACATTATTATATAGGAAGTCATTTGGTTACGGAAATATTATCAGTTTCTACAATTTCTGCATCGTACCTTAAGTATGCATTGCAGGATGAAGCAAGAAGAAGATAAAGCACATTTCGATTTTACTTAACTGTAGCGATGAACTGTTAATATTTTTGACGTAAAACTACGTCTTTCTCCGATCTAGTTAAGGGGGAGAGCAAGCAGACTTGGGAATTGAATGCCATGAAAAAGTGCAATCCGGTATTGTTCGCAAATGAAAAGGGAGAGACAGATGATGTGCATAGCGTTAGTAGTGAAAGGAACAAACACCACATAAGAAGAGAGGTGAATGCTTGTAGTTCCTTTTTTACCCGCACCAGGTAAGGTGAAAAAAATTGGTAAACGAATGTCACAAATATGTGCAACCCACTCTCGCCGTTACTTCTCGTAAATGAAAAGGGAGAGACAGATGATGTATACAGGGTGTCACAAAAGGATTGAAACGCGCTTTAACTCTTTACCTGTTGGAGATAAATGGGCAATGTAAATTGCAAAAATATTGAAAGTAAGGTAGGAAATAAGACTACGGTAATAAAATAGTCCTCCCAATCATTTTCAAAAAGTTACACTTTTTAAATTTTTATACGACCCACTTAAACAAATTTGGTCAATCTGAAAATTTTTATTTTTAATGCAACAAGTTCATTAAAAACTCGCAAATCTGTATCCTTAAAATTGAGCGAGTTATATTTAATTGAAAATAGAACATTGTGAATGGGGACCCTATATAAAATTAGAAATGTAAATTTGTGACATATCACAAAAAAGATAAAACTGGATGATAATACATAGGGTACTAAACCGCGTAGTGAGTACCACTGCTTTATATGATCTCTGCCAGTGTAATGCTTTATTTCGATGCATTTGTGATAAAAAAAAATTTGACACACATTAACGTATTTTTGATCTAAACAATTTCCATCGGCAATTTGTTTATGATCCCTATTTTCACTGATGAAACAGCCTTTCACATGGTACGAAAGAGTGGCATAAGTCAGATTTTTTACTTTATCATAATTCAGTTGATTTTAAAGATACAGATATGCGGTTTTTTTTAATGATCTTGTTGCATTAAAAAATAAAAAGTTTCTGATTGGCCCAATTTGTGTAAGGGGGTCGTATAAAAATTTAAAAAGTGTAACTTTTTGAAAATGAATGAGAGGACTATTTCATTAATGTAGTCTTATTTCCTACCTTACTTTCAACATTTTTGCAACTTACATTGCTCACTTATCTCCAACAGGTAAAGAATTAAAGCGCGTTTCAATCTTTTGGGGACACTCTGTATAGCGTTAGATAGTAAAAGGAACACCCACCAGGCCAAAAGAGATGTTAGCAATTGTAGCTACGTTTTTTCCCGCACTAAGTAAGGCGAGAAACTTTGGGAATTGAATGTGAAAAAATAACAAAAACTTAGCTTTATAATGCTGCATATCCGTTTGATATTTATGCACGTCAATAGACCTATCACACTGAAAAATATGATTAGATGCTGCTCAACTGGATTTTCTCATACGAGAATTCATTTTTTGTAGCGTGTTTCTTTTCTTGTTTTTTCCCCAATTTTTTTCTTTTTTAATCGATACTGTGGGTCCAAATGATTACAATTATATCGTGGTACCCTTCTCTTTGAAGGGCTTTAAAAATCTTTTGATTGATACCATACTTTACAATGTAACCCCCGGGAGGGGTAACCTACCCCTGGAGAGTGGAAATAATGGCGTTACGTTAAAAAATCGTATCGCGGCTATCTTCCACAACAATAATTGAAACTATGAAGTGTCCTGATCATTGAGCTATAAATAAACCCTTTTACGCATGATTATGTCCAACGTTGTCCTATACTGCCATGTTAAATAAATACAAAATTTCGAAGTTTTCGATTGAATTCAAAAAATTGTATCTAGTTCTAGATTATTTACTATATTATAACAAAGCTGGATTCGTGAAAATCCATTAATATATGTGGTAGCAATCATGTACTTCAGAAATCGACCACAGACATACCATACATACAAACAGACAGACTCGAAAAATGGCCTTAAAACATATATTGGCTTGAATTAGGTGGTCTTAAAACATATATTGGCATCGAAATCTCGAATTCGAAAATTTGAGCAAAAACAAAAATTTCTCTATACTATTTTAAATAATATGAGAAAGTAAATAAAGAAAGTAAAAAACTATTCATATATGACACTTTTAAAATAAAATATTTTTCGAGAAAGTATGGATTTATCAACGCTTGCGTGAACGAACATCTGACTCGCTCCTTTGCCATTTTAAATGATTCGAAGCATTTGTGAGTATTTTAGAACAAAAACATATTTCACAGAAGCGAACACAAATTGCAATGCAAATCACACTAATACAATTTATACACGAACGTTTACATTAACTATGATTTTGAAAGAATGTGTAGATAGTAGATAGAATAATTTATTGCTCTCGTTTCTTTGAGACGAAGAACATTAATATCCATTGCCATAAAAGTGAAAAGAGTAATGTAATATTCCAATATTTGTTGAATAAATAGACATTAGTCGTAGAAAAGTCATCATTTACTTTCGCTTGTATGTGTGGAACATTTTATGAATTCACAGGAATTGATATAATACATTTTACCAGAGTACAGAGCAACAGCTTTGAAACAAAGAATTGCTGTCGTTCTCTGCAAGCCTGACATATAAAGAAAGAGAAAATTATGAAGAATGGGACTCGATTTGTTTAACAGTAAGTACAATTTCTTCAGAAACACCTAACGCAATCTAGCACTGCTATGTTTGTTTCTATATTTGGAAAAACTTACTGCATTTTTATATGATCTTGAACATAGTTTCAGTTGTAGTTGTTATTATATATATATATATATATATATATATATATATATATATATATATATATATATATATATATATATATATATATATATATATCACACTTCACTCAATAAGTCTCCGGTCTGACACATATATGGCAGGGGCCAACGGCCGTACCGTGCTGAAAACACCGGTTCTCGTTAGATCACCGAAGTCAAGCAGCATCGGGCGCGGTTAGTACTTGGTGGGTGACCACCTCGGAACGCCGCGTGCTGTTGGCCATCTCGGGTGCGGTATCCCCGTGGTTTGCGCGCTAGATTTGCACGCTGCCACAAATGCCGCCGTGTTCATGCGGAGTACGATCACGTTAAACATGTGGGTCCGTAAGTCCTTCCGAGAGCTGGTGGTAGGGGAAGGAGGGTACGGTCCCTGTGGATGCCTCCCCCACTGGGTTCCGGTCTAAATTGGGTGGCACTTCCCGGCCGTCCATACAGTTACCTTACACCTTTCTGGTAGGTCGGACGGTCTGGGTCTCAACAACAACATATATGGCAGGGCCAACGGCCGTACCGTGCTGAAAACACCGGTTCTCGTTAGATCACCGAAGTCAAGCAGCATCGGGCGCGGTTAGTACTTGGTGGGTGACCACCTCGGAACACCGCGTGCTGTTGGCCATCTCGGGTGCGGTATCCCCGTGGTTTGCGCGCTAGATTTGCACGCTACCATAAATGCCGCCGTGTTCATACGGAGTACGATCACGTTAAACATGTGGGTCCGTAAGTCCTTCCGAGAGGTTGGTGGTAGGGGAAGGAGGGTACGGTCCCTGTGGATGCCTCCCCCACTGGGTTCCGGTGGCACTTCCCGGCCGTCCATACAGTTACCTTACACCTTTCTGGTAGGTCGGACGGTCTGGGTCTCAACAACAACATATATGGCAACACTGTTGACAGACCCATATGATTTCTGGGTAGTACCAACCTTCAAGCGACACGTGTCAAAATTTCATGACAAATTAGTTTATAGGTTACAGTGGTTTTAGTGATTCCAGTTTTGTAATTTTTAAAACAATGGATAAAAAAGAATTTCGTGTGTTGATTAAACATTGTTTTTTGATGGGGGGGGGGAAATACTGTTGAAGCCAAACAGTGGCTTGATAAGCGTTATGGAGACTGTGCACCAGGAAAATCAACTATTATTGACTGGTATGCTGAATTTAAACGCGGTCGTACAAGCACCGATGAAGCTGAACGCTCTGGTAGCCCAAAATCGGCAGTTGTTCCGGAAATCATAAAAAAAGTTCATAGAATAGTTTTGAAAGACCGTAAAGTGAAGTTGCGTGAGATAGCTGACACCTGAAATATATCAGAAGCTAGTTTGTTTACAATTTTACACAAAAATTTGAGAATGCGTAAGATGCTTTCGAAGTGGGTGCCGCGTTTGCTCACACCGGACCAAAAACAACAACGCGTCGACGATTCAGAGCGCTGTTTGGAACTGTTCAAGCAAAATAGGAAGGATTTCTTGCATCGGTATGTGACAATGGATGAAACATGGATCCATTACTACACACCTAAATAAAAAAGATCATCAGCTCAGTGGACAGCAGCCGGTGAAAGTCGTCCAAAGTGTCCAAAAACCCAAACGTCAGCTGGCAAGGTTATGGCATCCGTATTTTGGGAGGCGCATGGTATTTTGCTCATCGACTATCTTGAGAAAGGTAAAACTATCAATAGCGAATATTACATGGCATTATTGCATCGATTGAGTGTAGAAATCAAGAAAAAACGGCCTTCATGCAAAAGAAAAACGTGCTGTTCCACCAAGACAATGCCCCGTGTCACAAGTCGATAAAAACGATGGTTAAATTATATGAATTGCGCTTCGAATTGCTTCCTCATCCACCGTACTCTCCAGAGCTGGCCCCCAGCGACTACTGGTTTTTTTCAGACATCAAAAAGATGCTCCAGGGAAAGAAATTTGGCTCAAATGAAGAAGTGATTGCCGAAACTGAGGCCTATTTTAAGAGCAAAGACAAATCGTTCTGCAAAAAAAGCATCGAAAAGTTAGAGGAGTGTTGGAATGAATGTATCCCTCTTGAAGGAGAGTATGTTGATGAATAAAGTCGAATTTTTAAAAGAAAAATTGTTTTTCTTAGTTAGACCGGAGAATTATTGAGTGGGACATGTATATGTATATACAAAAAAAGTCGTTAGTTACAGAAATAAATCATACCACATGTTATCGCAATGGTTCTGGCTCGTAAAATTTAAATCAGCATGTAGGGGGATAACTAGATACATTTACTATACCGGGCTTCATTTGTAGGAATGAATGGCTTGGGAATCAAACACGTCAAAATATCTCCTTTTGTGGGATCACGTTTTTTATTTTTATTTTATTTTAATCAATTTACGTGGCAACTACAGATGAAATCCAGTTACAGTAGCCACACATATATACACATATATATATATAGTTTTATGCAACACACACACACATATATATATATATATATATATATATATATATATATATATATATATATATATATATATATATATATATATATATATATATAGAAGCGAGGCTAGATATTGGATTATTTTTTAACTATCTTACAATAGTGATTACTATAATAATATTTATAATATTGTGCGTACAGTCTAAATAAGTGCCTTTAGATCGCTGCGTAGGAGTAGGGCGCCTTCTCTGCTACGCAACATTTGTTAATAAGTACCCGGTTAACGGACTCGTAGGCGCTCAGTTCACTTATATAGCCTGGGTACACTCGAGCAGCGGGCTTGATATGTAATAAAACACTGTGGTTCCGCGTTAAGCATGTTCTTCTTCGGAAGGGAGGTGTGTCCAAAGTATGCGAGCTGGCTCAGTTTAAGTACCTAAATGCAACCAAATCGAAACAAGAATTTTATAAATAAAAGCTAGCATTTACATTAAAATTTAAATGTAAAAAAATAATTTTAAAACAGGAATCTGTAAAAAAAATAGACTACGAAGTACTTGATTATCCAAACCCAATTACCTAATAAAATCTTCTTCAAAAGGGAAAATGACAAAGTTTTAATGAAAAAAAGTATAAATTTCAATGGATGAAATTGAATAGAACTTCTATAACATAGGGACATATATGTAGAAGATAAAAAACAGACGGCTATCTTTACGCACTAAAAGTTGAGCATTAAAATAGCATTTGTCATTTAGAACGAGGATGGTTTTATGGCGCCAAAAACCCGCGTTATAACTGAGGTTCACGGTATACAGATTACGACTTACGAGTACTAGGACTGTAACAATCTAAAAAGACCCATCTTAGTTGTCGAATGAATTTATCAATCCTGCACCACTATTTCGAATGGATTTAGCAACCTGAGTGCGGGGTTACTAAATTTATCTGACATCATCAAAACAATTCATTAAACCATCCACTGGGGGTATGGAACCCATATTGCTGAAATCTTCAATTTTGAAGTTATAATTGTAATTTCTTATATTCAGGTAGATTGTAAGTACAGTAAACAAAATGTGATATTCAAAATTTTAAAAATTAAAAAAAAATTATTTTTAAAAAATTAAAATTTCAAAAATTTTACAAGTTTTCTTTTTGATATAAGTAGAAAAATAATTTTTCTAAAATTTTAATTTGAACTTTTTTAACATAAAAATATGTAAGAAATAAATTGTCTTTACAGTAAAAATTTAATAAAAAATAATGTATAAAAACGTGATTTTACACCACAAATATTGTTTTCGAAAATATAAATACCGAAATATATATATCGAAATGATAATAAAAAAACAAGCACATATTTCAGCAATTGCTAAAAACGAATTAAAGAAAAGTATATATATAACAATTGTTCCAAATTTCATTCATATCCTTGCAGTAGAATTTGATTTATATCAATTTAAAAAAATAAAAAATGTCGAAAATCACGATCTTGAGAAAAAAATCATTAAAATTTAAAAATTATGCAAAATAGCTGTTTATGAAGATATTCTATTTAGCGTAGCAGAAGTTCTATTTAACGTAGCAAGATGAATTTGGTGTCATTGGAATAAAAAAATTATGAATTTTTTTTAAACAATAAAAAGAAATTGAAATTTTTCGGGATTTTTTGGGTACCATATCCCCCTTAATTGAAATCATATTTTTCCAAGATATACATTTTCACTTTCCTTATATACATAATGTATAAGGAAACTATTGTGACGGAGTCGAAAATTCGAATTCGAGTTTTCGACGGGAGAGCACGTTTCAAGCATCTCTGATCACGAATCAAACATTTTTGAAGTGATGTCTGTGTGTGTGAAAGTATGTGTGCGTGTGTGTGTGAAAGTATGTGTGTGTGTGTGTGTGTTAATGAGTCTGTGGAGACGATAACTGACGAACGAATGGACCGATTCGAACGAAATTTGGTTCAAAAATCACAATCCATAAACACTGGAAGCCTATTGTTTTTATACGCAATCGAATGTTCAGAATCTCCCTAAATTTTCGAGTGAAATTTTGAAAAAAAAGTCAAAAAATCAAAACCGCTAATAAAGTTACGCAAATAGACATTTCTTATGCAATTTTTCATTAGAAAACGATTGACATAAATTTTAGAACGCTAACATGAACCGTTCTCGAGATATTGCAGATTTTTCAAAAAATTATCAAAAAGTAATATAAAATAAAAAAAAATATTTTCTATTGAGAAACATGTTCACTTTTCATATGTAATACCATGCGATAAATTTGATGACATCATTCTCGTGGAACTAGCTCGTTCCATTCATGAAAAAAGATACTTTGAGTAATACTTTTGTATTTGAACGCCAATAGTCATTTATCTTCTGTAAGAATAACTTATTTCTCCGCCCATAACGCTTGACGAGAATTTGGCGACGAATTTGGCGGAATGTCGCCAACTTGGCGACATTTTTAATTGTTGCCAAATTAACAAAATTCTCGCCAAATGGATAAAAATGACGCTAAATCAATGAAAATGACAACAAATTGAAGAAAATTCAATATCTTTGAAAGAATATAAGTACCTACTATAAGAATAACATTCTTTTAACTGTAAAAGTTGTAAATTCATTGCATTACATAAGGAAAGTCATGATGTATTGCCCACATCAGATTTTTATTAGCAGAATCAAACTCAAGAAAATGCGTCGTCTTACCTCCTTAAAAATTTGATGTTGTCTTCTTGTCGCTGTAGACCCGTTTTCATCATTATCGTATGGAAAGCTTTTCTGTCCATGACCCATATCTTAGCATCACCAACGGCTGCAATGCAAAATATTGCGACATTAAATTTTTAGCGAAAAACATAATTATAATGAATTGTACAACATTCTGATACATCCTTGAAAAAACAGACATAAGAAAATTAGATGACCACCTTAATTGCGTATGCCTGCGATTGATGGCTGTTTAAGACATTTTGCTAGTGGAGTACGTGCTTATTCAAAATCAAACATTCAGTGCCTGAAAATGTTTCGGGGGCATAGGACCTTTAAAAGTGCCACAAACAGACTAAATTTCCGTATTTCACGTTTTATTTTGTACCTCTTCCATTATACATCGATAAAACCTAAAATTTTTATGGCTAATAAGTGAATACCTGTAGAATATGTGATAATTTTTTCAATAAGGTGAATCTTATAATAATATTCTTAAAAATTGTATAATTTGCATGTATTTATTAAACATTTATTTTTTTAACGGTTGCTTGCCCCCATGATTGCAACAAAACCATTGCTTCCATAAACAAAAATCTGATGTAGGCAGCACGTGACTTTCCCTGCAGACTGAAATTCATATTTTCTTTATTTCTTTAATAATTCATTAGATTGAGTTTAATTGCATCAAATAACACTTAATTTGCATTTTTAATTCAATTTTTGTTTCTATTTGGTAATTGGATATTTTTCCGAAAACGGCGAAACAAAAATGAAAGAAATCTCAAATATCTTAAGGACGGTTAGTGCTAAAGTATAATGGAGTACGTTATATTCTTTTCCTCGTTAAAACTTGCGTATGAAACAAGAATTTAATTGATACATTTGAGCATAAGTAGTCTTTTGGGTTTTTTAGATTTTTGCGGGCCATTTCGTAAAAAAAAGCAGGTTGTTCACTTTTGAATCGTATCAAAATCTAATCAGCACCAGAGTATCCCTCAAGTAACTTATCTACCAAATTTTGTGAAATTTGGTCAATTAGTATTTTAGATAGAGTGGATACATGAAATTCTTAAGGGCCATTTTGCATAAAAAGGCGGGTTCTGTTTCTACGAATCCTACCAAAAACTAATCAGCACCAGGGTCTCACCCAAGTGACTTACCTACCAAATTTTATGAAATTCGGTCGATTAGTTTTTTAGTTACAGTGGATACATACATTGCACACACAGGCAGACAGACAGAGAGACACACAGACACACACACAGACGTCACGCTAAAAATAGTTTTTTCGTATTCTAGAGGCCTCGAAACGTGTAAATCCGTCGAAGACTAGAGTTGTGATTTTCGGCATGATTCCAATACTTTCCCTGTACATTACCATGTATTGCAGGGAAAGTAAAAATATTGCTGACTATGATGCAAAACTATCCATTCAAGAAGTCTTAGATTAAAATCAAAACATTTGCGTAATTTAAAATTTTTAAAATTAAATTTAAAATGTAATTGCATCTTTAATTTTTAATAATTGTTTTAAACTTTTAATTATGCAAATGTTTTGATTTTGATCTAAGTGTTCTTGAATGGATACTTTTGCATCATAGCCAGCAATATTTTTGTTTCTGGAAGCAATAATTTTGTTGCAATCATGCGCGCAAGCAACCGTTATAAAAATAAATTTTTAATAAATACATGCAAATTATACAATTTTTAAGAATGTTATTATAAGATTCACCTTATTGAAAAAATTATCACATATTCTACAGGTATCCACTTATTAGCCATAAATTTTTTAGGTATTATCGATGTATAATAGAAGAGGTACAAAATGAAACATGAAATACGGAAATTCACTCTGTTTATGGCCCTTTTAAAGGTCCTATGCCTCCTTTAGATAGAACAAGAAAAAGTAAGGAAACATAGTCATTTAATGCACTCTCTTTTATTATTTGTATGTAACTTAAACTTGTAAAAGATGTATTTATTAAAATGTGGGAAAGACAACGACACCCCAAATTTAGACTTTCTAGCTGCTCCGGTTTTCTAGTTATTCTTAAAAAACGGAACATTCCTATGACGAGCCTATGACGGGCCAGCCCCTAAGGTTCAAAATCAAACTAATTAAAATGCACTATATGAACTACGACATACAAAATTTCATGTTACTCTGGTTAGTAGAACCTGATTAGTTAGGACCTCGAAGATTTGAATCACACTTATAAAAAAATAAAATACCAGATCAAGTAAAATAAAATGTTGTAAAAAAATAAATAAATTTAAATAAAATTAAATGTGGTTTAATGTTTTAAGATGACTTAAAGGTAGTCTTAAAACTTAAGAAACAGTGAATAAAATTTTCTTAAAAGCTTTCGCATAGGCAGAAACGCTATAATCTTCTCCCATTGCCTGAACAATTATATTAATTCTCCTTAGGATTCGTATAAAAAACACAGAATATTCTAATTTTTACGACCGAAACTTTATTTTGTGTCTGACACATTTTTGTTTAGGTTGTTAATATGTAAAAATTTGCCTTTTATCCCATATATCACCTATTCATATAGTTCCAGGAAAACAACACAAAATATCCTCAGATTCTAATCTGCGTACGTGTGTTACACAATCTATAGAAGTTTTATAGACTTCTATAAAAACTGTATAGACACTTCCATAGAAATGTCCAGAAACTTATTTGAATCTAAAAATGTTTTTCATCTTTTTAATAGAGATATTTTCACTTTTCCTATAGAAAATTTTTCTAAAATTCTATAGAACTCTTTCTATGGGTTAATATTCATAAAAAATTACTGTAATTATGCGTAACGAAAATTATTCTATATTTAAAAATAAATAAGTTGATTTGCCTCTAAACAAATATATCTTACTTTTGCTTATTTTATGTGAACTTTATTTTCACTGCTTTTCATAACGCCGTTTGTTATCCGCACTGCTTATTACCCAAACTGCTTTTCTGCATTTTTCAAATTTTGTCCATTACTTTCAGTTTTAAATGAAATATTTCCATATGATAAAAGTAGAATATCCGATATTATTTTCTGGACCATTACCTTTATATGAGGTATTACAAATGAACCACAACCCCAGATATGGCTATAGTGAACTGCATTCCCTCATTTTCCACTCTTGGAGAAATACTGAAACTGTCCATTTATTATTGGACCACTATTGATATTATTAGCAGAAAGTTTACATACCAATGCTAGTGTAAAATTGTAAAATCGTACAGAGATACTATCTTGACTTACCTTTCACACTGGCAGTTCGGGTACAGTTGTAAAGGATGGCAAGTTCCCCAAAAGCTCTGCCTGGGACGACGGTTCCTATCACTTTGGTGCCTTTCAGTACTTCTAACTCTCCCTCTGAAAGAAAATAGAACTGCTTTAGGCATACAAATCCGTTTATTTGAATACAGATATGTGTATAAATGAATTCTTGGTAAACCAATGTGATACACTCTCTGAGATTCTCAACCTGGGGTATACGACTGTCGCTGGGCAGAGCCCGATCAGCCCAACAAGATAGAGGAAGCATAACCACATTTTGAATCCCATTTTGATCTCGTAAACATACCCCAAGAAATGTTTTCAAAATTAATTTCCTACGCCCTCAACAGTGCTCATGAAATTCCATTACGTGAGTTGCTTGGGTCAACTAAAAGTTCTCATCAAGCAACTGCTTTTTTAACTAATTGTCGCTATCAAAATTACAACATTTCTTTCTAAACCATTATCTATTTCCTTAATTAATCACTGGCGGTCACAGTTTATTTTTATAAACAGCCTCTTAAATTTTTTGCTACGAGATCGATGGACAAACAAACAATTATCTTCTTTTACTATTATAGATGCATATATTGTCTTTTATATCATACAAATACTTAGTGGCTGATTTAAAGTTTGGCCGCCCTTAGGGAACTGTACACCCACCGCTTCCTCCCCCCTCCTCCTCCCACATCCAACAGATTTCTGTTACAGAACGAACGCCATATTTTGTACCATCCAATGATACATCATTATGTTTCATTTTTATTTTAAACTGTATGGCCATTGATCACCATTTTATGAAAATTGCTGTTCTAGAGAATTATATATTGTAATAATGCAATATATATAATGACATTTGTGCCGACCCTTGATGGCAAACGTAGCTTTAGTGTTGTTTCTCCTTCAAATTATAATCAGCGTTCAAATCAACTGCACTCCAATTGGCGGCTGAATATAACGCTTAGATGGAGAATGAAATGCCAATCAAAATAGAAATTTTCCGCCCCCAAATGTATGCCACGTTAGGCAACTGCCCAGGCTGCTTTTGCAATAATACGCCTCTGCATATATTGTCTGTCTATCATATCCGAAAGGGTTTGAATTTGACCAAATATTTTACTTTAATTGCATGGCGTTACTGGGAAGCATCTTTTGGAGGCAGTGAATACCTCGCACAAGGCCCAACCATAGAAATTGTGGGGTCCCTTACATACATTTATCACGACCCTCCACCATATTTGATTTTCTCATTTTTTGTGCATTTTTCATGTCTTTTCTAGCCACCAATTTAAAATAGTGCTAGTTCTGGCGTCCTCTGAAGCCCGGGCCCCTCCATTCTAGCGGTGTCCGTCCGTCCCCATTTATGGGCTGCTCTTCTCGTACCATCCCCGTTTAGTTTGCATCATTTGATCCTTCAAAGTATAAAAATAATGAAAAAGGACAAACATCTTTAATTATCTCTGATAGTAAAAATACTTTATTTATAATTGCATAAACAATTGAGTAAACGTATCAACGATTTCACAGGCAAAACATGGACAAGCATTTCCCTTTTTACTTTCCCTGCAATACATGGTAATGTATAGGGAAAGTATTGGAATCATGCCGAAAATCACAACTCGAGTTTTCGACGGATCTACACGTTTCGAGACCTCTAGAATACGAAAAAACCATTTTTAGCGTGACGTCTGTGCGTGTGTCTGTCTGTCTGTCTGTCTGTCTGTCTGTCTGTCTGTCTGTCTGTCTGTGTGTCTGTCTGTCTGTCTGTCTGTGTGTCTGTCTGTCTGTGCAGATTTTGTATCCACTGTAACTAAAAAACTAATGGACCGAATTTCACAAAATTTGGTAGGTAAGTCACTTGTGGGCGGGGCTGGTGCTGATTAGTTTTGGGTACGATTCGGAATAAAAGAACCTGCCTTTTTTTGCGAAATGGCCCGCAAAAGTTTGTATCCACTCTAGCTGAAAAACTAATGGACCGAATTTCACAAAACTCGGTAGATGACTCACGTATAGGTCACTCTGGTGCTGATTAGATTTTGGTACGATTCGGAAAAAAATAACCTGCCTTTTTTTGCAAAACGGCCCGCAAAAATCTTCAAAATCTAAACTAAAGAACTACGTATACTCAGACATATCCATTAAATGCCCGTTTAATACGTAATGTTTAACGACGAAAAGAATAAGACCAACCCCATTACACTAGGAATAGCCGTTCTCGAGATATTTTAGTTTTTCGTACTTTCCCTACGCCACTTTTCAACCGCAAAAGCTTGTATCCACTCTAGCTGAAAAACGAATGGACCGAATTTCACAAAATTCGGTAGATGAGTCACGTATAGGTCACTCTGGTGCTGATTACATTTTGGTACGATTCGGAAAAAAATAACCTGCCTTTTTTTGCAAAACGGCCCGCAAAAATCTTCAAAATCTAAACTAAAGAACTACGTATACTCAGACATATCCATTAAATGCCCGTTTAATACGTAATGTTTAACGACGAAAAGAATAAGATCAACCCCATTACACTAGGACTAGCCGTTCTCGAGATATTTTAGTTTTTCGTACTTTCCCTACGCCACCTTTGAAAATAAGCCCGGTTACCGAATGAGAACGAAATTTGAATTAAAAGTGAATTACATTTAATTGAAATAAATAGAACGTGGATATAAGTTTGCAGGGAAAGTCATGTGCTGCCCACATCAGATTTTTACTTTCCCTGCAATACATGGTAATGTATAGGGAAAGTATTGGAATCATACCGAAAATCACAACTCGAGTTTTCGACGGATCTACACGTTTCGAGACCTCTAGAATACGAAAAAACCATTTTTAGCGTGACGTCTGTGCGTGTGTCTGTCTGTCTGTCTGTCTGTCTGTGTGTCTGTCTGTCTGTCTGTGTGTCTGTCTGTCTGTGCAGATTTTGTATCCACTGTAACTAAAAAACTAATGGACCGAATTTCACAAAATTTGGTAGGTAAGTCACTTGTGGGCGGGGCTAGTGCTGATTAGTTTTGGATACGATTCGGAATAAAAGAACCCGCCTTTTTTTACGAAATGGCCCGCAAAAGCTTGTATCCACTCTAGCTGAAAAACTAATGGACCGAATTTCACAAAATTCGGTAGATGAGTCACGTATAGGTCACTCTGGTGCTGATTAGATTTTGGTACGATTCGGAAAAAAATAACCTGCCTTTTTTTGCAAAACGGCCCGCAAAAATCTTCAAAATCTAAACTAAAGAACTAGGTATACTAAGATATATCCATTAAATGCCCGTTTAATACGTAATGTTTAACGACGAAAAGAATAAGACCAACCCCATTACACTAGGACTAGCCGTTCTCGAGATATTTTAGTTTTTCGTACTTTCCCTACGCCACCTTTCAAAATAAGCCCGGTTACCGAATGAGAACGAAAATTGAATAAAAGTGAATTAAATTTAATTGAAATAAATAGAACGTGGATATAAGTTTGCAGGGAAAGTCATGTGCTGCCCACATCAGATTTTTACTTTCCCTGCAGTACATGGTAATGTATAGGGAAAGTATTGGAATCATACCGAAAATCACAACTCGAGTTTTCGACGGATCTATACGTTTCGAGACCTCTAGAATACGAAAAAACCATTTTTAGCGTGACGTCTGTGCGTGTGTCTGTCTGTCTGTCTGTCTGTGTGTCTGTCTGTCTGTCTGTGTGTCTGTCTGTCTGTCTGTGTGTCTGTCTGTCTGTGCAGATTTTGTATCCACTGTAACTAAAAAACTAATGGACCGAATTTCACAAAATTTGGTAGGTAAGTCACTTGTGGGCGGGGCTGGTGCTGATTAGTTTTGGGTACGATTCGGAATAAAAGAACCCGCATTTTTTTTTGAAATGGCCCGCAAAAGCTTGTATCCACTCTAGCTGAAAAACTAATGGACCGAATTTCGCAAAATTCGGTAGATGAGTCACGTATAGGTCACTCTGGTGCTGATTAGATTTTGGTACGATTCGGAAAAAAATAACCTGCCTTTTTTTGCAAAACGGCCCGCAAAAATCTTCAAAATCTAAACTAAAGAACTAGGTATACTCAGATATATCCATAAAATGCCCGTTTAATACGTAATGTTTAACGACGAAAATAATAAGACCAACCCCATTACACTAGGACTAGCCGTTCTCGAGATATTTTAGTTTTTCGTACTTTCCCTACGCCACCTTTGAAAATAAGCCCGGTTACCGAATGAGAACGAAAATTCAATAAAAGTGAAATAAATGTAATTAAAATAAAGAGAACGTGGATATAAGTCTGCAGGGAAAGTCATGTGCTGCCCACATCAGATTTTTACTTTCCCAGCAATACATGGTAATGTATAGGGAAAGTATTGGAATCATGTCGAAAATCGCAACTCGAGTTTTCGACGGATCTACACGTTTCGAGACCTCTAGAATACGAAACAACTATTTTTAGCGTGACGTCTGTGTGTATGTCTGTGTGTCTGTGTGTCTGTCTGTGTGTCTGTCTGTGCGTCTGTCTGTGTGTCTGTCTGTCTGTGCAGATTTTGTATCCACTCTAAATAAAAAACTAATGGACCGAATTTCACAAAATTTTGTAGGTAAGTCACTTGTGGGCGGGGCTGGATTCGGAATAAAAGAACCCGCATTTTTTTGCGAAATGGCCCGCAAAAGCTTGTATCCACTCTAGCTGAAAAACTAATGGACCGAATTTCACAAAATTCGGTAGATGAGTCACGTATAGGTCACTCTGGTGCTGATTAGATTTTGGTACGATTCGGAAAAAAATAACCTGCCTTTTTTTGCAAAACGGCCCGCAAAAATCTTCAAAATCTAAACTAAAGAACTAGGTATACTCAGATATATCCATAAAATGCCCGTTTAATACGTAATGTTTAACGACGAAAATAATAAGACCAACCCCATTACACTAGGACTAGCCGTTCTCGAGATATTTTAGTTTTTCGTACTTTCCCTACGCCACCTTTGAAAATAAGCCCGGTTACCGAAAGAGAACGAAAATTCAATAAAAGTGAAATAAATGTAATTAAAATAAAGAGAACGTGGATATAAGTCTGCAGGGAAAGTCATGTGCTGCCCACATCAGATTTTTACTTTCCCAGCAATACATGGTAATGTATAGGGAAAGTATTGGAATCATGCCGAAAATCGCAACTCGAGTTTTCGACGGATCTACACGTTTCGAGACCTCTAGAATACGAAACAACTATTTTTAGCGTGACGTCTGTGTGTATGTCTGTGTGTCTGTGTGTCTGTCTGTGTGTCTGTCTGTGCGTCTGTCTGTGTGTCTGTCTGTCTGTGCAGATTTTGTATCCACTCTAACTAAAAAACTAATGGACCGAATTTCACAAAATTTTGTAGGTAAGTCACTTGTGGGCGGGGCTGGTGCTGATTAGTTTTGGGTACGATTCGGAATAAAAGAACCCGCCTTTTTTGTGAAATGGCCCGCAAAAGATTGTATCCACTGTAGCTGAAAAACTAATGGACCGAATTTCACAAAATTCGGTAGATGAGTCACGTATAGGTCACCCTGGTGCTGATTAGATTTTGGTAGGATTCAGAAAAAAATAACCTACCTTTTTTTGCAAAATGGCCCGAAAAAATTGCCAAAATCTAAAATAAAAAACTGGGTATACTCAAATATATCCATTAAATGCTGATTTAATACGTAATTTTTAACGACGGAAAGAATAAGATCAACCCCATTACACTAGGACTAGCCGTTCTCGAGATATTTTAGTTTTTCGTACTTTCCCTACGCCACCTTTGAAAATAAGTCCGGTTATCGAATGAGAACGAAAATTGAATTAAAAGTGAAATAAATTTAATTAAAATAAAGAGAACGTTAATATAAGTCTGCAGGGAAAGTCATGTGCTGCTCACATCAGATTTTTACTTTCCCTGCAATACATGGTAATGTATAGGGAAAGTACTGGAATCATGCCGAAAATCACAACTCGAGTTTTCGACGGATCTACACGTTTCGAGACCTCTAGAATACGAAACAACTATTTTTAGCGTGACGTCTGTGTGTGTGTGTCTGTGTGTCTGTCTGTGTGTCTGTCTGTCTGTCTGTCTGTGTGTCTGTCTGTCTGTCTGTGCAGATTTTGTATCCACTCTAACTAAAAAACTAATTAACCGATTTTCATAACATTTGGTAGGTAAGTCACTTGTGGGCGAATCTGGTGCTTATTAGTTTTGGGTACGATTGGGGATAAAAGAACCCGCCTTTTTTTGCGAAATGGCCCGCAAAAGCTTGTATCCACTCTAGCTAAAATTCTAATGGACCGAATTTCACAAAATGTGGTAGATAAGTCGCTTGTGGGACACCCTGGTGCTGATTAGATTTTGGTACGATTCGGAAAAAAGTAATCTGCCTTTTTTTGCAAAATGGCCCGCAAAAATCTTCAAAATTTAAAATAAGAAACTATGTACGCTCAAATATATCCATTAAAAGCTTGTTTTATACGTAATTTTTAACGAAGAAAGGAATAAGACCAACCTCATTACACTAGGACTAGCCGTTCTCGAGATTAATTTTTTTCGTATTTTCTCCACGCCACCTTTGAAAATAAGTCCAGTTATCAAATGAGAACGAAAATTGAATTAAAAGTGAATTAAATTTAATTGAAATAAAAAGAACGTGGATATAAGTCTGCAGTGAAAGTCATGTGCTGCCCACATCAGATTTTTTAATGTAATCGCTGATCTGTCTTATTCAATGGGATGAACAAGGCTATTTTTATCTTACAATCTAGTTGATACGCCTTTATTAGCTCTTTATGCTGTTACGAAGTGTTTTTACTTTGTTAGAGCAATTCAATGAAATGGGCATTTAGCTATATTTAAGTGAAAATATGATAGCGACTCTGCCCTAAAACATTGTTTCCCAACACTTGAACTTGGCTCAAGTTTAGTCTAAGAACAATATTTTATAAGTCTAGAAATATTACTCTTTAATACTCAACATATATACATTGGGTCTCTATAAACGTTAAAAATTTGTAAACTTATGACACAAAGTAAGTTTTTTTTTCCTGTCAGTTATTGGCTATTCAGCGGTGCTGAAGTGAGATAACAAGCACAAAATTGGTTCATGAATACGGATCGCTAAACCGTAAATGCTTTACAACGGTAATTTATTTTAAGTTATCGATTTTATTAAATTTTTAGATTATTTTTACCTTCTCTATATGCTTAGTATAAAGTATAAAGTATTGTGACACAGGGTTGAAACTGCAAATTCGAATCTTCGGAAAAGCCCATTTCAAGAATTCCCGAAATCGAATTGGACGTTTCTGGGGGGGATGCCTGTATGTATGTGTGTATGAATGTATGCATGTGTGTGTGCGTGTGTGTCTGTGGATGTGGATTCTCGCGAAAGAATGGGAGGTTCTGAAAATACTTCTGTGCGATTATTACAATTAGTGAATACAGAAACCCTATTAATTTTAAACGAGATCGAATGTTTGGAAGACCATTAAATTTTAGAATTGTTGAAACAGATCATTAAAACCATAAAACAGTCACTAATGTTACAAAAGCAATATTTTTATGCGTAGTTCTTAATAGAAAACGAATGCCAAAAATTTTAGAATATTGACATGAACCGATTTCGAGACATTGTATGATTTTCGAATAGTTTTTTGAAAAAAAAAATCATTAAAAAATCAGAACTTTTAACATTGTTAATTAAATGATCATTTCATAAACTTTTCATTATAATACGGATGACACAAACTTTTGTCAGCTAATATGAAACGTTCTCGAAATTGCAAGTTTTTGAAATAAATTCAACAAAAATATTGCATAAACATTTTTTAAAAAAATAGTAAGTACCATTAAATATGTTCACTTTCCATATGCTATATTACAACACATCTGTTAATATCATTGTCGTGGATCTTTTTTCAACTCAGACCGTCCGACCTACTTAAAGTGTTGTTGTTGAAACCCAGACCGTCCGACCTACCAGAAAGGTGTAAGGTAACTGTTTGGACGGTCGGGAAGTGCCACCCAATTTAGACCGGAACCCAGTGGGGGAGGCATCCACAGGGACCGTACCCTCCTTCCCCTACCACCAACCTCTCGGAAGGACTTTCGGACCCACATGTTTAACGTGATCGTACTCCGCATGAACACGGCGGCAGTTTTGGCAGTGGCTGGAATCGAACCCGGGCCTACCGAGTGCAACTCCAGCGCGCTAACCAATGGGCTACCGCGCCGACCTACTTAAAGTGTAAAGTATTTGTTTGGACGGCCGGGATAGTGCGACACAATTTAGACCGGAACCCAGTGGGGGCGACATCCACAGGGGCCGTTATCTTCTTCAACTGGTACCAACCTCAGGAAGGACTTTCGGACTCACAGACTTTCATAACTCCCAGATTTCCGTACTCCGCTTAAACACGGTGATAGATTGAATAGATCCGGGAATGGAACTCAGGGTCCTCCGAGTGCAATTAACCACTCGGTTATCCCGCCGTGGTATCAAGTGAATCTAGTTCTTTCTATTCACGAGCTAAGTTACTTTTAGTAATAGTTTTGTACACTATATGGCCACAAGTATCCGGACACCTACCGTTGTGGAATTAGAGAGGCATGTTGCACATATTATTAGGACGTTGGGCCATATTTTGCATCAATCATAGCCTGCACTTTTCTAAGGAGACTTTCCATCAGCTTCTGAAATATTCAGAAGGAACTGCCCTCCATTCGGCGATGAGAGCTGCAGTGAGTCCGGCCACGGAGATGGACGATTTGACCTAGTGCGTATTCTGCGTTCCAGTTCATCTCAGAGGCGTTCAATGGGATTCAAATTGAGACTCTGTGAAGGCCAGTATAATTTTTCAACACCCATCTCTGTAAACTACGTCCGCACAGTCCTCGCTGTGTGAACAGAACAGTGATCCTGTTGATATAAAAACGGTCCTTCCCCAAACTGTTGCCAAAGAGTTGGAAGTGCAGAGTTGCTAAGAATGTCGACATACATCTCAGCGTTCGTGTTTCCTGACACAGAAACTAAGCAACCCAGGTCGAACCACAAAAAACAACCTCAAATCATGACGCTGTCGCCACCAAACTTTACAGTTGGCACAATACACTCGGGCGGGAAGCGTTCGCCTGGCATTCGCCAAACATAGACAAGTCCGTCGGACTGCAAGGCACTGTATCAGGATTTATCACGCCAAAGTACTTGTTTCCATTGTTCCACAGTCCAATAGCGGTGAGTTTTGCACCTCTGCAACCAACGTTTTGCATTGACCATGCTGGTGTTGGTCTTGTGAGCGGCTGCACGACCGTGGAAATCTATTTTTGTCAGCTCCCGACGAACAGTGATGAAGCTACAGACGACGCCAAACGCATTTTGGAACTCACCAGTGACTGTTGCAACTGGGGTCTTGCGATTCTTCAGAACCACTCTCTTCAGGGTTCGATGGCTGCTATCTGTGAGTTTCTGTGGCCTACCACAACGTTTTCCAGTAGTTGTAGATTCCAGACGTATCCAATTTACAATGACATCACTTACAGTTGATCGAGGCACCTGCACCAATGCCGAAATGTCACGAACCGAGTTGTCGCGACGATGGTATCCAATTATCATGCCAAGTACAAACTCACTCATCTCTTGTCTTTCTAACGCACGTTCAGGACCGCCCGAGGCTGCACTGCTTTTATCTCGTTCTAGGACGTACATATAGCCACATCCACTTCTCCGAAAAGGTGTCGGGATATTTTTGGCCATTTAGTGTATTTTCAATACCGAAAACATTGTGCTGTGGGTCTTGTGCACCATTATTTTGTTGTGAATGAAGCGTTTTGTTGTAATTGCATTCTGTAGGGAAAGTCATGTGTTGCCCTCATCAGAGTTTTTCTTTATTTTACAATACAACCTATGCACATTTCAGACAGTTTGAAAAACTAAATTTTATGAAAATTAATCCTCACTTTAAACTCTGAGCAATACTGTGTAAATATTTTATTCTACCCTTCTTCCTAAATCTGTCTTCAATATTAACTGAACGAAAGTAATAAATCCGAGAATCACACATCTTCAATATTAACTGAACGAAAGTAATAAATCCGAGAATCACACAGAATTGCCGAAAGCAGACGAAATTAAATGCATTTCGCTAGACAGAAGTAGTTAAGGTACTTGAGTGGCTCTCATAAAATTGGGTTCATCGCAGTGTTGTGTAAGAATACGCTGATCAAATGCAAAAGATATATTTTTGTTTATATAAAATGTGTTTTATTCTAATTTTATTATTAAATTTATATGCAAACTAACAAATATACCCCGCGTCGATCGTGAATAAAAATATGCGCAAATCATAATATACCGCTTTTCAATAAATTCTAATAAAGTATTTAATTAAATTTCTCTAAAAAGAAGCATATGAATCTGCGTTCTCGCTCTGCAAAATTATCTTCACAGACAGATATTAAAGTTTGTTCAAAATAAACCAAAATAAAGACTCTAAAACTGCATAATATTTATTAGTATTATTTTTATTCTACATTAACAATCGGTTAAACACAACGTAAAATATTTGAATTTAAAAAATTTTTGTTAAAATAAAACATATGACTTGAGGTAACTTGGAGGCTTCTCATGTTAAAATGATCAGTACTTGATGTACAGTTTTTCAGAATATTATAAAACATAGGCATTATATTTCTTTTGCTATAGATACTTTGGATAGTTGTAGATATTTTAAACATACATTTGGTTCTTAACTTGGTTTTTTCGGATGATAGAATCAAGCTGTGTTATACACTGCCAATTTTTTTTAAAAAGCAAATTTTTCAAAGTTTTTTATTGTTTTACATATATATAAATATCCATAAAAGTTTTGGTTAATATATGTTTTAAAGTCCGAAGATAAAGTTTTGAAGTATTTATTTATTTATTTACTTTTATTTTATTTATTTATTTATTTATTTGAAAAGATACATTACGTGACCAAAAGTCTCTTTTGAGAAATTTAACTTAAATAAACATTTAAAAAGCTCGAGATGAGAATATTCATGGGGTAGTAGCCGACTAGCATACATTCCCGACTAGCTACAGAGAAAGTTATATCATTTTGAAGTTTGAAGAGTGTAGCTACTATTTGCTAAAAAAAAAAAAATAATAATCCTGTACATACTTAGATAAACAATGTAAAATGCTTTATTATTTAATCCTATTTTGCTGCCTTTTTATGTTCGTTACGTTGATTATTTCTTGACCAGTTTAATGTACATCTTTCTTTTACTTTCCCTGCAATACATGGTAATGTGTAGGGAAAGAATTGAAATCATGCCGAAAATCACAACTCGAGTTTTCAGCTGATCTACACGTTTCGAGACCTCTAGAACACGAAAAAACTATTTTTAACATGACGTCTGTGTGTCTGTGCAATGTATGTACCCACTCTACTCAAAAACTAATGGGCCGAATTTCATAAAATTTGCTAGGTAAGTCACTTGGGTGTGACCCTGGTGCTGATTAGTTTTTAATACGATTCGAAATAAAAGAACCCGCCTTTTTTGCGAAATGGCCAATAAAAATTGCCTGTATTCACTCTGGCTGAAAAACTAATGGACCGAATTTCACAAAATTCGGGTGATAAGTCACTTGTAGGTTACTCTGGTGCTGATTAGATTTTAGTAAGATTCGGAAAAAAATAACCTGTCTTTTTTTGCAAAATGGCCAGCAAAAATTGTCAAAATCTAAAATAAAAAACTACGTATGCTCAAATATATCCATTGAATGCTAGTTTTATACGTAATGTTTAACGAAGAAAAGAAAAAGACCAACCCCATTACACTAGGACTAGCCGTTTTCGAGATAGTTTAGTTTTTTCGTATTTTCTCTATGCCACCTTTGAAAATAAGTCCAGTTACCAAATGAGAACGAAAATTGAATTAAAACTGAATTAAATTTAATTAAAATAAAGAGAAGGTGGATATAAATAAGTCTGCAGTGAAAGTCATGTGCTGCCCACATCAGATTTTTATTATGAACGCCATTGATTCACACATTCAGTTTACTGTTACACTGCAATAACTATCATTCTTTCTTAAATGTACTGGTCATTTGCAATAAAAATTTATTTGTAATCACTTGTTAATATAAGCCTTTTGTAGAACATTGCTTCTTCATAATAATTATGTCTCCCCTTCCCCCTCCTTTAATTAAAATATTGTATCCTTGAGCACTTATATCTACTGTTCTATTAATTCATGCTTTCCTGCTCTTCCACCTCAATCAAACACTTGTTACCGTCAATACTTATGTCTACTTTACTATTAATTTGTGCCCTTCTGAATTTATGAAATACGAACTTATATACGTAAAAGCTGTGATTCTGATCGTGAATTACCTTCTAATATTATTGATCGTGCATTTTCCAAATTTTCTAATTTGAATGTTTGAGAATAGTTTTCGCCTTCCGTTCATTTTTCTCCTCTCCTCTTCCTTGCCGCTTCAGCGGCATTCTGAGCGTTTCGAATATTTAACACTTTACAACATAGTTGAAAAGTGTTTATAACTTTGTTCATTCTGTCTGTCTGTCTGTCTGTCTGTCTCTCCGTTAGCAGGATAACTGCTATGACTATATCAAAATGAAATTTTAGTATGTTTTTCAAACGGTCTGTGGGACCTATGGGAATATAAATGAATTATATCACCCAATTCGTTTTAAATTGAACCCGGGTTGAAAAAATGTAATACATTGAACCCTACGGGACCTAATTTTTCAAACATTTTTTAAGCGAATTCAAAATTCACAAATTGCTTCGAAAGTCGTAGGAAATATTCAAATTATTCCATAAAATATATAAAAAAATTCAGTAAAATATGTTAGGTAGTTTTTTAAATAAAAATTATTTTATGTAGGGAGAAAAACAAATTCAATTAAATTCTGACTCTTGCTATATCCTCCAGAAAGAAAAAAGAGATATAACTATATAAATAAAATTGAAAATCTATCTGTCTGTCTGTGTCTGTCCAGTCATCATGGGAGAACGGCTAAACCGAATTTGATGAAATTTTGTGGATAGCCTTGAAATAGCCCGCCATAAATTTAGTCCAAGTTTCGAGTATCTAAGACCAGAGCCTGTCAAGATATGAATAAAAAACGAAACTTTTTCCTAGGAGTTCTACTCTCTAACTCCGTGGTTTATCCAAACAGAAAGCTTGAAAATCGTTTGAAAGTGAATTAAAACTTTATGTCTGAGTTTGATGGGAGATTTTTTGCGCCAATTAGTCACTTTCTAAAAACATGAATTGTTTGGAACATGATTTAAATGTGAAATCTGTCTCCATGGTTTATATTTCACAAGCATGGCACTGAACAATGAAAAGTATAAAGAAATCAAAATGGTTATTTAATTTCGAAGTGTATGAGGAAGATTCTATCTTATATCATGTTGCTCAGAATCGCAATTAAATTAAATCATTCTGTTAATTTTAATTATTATTTTTTCGATTTGAATAATAAACAAGAAAGATCAATCATGCTTAAAGCATTGATTATGAAACACTTTCCAACTTCAATGCAATTTTATTTAAAAAAGTCGAAAATGCAATACATTCCTCGATAATATTTTAAACTTATCACAATACTACATTAATTTATTATATTTGAAAACTTAAACCTTCATTGAAAAAAATGAACTTCATTCAAATGACGGCATTGAAATATAAATTGCCTGGTTTAAATATCTCTAAAATGCGATAAATTCCACGGTAATATTTTTAAAACTATCATAATACTACAATAATTTATTATATTTGAAAACTTCATCGAAAACAACTGAAATTAATTCAAATGACGTCATAGAAAAAATAACATGCCTGGATCTCTCTATAAAAACAGGATTTCATTCATAACTTTCTCCCATTCATTTCATTCATCACAATACTATAATAATTTATTTTATTTAAGAATTAAGACTATGGAGCTACAAGTGATTAAACTCTGTGCTTAAAACTTCATTGAAAAAAATCGTCCTTCTCATTATAAAATCAATTAATATTTCATTCATATCAGCCATGCAGACTCCATGAACTAAATTATTTTGTGTTAAAGAAATACAGCAATTCTAATACAACTCATTCTACATATTTTGCTGTTTACATTTTACATAAGTGAAAAATAGGCTTCGTTGTAGCAATAATCAAATTTGGATAATCATTTAAACTCAAATATATTGTATTTGCGTTGTTTCAGTATATAGATGCACATAATTTAAGCAAAAATAAAGTAGTTTTAGGACGAATACAACACTCAATATGAATTAAAAAGAACTTGAAAAATCAAGATTTTGAAACAAGATGGATGCCATATATCACTTTGAAGTGGGTCATGTGATCGTTTCATATCATGGTCACGTGATCGTTTCATATAAGAGGTGTAATTATTATTTTAATTTTTACTTAAAAAACTACTGAATATATTTCGCTGAATTTTTTTTTTATATATTTTATAGAACAATTTGAATTTTGACCTAAAAGTTTCGAAATTTGTGAATTTTAAATCCGCTTAAAAAATGTTTAAAAAATTAGGTCCCGTAGGGCTCAATGTATTTCAATTTTTCAACCCGGGTTCAATCCAAAACTAATTGGGTGATATTATTCATTTATATTCCCATAGGTCCTACAGACCGTCTGAACAACATACTAAAATTTCATTTTGATTAAGTCATTTTTACGGCATTTATCGTGCTAACGGACAGACAGACAGACAGACAGACAGACAGACATAATGAACAAAGTCATAAACACTTTTCAACTTTGATGTAAAGTGTTAATAAATGGATATATAAATATATTTTAGAAAAAAACGATTTGATTTTTCTTATAGCATTTTTGACTGGATAATATTAATTACGGCCTTAAGGTTTAAACGTTATTATTATTGATATTTTCGGAGATTATTGATTCAGGGATTATTGATATTTTAAGTTATTATTAAGTTATTATGCAATTGTTTTATTATGACAAAAATTGTTTAAACTCATATATTGTACGCTGTACGAGTAATCTTCTACAAAAACACGGATATATCTTCTAATCTACGAGAATATAAGTAGTACAGGTATATTGACATATGTTTTGATATATATTGGCATATATTGGAATCAATTACGACCTTCTGGTATAAAGAGCACGGGGATTATTGATATTTTCAATTTATTACGTCATCTCTTTTATTTTGGCAAAGATTTTTGAGACTCATATCGTAATACGAGTAATCTTCTACTAACACACTGGCATATTTTCTAAACTGCGACAATATAAGTAGTAAGGGGTTGCATATATTGATTCAATTCCTTTTTTTTTTGTAAATTTGCTTAAAAAAGGGGTCAGGTTGTTTTATTCTTCAGATCTGCCCATAACGATAATTTTGCATAGTGAGAACAGATATTCTTAAACTTCTCTTTAGGAGCAATAAATTTAATATTTTAACAGAATTTGAACATGATTGCGAATTATAAGTTTCTTCATATTATATACTCCGTACGAAGAACGGGTATGCTGCTAGTTTTATAATAAATATCTTTCCAAGAGTTTAATTATTTTATATATAAGAGAGGTTTCACATTTTAAAATAAATATGGTAGATAACATTGTTTTGAATTTTATATAATTCGTTATGATTGATGGCCATCTGTCTGTCATTTGATACTTATTTAATGGCATTTTTAATGCACTTTTCTACGTCCTAGAGAGTTGAAATTTGGTACACAGCTTAAATTTGTAGAATATTTTATTCTACAAAAATTTGGTGGATCCTCAAATATAGTTCCTACATTTTTTTCGAAATAGCCTGCAAATAATCCCCGTTCACTTTCATGAATCATTGTTGTGAGATTGTTAAAAATTCTGATGTAGGCAGCACATGACTTTCTCTGCAGACTCATATTCACGTTCTCTTTATTTCTTCAATAATAATTTGAGTTTATCTGCAAAAATAACACCCATAAGTATTTTAAATGACACTGAATTTGCACGTTAAACTTAAATTTGGTTCTCATTTGATAGCTGGATTTATTGTCAAAGGTGGCGTAGCGAAAACGCGAAAAAACCAAAATGGCTCAAGAACGGCTAGTTATAGAGTAATGGGGTTAGTCTTATTCTCTTTGTTGTCAAAAATCACGTATAAATAAGCATTTAATTGATATAATTGAGCACACGTAGTCTTTTATTTTTAGATTTAACGATTTTTGCGAGCCATTTCGCAGAAACAGCCCGTTCATTTTTCCCAAATCGTACCAGAATAACCTACAAGTGATTTATATACCAAATTTTGTTAAATTTGGTCCATTAGTTTTTAGCTAGAGTGGATAAAGGCAATTTTTGCAGGTCATTTCGAAAAGAAGGCAGATTCTTTTATTACGAATCATACTAAAATCTAATGAACATCAGGGTTTCCCACAAAAAACTTACCTACCAAATTTTATGAAATTCGGTCCATTAGTTTTTCAGTTAGAGTGGATACAATATCCTCACAGACACACAGAAACACACACAGATACACCCTTACATACACAGACGTCTCCCTAAAAATAGTTGTTTCGTGTTCTAGAAGTCCCAAAACGTGTAGATCCTTCAAAAATTCAAGTTCCGATCTTCGGCACGATTCCAATACTTTGAATACATACACACACACATATATTATCTGTGTATCTGTGTATTATCTGTGTATCTAAATTCCGTGCCTAAGCAATTACAATAGTTGTGATTTTAAATGATCCCTAAACTTTTATTGTTGCCACAACGAAGCCTAATTTTAACTTATGCAGAATGCAAATATCTCAAGCGATTGTAAGGTGAGTTATATAAGAACTGCTGAATTTTTTTTCACGCAAAATTATTTAGCTCTGGAGTCTGGAATACAAGTTATATGAATGAAATATTCATCGATTTTGCATAGAGAATCAGACGATTTATATTTCGATGAAGTTTTAAATATTTAAGTATAATAAATTACAGTAGTACTGTGATAATGTAAAAGATGTCACCACTTAAAGTATCACATTTTATAGATTTTTAAATGAAATTGCATTTAAGTTGGAAAGTGTTTCATTATCAATGCTTATGTATGATTGATCTTTCTTGTCTTATTGATGAACTTGGCTAAAATAATGCCTTGAGCATTACTGATTTTGAAGTAAAAGCTTCTACCAGGAAAATGCTAACATCCGTGATTTAAGGAGTATTTTGTTGATTGATCTGTAAAATGTTGATGACATGATTGTCAACCAACTTAGTTGTTTCATAGCTAGATCTAGACATTTTTCGGGACTTTTCGACGTAGAAATTCACGCCTAACCATAAATCTAGCAATCGAATGTAGCAATTTAGCCATTAATTTAAGTCGACATCGATAATTGTGATTCCTTCATTTCAAATCAGTAAAATATTTATATTTATTAAAGATATTATATTATATTATTTTTTATTTATTTAAATATTTAGAAATGTTTTCATGAATATAAGAAATAAAATTGTCATAAACACTATATGTCAATAATATTTTTAATTTTTATTGGGAAAAAAGGATTAAACTTTTCAATTTATGTTTTCATAAGAAGAAAGATCAATTCTAAGATTCCGTTATGCTTAGAATGTTACTCATATTCTTTACAAGTGACACTTTGACTGGAAGTACTTTGGTTTCTGAAAAATATTAAGCATAATTGTTGTAATACTATAAAACAATTTTTATGGCAAACTGAATATTTGAATATCACACTACATATTTGAATATCACGCTTCCTTATTATCTTGCACTTAATACGAAGAAAGAAAAAACAACATTAATGTAGAGAAAAAGCATTTGATAGTAAAAGTCTTAGGACGATCCCGCAGCTAGGCCACACCCACCACAACTTGGCTACTCCCATGTTTTAGTAAATGATTTTCTTATGTGCAATGAGTATTGTAAGACGAGTTTAAAATGCCAATGAAATACTGAAATAAATATGTTTTCAAAGTCAATTCAAACTCTCTTCTTCCAAAGCTCTTATGTGAAACTCTACTATATCCCTCTGTTGGAGTAGTATGAAATAGTACCAAATGAAATTTAGGAAATAAATGGAAAATTTGGACCTTGGTTGGTCTGATGGGAAAACTGAAGACTAAAGAAATTGCCTTTATACACTAGATTAGATTGCATTTTACTAAAATATTTATTCGACTTATCAATAATTGCGGAAATGTACTTAACAAATACGTAATAATTTATAATTTATTAGACATTAATTTAGAATATCTTTCAGAAATAATCAAATAAAAATATATTAATTAAAACTAATTTACGTATAATGTTTAAGTAATATATACAGTAGGTGCCGCTTAATGTGATCGCTTTGGGACAGATGCTATTTGATAACAATAACCGATTGATAACAATACACAAAAAGTATCAGAAACATAAAATTTTGATTTTAAAAATTAATATTTACTGTATTTTTGCAGCTACTACAAATTTAAAAAATTCACTAAGATTTAAAAGATTCACACAAACACTATTTTAAACAAATCGTTAAAATAGATCAATTAAAAAAAGTCTTTCAAAGTTGTCTGCCTTGTATTTTGTCTCAGCAAATTATTTATAAAACTTTCATATCTGTACTGTTCGCGAAAGTCCCCAGCAGTGCCTCTGTGTTGCACCCCGAGTCCCAAAACACGGAGGGCCTCTCTCATTTCAGTTGCAGTTGGAGGATTCTCAACAAGGTTTTCAGCTTCGCCCTCATCTTCATCCGATGCTTTTTCATCGTTTTCTTCGATAGAACACGATAGAGCTCGGCATACATCTTCATCAGTCATTGTTGTAGCCACTTGGGCATTCTCATCTATAGACATCCATTCTGCAAAGTCATTTTCAGTCATGTCGGATGGTACAAGTACTGTTTCATCGAATTCCGGTACATCCATACCTTCGTCCGCTTTAACGAATCCACCGTGCGAGAAACAGTTCTTAATTGTATTCTCGGACTCTCGATCCCACGACATTGTCAAAAGATGGAGAGCCTGAAGGACATTCGTCTTCTTTGCTAACGCGTTTGCACTCAGTTGTTCCGTACCTTTCATATTTTCCAAAACCCTAGTGCGCATTTCTCCACGGTAATACGCTTTCATTGCACGAATTTTGCCTTGGTCACATGGTTGGATAAGTGATGTAGTGTTGGCAGGTAGGAGAATGATTTTGATATGCTTTAATGTGACATTTACATCGTGGGCTCTGCAGTTATCGATGAGTATGACGATATTGTGATCTAATTCTTTGTCCCACTTTAGAAGCCATTCGCTGAATAGAGCAACTGTCATCCACGCTGTTTTATTGGCAGCATAATCAACAGGCAATTTTTTAACACCCTTAAAGCATCTTGGCTTTTTGGTTTTTCCGATAACAAAGAGTTTCTTCTTCTTTCCAGTCATGCTCGCACAACAGAGAACAGTTATACGTTCTTTTGAAATTGAACTTTGATTGATTTTTTTGAACAGGTACGTATGTTCTGGCAAGGCACGAAAATAAAGTCCAGTTTCGTCAGCATTGTAGATGTTTTCGGGTGAATAATCAGCGATTATTTTCGGCCATTCTTCGGAAATCCATGCCTTTGCAGCTTGAAAAGCGGCATCCTTTTCTTCCCCATGGGTACGATTGAACACAATGTTCTCCCTTTTCCTCCAGCGATTAAACCACCCGTCCGTTGCGACGAAATTTTTTTTGCCCATTTTAGAAGCAAGATCTTCAGCTTTCTGCCGCATTAAAGGACCGTTTATGCGTGCATCCTTTTCCCTAACATTGGCAAACCACAGTGTCAAAGCCGATTCGACTTCTCCACATTTCCCAGTACGTCTTCGCTTACAGTTCAAATTTGCGTTCAACTGCGCTTTATTTTCAATCTCGTCGCGATTCTTTAACATTTTACAGAGTAATGGCTGAGAGATTTTTAGTGCAGCAGCAGCATTTCTTTGACTCATCTTGGGTAAATTATCAAAACGTTTCAAAATGTCAATTTTGTCCTTAACAGTTAAATCATTGCGTTTTTTTTCCATTGCTAAAATGCTTGACCATCTGCAATAAAGTTTGAAATGCAACTTTACAGAGAGAAAAAATTCTACAACTTACAACAGTCCAAGAACTTTGCTTACTGATAAGAAAAGAACTCAATGCTTTTCCTACGCCCACACCATTCTCAAAGGGGGAAAAGGGGGAGAGAAATCACCACCTGCAGAGCTGGCGCCAAGCGTCGGGATTCCTGCACGTGCGATTTCTGCACAAAGGGCCCCTGTTTGGGGATTCTCCCATTACTTTTACGTATATAGAGTTTGGATTTTTTGTTGAGAGAATGAAAAAAAAAATTCGAAAATGGTACAAGAACGACGAAAGTGAAGTGATAAAGTGATAACAATAAACGAAGGCGCTGATTACAAAAACCGATTTTTTTAACATGTGTTAATATACAAGCGTTCGGGACTTTGCGATTCTGATAACATTAAACGAATGATAACATTATCCGCGTTTTCCTACGCCCACACCATTCTCAAAGGGGGAAAAGGGGGAGAGAAATCACCACCTGCAGAGCTGGCGCCAAGCGCCGGGATTCCTGCACGTGCGATTTCTGCACAAAGGGCCCCTGTTTGGGGATTCTCCCATTACTTTTACGTATATAGAGTTTGGATTTTTTGTTGAGAGAATGAAAAAAAAAATTCGAAAATGGTACAAGAACGACGAAAGTGAAGTGATAACAATAAACGAAGGCGCTGATTACAAAAACCGATTTTTTTAACATGTGTTAATATACAAGCGTTCGGGACTTCGCGATTCTGATAACATTAAACGAATGATAACATTATCCGCGATCACATTAAGCGGCACCTACTGTATTTCTAATTAAGTAACGTGACTACGTCAGTCATGTAAATTGTAACGTAAATTCTGCTTCAGGGCAATGTTGCCAACACGTAGATGAACCTTTAGATGATGTCAGGGATGCCAATTTTGCTATTATATGACTAGTACTATCATTTGAAATATCAAATGATAAATTAAATGTCCTGCTAACTGAATCAGTTATCGCGCTTTCTAGTGGTAAAAGAGGGCACATTTTCAATGAAATGATAATTGTTAAACATAAACTTTATAATGACGAAAGTAGATATGGTTAATGTCATCTAAACACCTTTGGAATTTAAACCTTACTGACTTCCCGCCATAAAAGGGCCGCGGTTTTTGGAAATATATTGATAAAAGAAGCAGTTAGAAAGCTCATACTTGGCATACTTTGGCCTTGCATTGTATATTTTAATTCTTTTGGATTTGGAACATTACTGATCCAGCTCGTCCTGAGCAAGTTTTAAGGATTCACACATCTATTTCAAAATGCACTAAAAATAGAAAACAAATTGGCAGAAAACAAGTTTCAAGATCCAAACTTTGATTCTAAAATGTATTAAATAAATGTTCTAAAATGCAATAAATGCACCGATTCCAACCCATCCTGCGCTCGCTAGAAGAAATTATACGGTTTTGGGGAATTATAGAAAATCTAAATTTGGTCTATTGCTGCTTGTTGCGATATTTTTTATGTTCTTGCATTGATAAAATATATGGAATCATAACCACCATTAAATGTATCAAATCAATAATTCCATTTATTTAATGGTGATATTTTGGAATATATCGATTTATGATAATACACTCAGTTGCAAAATAATATATACATCCATGCCAATGATTTTAATCATTTGCATATTTGGGGATCTTTTGAACAACTTTATCGGATTGTGCTCCCCCTGAAATTTTGAAAACTCGGCTTCTATGCGAACAGGAAATGACGTCTCCGAACTCCGGGAGTTGAAGAGCATAATGAAGGTGAGGGCATGGAGGTCGGATGATGTGAAAGAGCGGGTGGAGAGGATTCCGAGACTTGGAGAGGGCCAGAGAACTAGAGGTAAAGCTCCAACATCTGAGTAGCAGGTTTAACGAAAGAGCGGATCGGGCGAGGTGAAAGGCGAGCTCTAACGAATAGGTTGGAGAGCGTTAGAGAGCCTGAAACGGAGCTCCCCTAGTTTATATTGAAATACAGTGAAACCCCGATTTTACGTTTCTCAAGGGACTGGGTGAAAAAAGTGTAAAATGCGAGAAAAACGTAAAATACGGGAAATACATAGAATGCAGAAATCAAATAGAAAAAAAATTAAAGGTAGTAAAGATGACTCTTTCAAAAGGTATAATAGGTATATTTTACGAAAAGAACATTATTATACATACCATTTTAAGATCATTTTAACACATTTAGTTACGAATCCTGGCGTTTAGGTTGAAAATAGTCCGTAATAGTGCATTGTTTCTTAGTCATTGAGTTCAAAGTGAATGCAGCATCTTCTAGGATTGAAATACTTTGCAAGTTTTTTTCATGATTATAAGAAAGAAAATAGTCTTTCACTGATGATTCTCCCGAAAGCGATCTATACACAAGATTATGTCTTTTTTTCATTCTGTCAATCCAGCCATTTGAAGCTGTGAAGTCTTTCAAACCACCAAGCCTATAGGTGATTTCTAGAGCTTTTTCTCTTATTATCGTGCCATTTATAGGTACATTCGCAGCACGAGCTTCTTTCAACCACTTTACTAAGATACCTTCCAGCTCGTCGTACGGCGATTTTTTCAATGTTTTCCGTTTCTTGGAATATTTTTCACCCACTTTCTCGATGTTTTTTTCAATGCATTCTTTTTTCCGTAGTATGGATTGCAGGGTTGTCACGGGAATTCCTTGCGATTGAGCGAACGCTAATTTGGTTCCGTGAAATTCATCAAATTGTTTAACAATTTCGGCTTTTTCAGCAACAGAAAAGTTTTTGCGTTTTTTACTCGTCATTTTGGCACAAAAAGGTTAGAAATGCGACCACCGCGTGCTAAACAGCAACTGGACGGCTTATATGAAAACGTGGAGAAGGGTAAGACCTGCCCCCCTCCCCGACGAAAGAAAAGGAGCCACCCCATCTGATTGGTTATCTGGAGTGTTCTTCCCCGGGAAGGGAGCATTCCGCGACAGCGGGTGTTCAACAAAGGAAGGGGGGAGTAGAAAATAAACCATGATCAATGAGAAGAAACCAGTTTCAGAAGACAGGAGTCTGTGGAATGCGTTTCTGTTTTCATGATTAACTTTCAACAACGTGGAGTAGCTTTAAAAAAGCCCAAAAGGAAAAAATAGTAGTATTGCTTTTTTTTTTGCAAATTTTTTTGTAAATTATTGCAAATTCTAATTTTTTTTTTACTTTCCAGTCCAGGGAAAAAACGTAAAATGCGGGAAAGTCCATAAATAACAAACTTACAATCCGGGTTAAATTAACATGTTTTGGTACACGGAAAAACTGGGACCCGATGAAAAAACGTAAAATGCGGGAAAAACGTAGATTCGGGGGACGTAAAATCGGGGTTTCACTGTAGTAAAATTTTAAAATATGTTTGTTCATTTTGAAATATATAAATTTTTAAATTTGTGCCCATTTAAATGATTCAATGCGTAAGGCATTTTAAAAATCATTTAGGTTTAGAAAGGTTTTGCTTTTAATTGAATAATTTAAATATTTTATAACTGCTTTTACTTTCGAATGCATTTGGATATTTAAAATTTTGAATATTCTGTTTATTTTTAAATTCTTCAACTATTTTGAATTTTAAATGTTTGTTTTCTCGGACCCGTGAATGGTATATAGAATGGTTATTTAAATGCTCACTACGCATGTCCCATACATACACTCGTCAAAAGTGAAATTGCAACACCATGAAGGAATGAAAGTAACCATATGCAAATCACAGTACCGGTAAAAGAGAGAGTCATATCAAATGATTAAGCTTCCGTACATACCGGGTCACGTGACACCTAGTTTCCGGTGATAGAGAACAACAGACGGCTCGTCCCGTAAATATTATCAGCGACAATTTGCAACAGACGAACTTTCGGAAAATTGGAGAAGCGATGTTTCGAAGACGTCAGCGAGCTGTATACCAGCTGTCAACGGCTAGGGAACGAGATCGTATCCTGGAGCTGCGTGACGTGGGTTTGTCGATGCGTGCAATTGCCACGCGTGTTGGGCACGATGTGAGTTCCATCCAACGATATATGACATGATAGATGCAGGAATATCAGAGAACACGCCGAAGAGGGAGTGTGGATCGAACAAGCACACGGCACAGTACACAGACCGGCAAATTCGCTAAACGGATGACTCGTTGGCAACGGCTAGAGACATCCGAAACAGCCTGCCACCATCAAGGGTTGCATCTGCGTGCACTCAAACCATTCACAACAGGTTGCATGAAGTACAGCTGCGCGCACGGCTCAGCCACTGGGGTGCCATTAAGCGCTCGACACAGGGATTCAGATCTGTCGTGGTTTCGTTCTGCTCCGTTCCGCGACCCAGACCCGAGGGCTCACCAATGAGGTCAAGCATCTAAGATTCTCGGACCGGGAAAAGTTCACGACCCCCAGCACGAAACAGGAACGACGAGCCACACGATCGGACCGGACAGAAAAAAACCGCCGACCCCATCACGCAACGAGCGCACCACCCGGCACACCACAGGAGACAACAGACCGACGACAGACGCCACCAGTGCCGGCAAGGAACGTCGACGAGGACGAACGAAGCCCCCACCCAGCATACCACAGACCCGCCCGCAAAGGAATCAACCATCAGGTCTGTCGTGGTGTCGTCGTCATCGCAACTGGACCAATGAATAGCATGTGATGCCAATGCTTCTGCCACTGTTGCTGTTCGTCCCCTGCACGGTGTTCTAGCAAGACAATGTTACACCGCACATTGCACGGTGAACTCTCAAAAGCCTGAAAGGAATTCACAACGTGTCCTGACCGGCAGCCATGCCGGATCTCTCTCCCATTGTTGACGTGTGGGCCTTCATCGGACGTCAGGTGCAGTGGGGACCACCGATACGTGCCGTAGACGAACTGCGCGCCGCAGTGGACGATGCTTGGCAATGATTACCTTAGGCAACCATTAATAGCCTCATCGATAGTATGCCTCGCCGTTTAGCGGCCTGTATAACTGCCCATAGCGTCCACATTCGCTACTGAATAAACAGGTTTCTTTTGCTAAACAGGTTCTTTGTTTGTTCTTTTAATCAACTGCATATAACTCTCTCTTCTACCGGTACTGTGATTTGCATATGGCTTCGTGCATTCCTTCATTGTGTTGCAATCTCACTTTTGACGAGTGTAGGATCCAAAGCGCTTGGTCTTTCAACGACACTGATTGTACCGCGCTGTGATTGGTTAGATAGCTCCAGGTACATCATGCCTTAAGGCTTAGTGCAACCGCAATAATGACTTTTACTTTAAACAATTGTAAGATTTTAACAATACGCGGTTATAAACTTTTATTTAACAACAATGCGTTCTTGAAGTTCTTTATTGAAATAATTCATTTTGATAGGCATGAAAAAAATATCTTTAACTCAAAAACATGTGAAAACATATTTTACAGCTAGTCGTATACTAAACTTAGATATGCTACGTCTATTTTGGCAGATGATTGGTCTTGAATGAAACGGCAGAAAAAAAGCCTTCAATTTATTGAAAAACAATATTATATTAAGCATTTCATATACCAGGATGCATTTGAAGAGATAGAGGCAATAAAGCGTAAAGGTACAGGAAAATACATGATACTGAAAATAAAGCAGTGGGTCTGGTCAAAAACAGGCGATGGCATACTTTGGAAAATGATAATATTATCTAATTTCAAGTATCAGGATGGAGAATTTCCATAATGTCTTATTTTAACAAAAATCTGAATTGCTACTTTGTAAATACGTCTTCCCTTAGAAAAAAATTATTCCAAGGGGCAGAAAAAGTTGATGGAAGACATGCTGAACGGCCTCTGTTACTTACATAAATAGGAATTTTGCTACTTACATCTGCGCCCAATTAATGTGCATATTTCTCAGTCTAAGGCCATCTTAGGCGATCTACCCTACCCAGATGAAACAAAATATCCAGTCACGAAGTAATTGTCGTTCACCTATTCATTATATCTGTGTAAACAGGACTGGATTAGCCACTAGGTATAATCTAAGCGACCACTTAGGACATCCTCAAAGTAGGAAAATCACTATCTTTTAAAATTTAAAAAAAAAAATAAATACATTTAAATTCACATATTTTCTTAATTATTCAAATATGGGATGCTTAAGCTAATATTCTCGCATATTCAAAATAATCGTTTGCAACGAGAGTCTTGTTGAGATTCTCCACCCTTTCATAGATTTCTCTGTGCATTATCTTTAATTTTAAAAATTTTAAACCTAACTGACTCATTATCAGTAACACATAACTGCCATATTAATACCATTTCTCAATGCTTATGGCCTCAAGGCATATCGCAGCAGCCAAATCTGTCACAAGTGCCGATGTTTTCTAAGATCAAACTATCATCTGTTTTTTGCTTTTTAGCATCTGTTTAGCTCTATAGAACATCTTTCTAGGCGCACGCACATATGGGCATTAACTACATGCACTACATTACAATATGTTCGAAACTACTCAGTCGATTAAAGCCAAATTTGGTAAAAGTGTATGCCGTAGCATGATTGGGAAAAAGGCGAGTTAATATTTAAGAAATTATCCACGTTGTGCTCAGCACGTGCATACGCATATTGTACAGCGAAATCATGTAATCGGTTTGACTCCGCAACGGATAAACGAATAGTAACCCCATTTTATTTCTTCAGTCTTTTGAAACAGACTGATACGTATAAGAGAAACCGACATATGAATGGCATTTTATATTTTAGAACTCATCACGTTTTCAAAAGTAATTTGTGCTTCCTAAAATTGGCAACAGAATTTTTACCAAAAAATAAAGAAACTACAGTAAAAATCGTCTGGCCTAAATTCCTTACATGAGATTTTTTATTTAACAAGTAATGTGATGAAAAGAAAATGTATTTTATGTACATATGAATTAACTCGTACTTGGTTTCACACAGTGTTTTAAACATTCGAAAATTAGTGTTTTGTAGCATTGACATAAAAAACTCACTGTTATAACGTATAAGTATTAATCCTGGGTTGATCTATTACATGCTTAAATTATAAATAGCTTATGGGAAAATATCTTCTGTGAAATAAAATTATGTTTTTAATTCTATTAAATATTTAAGAATTATAATGTGTTAGGTATTTTATTTTCCGGAAACTTAAATATTTTTTATTTTCTTTCCTGTTTCTTGCGAATGCTGATTTCAAAAATAATTTGCGTCTTATTTTAAATATGTGTATATTTTCTTCCCAGCCTTAAATTTAAGTATATACTTTTTCCGCTGTTAGTGATGGCATTTTTAAAATTGGTTTCATTCACTATCTTATGCCATTTTATCTACAAACTAACCGTTTTCTAGTATTTTCGTATATTCTTAAATCGTTAGCCGAGTCTGATCGGAAAGCAACATTTTAAATATTTTTCTCTTTGAACATGTATTTGAATGTATTTGACAGTGTTAGTATTTCTCCATAGTGGAGAGCCCGAGAGAAGAAATTTTAATAGGAATTTACTCAATTTTTTTTTAATTCAATGGCTTGTAAAGGGGGAGAATTATTTAAAGACCATTTTAAAATAAATGAAGCGAGAACTAAACCTATAACAAAGATAATAATTGCACCATCATGATGCTTTGAGCAACTTTCTACTGAAGGAGAATGAATTATTAACAAGAGAGATCAATCATGCTTAAAGCATTGATTGGGAAACACTTTCCAACTTCAATGCAATTTTATTTAAACATGTCTAAAATTCAATGCATTCCTCGGTAATATTTTAAAACTTATCACAATACTACATTAATTTATTATATTTGAAAACTTAAACCTTCATCGAAAAAAATGAACTTCATTCAATGACGGCATTGAAATATAAATTGCCTGGTTTAAACATCTCTAAAATGTGATACATTCCTCGGTAATAATTTTAGAATTATCATAATACTACGATAATTTATTATATTTGAAAACATCGAAAACAACTGAAATCCATTCAAATGACCTCATAGAAAAAATAATACGCCTGGCTCTCTCTATAAAAGCAGCATTTCATTCATAAATAATTTCCCATTCATGTCATTCATCACAATATTATAATAATTTATTTTATTTAAAAATTAAGACCATGGAGCTACAAATAATTAAACTCTATGCGTAAAACTTGATACATTAGAAAAAAATCGTAAATATCTTTGTAAAATCAATGAATATTTCATTCATATCAGCTATGCAGACTCCATGAACTAAATGGTTTTGTGTTAAAGAAATACAGCAATTCTAATACAACTCATTCTACATATTTTGCTGTTTACATTTTACATAGGTGAAAAATAGGCTTCGTTGTAGAAATAATCAAATTTGGATGAGCATTTAAACTCAACTATATTGTCATTGCGTTGTTTCAATATGTAGATGCACAGAATTTAGGCAAAAATAAAGTGGTTTTTGGACGGATACAACACTCAATTTGAATTAAAAAAACTTAAAAATCACGATTTTGAGACAAGATGGATGCCATATATCATTTTGAATTGGGTCACGTGATCTTTTCATATCATGGTCACGTGATCGCTTCATATAAGAGGTGTTATTATTATTTTTATTTTTATTTAAAGAACTACTGAATATATTTCGAATTTTTTTTATATATTTTATGGAACCATTTGAATATTACCTAAAATTTTTGAAGCAATTTGTGGATTTTAAATCCGCTTAAAAAATGTTTGAAAAATTAGGTCCCATAGGGCTCAATGTATTTCATTTTTTCAACCCGGGTTCAATCCAAAACTAATTGAGTGATATTATTCATTTATATTCCCATAGGTCCTTCAGACCGTCTGAACAACATACTAAAATTTCATTTTGATTAAGTCATTTTTACGGCAGTTATCGTACTAAGGGCAGACAGACAAACAGAATGAACAAAGTCATAAACACTTTTCAACTTTGTTGTAAAATGTTGATAATTGCACCATCATGATGCTTTGAGCAACTTTCTACTGAAGGAGAACAAATTATTAATAAAAAGTCTGGGTGTAAAAAATTACGTTCTTTTAAAATTTTACATAATCACTTTACAATTGTGGAAAGATATATAAAATTATTTGTTATACGATTACAAAAACAGTAATATACTAATGAATTCTAATATGAAATATGTAAATATATTTCTGACTTCAAATATTTTTAAACAGATCCGGACTTTCTTTATTCGATCGACCTCCTGATTTTCTCAAAACGACAAAAAATTCCGGCCAGCCTCTCGATACCGGGTCATTTGGAATGTTAGCCCTCTCTGTGTGGACCAGATGCTCTATAAAAAAAAATGCAAGCAAATTTCTAACTGGGAGAATGATACGTACCCATTTGTCTTGGACTCGAATCTGGTAGATTACTTCCATGAATTTTTAATTTTCCACCATAATATTATTATCCAATAGAAGGTTAAAAATTTGATGTGGGCAACATATGACTTTAGTTATATAAATCAATGAATTTACTCTTTTTACAGCCAAAATGTAATGTATAAGATCCACGGTACTGTGTTCTGAACGTTGAATTGCACATTTGTTGATTCAAAATTATCAGTATTAATAGCATCCTCAATAAGTGATATAGCCCATATATTAAAATATTATAATAATTCATCAATTAGGCTTCAATTTCATTAATTTAGCGTCATTTTTTAAATTTTGCTGATACTGTTGTCAATCTGGGGCGAAATATCACCAATAGGCGATACTGTGCTAAATTATTCGCCAAGTTCGCCAAATACATCACAAAGTGTTACAGACAAACGGACAGACGAGCATTTCTTATATACTAGAAAGTATGCCCGTCATATGACGGAAATCAGAATTTGCGAAACTTCCCATTTGGTGTCATTTTTATCAATTTGGCACCATTTTTGTCACTTTGGCAACTTTTAAACTGTTTAAACAACTGTTTAACTGTTCAACATTTGGCAAACTGTTTAAACCAGTATTTCTTTCAGGCATAATAATCGAGATAATTAATCGCCCCCCCTCCCAGAAAACATTGTATGTTACAAAGTTTCTATTTATGTGACAACATTTAGATATGTTTATATAGGGCAAGTAGAAAACTTGCTCCACTGAAGTTGCGCCCCCCCCCCCCCACGGCCAAAAAATCAAGAAAGAAACACTGATTGTGACTAAATTTAGCACAAATGCAGGTGATATATCGAAGTGAAAACAACGCCCCAATTCTTATAATAAAGTATTGCTCATGTGATGGACATTAAGTGCATGCACTATATTGCAATCTACCCGAAACTACTTACCCGATTGAAACCAAATTTGGGAAATGTCGATACCGTAGCTTAAGTGGAAAAAAGTCGCATTTTAAGAAATTACCCATGTTGTGATCAGCACGTGTCACTAGAGCGTATTGAACTGCGCAATAATGTAATCGGTTTGACTCTACAACGAATACATGAATAAGATCCTATTTTGTGTCTTCAGACTTTTGCAATAGGCTGATACGTAAATAAGAAACCAATATTCGGATGCTATTTTTTATTACTTTCCCTGCAATACATGGTAATGTATAGGGAAAGTATTGGAATCATGCCGAAAATCACAACTCGAGACCTCTAGAATACGAAAAAACTATTTTTAGCGTGACGTCTGTGTGTGTGTCTGTGTGTCCGTCTGTGTGTCTGTGTGTCTGTCTGTGTGTCTGTCTGTCTGTCTGTGCAGATTTTGTATCCAATCTAACTAAAAAACTAATGGACCGAATTTCACAAAATTTGGTAGGTAAGTTACTTGGGAGCGAGTCTGGTGCTGATTAGTTTTGGGTACGATTCGGAATAAAAGAACCCGCCTTTTTTTGCGAAATGGTCCGCAAAAGCTTGTATCCACTCTAACTAAAAAACTGATGGACCGAATTTCACAAAATTCGGTAGATGAGTCACGTATAGGTCACTCTGGTGCTGATTAGATTTTGGTACGATTCGGAAAAAAATAACCTGCCTTTTTTTGCAAAACGGCCCGCAAAAATCTTCAAAATCTAAACTAAAGAACTAGGTATACTAAGATATATCCATTAAATGCCCGTTTAATACGTAATGTTTAACGACGAAAAGAATAAGACCAACCCCATTACACTAGGACTAGCCGTTCTCGAGATATTTTAGTTTTTCGTACTTTCCCTACGCCACCTTTCAAAATAAGCCCGGTTACCGAATGAGAACGAAAATTGAATAAAAGTGAATTAAATTTAATTGAAATAAATAGAACGTGGATATAAGTTTGCAGGGAAAGTCATGTGCTGCCCACATCAGATTTTTACTTTCCCTGCAGTACATGGTAATGTATAGGGAAAGTATTGGAATCATACCGAAAATCACAACTCGAGTTTTCGACGGATCTATACGTTTCGAGACCTCTAGAATACGAAAAAACCATTTTTAGCGTGACGTCTGTGCGTGTGTCTGTCTGTCTGTCTGTCTGTGTGTCTGTCTGTCTGTCTGTGTGTCTGTCTGTCTGTCTGTGTGTCTGTCTGTCTGTGCAGATTTTGTATCCACTGTAACTAAAAAACTGATGGACCGAATTTCACAAAATTCGGTAGATGAGTCACTTGTGGATGACCTTGGTGCTGATTAGATTTTGGTACGATTCGGTAAAAAATGACCTGCCTTTTTTTGCAAAACGGCCCGCAAAAATCGTCCAAATCTAAACTAAAGAACTGGGTATACTCAAATATATCCATTAAATGCTGATTTAATACGTAATTTTTAACGACAAAAAGAATAAGACCAACCCCATTACACTTGGACTAGCCGTTCTCGAGAAATTTTAGTTTTTCGTACTTTCCCTACGCCACCTTTGAAAATAAGCCCGGTTACCGCATGAGAACGAAAATTGAATTAAAAGCGAAATAAATTTAGTTAAAATAAAGAGAACGCTAATATAAGTCTGCAGGGAAAGTCATGTGCTGCCCACATCAGATTTTTACTTTCCTTGCAATACATGGTAGTGTATAGGGAAAGTATTGGGATCATGCCGAAAATCACAACGCGAGTTTTCGACGGATCCACATGTTCCGAGACCTCTAGAATACGAAAAAACTATTTTTAGCGTAACGTATGTGTGTCTGTCTGTGTGTCTGTGCAATGCATGTATCCACTCTAACTCAAAAACTAATGGACCGAATTTCATAAAATTTGGAATGTAAGTCACTTGGGTGAGACCCTGGTGCTGATTAGTGTTTGGTAGGATTCGGAAAAAGAGAAACCGCCTTTTTTTGCGAAATGGCCCGTAAAAATTCCATGTACCCATTCTAGCTAAGATACTAATTGACCAAATTTCACAGAATTTGGTAGATAAGTTACTTGTTGGATGATCTGGTTCTAATTAGATTTTGGTATGATTCGAAAAAGAACAACCTGCCTTTTTTTACGAAATGGCCCGCCAAAATCTGAAATAAAAAACACGTATGCTTAAATATATCCATTAAATAGTTGTTTTATACGTAATTTTTAACGAAGAAAAGAATAAGACCAACTCCATTACACTAGGACTAGCCGTTCTCGAAATATTTTAGTTCCTTCGTATTTTCTCTACGCCACCTTTGAAAATAAGTTCAGTTACCAATTGAGAACGAAAATTGAATTAAAAGTGAATTAAATTTAAATAAAATAAAGATAACGTGGATATAAGTCTGCAGCGAAAGTCATGTGCTGCCCACATCAGATTTTTTAGTTCCCTTCACATTTTTAAAAATATTTTTAATTTTCTAAAATTTGCAAGAATACTTTAACCTGGAATGAAGAAAATACGAAAAAAAAAATACAGTATAAAAACATCTTGCTTGCATTCCTAACTTCGTTTTTTATCGTATAAGTAATATGATGAAAATAAAATTTATTTTCAATACATCGGAAATAACTTGAACTGCTTTGATTCTCATTTTTTTTTCAAAACATTCGAAAATTAGTTTTTTTTATAGCAGTGACATAAAATCTCAGCTGTTACTTAAACCACATAAATATTTATTTTAGTACCATCTATGAAATGCGCAAATTATTAATAGCTTTTGGAGAATATTCATCTGCTGAACAAGATTTATCGGTTATTTCTGTTAAATGTATAAAAATATTATATATTTTGAATTTTCTTTTCCGGGGATTTTATTTTCTTAATTATAATATAAAGTACCTTTTATGTGTGGAAGGCAAGTATTTTGTAATTTTTAAGGGCTGTTGATTTCAAAAATATTTTGTTTTATTTTAATTACTATATATTATATATAGTAATTAAAATAAAAATATAATTATAAATATAATATAATTATAATATAATTATAAATATAATTATAATTCCAACCTTTTATAGATTTAAAGTCTCGGAATTACTTAATTTTCTAAACTTTGCAACAATACCTAATAAAGATCCTAAAATAAAGAAAATACATAAAAAAAGTAAAATACTTAAATTACTACTTCTTATTATAACTACTACTTTTACTTGCTATTACTATTTTTTTCTTAATTTTATTTTATTGTTTTGATAAATTTCTTTGAAAAACGCAAAAAATCAATATCAAACGTGTAAATAAAAAATCCTGCTCCGTTAAGTTCTGTACCAAAATCTATAAGTGTGCAAAGATTTGATCTTCTATGTCAACAAGGTGGCTTATTAGGGTCTAAAAGGGCAAAAGCACGTGAGATTATTATATATAGTGACCAGAACAGTTCGCGTGTTACGCCCATCCGAGTACATCACGGCCATGCATGATGAAACAAGAACCGGCAGACATAGCTCCCACAGACCCACCTATCCTCTTATAATATCCACAATACATGCGAGCCATATACCACTCCTAATCAATTTTACTACTTTTATACTACTCTATCAAAACATATATTCTATACCAACCCCTAACATAACACAATTAATGTACGCTCCTCTAACCCTCTAAAAAAAACAATTTATCAAGTTCAGTACCTTAAATCTTTTATCTCAAGTTTTCAATTTCTGGTGATACCATGGAAGAAAAAAGACTCACTATCTCTAACTTTATGGGTCATACAATTCAACTCCAACCAATCTATCCATAAATAAAATTTGCATTGTTTGAAACTTAAAGATACAGCAAGAAACAAGTATCTATAACTCCGTGGTTTACATATTCATATTCTGAATTTGGAACTTGGGATGATTTCTCAATATTAACTTTCCCACTCAGCTGAATCAGAACGTGATCTCATCTGTAACTCCATGAGCATGAATTTTCCTTTTAAATCTTCAAGCTTTAAAGTCTCATAACCATTACGCCAATTATGACCATTACCTCAATTGCATTACGTTGTGGCAACTCCTTCGGCCTGAGATTATAAACAAGACTAGCAAGAAAAGGTCGAACTCTGAGAGGCTATTTTTCCAGATCCAAGGGTTTATTTTAAAAATGAATTTCAAATTTAAATTCAGTATGGTCGAATTAGTGTTGTTGCGAACGTGTAATATTCCCTTTCTTCTGAAGTATTTCTTCTCTTTCGAAGACCAGACGGAGAAAACACTCATGCGATATTATTTCTCCTGACGTCATTCTAGGGTTGCCGCTTACGAACTTCATACAAGGATTGCCAGATTTGGCGATTTCTCGCCTTGGCGACATTTGATGACTTCCTGTAAACATCCTGAAGCACCTAAAAATAACGATTATTCTACGTGATATGAAATATATCCAGAAGTTTCTATGGGAGTCAATAAAAATAATTATCACTCAGTCGGAGAGCTGTTGACGTGATGCGAGCGACATTGAACTGTGATTTTTGTCAGTGTTTTGAGAATATAGTATCCGTTGTTTTGTTGTTGTTGAGACCCAGACCGTCCGACCTACCAGAAAGGTGTAAGGTAACTGTTTGAACGGCCGGGAAGTGCCACCCAATTTAGACCGGAATCCAGCGGGGGAGGCATTCACAGGGACCGTACCCTCCTTCCCCTACCACCAACCTCTCGGAAGGACTTACGGACCCACATGTTTAACGTGATCGTACTCCGCATGAACACGGCGGCAGTTGTGCCAGCGTGTAAATCCAGCGCGCAAACCACCGAGCTACCGCGCCCGAAATGTGCTAACAGCACGCGGTGTTCCTAGGTGGTTACCCACCCAAGTACTAACCGCGCCCGATGCCGCATGACTTCGGTGATCTAACGAGAACTGGTGTTTTTAGCACGGTAAGGCTGTTGGCTATCCGCTGTTTTGTGAAATGACTTTCGTCAATGTTTTGAAAATGATATCAATTATTTTGTGAAATTAGTGGAGCATTTATGTACTGTTTACTGTACATTGTTCCTGTTTACGCTGTGCTTGTGAATAAACGTGATATTTATCAAGGAATTTGGACTCGTTCTTGTATCTTACTTGCACACCCACGATTCCAGATAATACGTCGTATTATTTTACATGAGTTTTTTCAGACCTTGAGGTTGTCTTTGTTGCTCTAACATACTGACACTACGCATTTAGAGAAGTGAAAATAGCTTCATCTGCTGTTTCCTCAACAACCCTATTCGATAGGGCAACTTCAATATTTCAAAAGCAATAAATTCACCTTTTCATATCATCAGAATTAGACGAGCTAATTTATCTATGTGATAATAATTCTCTCCGTAAATCAAATGAAAATGTTTCGTTTGATTAAAATACCATATGTTATGCTGCTTCACTTTAATTATTATGCGCTATTAATTTTAATAATTTAGCATCACGACTGCATTTCTACAATGGGTAATATACGCAAACCTTATTTAATTAAACAACTGTTTAGATAACTGCAATTGTATTGTGTGTTAAATTATAGTTGAAATATTTTTCGTACAATAATTTTGAAACGAATATTTATTAAATCTTTCGTTGTATTTTCAGTTTAAGTAATTTTCTTTCTACTTTCTTACGTGCATAGTATAATCTATAGGAAATGTATTGTGAATAGGTCGAAAATTCGAATTCAAGTTTTCGATAGAAGATCTAGTTTCAAACATCCCTGAACCGACCGTTTATGAGAGGATGTATGTCTGTGTATGTTGGTGTGTGTGTCAGTGAGTCTGTTGGAGCAATATCTTATGAACTAATAAAGCGTTATGAAAATAATTAAGTATGATTAGTAATTCCAATCAGTGAGTGCTAGAGCACTTTCTACGCTCGCTATGATTAGAGAAGATTCTATAATCTTAATGGAAATCCTTAGTACACCCCCAAACCCCTTCCGACATTCTATAATAAATCCATTTCAATGGTCATCTATAGCCAATCCTGAGAAATAGACGTTTCGTGGCAAATTTTTGAGCCGGAAGGGAAAAGTCCAGAAGTGGTAATCGTTAGTAAACACTCTTATACCACTTGGAATTTGATGCTTGGAATAGATGTTGCGAGGGGAAATTTTGAATCGAAAGTGGAAATCCTTAATGAAAACTCCTGAAATGCACAGAAAAAAACTAAAAATAAAGCGGTTTTAAGACGAATGCAACACTAAATATAAATTTAAAAGAACTTTAAAAATCACGATTTTGCCAATTGGAAAAAATACGTATGCCATATTTTATTTTGAAGGAGATCACGGGATATCTTCATATAATATGGGTGCGATTATTATTTTAATTCTAATTTAAAAAACTATCGAACATATGTTGCTGAAATTTTTTTTTATATTTTATGGGATAATTTGAATATGTCCTAAAATTTTCGAAGCAATTTCTGAATTTTAAATTCGGTTAAAAAATGTTTGAAAAATTAGGTCCCATAGGGTTCAATGTATTTTACTTTTTCAACCCGGGTTCAATCCAAAATTAATCGGGTAATATTATTCATTTACATTCCCATATGCAGGGACGAAGCGAGGAAATTTTATTGGGGGGGTTAATGCCCCGATTTGCCGACTTATATGTACCAAGAGAAATCGAATATTATTTTCAGGGGTGGCGCTAAAGGAGGGTCCAGGGCCCCTCGTTGGGGACGTTATGCCCCCTATTAAGGCAAAAATTTAATGCTACAAACGACGCATATCCATTAACGCCTCCCCTGACTATTTCAGAAACGACGTCCTTGCAACATCTGTTTTCAAACCTTTTTCTTTAATAAAATATACTAAAGATAATTTATTCTCTAATACCAAAGAAATTTAGACATTTAAATATTCAACACATAAGCTATTTCAAATGTGTAATTAATTTAGTAGATTAATTGTTTCGCGCACGTTAATTTGTGAGCAAGATACATTTTTACACTTTAATTCTTCTAGCTTTCAAGAGAATCCAAGCTTTAACTAACTTCTCGGTATTTATTGCATCAGTTAAATCTCGTTCTGTTGAAAGAATGATTAAAGACTCGAGTCTATCATCTCCTATATTTGTCCTACACAAGTTCTTCACCAATTTTAACTTACTAAAAGTACGTTCGTTTGTCGCTACAGTAACGGGAGCTGTTAACAAAAGATTCTTAGCTTTTGAAGCACTAAACAACACATTTTTCAATTCGTTTATTTTTAAGCAAACAGATGCAACATCTTTGAAGTCTTCTTCAATTAAATTACTTAGAACATCAAAGTGAATGATCCATGAATAATCGAATATTTTGTTGTCGGCATATCACAGTGATGCAATCTTTGTTTCGTATTGGCGAATTTGCCGACTTTTTCCTTTCCGTCCGACATTGGAGGGGGGGTGAGTACCCTCTAACCCCCAGTCGTGACGTGCCTGCCCATATGTCCCACAGACCATCTCAGCAACATACTAAAATTTCATTTTGATAAAGTCATTTTTACGGCAATTATCGTACGAACGAACAGACAGACAGACATAATGAACAAAGTCATAAACACTTTTCAAATATGTTGTAAAGTGTTAAGAAGTAATCAGAAAAATTTTCAAAACTTGAAATAATATTTTGGCGTGGATTTTGTATCGTATTAATTCTGCCATAGCAGGTTTAAATTTTCATTTTGTTTTATTTACAACCGAAGGGTCATTGGTTGTAGTCTTAGCGCCAATCATCTGGACAATAATTTGTTAAGCCCTAAATAGATAACAATTATTATCCCACAGATGATGGTTTTGCTAAAAATGTAAAAAGAAATATTTATGGGGATCGTTAATATATACCGTTAATATTTTATTGCTATATCCTATATAAAAAAAAATTTCGTTTAATCAACAAGTTGGCGGAAGTCTGCACCTTCAAGAAAGCTGTACCAAATAAAGAGTACAGTTAGTTATAATAAGCAGAAAGATTACGCAACGTAATTCCACATAAAAAATTAAACAAACTGTTTCGAGGATACACTTGTCATGATGAGTTTATAATTGAAACTCAGCGCAACACTCTTTTGCTTTTCGCTAATTTGTACCTAAATCATATTTTTCGCTATGTAAAGAACTTCCTCAATATGCAGCTGGTCTTTTAGAAAAGATGTTTCACACATTCACACACTTCAGTTACCGGCCACTCAACCATCTGCTCATACCCTAGGGTGAGTCGGGTGGCCTGGATTTTCCACACACTTCAGTTAGAGGCATAAACAAAAACACGCGATCCTTTTTTTCTTTCCTTAAAATCATTCCTTCCGAAAATTTTAAGGGACAATTCTGGAGTCCGGCTCATAGAAGCATGTGGCGATAAGAAATTTAATAAGTTACACTTTTGATTATTAAATTCATTATTTTTATTCACATTAACATTACCATAAATTCATATATAGTGGAATTAACATTATATAAATTAACCCTCCAAATATTTTTACCTTTTGTGTAAGTCCTGAGGAGAATTATTAATTAATATAAAAGATTAGACTATTTAAACTTAAACAATATCATTTATTAACAACATCAATTTATCAATAACATCAATTTTCATTAATTATTTTAGCAAGGGTACATATGCGACCAGAATTATTAGATTCACGATAGTGTCTAGGACTTGTGATAATCTGAGCACATACCTTCCAGTTTAGTCTTGGGCTTATCATCCCTCCAAGACTTGCATCAATCTTAGTGCTGACGTACGGCCATAACTCTGTGGTGTGTGGCTCCTACTCGTACTTTTAATGCACTCGCATATAGATCACCTCTACGGGACACTCTACAAATCTGTTTGGTTTTTCATTTTTCTCTACTCGTGCTCTAGTCAAAATTCGATCATCTTCTCGTCATGTCTGCATCTGATTTCGTCTACTACTGAACTCGTTTTCTTTCGTCTGCTGTGGTTCTCTCGGCGGCGGGGGGGGGGGGAGTTCCGCCCTTCTTACCCTTGGCGCTCATTGGTTCTTCTCAACCCAATGGCATCATTTCGCATATAGCAAGGCCCCTTTCAGCCCCTCTGGTCTGGCACCCCTAAATTTATAGTATTTTTGACCTTAAAGTTCACGTTGTCATAAACCCCGGCGTCAGCCAGACTATAGCTTTGTTTGCCGTTCTAGGCACCATAAATACTCAAATATAAGTGTCTCATGTGAGAACAATTTCTGGTCTCACAGAAGCATTTTGATAAAGATATATAAAGGCATAGGCGTTGCCAAGATCTTCGTGAAGGGACATTCGACGATCAAATGAGTAAGTTAGTTTGCTAATATAGACCTTAGTGAGGACTAATCACATTTTTTTGGACAAGAAGAAAATTATCAGAGCCACTGTCTAGGGCCATCAAAATTGTCTGTGCTATGGGCCCCAAACTGTTTTAATCCGGCCCTGCTATTGCGAATACCGGTTAGAACGAATATATTGTTTCTTATCCCCTCTGACTTCACTATATGCAGTTTCCACTGTATTTAGGACATAATAATTTCGTACATAGTTTGAAATATTCCAGAAAATTTATTTTATCCACCCATCCAATCGATAGCGTTTACATACGTAATACATTCCAAATCCTGCCTTTGTCAATAACTTCAACTACATTGTACGCCTAAATGCCCAAGTGACTGGTTGTCACCCACGGTGCTTTAAGCGATGACGAAATCATTGATTTAATTCATCAAAGCTTGGATGGGGATTTAGAAAGCGTTTAATAATAAAGGCGTGTAAATTGAAACTGAAATTCATATTTTTACTTTCTCATACGTAGAAATGAGAAAGTAAAAAGTTGCGGATATAAGCAAAGTTTGTTAAATAGAAATTGACGGACCATCTTGTCTTTTTAAATTTTAATTAAAACATTACAAGGAACATATACATTGTACAACACAGAATGTAATATGGGGAATAAATTCCGCTGACTATAAAATGAGGAAAGGTTCCCGCTGAGAATACAACCTCGTCGTTTGTAATCTATTCGAGTTCTGCCAACAGACACAACATTCTCTGCTGCGTCACTTCATGTCTCGATGCCACGGTGGAATTTTCGTCCATACTCAGACATGCCGCCCGGCATTGCAATGTTTTTTTTCCCTAATGGCCAGGCATTTGATATTTCATCATTCGCCTATACACCGGCCAGAACCGTGAACCTGTTAGCCATCACATGACGTTGCCCCAGCACACCAGAGGGGGTCGGAACACATCGTGCCCAACGACACAACATCCATGCCTGAAGGTGAGACTCGAACCCACAACCCGGCAGCCGAACGATCGCTAGGAAACGCTTACATTGACCGTTCGACCACCGCGTCGGCGGCCTTGCAATGTTATAACATTCAAAATGAAAATACAATCAAAATACAATTAATATATAACAAATAACAACAATTCAACTTAAGATATATCAACAATTAATCTTTAGAATACAAGAATTTAACGTAATACAATTCAATTACATGAAATTAACATTACAGGAAATTAACATACAACACTTTTTTTTTCAAATTTCTAAGGGTAGTAAGCTCAATTTGGAAATTGCTCGGAATAGCCACAAAACGTTTAAAAGTAGCAATCATGGATTCTGACGTCAAGTCAGAAACTATTTCTAAGTGAATGGCCTTTGTTACAAGGCAAATGAATATACAAACATAATTCTTCATAAGAGATCCCTTTCTTTGATTTTTACCCTTTATGAAAAAGGGACCACATAGGTTAATCCCTATTGAATTAAACACAAAAGCTGGATTTGTCCTTTCCTTGGGTAAATCTCCCATTTTCTGGTAACACACTTTAGGATTTGATTTAAAACAATGAATACAATTATGTACAATTTTCCTGCACAAATTTCGGCAGTTTAAAGGCCAATAACTTTGCCTAATTTTATAAAGTTGAGGGCCTGAATGCAAGTATTTTTCATGATAATGTTGAAGTATTAGACGATTTAACTTGCTTTTAGGGGGTTGTTGTTGAGACCTACACCGTTCGATCTACCAGAAAGGTGTAAGGTAACAGTTTGGACGGCCGGGAAGAGCCACCCAATTTAAACCGGAACCCAGCGGGGGAGGCATCCACAAGGACGGTATCCTCCTTCCCCTACCACCAACCTCTCGGGGGGACTTACGGACCCACATGTTTAACGTGATCGTACTCCACGTGAACACGGCGGCAGGTTTGGCAACGGAGGGAATCGAACCCGGGCCTATCAAGTGCAATTTCCACGCGTTAACCACTGGCCTACCGCGCCCTGCTTTTAGGGAGTAGCAAAACTGGGTGTTTGCCGATATAACTTATGGAGGAGTTAGTTAACCTACCGCCGACCCTGAGTAACCCAACTTGGTCAAGAAAAGGTGATATATTTTTTATCTTATTGGAAGAGGGAACGTTAGAATCAATTCGAAACCCCTTGATGTCATCTGGAAACTTCACAGATTGAGTTTTTCTTATGAGGAAGTTCTCTGCTATCTTGATCTCCTTGTGGCTGATAGAGTTAACTCTTTTGGGTACAGAAGCCTTACAGTTGTTGACAAACCTAAAAATATAAGCAAAAACACATGCAATTCTTACATACTTAATACTAATTTTATATAAACACTCTAAAAAATCAGGAGTACTGCTGTGATATACTAGAGTCACATTGTTTTTCAGATTTCTCTGAGTTCTGTTTCAACTCAAGAAGATAATTTTCTTCTGGGACACCGGAGTCTTCATCTGTGTCAGGTAGGTCACGAGGTGTTAGGAAAGAAGGGCCTTTCCGCCATATGGGATTGTCCAGAAGAGAGTCAGCGCTGATACCTATTGTCACCAGATCCGCGGGGATGACTTTATGATGTGATGCCAAGAATTCTGATCAGTTAAAGTTTGTATTTCTCTCACCCGATTTGCAACAAATTGTTTCTATCTTTTAGTTGATCCTTTGATCCAGTACAGGGTGATTTTTGAATCTGTCCAACAATACACCGTTGTTGGGTTTTTAAATCTATGATTTTCTTGATCTTATTTGTTAAACGAGCTGCTAAAAGGGCTCCAAGAAGCTCTAGTCTTGATAATGAAATCTGTTTGAGAGGGGCGATTCGACTCTTTGATGCGACAAGATTCACTTCAATGCCATTTTCTTTCACCACTCGCAGGTATATGGCTACGCCAGAGGCTTTTTTTACTGGCGTCGCTGAAACTATGTATTTCGACAACATCTTTGACCTTTTCCTTTGTTGAGTTAATAACAAATCTAGGAATTTTCAACTCGTTTAATCGCGGAAGCTCTGAACACCATCGCAGCCACACTTCTTCGATGTAAACTGGCAGATCTCCATCCTACGAAACTTTCTCTATCCATAAGTCTTAAAAGAGGATCTTTACTTGGATGGTAAATGGTGTCAACATTCCAAGAGGGCAAAGATTTTCCCCATGGACTGCAAAAAAAAAACGCTTAGTATTCTTTTTGTGGAATAATAATTCCAGTAAGCTCTGAATTGCCATAGCAAGGTAATCTTCTGCTGTTTTCCATTCCATTCCTAAGACCTTAGTCAAATTGGATCCAATGGCAATGGAATTGTGCTGCAGCTGAGTGTCAAATTCTTCTTCTTTCCATCGTTCCATCAAAATATTTTCATTTGTGATCCATTTTCTTAAAACCATTCCAACTTTCTGCATCATTTCTTTAGCGTTGCGAGAGACTTCAAATGCATCTTGTATGTTGTCTTTACCCGTAATAATTCAATTTGCTTCGCATCGTCTGTTAATGATGCTCTTAAGTAAAATAAAGGTTGCGATTCATTTAATTGGTCATTATTTTTGTAATCAAGTCCATAAACTGAGTTTGAAAGTTGACCATACATCATATTTTCCACCAAAAATAGGAAGGGGAATTTCCGGAAGTTTAATTTTGATTTTAGAATCAGTTTCTCTTTGAAATTTTTACTATACTAGAAGCAGAAGCAAAGTACGAATCAAAGCAGATTTTTAGACTTGCCTCCAATTTTTCTAGGCGGTTTTCAGCATCGTCTAAATCAAATTCGATTTTTGAAATTTTATCGACACTTCAAATTTCGTAGTATTGTTCGCGCACTTCGACACTTCGAATTTCGTAGTATTATTCGCGCACTTCGACACTTCGAATTTCGTAGTATTCTTCCAGCTTCTTCTGCAAGTTTTCAACTTTCTTCAATTTCATTTTCAAGTTCACTAGATGTATCCTTTACAAGCAATTTTTCTTGCACAAAAGTTTCTAATTTTGTAATATTGTCTTTGATGGCACCTTTCAATCTATTGAGTTTATCCATGTTGCTGGATCCGGCTCGACGGATCACTTTTATGTTGAGGGTGTAAGCAAAGTTTGTTAAATAGAAATTGGCGGATCAACTCGTCTTTTTAAGTTCTAATTAAAACATTACAAGGAACATATACATTGTACAACATAGAATGTAATTTGGGGAATAAATCCCGCTGACTATAAGATGGGGAAAGGATCCCGCTGACGGTACAACCTCGTCGTTCGCAATTTATTAGAGTTCTGCAAACATACACAAAGTTCTCTGCTGCGTCACTTCATGTCTCAATGCCACGGCGAATGTCTCATGCATGCTCAGACATATTGTTTTCACGAAAATTTTCGATTTCGAGATTTTGATGCTGATACAGTAACCCCTCGTTATATCGCACCTTAATATATCTCGCATTTGGATATATCGCTCTTCTGCTATGTCTCCCATTTTCTTTTCTGATTTTTCGTTTACATTCTTTTCCTTTCCCAAGACTGGAGAATTGCAACATGAGTCGTCGGTGGGGCGTTAGTGAATGAAGGTTTTATTATTGTCTTTTTCATTATTAACACTTTACAACAAAGATGAGAAGTGTTTATGAATTTCTTCATTCTGTCTGTCTGTCTGTTTGTCTGTCCGTTAGCACGATAACTGCCGTAAAAATGACTTTATCAAAATGAAATTTTAGTATGTTGTTCAGACGGTCTGTGGGACCTATGGGAATATAAATGAATAATATCACCCAAACAGTTTTGGATTGAACCCGGGTTTAAAAAATGAAATACATTGAACCCTATGGGACTTAATTTTTCAAACATTTTTAAGCGGATTTAAAATTCACAAATTACTTCGAAAGTTTTAGGAAATATTCAAATTATCCCATAAAATATATAAAAAAAATTTCAGCAAAATATATTCAGTAGTTTTTTAAATAAAAATTAAAATAATAATTACACCTTTTATAAGAAGCGATCACGTGACCATTATATGAAGAAATCACGTGACCCACTTCAAAATAAAATATGGTATCCATCTTGTGTCAAAATCGTGAATTTTAAAGTTCTTTTTGATTCATATTTAGTTTTGTATCCGTCCTAAAACCACTGTATTTTTGCTTAAATTCTGCGCATCTACATACTGAAACAACACAATTACAATATATTTGAGTTTAAATGATCATCCAAATTCGATTATTTCTACAGCGAAACCTAGTTTTCACTTATGGAAAATTTAAACAGCAAAATTTGTAGAATGAATTGTATAAGAATTGTTGTATTTCTTTAACACAAAATTATTTAGTTCATGGAGTCTGCAATATAGCTGATATAAATGAAATATTCATTAATTTTACAGAGAGAAGAACGATTTTTTCGACGAAGCTTTAAGCATAGAGTTTAATTACTTGTAACTCCACTATCTTCAGTTTTTAAATAAAATAAATTATTATAGTATTGGGATGAATGAAATGAATGGAAAGATGGTAATGAATGAAATGCTGCTTTTATAGAAAGAGTTTGGCGTGTTATATTTCGATGGCGTCATTTGAATGAATACCGAAGAATGTATCACATTTTAGTAATGTTGAAACCAGGCAATTTATATTTCAATGCCGTCATTTGAATGAAGTTCATTTTTTTTTTCCGATGAAGTTTTAAGTTTTCAAATATAATAAATTAATGTAGTATTATGATAATTTTTTAAATATTACCGAGGAATGCGCATTCATATCGCATTTTAGAGATGTTTAAATAAAATTTCATTGAAGTTGGAAAGTGTGTTCATAATCAATGCTTTATGCATGATTGATCTTTCTTGTTGTACATTCACTCCTAAATTTTTATTACATATGTTCATAAAAGTATAATTTTTATCATAATATCCGATATATCGCGCATTTTGCCATGTCTCCCGGTAAGCGCGATGAATGAGGGGCTACTGTATATGTTTTAGGACCTTCTGACCAAGTTTTGAATATTTTTGCACTGATGTCCGTCTGTCTCTCTGTATTAGTCTCTCTATGATCGATTTCTTGTGTAGTACATAATAGCCGCCACAAGTATAAATGCCTTTTCACGAAACTTTATATTCTGCTTTATTAAAGAAAATCTAGAATTAGATAGATTTTTGTTTTAAATTCTATCAAAAACTTCGAAATTTTATTTATTTTTTAGCACGGCTGCAAAGGATAAAATTTGACATAATTAGGCATAAAAACGACTATATATGACACAATAATCCCGAAACTTAACAGTCCATCATTATAGTGAAATACAATTTTTGTTTTCGTAACGTCATTAGCTCCTTCGACGGGGGGAGGGAGGGGGGGGGGAACAAGTTACCCTCCCGAGAGGGTACATTGTCAATCAATCGATAGATTTTTCAAACCTTCAAAATGAAGGGTAAGATACTATAATTGTGATTAATTGGGCCAAGGATACAACTTTTTTAACACTTTACAACAAAGTTGAAAAGTGTTTATGACTTTGTTCATTCTGTCTGTCTTTCTATCTCTCTGTCTGCCTGTCTGTCTGTCCGTTAGCACGATAACTGCCGTAAAAATGACTTCATCAAAATGAAATTTTAGTATGTTTTTCAGACGGTCTGTGGGACCTATGGTAATATAAATAAATAATATCACCCAATTAGTTTTCTATTGAGCCCGGGTTGAAAAAATGAAATACATTGAACCCTATGGGATCTGATTTTTCAAACCTTTTTTAAGTAAACTTAAAATTCACGAATTGTTTCGAAATTTTTAGGAAATATTCACATTATCCCATAGAATATATAAAAAAAAATTCAGTAAAATATGTTAAGTAGTTTTTTAATTAAAAATTATTTAATATAGGGAAAAAAACAAATTCAATTAAATTCTGACTTTGGGATAACCTCCAGAAAGAAAAAAAAAGATATATTATATAATAAATATCTTTCCAAGTGTTAATCATTTTACATATAAGAGAGGCTTCACCTTTTAAAATAAATTTGGTAGATAACAATTTTTCATTTTTTTTTAATTTTATATAACTCTTCATTATATACTTATTTGATGGCATTTTTAATGCACTTTCCTACGTCCTAGAGAATTAAAATTTGGTACACAGCTTAAATTTGTTGAACATTTTATTCGACAAAAATTTGATGGATCTTTAAATATAGATCATACATTTTTTTCGAAATGGCCTGAAAATAATCCCCGTTCACTTCTATAAATCATTGTTGTAATATTGTTAAAAATTCTGATGTGGACAGCACATGTCTTTCCCTGCAGACTCATATTCACGTTCTCTTTATTTCTTCAATGATAATTTGAGTTTATCTGCACAAAATAACAACCATAAGTATTTTAAATGACATTGAATTTACACGTTAAACTTAAATTTGGTTCTCATTTGATAGCTGGACTTATTGTCAAAGGTGGCGTAGCGAAAACGCAAAAAAACTAGAATATCTCAAGAACGGCTAGTCCTAGAGTAATGGGGTTAATCTTATTCTTTTTGTTGTCAAAAATCACGTATAAAATAGGAATTTAATTGATATAATTGAGCACACGTAGTCTTTTATTTTTATATATAACGATTTTTACGGGCCATTTCCCAAAAATAGCCCGTTCCATTTTCTCGAATCGTACTAGAATAACCTACAAATGATTTATATACAAAATTTTGTTAAATTTGGTATATAAATCACTTGTAGGTTATTGAAATATTATACACCAAATTTTGTTAAATTTGTTCCATTAGTTTTTAGCTAGAGTGGATAAAGGCAATTTCTGCGGCCATTTCGCAAAGAAGGCAGATTCTTTTATTACGAATCGTACTATAATCTAATGAACGTCAGGATTTCCCACAACAAACATACCTACCAAATTGTATGAAGTTCGGTTCATTAGTTTTTCAATTAGAGTGGATGTAATATCCACACAGACACACAGAAACATACACAGATACACCCTTACACACACAAACGTCTTCCTAAAAATAGTTTTTTCGTGTTCTAGAAGTCCCAAAACGTGTAGATCCTTTGAAAATTCGAGTTCCGATCTTCGGCACGATTCCAGTACTTTGAGTACATACACATACACACATATATTATCTGTGCATCTGTGTATTATCTGTGTATCTAAATTCCGTGCCTAAGCAATTACAATAGTTGTGATTTTAAATGATCCCTAAACTTATATTATTTCTTCAACGAAGCCTAATTTTAAAATATGCAGAATGCAAATAACTCAAGCTATTGTAAGATGAATTAAATAAGAATTGCTGAATTTTTTTCACACAAAATTATTTAGCTCTGGAGTCTGGAATACAAGTTATATGAAAGAAATATTCATTGATTTTGCATAAAGAATCAGATGATTTATATTTCGATACAGTTTTAAATATTTAAGTATAATAAATTACTGTAATACTGTGATAATGTAAAAGATATCACCACTGAATGTATCACATTTTAGAAATTTTTAAATGAAATTACGTTTCAGTTGGAAAGTGTTTCATAATCAATGCTTATGCATGATCGATCTTTCTTGTTTTATTTTTTCAAATATAGCAAAACAAAAAGTGGAATATCATAAACTACCTAAAAATGGATTCTAGTATGAGGAAATTGAGTTCAGTCATACGCCAGTATTTATTTATTTTGGAGTGTGACTTAACACTCCAGTAACAAATAAATACTGGAGTATTTTCATTCCAGTATTTATTAATGAAAGTTAATAAATACTCCAGTATTTATTAATGAAAGTTAATAAATACTCCAGTATTTATTAATGAAAGTTAATAGATTCCAATTTAATTCATTTTACACTAGCTAGAGAGATAAATTATTGTTATTGTTTATCTCATACCTAAACTTTTTATTAACACTACAATATAATTGAAAAGTGTTTATAACTTTGTTCATTCTGCCTGTCTGTCTGTCTGTCTATCTGTCTGTCCGCTAGTTCGAAAACTGCCGTAAAAATGACTTTATCAAAATGAAATTTTAGTATGTTGTTCAGACAGTCTGTGGGACCTATGGGAATATAAATGAATAATATCACCAAATTAGTTTTGGAATGAACCCGGGTTTAAACAAAGGAAATAAATTGAGCCCTATAGGACCTAATTTTTCAAACATTTTTTAAGGAAATTTAAAATTCACAAATTCCTTCGAAAGTTTTATGAAATATTCAAATTATCCCATAAAATATATAAAAACAATTTGAGCAAAATATATTCAGTTTTTTTTAAAATAAAAATTAAAATAATAATTACACCATTTATATGGAGAGATCACGTAACCATTATATGAAGATATCACGTGACCCACTTCAAAATAAAATATGGCATACATCTTGTATCAAAGTCGTGATTTTTAAAGTTCTTTTTAATTCATATTTAGTGTTGTATCCGTCCTAAAACTACTTTATTTTTGCTTAAATTCTGTGCATCAATGTTCTGAAACAACGCAATTACAATACATTTGAGTTTAACTGATCATCCAACTTTGATTATATCTACAACGAAGCCAACTTTTCACTTATGGAAAAGGTAAACCCCAAAATATGTAAAATGAGTTGTATAAGAATTGCTGCATTTCTTTAACGCAAAATTATGTTGCCCATGGAGTCTGCAATATAGCTGATATGAATGAAACTATCTTTGATTTTACAAAGTAGCAAACGATTTTTTGATGAAGTTTTGAGCATAGAATTAAATTACTCGTACTTCCATGGTTTTAGGTTTTAAATAAAATTAATTATTATAGTATTGTGATGAATGAAATGAATGGGAAAATGTTTATGAATGAAATGCTGTTTTTATTTAAAGAGCCATCCTCTTTATAAATCGATGATGTCCTTTGAAAAAGTTCATTTGTTTTCTATGAAGTTTTCAAATATAATAAATTATTGTAGTATTGTGAAAATTTTAAAAATATTACCGAGGAATGTATCGCATTTTAGAGATGTTTAATCCAGGCAATTTATATTTCAACGCCGTCATTTGAATGAAGTTCATTTTTTTTCGATGACGTTTTAAGTTTTCAAATATAGTACATTAATGTATTATTGTGATAATTTTTAAAATATTACCGAGGAAGGCATCGCATTTTAGAGATGTTTAAATAAAATTGCATTGAAGTTGGAAAGTGTTTCATAATCAATGCTTTATGCATGATTGATCTTTCTTGTTGAATATTGAGATTGCTGATTATAACGAACATTTATCCTGTTCCCTGCGATGCATTTAGACCATAATAATTGAATTGCATTGCATTTAGACCATAATAATTTCCTGCATAACTTCAAAATATCCCAGAAAATTTATTTCATCCACTTCTCCAATCGATTGCGTTTACATACGCAATACATTCCAAATCCTGCCTTTTGTCAATAACTTCAACTGCATTGTACGCCTAAATGCCCAACTGACTGATTGTCACCCACTGTGCTTCAAGCGATGACGGAATCTCTTGATTTAACTCACCAGAGCCTGGATGTGAATTTAGAAAACGTTTAATAATAAAGGCGTCTGAATTGAAGCTGAAATTTATGATTTTACTGTCTCATACGTATAGTAAAAGTATTGTTTTAACAAAAATTTTCTATTTCGAGATTTTGATGCCAATACATTTTTGAGGGCTTTCTGATCATTTTTTTGAATATTTTTGGAGTGGTGTCGTTTCTGTCTGTCTGTACATCTGTCTTTCTGTGTCGATTTTTTTTATTTATACGATAGCTGCCAGAAATATAAAGAATTTCCATGAAACTTTATATTCTGCTTTATTAAAGAAAAATCGAGAACTAGATAGATTTTTACTTCCCTTATATAAAATAATGTATGAGAAAAGTATTGTGACGGGGTCGAAAATTCGAATTCGAGTTTTCGACGGAAAGCACGTTTCAAGCATCCCTGATTACGAATCAAACATTTTTAAAGTGATGTCTCTGTGTGTGTGTGTGTGTGTGTGTGTGCGTGCGTGTGAGTCTGTGGAGACGATATCTGATAAACGAATGGACCGATTGGAATGAAATTTGGTACAAAAATTACAATCCGTAAACACTGAAAGCCTATTGTTTTTATACGCATCGAATGTTCAGGACCCCCTAAATTTTCGAATGAAATTTTCAAAAAATCGTCAAAAAATCAAAACCACTAATAAAGTTACGCAAATAGACATTTCTTATGTAATTTTTTATTAGAAAACGATTGACATAAATTTTAGAACGCTAACGTGAACCGTTCTCGAGATATTGCACATTTTTCAAAAAAATTATTAAAAAATCGTATAAAATAAAAAATATATTTCCTATTGAGAAACATGTTCACTTATCATATCTAATACCATGCGATAAATTTGTGATATCATTCTCGTGGATCTAGCTCGTTTCATTCATGAAAAAAGATACTTTGAGTAATGCTTTTGTATTTGAACGCCAATAGTCATTTATATACTGTAAGAATAACATACTTCTCTGTCCATAACGCTTGGCGAGATTTTGGCGACGAATTTGGTGGAATGTCGCCAACTTGGCGAGTTTTATAAATTTTGCTAAATTAACAATCAATGTTACTAATCAATGTTACTTATCAATGTTACTAAATTAACGAAAAACTCGCCAAATGGATAAAAATGACTCTAAATCAATGAAAATGACGACTCATTGACGAAAATTCAATATCTTGGAAAGAATATAAATATCTACTGTAATAATAATCTATTTTTTTTACTGTAAATGTAGTAAATTCATTGCATTACATAAGGAAAGTCATGTGCTGCCCACATCAGACTTTTTTTTTAATTCGAGCAAAAACTGCGAAATTTTATATATTTTTTTTTACCATGGCAGCATAGGACAAAATTTGACATACTCATGCGTAAGAGGGGTTATTTTTGACTCAATGATCGCATTAAAACTCAATAGTTTCAATATTTGTAGTGAAAAATATTGCCGCGATACAGTATTTTCTCTCGTAACGTTATTAGTCCCCTTTGGCGGCCAAGTAACACCCCCTGCGTATATATTATCAAACTTGGTATCAATTAAAGATTTTTTTTCAAATCCTTTAAAATGAAAGGTAACATGTTATAATTGCAATGATACAGATTTTTCAATTTTTTCTTGTAAAATTTGAGTAAAAAACATCCGCTTAAAATAGATTCCAGTATGAGAAAGTCGAGTTGAGCCACACTTCAGTCAATTGCTTTTTCTTTACACAATCTAGCTGTTCTTAAAAAATACTTTATTATGCCTTGCTATTTCATTAGTTAAAATAATGGTCTAAAATGTCTTGTGATTTCATTAGTTAAAAAGTGTTCTAATATGCTTTGTGATTTCATTAGTTAAAAAGTGGTCTAATATGCCTCGTGATTTCATTAGTTAAAAGTGATCTAATATGCCTTGTAATTTCATTAGTTAAAAAGGTAGTCTAATATGCCTTGTAATTTCATTAGTTAAAAAGTGGTCTAACATGCCTCGTGATTTCATTAGTTAAAAAGGGATCTAATATGCCTTGTAATTTCATTAGTTAAAAAGTGGTCTAATATGCCTTGTACTTTCATTAGTTAAAAGTGGTCTAACATGCCTCTTGATTTCATTAGTTAAAAAGCGATCTAATATGCCTTGTAATTTCATTAGTTAAAAAGTGGTCAAATATGCCTTGTGATTTCATTAGTTAAAAAGTGGTCTAATATGCCTTGTGATTTCATTAGTTAAAAAGTGGTCTAATATGTCTCGTGATTTCATTAGTTAAAAGAAGTGGTCTAATATGCCTTGTGATTTCATTAGTTAAAAAGTGGTCTAATATGCCTTATACTTTCATTAGTTAAAAGTGGTCTAACATGCCTCGTGATTTCATTAGTTAAAAAGCGATCTAATATGCCTTGTAATTTCATTAGTTAAAAAGTGGTCTAATATGTCTCGTGATTTCATTAGTTAAAAGAAGTGGTCTAATATGCCTTGTGATTTCATTAGTTAAAAAGTGGTCTAATATGCCTTGTACTTTCATTAGTTAAAAGTGGTCTAACATGCCTCGTGATTTTATTAGTTAAAAAGCGATCTAATATGCCTTGTAATTTCATTAGTTAAAAAGTGGTCTAATATGTCTCGTGATTTCATTAGTTAAAAGAAGTGGTCTAATATGCCTTGTGATTTCATTAGTTAAAATTTGAGGTGGGAAGTTGATGACTTTCCCTATATAATAAAATGACACTACTTCGTTTACAGCAAAATAATAATGTACAAGATCCACGTAATTTTACTTTACTATATAATATAGTATATAGAGCATTGTGTTCACGAAAATTTTCGAATTCGAGATTTTGAGGTTAATATATGCTTTAAGACCTCCTAAACACGTTTTGGTTATTTTGGGAGAGATGCCCGTCTGTCTATCAGTCTGTCCGTAGTTGACTTATGCACACCATAACGGCAACACATATTAATGGATTTCCGTAAAACACTACCCTGCTTTGTTATCAAAAAATCTAGAAATAGATAGAATTTTTTTAAAATTCGAGCGCAAACTCCGAAATGTATTCGAAATTTTATATTTTTTTAACATGGCATTAGAGGGCAAATTTTGACATAATTCTGCATAAAAGGGTTTATCCATGGTTCAGTGATGACGAGGCTTAAGAATTTCAACTATTGTTGTGAAAAATAGCCGCGATACAGTTGTTACTTTCCTTATAAACATAATAGTATATAAGGAAAGTAACAATTGTATAGTAGATGTATTGTGACGGGGTCGAAAATGTGAATTCGAGTTTTCGACGGGAGAGCACGTTTCAAGCATCACTGATCACGAATCAAACATTTTTGAGGCGATGTCTGTGTGTGTGTGTCAGTGAGACTGTGGATACGATATCTCACAAACGACTGGAGCGATTCAAATGAAATTTGGTACAAAATTCACAATCCGTGAATACTGGAAACCTATTGTTTTTAAACGTAATCGAATGTTCAGAACTCCCCTAAGTTATCGAGTGAAATTTTGAAACAATCTTCAAAAAATCAAAACATTTAATAAAGTTACGCAAATAGATATTTCGTATATAATTTGTCCTTAGAAAACGATTGGCATAAACTTAAGAACGCTAGCATAAACCGTTCTCGAGATATTGCACATTTTCAAATAAATGTATCAAAAAATCCCATAAATTAAAAAAAATATTAAGTGTTGAGAAACACATTCACTTTTCATATGTAATATCATGCGATAAATTCGGTGACATCATTCTCGTGTATCTACCTCGTTCTATTCATGAAAAGAGATACTTTGAGTAACACTTTTGTATTTGAACGCCAATAGTCATTTATCTGCTATAAGAATAACTTATTTTTCCATCCATAACGCTTGGCAAGATTTTGGCGAAGAATTTGGCGGAATGTCGCCAACTTGGTGGCTTTTTGAAATGTTGCCAAATTAACGAAAATCTCGCCAAATGGATAAAAATGACGTTAAATCAATGAACAGGACGACTAATTGTCGAAAATTTAATATCTTGGAAAGAATCTAAGTTTCTACTATAAGAAAAACCTATTTTCTTTACTGTAAAAGTAGTAAATTCATTGCATTATATAAAGAAAGTCATGTGCTGCCCACATCAGATTTTTTTTTCGTTCGTGACTCATTAGCCCCCTTCGGGGACAAGGTCCTCCCGCCGGGGGATACACTGGCGGATCTGGTATCAATCGAAAGATTTTATCAATACCTTTAAAGTGAAGGGTAACACACTATAATTGTAATCATTTGGACTCACAATACCGATTTTTCAAAATTTTCTGCGTAAAATGTGAAAAAAAAAATTACTGAACATGCATTCTAGTATGAGAAAGTCGAGTTGAGCCACATTGCAGTTAGTTCACAATGAAGCAACATCACGCAAACTGAAAATGTGCGCTTCTAGTAACCTATAAGTCCAAACAGAGTGGCTTGTCCATACCCACGTGCAAAATCCTCATCCTAAGGCAATTATCATTTAATTAATTTGCCGTGAAGTTGTCTATTCTTGGTGAATTTGTCAGGTATTTCATTCGGGGATACTTGAAACGCTTCTTGTCGAAGACTCAAATTTTTGAAATTCACAAAACTGTCCTTATACATTATACAGGGTGTCCCAAAAAGATTGAAACGTGTTTTAATTCTTTACCTGTTGGAGATAAGTGGGCAATGAAAATTGCAAAAATGTTGAAATTGAGGTAGAAAGTAAGGCTACGTTAATGAAATAGCCCTCCTATTAATTTTCAAAAAGTTACACTTTTTAAATTTTTATACAACCCCCCTAAACAAATTTGGTCAATCAGAAAACTTTTATTTTTAATTCAACTAGATCATTAAAAATAACTGCATATCTGTATATTTAAAATCAACTGAATTATGATAAAGGAAAAAAATCTGACTTATGCCATTTTCCCGTACAAAGTGAAAGGCTGTTTCTTCAGTGAAAATAAGGATTATAAGCAAATTGACGATAGAAATTATGTAGATCAAAAATACGTTAATATGCGCTAAATTTTTTTATCACAAATGCACCTAATTAAAACATTACACAGCCAAAGATCATATAAAGCAGTGGTACGCCCTATGCGGTTGGGTATCCTATGTATTATATTCCAGTTTTATTTTTTTTGTGATATGTCACAAATTTACATTTCTAATTTGATATAGGGTCCCCAATCACAATGTTCAATTTTCAATTAAATATAGCTCGCTGAATTTTACAAATACAGATATACTTTTTTTTAATAATCTTGTTGCATTAAAAATGAAAATTTTCTGTTTGACCAAATTTGTCTATTGGGAGAGTCGTATAAAAATTTTAAAACTATAACTTTTTGAAAATGAATGGGAGGATTATTTTATTCACGTAGTCTTAGTTACTACCTTACTTTCAGCATTTTTTTCAATTTATATTGCCCACTTATCTCCAACAGGTAAGGAATTAAAGTGCGTTTCATTCTTTTTGGGACACTCTGTATAATGCATGTCGGAAAGTAACTACTGGAGCCTCACACTCCAGAGTTTTAAATTACTTAAGCATTTGATCATTACTTAAGCTTTACTTAATCATCTTTACTTAAGCTTTACTTAAGCTTTACTTAAGATCATTACTTAAGCATTAATTAAGATCATTACTTAAGCAATAAATCGTGGGATTTTTTTTTAATTTTACAAGAAAAAGTTCCAAATGATTACAATTACAGCGTGTTACCCTTCACTTTAAAGGATTGGGAAAAAAATCCTTTGATTAATACCATACTTGAAAATGCACCCTTGAGGGTAACTTGCCCCCCCTTCCTCGAGGGGGCTAATTACATTACGAACACAAAACGGCTTTTTTTCACAACAATGATTGTAACTTCTAAATCCCGAAATCATTGAGCCATAAATAATCAATTTCATGGCTGATTATGTCAAATTTTGTTCCACGCTGCCATGTTAAAAAATACAAAATTTCGAATAAATTTCGATGTTTTTGCTCAAATTTAAAAAAGTTGTATCTAGTTCTAGATCTTTCGATAACAAAGCTGGATATAAAGTATGAGACCAGAAATAGATCTCACATGTGTTTTGGTGAGACAGTTTTATGCCAGTTATTTATTGATCTGAAGCATCGAACAATACTTCCAGTTTGAGTGGCGCCAAGGTTTACAGCAAATCATAAATTGAGGGGCGTCAAAACAGAGGGGGTCGAGCGGGCCCTTACGAGGATGTTAAGTAGCGTCATTGGATAAAATGTTAACCAATGGTAAAGCTGCTTCTTGCGTCCTCTCAATGCTGCAAATGAAATCAAAGGGGGAGTGACACCTCCTAGGGAAAAAGAGAGCCACAACCTGTGACCGAAGAAGGACACTAGGAGCAGATTTAGACAGATAACTTCGAGACGATGACTGAATAACGACACTTGTTCTCCGATAGAGATGCTGGTGTGACATTACAATAAGAACGATGACTTAGAAAATATAGCACGACGACTGGTTATGTGGAGAGAACAAACAGCCTAGGAGAATGAAATAAGTGCGAGTGTTGAGTCAGCAGTACAATATGATCGCCGAATTTACGTGTCGATGCATCCCACCACGAGCTAATGCTACTAATAAGGACAACATCAAATACGTGCTGCTAACAAAGTCCAAGACAAACTTGAAGATATGTGTTCCTCAAAAAGATATCTAAGTCTAAACATATATTAGGAAATTTAGGTGATCTCACATGTTCCCGCCACCGAAATAATATAATTAATTATGTAATGAATTTAATAAGTATTTTATGTTGTTAATAAATGTGTTATTTTTAAAGTTAAAATGGTGTGATCCATTTAGTATTATATTAATTAATAATTCTTTTACAGAACTCGCGCGAATGTTAAATAATTGGAGGGTTTTATATAGTGGCACAACAATGCAATGTACAATAATAATTAAGTCCACTATGTATGATTTACGGCCATGTTAAAAGATAGATATTATGATGATAATTAATCATAAAGTTCAACTTTAAGTTTCCTATTTAAAAATGTGTACCACATAAAGTTTCGTGAAAATTCATTAATATTTATGGCATCTATAGTGTACACATAGACATACATATATACAGACAGACGAATATTACTCCAAAAATAACCAAAACGTATTCAGGAAGGTCCTAAGATATCAAAGTTTGTCATCAAAATCTTGCATTCGAAAATTTTCGCGAAAACAATACTTTCTCTATACATATTACATAGTATGAGAAAGTAAAAATTGTTGCATTACAATGCATTATTCGGGAATAGTTATTCCTTTAAATTGGAGGACTTCTGAGTTTACAAATTTTTTAGCAAGTTATTAGATCAAGGCGCTTGGGATTGTGATTGAAAAAATATATACAACTGTTTCAATAATTGCATTGGGAGCAAACTCAATCCTCCGTTACGCCGACAATATAATTAAGTCACTAGATTATTTCCCCAAAGACGGATTTTTCAATCAAGAGGGTTTGTAAAACTTCTCTTTTCTTATTTATGCTTATTTTCAAATATTCCATGCCATTTATACGCGGAATAAGACTAATTTAAATACAATGTGAACGCTTTAACCGGCCTATTAGTTTTATTTTTATATTCCTGTTGTGCATATATTTACTACACTCAGTGCCGCTGACATAATTTTTCGAGAAAATATTCAGCAAATAAGTGGATTGCCATAGTTATCACAATGAAATCAAAACAATAAATGAATTCAATGATCCACACTGTTTGATTTTTACTTATCTGCTGAAGCTTCTACGGCACACTATGATGGGGGAGATCGAAGTAGTTTTTGTGGCAGTACAACAATCACACTTCGTCCTTTTCTTCATTCAACAGATCTGTCATCCTGTCGGACTGTAGTTTGTATCTCCAGGCACTGTCCGGCAACCAAGAAACAATGGACCCCGGATGGCGCTTTCTAAAGACCTAACGCACAGAATCACTTTACAGTAGGTGGCTGCACATTGCGAAGTACCCGAAAAAAGCTGACTTTTTGGCCAAAAAGGATACCATGGTGGAGCAGAGATTCTTAAAGCCTATGACTTTTCATTCAGCACAACTTTACATCAAAATGCTGCACAAAGAAGGAATTGGGGCAGATTCTTTAGAACATTTGGTAATACACTGATAGAATTAATTTACGATATTTTTTCTGCACAGAATGATATAAAAACGACTTTTGTGTTGAGCCGTTCCCCAGTTACATCTGGAAGAATGTTGGAACAAGGAAATTTCACCGAGATTTATCATTTTTTCAAACATATTACCTAAAGCTTAGATTTTTCTCACTACCTATAGTCCTACGTATATGCAAAATTTCAACTTCCTATGTTCAGCAGTTTGGGCTGCGTAATCCATTCCTTAGTCAGTTAGTCTCATGTAGCTCTATAAAATATGTGAGATCTATTAGGCAATTTTAATTCAGTCTATACAATAGCCGAAACAAGCTGAACAAAAAACTCAGACAAATAGAACCAGAGTTGTGTGTTTTGCTCTGAGAGGTTTACGACCAATAAATTCAGAAATTAGCGATGGCATCATCAATTGTAAAGATCACGATGGCGACACTGGGCGTAAATGCTGCTTCCGGTCAAGACTAGTACAAGTTCTATTGAAAGGGAGATCCAATCAGGACGTACCCCAAAATCTCATAAAAAGCAAGACCAATGAAAATCGGGAAAGTATGGTTTCCCCCCAAAAAATTAAGTTAGCTGAAAGAGATGTTGACAAGAGTTGAAGAGATATGGTCGAACAAAAACGATAAAAAGAAGCATGTATCAACAAAATATATTTGCAAGAGATCGAGCGCATGTCCTTTAAATATTCAGTTATAATAAGATCTCGCATCATTTCCTAAGTCATTTCTAAAGAAATTGAATCAATGATTATTTTAAATTAATTAATTAATAATAGTTAATGTTGGAAATGTATTTTAATAATTGGGTGTTACATAAATAAAAGTAATTTAAAAGATAAACTTTGTGGTTAATGACGAATGTGTTATTTTTCAGCTATAGTAAGTGGACTCGCACTTGTATGGTAAATTTGGAAGGTTCTTGAGAACACATGTAAGGTACGGAGCTATACGATACGGACGGATATATAATTTGAACGCTTTCGAAATGAATGGTATATTTTGAAACCAAAATATTAAATTAAGTGTAATTAATTTAATTATTGCATCACATATTACATACGCCACAGAACTGTTCCGTTAATTATTTATCTCCAGAGGAAACAATTTTACGAAAACCCCAAATTTTGAATTATTGAACTATACGATACGCACGAATATATAATTTAAACTCTTTCGAAATGAATGTTATCTTTTAAAACCTAAATATTAAATTAAGTGTAATTAATTTATCTATTACATCACATATTAAATACGCCACAGAACTGTTCCATTAATTATTTATCTCCAGAGGAAACAATTTTACGAAAACCCCAAATTTTGAATTATTGAACTATACGATACGCACGAATATATAATTTAAACTCTTTCGAAATGAATGTTATCTTTTAAAACCTAAATATTAAATTAAGTGTGTGTGTGTAATTAATTTAATTATTACATCACATATTAAATACGATACAGAACTGTTCCGATAATTATTTATCTCCAGAGGAAACACTTTAACGAAAATCCCAAATTTTGAATTATTTGTGTTCTAATCATGTAAATTACAAACAATTCTATATAGTTCAAGAATTTTACGAAATGTATCTGCGCATAAAATTTCATTACTGTACTTGCTTGAATACGTATTTTTTATTTTCCCTGCAATACATGATAATGTATGGGATAGTATTGGAATCATGCCGAAAATCGCAACTCCTGTTTTCGACGAATCTACACGTTTTGGGACCTCTAGAATAGAAAAACACTATTTTTAGCGTGACGTCTGTGTGTGTATCTGTGTATCTTGTAAAGAGTCTTACAGCCCCAACCGGGAATCGAACACTGGAACACCAAACTCTGACCAGCCGACGCTCTACAGTTGAACTACTGGGAAAAAATTCCAAGCTCTTATCGTCGAAATGGACTCTGCAGTCTGTCTGTCTGTCCGTCTGTCCAATGCATGTATCCACTGAGATTCAAAATCTAATGGACCCAATTTCATAACGTTTGGTAGGTAAGTCACTTGTGTCTGACCCTGATGCTGATTATTTTTTGGTATGATTCGGAATAGAAAAACCTGCCCTTTTTTTAAAAAAAATGTTTCGAAAAAATTGTCTGTATCCACACTAAATGAAAAACTAATTGATCAAATTTCACAAACTGTGGTGGATAAGTCACTTGTGAGATACCCTGGTGCTGATTAGATTTTGGTATGATTCGGACAAGAAAAAGCTGTCTGTTTTTACAACATGACAAACATCTAAAATTGCAAACATCTAAAACAAAAGACAAAGTATGCTCAAATGTATCAATTGAATGCTTGTTTTACTTAATTTTTGACAATGACAAGAAAAGACGGACCCCATTACTCCTGGGCTAGCCGTTCTCGAGATATTTTATTTTTTTCTCATTTTTGCTACCCCGGTTTTGAAAATAAGTCCTGTTACCAAATGAAAATGAAAGCTGAATTAAAAGTGTAATTTCAATTAATTATGCTTGTTATTTAGTGCAATTAAGTTCAATTTAATGAATTATTAATGAAATAACGAAAAAATGAATTTGAGTGTGCAGGGAAAGTCATATGCTGCTCACATCAGAATTTTGCATTCAAAACCTTGAACTATAATACTCATTCTTGAAATAATGGTGTGCACATGTTACAGAAACACACACAGAGAGGGGAGGAGGAGGAGGGATATTTTTCCGAAAGTGTGCGACATCCGTTCAAGAGGTTTTACGACGATCAAATTATCAAAATCGAGAGCTTTATTTTCTCTCTACAATAGCAAGCGAGTTTAATAAATATAAAATTGGGGCATAACATATTTTCATCAAATAGTTTTCAGAAGAAATAGAAGCATCTAAAAGTAGAAAGTTTTGAAATCCTATACACTCCCATAAATATTTATTTTCCAAAATTTCGAGGAAATGAAACCTGAAGAGCTGTTATTCTGTGTCAGAAAAATCTTGTAGATGTCAAGAAATCGCCCATAAAGCAAAAAAAAAAATCTAGAGATTTATAAGAATAGAAATGTTCTATCGAGATTTTATCAGATATGTATTTTGCCCATCAATGCAAAAAGATCTAGAGCCATGACGTGAACTTATAGTCGAATGTTTGTGCGAAATGTGCGCGAAATTCACAAGATATATACAATTAACGTTTTATAGATATAACTTTATTTATTATCACTTTTCATATACATAGAAGAGACAGGGGCAAGTTGATACCATAAATATTCTGCAACAACACGCATTTGTAATTTTGTGTCTATAGCACTAAACGGTGCGACACTCAATATACAGGGTGATTCAAAAGTTCGGAGCAAAAGTAAAACGCTAAAAAAATATCTATGGGTCGAAGAGACATGCGGTTTGCAGATTAACATTCAACGTGGTGGGGGATTTTGTATGACATGAAAAGAAAAATAGTTGAAAATCTCGACACTAGGGGGCACTGCTGCAAAGAAAACAATGCGAGATAATAATTGTGAAATGAGATATTTTATTTCAGCATGATTTACAGCTGCAAGCAGGGGCGGCATTTCAGCATTCAATTTGGGGGTGCGAGATTTGTATGTATGAAAATCCATAATATGGAATAAATAAAAGTCTGTTAACCGTGGGGGGGGGATCACAAAATTGAATTGATGTTGAGAAAAATAATGTTGTTAACATAATTTTTGTAGATAATTATGTTAACATAATTTTTCTAAATACAAATATCTATATTTATTTACTTTTTATCGAAGTTTTAAACGCCGGTTCATAGAATCTGGAAGAAGAGAAAATTTTGTTACAATATCATCATAATCCAGTCGCATATCTTGTTCTATAGCTAAAGCAGCTAAATATGAAAGTCTTTCTTGTCCCATTGTACAGCGAAAATAATTTTTCATCCTCCTAAGACACTAAAAAAACCTTTCACAACTGGCTGAGCTGATTGACACAGTCAAAAACAATTTAATTAATAATGTTATGAGAGGAAACGCATTTTTTAAAATTCTGCTCTTTAAAATAATTCAGGCGACTTTTAAAATTGGGATGGTCTACGTTTTCATACTTCACCATTGAATAAAACAGTCGCAATGCACACAACAGTCCCTCTTTCTGGAAGTCTTATATTTTGCATATGGTTGAAACATTTTGTTTTTCTTTTTCGACATCTGACCCGGATAATACTGAACTAAGGGCAAACAAAACAGATATATTGTTCTCATTAAATCTTGTCTCAATTTCAATAGATACTGAATCTACAATTTCATAGTGAATATTGATTCTGTGATATGATTTAACATCATCATGGGGATTTTTTTCACCGCCTCCGAATTCGCTTGGCTTTTTTTTACGCCTTTTCAGTTTTGGTCCAGAATAAGAATTTTTTTCGCAAAGTTATGTCACAAAACTCCACACTAGATTGAAATATGTATCAGTACGAAAAGAACTAACCGTTTCAATATTAGCTTTAGCCAAAGCTTGCACAGCCTGAAAATTAAGACAGATGGCTGAAAATGCTTTGAGAGAGTATTGCATTGATTAAAAGCACTGTTCAATACAAACGAAATGAACAAAAATTCGAACGATGTCATGCATGTTAAAAGGGCTTCGGCTCTTCCACCATGGAGAGAATCGTTTTCAGATAATTCTTCCAGTGTTAAAATCACGACTTCAAAATTATCAAGTAGTGCTTTTATGGCTTTAACTTTGGAAGACCACCTCGTATCACTTAGTGATTGTAGAGTTGAAGAGCCTTCAGAAAAAGTATTTGTTGATGAGCGAATCTTTTCGAAAATAGCGTGTCTTTTATAGGATGCTTCTATGAAAGAATATAATGCATTGAGCTGCTGAAATGCATTTCTAGCGGAAGGAAGGGATGAGCATGCGCTAACTATACATACATTTAATCGGACACTTGAAATTTTTAAGTGAAAAGGATAACATCACCCAAATTTTTTTAAGTTGAAAAGTATTCGTTCCAGCCGGAAGTGGGAACTTCACTGTGAAGGTTGGATCTTTTGAAGCTCCATAGCGTGATAAAACTGACCAGTGGACAGTCGATAAAAAAAGGGAGAAGCCGATAGACGATGAGGAAAAATTTGGGGGCGCGACCGCGCCCCCTCGCGCCCCCTATTTGCCGCCCCTGGCTGCAAGTACTCAATATGTCCACCACCACATTCCATTACTGAGTGCAGTCGCGGTATTACAGCTGATACAGCATGAAACAGAATATAAACGGGAATGGCTGCTACCGCCTGCCGTAAGGAGTCTTTCAGTGCTGGTAAGGACTGGGGATTTCCTCTATGTACCCGTTATTTTAGGTATCCCCACAACCAGATATCACAGAGTGTGAAATCAGGGGACCTCGCAGGCCATTCATGTGTGCTGTGCCTGCTCAGTAGGCGATCGGCGCCAAACATTCACCGTAGGAACTCCATCACTTGACGTGCCGTGTAGAGTGGTATTCAATATAGTCTTTGTCTGATCCTAATTTTGCGTTGCGTAAGCGATATGCATAAGTCACCTCCATGGCTTTATCTGCAGCAGCGCCCCTAGTGCCGAGATTTTGAACTATTTTTTTTTCATGCCGTACAAGAAACCCCACCACGGTGAATATTAATCGGCAAACCGCATGGCTCTCCGACCCATAGATATTTTTTATAGCGTTTTACTTTTGCTCCGAACTTTTGAATCACCCTGTACTTAGGTATGTGCTCAAATTTTCGATGATTATTTATAACAAAAATTAAGTTCTGTGCACAATATACATTTAAATAGAAAAAGCTATGAAATTCTAGCAATATGTAGCGTCTTACTTTTGCTCCGAACTTTTGAATCACCCTGTATACCTGTTAGTACCGTAACCGGTCAAATGACCGGTTTTTAGATAAAAACTTAATCTAATTGAATGCAGGTAATATTGCTTTTAGTAAGAAAATATTAAAAAAAGTAACATTAAGGTAATAGACTCCATTCGGTTCTTAAAACTCGGTTTGCTTTTCCTATTGTGCATGTTCTTATATGTTTCATAATACGATGGTCAATTATCAACAAAATGCAGTCTTCATTTTACCCTTTATAATATTACGTTTTGCATATCCCATTACGGACCTGATTCTTCCCTGAAAATGTTATGAAGTGCTGCTCTCCCAGATGTAGCACCTATTTGCAAATCTTCCCAAACAGTGCCGAAATATACTGCTCATTTTTTCACTCTTATTTTTTCATTTACTCTTTAAAATGTTTTCAAAAAGTACTAGATATCACCTCCATGGCATGTCCCCACGATTGTTTTTGTATAATATTGTCACTATTTCTTCTAAAATATAAGAAAAAATCTGATGTGGGCAACACATGACTTTCCTTATATAATGTAATGAATTTACTACTTTTACAGTAAAAAAATAGGGTTTTCTTATAGTAGATACTAATATTCTTTCCAAGACATTGAATTTTCGACTATTAGTCGTCATTTTCATTGATTTAGCTTCATTTTTATCCATTTGGCGAGATTTTTGTTATTTGGCAACATTTCAAAAAGTCGCCAAGTTGGCGACATTCCGCCAAATTCGTCGCCAAAATCTCGCCAAGCGTTATGCACTAAGAAATAAGTTATTCTTACAGCAGATAAATGACTATTTGCGTTACTCTAGCGTATTACTCAGCTAGAGTATTACTCAGAGTATCTTTTTTCATGAATGAAACGAGCTAGATCCACGAGAATGATGTCACCCAATTTATCGCATGGTATTACATATGAGAAGTGAACATGTTTCTCAATAGGAAATATTTTTATTTTATATGACTTTTTGATATTTTTTTTAAATTGTACAATATCTCGAGAACGGTTCGTGTTAGCGTTCTAAAATTTATGTCAATCGTTTTCTAATGAAAAATTTCATAAGAAATGTCTATTTGCGTAACTTTATTAGTGGTTTTGATTTTTTGACAATTTTTTCAAAATTTCATTCGAAAATTTAGGGGGTTCTGAACATTCGATTGCATATAAAAACAATAGACTTACAGTGTTTACGGATTGTGATTTTTGTGCCAAATTTGGTTCAAATCGGTCCATTCGTTCGTCAGTTATCGTCTCCACACACACACACACACAGACATCACTTCAAAAATGTTTGATTCGTGACCACGGACGCTTGAAACGTGCTCTCCCGTCGAAAACTCGAATTCGAATTTTCGACCCTGTCACAATATACTTTCCTTATACATTATGTATATAAGGAAAGTAAAAACACTAAATAGAGTAATCAAAATTAATTCAGAAACATTATTTTCTTAATTTTTTGAAGAAAAGATTGAAAAATAATTAACACCTTTTCTTGTGGCCTTGTAAAGTTTAATCAATAAAATTCAGATCTTCTCTATTCTTATAATTCCAGATAAATACTCTAGACGGCAATAAAGTCAAGAACATTTACAGTGAGATGAAGCTACAGTTAGCCATTTCGTCGGCTAACTATCTATTTTAAGAGGTAAGCTATCAATACCTTAAGTTTTAATGCAAAGTACTCATGTTCTGTGGAGGCCTTTTCATGCCGGTCACTCACACAGGATTGAGATCATTCAAAATAAGTTCTTGAGGTATCTTTATTATAGGAAAACTCGCATTTTTACTTTCTTTATATACATAAAGTATAAGGAAAGTGCCGTGACGGGGTCGAAAATTCGAATTCGAGTTTTCGACGGGAGAGAACGTTTCAAGCAACCTTGATCACGAATCAAACATTTTTGAGGTGATGTCTCTCTCTCTCTGTGTGTGTGTGTGTTTCAGTGAGTCTGTGGAGACGCTATCTCACGAATGAATGGAGCGATTTGAATGAAATTTGGTACAAAAATCACAATCCATGAATACTGGAAGCCTATTGTTTTAAAACACAATCGAATGTTAAGAACCCCCCTAAATTTTCGAGGGAAATTTTGAAAAAATCAAAACCTTTAATAAAGTTACGCAAATAGACATTTCTTAGGTAATTTTTCCTTAGAAAGCGTTTGACATAAACTTTAGAATGCTAGCTTGGACCGTTCTCGAGATATTGAACATTTTTCAAATAAATTTATCGAAAAAATCCCATAAATTAAAAAAAATATTAACTGTTGAGAAACATGTTTACTTTTCATATGTAATATCATGCGATAAATTTGGTCACATCATTATCATGGATCTAACTCGTTCCATTCACGAGAAAAGATACTTTGAGTAATACTTTTGTATTTGAACGCCAATAGTCATTTATCTGCTATAAGAATAACTTATATCTCCATTCATAACGCTTGGGGAGATTTTGGCGACGAATTTAGCGGAATTTCGCCAACTTGGCGACATTTCAAAGTGTTGCCAAATTAACGAAAATCTCGCCAAATGAATAAAAATCACGCTTAATGAAACTGACGACAAATTAAAGAAAATTCAATATCTTGGAAAGAATATAATTATCTACTATAAGAATAACATTTTTACTTCTCCTTATATACATAATGTATAAGGAAAGTATTGTGACGGGGTCGAAAATTTGAATTCGAGTTTTCGACATGAGAGCACGTTTTAAGCATCCCTGATCACGAATCAAACATTTTTGAAGTGATGTCTGTGTGTGTGTGTGTGTGTGTGTGTGTGTGTGCGTGTGCGTGTGTGTGTGTGTGTGTGTGCGTGTGCGTGTGTGCGTGTGTGTGTGTGTGTGCGTGTGTGTGTGGAGACGATAACTGACGAACGAATCGACCGATTCAAATGATATTGGGTACAAAAACCATAATCAGTAAACACTGGAAGTCTATTGTTTTTAAATGTAATTGAATGTTCAGAACCCCCCTAAATTTTCAAGTGAAATTTTTAAAAAAGTCGTCAAAAAATCAAAACCGCTGATAAAGTTACGCAAATAGATATTTCTTATGTAATTTTTCATTAGAAAACGATTAACATAAATTTTAGAACGCTAACATGAACCGTTCTCGAGATATTGCACATTTTTCAAAAAAATTATCAAAAAGTCATATAAAATAAAAAAAAATATATTTCCTTTTGAGAAACATGTTCACTTTTCATATGTAATACCATGCGATGAATTTGGTGACATCATTCTAGCGGATTTAGCTCGCTCCATTCATGAAAAAAGATACTTCGAGTAATACTTTTGCATTTGAACGCCAATAGTCATTTATCTGTTATAAGAATAATTTATTCCTCCGTCAGTAAAGTTTGGCGAGATTTTGGCGACGAATTATCTATAAAAATTGTTCTGAATTGTGTATTGCTATGTTATCCAAGCAACATGACAATGCTGTATGCATAGGTTATGAACTTCTTAAGTTAAACTCCAGATATGTCACCTCCGTATCAATATTGTAGTACGGAGATGACACTAATCTCATGGAGGTAACATTAATCTATGTTGATATAAAATATAAGTTAATATAATATGCTTTCTTGACCTTTGTTCGTTGGTTATACAACTTAATTGACTTAACTGGAACACAAACACATAAAATAAATAATAAGACTTTAACTTCTTTTTTTTTCAAGAAATTTTGGTTGTCAAATTTCCATTTAATTTCAGAATGACCCATATATGTTTGAGTTCCAGCGAGACAACTGTGAATAAAACAGTTAATACGTTACGTGACGTGATTTTTTCGTAGAATTCTGATCATTAGGTAAATTGAAGTATGTTTCACTTTGTTTTCAGTACCTTACACTGTCATTCAGTACCTTACAATCCAGTACTTCAGTACCTTACATTCAGTACCATTCAGAACCTTACAATGTCAGATAAGTACTTTAAAAGGGCTTGCTTGTGCGGGTACTGAATTGTAAGATAATGTTATTGTTGTTCATTGCATTTACTAACTCTTATCTGCATATAATGATTCAAATATAAAGACTTTGTTTGGAGCGCTACAGCCCAGTGGTTAATGCGCGGGGATTGCACTCGGACGACCCGAGTTCGATTCCAGCCTCTACTCAAACTGTCGCCGTGTTCACGCGGAGTACGATCACGTAAAACATGTGGGTCCGTAAGTCCTTCCGAGAGGTTGGTGGTAGGAGAAAGAGGGTACGGTATGGTCCCTGTGGATACCACCACCACTGGGTTCCAATCTAAATTGTGTGGCACTGTCCTGGCCGTCCAAACAGATAACTTACATCTTCGGTTAGATCGGACGGTCTGGGTCGAAGAAGACGAAGGATTGCCACTCTGGCTATGTCCAAACTGTTCCCATGTTCACACGGTGTACGGGAACGTTAAATATGTGGGTCAGTAAATCCTTCTTAGAAGTTGGTGGTAGGGGAAGGAAGGTACGGTCCCTGTAGATGCCTGCCTCACTGGGTTACGGTTTAAATTGGATGGCACTTTCCGGCCATCCAAACAGATACCTTACACCTTCGTGTAGGTCGGACGGTCTGGGTCGATGAAAAAGAAGAAGAAAGTCGTTTTTTTCAGCAGAATGATACTATGCAGTAACTTACCATAATTACATCAATATCCAAATCGTTATTTTAACGCAATCAATAGAGGAAGAAACAAAGTACAATTTAATTAAAAAATTAAAAACTAAAGACTGTATCATCTTGCCCCGGTCTTTCCTGCAGCAGATAATTTAGTTGAAACAGTCGATTTACGTTATCTTTCTCTTTCATTATCATTATCTTGCATATCTTTTGTCTTCGATTTGCATTATCTTTGTGAGCGGTAGTAATTAGTCCCAGGTCTCAATTTTCAGGAATGATAATGATGCCGTCTGTTCATCTTTTCAATGAACTTAAGCCACGAAAAAGAATCTAAGTATGCAGGGATAATCACATGCTGACTACATCATATTTATAGTTAAAGCACCATGTTAGATGTACGTACCCAATCGTAGACAAATACACGCAAGGTTTTTCCTTACAGAGCACACTTTATAATATTTGAAGAATGTGGAGTCGAAAATATCGTCTGAGTCTTATATATTTTTGCCCGAGCACCGTTTCAATAAAGCGCCGTCAATTCTTTGCTGGGTGTTGGAAATTAATTACATTGCTCAGCAAGGGACAATTCAATTAAGCCGGGGATGAAAAGCCGCAGGAAGTGCGAACTCCGTGGACTGAATTCCTTTATGGGGCTATTTTGCGCAGTCCCTGGGGGGCGCAAAAAGGAGCATGGTCATTCACTTAATGTAAAAGTGTTTCTCTAACATTTGAAAGTAGCTTTTTGCAGATGTTTTTTTGCCTCCCTCCAGAATAAAAGAAAATCTGATGTGGCAACACATAACTTTTCCTACAGGCTTAAATTCTCTCTCTCTCTCTCTCTCTCTCTCATTGTCTATTCACACAATTTATTGAGTTTAATTTCTGAAAATGGATGCTTATTTGATATTATATCCGATTTTCAATTTTAATATGTGTGGATTCGTGATCTGTCCATCTGTAGTATAAGACTCTCGGTTCGAACACAAAAACGCTGTTTTTTTATTAATATATATTTACAAGATAACTTCATTAGCCCGACGCTCAAACTTATTCTACACTTAATATTACCCAAAAATATAAAATAGTACTGGAAGGTCGCTTAGATGCATCCAGACTTCGACATTCCAATCCGTTCTCTCTAGAACGTGTCAGTTAACTATTATTCCTTTCTTCTCAGCTAGGGTTTCCATCCCAGATTTTGCAGCTTCGCGCTCAAGACGAAATTCTGTTCACTACAATATGTATTGCCAACAATATATATGGCAATTCATTCAATATATATGGCAACTTATAGTACTTTTAAATTTCACCAACTCCTCAAAATTTCAATAAGATTAAATATCTCAGTGACTCAGTTTAGAGTAATGGTACTGATCTCAAATGTTTTGTTGTTGAAAATTGCGTATAAAACGAGCATCCTGATAAATAAAGAGCAATATTCAGTGCGTGCGTCTAAATCCAGTTAGAGGGTGAAGGAAAAAAATTTCAATAAAGCATTGTGGAAGCAGACGACTCTGCTCCTGCCAAAGACATCGATTGAAGATGCTAGGAATCAGTATCCGAATTATAAGTTCGGAGGGGAAGCTAGCTTTTGCTCTAACCTTATAACGTCGGTCTAGTAAGCACGAGGTCCCAAGTTCGGGCCCGGCTCAGAACTATCAACATTCACGTCCTACAATGACGACCCTGGACATACGAGCACGCAATCTTCTCTCTCCAACGATTTCACCTCTCAACAAGAGCCAGAGGTGCCGATCACTCCCTCCCTGGTTGACCACGACTGACATCACGGCGCCTGAGGTACAACACGCCTTCCGGCTATTCAGTCCTCGACGGAGTTTCGGATGGGTACACACGGGGGGTTTTCTGGGTGGCCCCTCCTCGCCGAAATTCGACCGAGCTTCTCATCAGGGGGTGGAGTGTGTGGCAGCAGACGACTCTGCTCCTGCCAAAGACATCGATCGAAGATGCTAGGAATCAGTACTCGAATTATAAGTTCGGAGTCGAAGCTAGCTTTTGCTCTAACCTTATAATGTTGGTCTTGTAAGCACGGGGTCCCGAGTTCGGGCCTGGCTCGGGACTAACAACATCGATTCCTACAGCATTTATACCATGGTAAAATTAGGTCATTAAAACTTCATATTAAGAAAACGCCAATAACGTTTTAGACAGTCATTCAGGTGATGCTAGGATAAGATAAGAAGACCTGCACTGTATCATTTCTATTGCGAAATGCTTAATATATTTATTTAGACTGTCAATTTTGCGAATATAAATTATTAGCGCAATGGAAAGTAGAACTGAAACAAGGAAGAATATTTATACGTATTAAAAAGTATTTTACCTTCCAATTTATTTTTATTTCCATATATTCTGTACTCTATACTACAACTATGAAATACTATACTACAACTATGAAATACTGATTAATTATATCCATAATGAGGAAACCTTAATTTAAAAACAATCAAAAACACATATATTAAGTACTATGCCTTTCTGTTGTGTCAATTAGCAATAGCTGCTGCTTTACTAACACTACCGACATCTAGATATAATTCTCAAAGCATTACGGCATTTACAAACGTTTCATCCATGGGAGTTATATCTCCTTCTTTCTAACTCCATACGTTCGGTATACAGTCATTGATGGAATTATTTTTATTGCAAACGATATGCACTCAATACGCCAAAACATGTGAATGCAATTTTAACAAAAGTAAGAACCACAAATCAAGCTAATCCATTTCTCATCTACACAAATAAAATTGAAAATATGTCTGTGGGTTTGTATGTATGTATATGTATGTATGTGTTTGTCTCATCGTCACGGAAGAATGGCGTCACTAAATTGGATGAAATTTTGGGGGTAGACTTGAAACAGCCTCGTTTAAAATATTTCGAGCTTCTACGACCAAGAATAATTGAGATATTAATAAACAAGAAAGATCAATCATGCATAAAGTATTGATTATAAAACACTTTCCAAATGAAATGCAAGTTTATTTAAACAGCTTTAAAATGTGATACATACAGCGCTGATATTTTTAAAATTATCACAGTACTACAGTCAGACGGTCTGGGTCGACAAAGAGGTAGTGAATTGAATAAAAAATAAATATAAATTTAAAAAAAGATGTGATAAAAATACGATAAAGAAATTATTTTCGAACGTCACTAAGGGGAGCAAGGAACAGCTAGCTTTTCATTTGCTGATAAATACAATGTGTGCTGATATATACAATGTGTGCTGATACACTGCTCACAACTGAAATCGCAACACCATAAAGTTGTAGGTGTAGCTTGATGTAAATCAGGCAATGGAAACAGCAAGACGAGATATGCAAATGGTCACAGTTTCGTTACACATAGTGACGTAACACCTTGACGAGCATCATAAAAACATCAGGTCAAAGAGGAACAATATCACACCTAAATTGTAACGTCATTGGTTTCAGATTGAAAAAATGATCACAGTATGCCAAGAGTACGTCAACGTACCGCATACGTTCAGTTGTAATTAATGGAACAACAACAAATCATTGTTTTACGTGACGGTGGATTAAGCCTTTGAAGGATCGCTGAACTATTGGGTAGTGATGTGACCACAGTTCAACGGTGTCTGTTACGGTTCGTGAGACACAACGAAACGACACGAAGATCAGGTAGTGGAGCTTCCAGGAGTATCACACCACATGAAGATCGTATGCTTCTGAGAAGTGTTGCGCGGGAGTAGTTTACCACAGCAACCATGTTACAACGACATTTATCTCACACTACAGGTAACGTGATTTCGAGGCAAACAATTCGAAACATTCTACATGACGCAGGACTCCGAGGTAGACGATCTTTTCGATACCTACCGTTTCAACGTCTTCACTGGTTACGTCGCCTCCAGTGAAGTCAAATGAGACGCAATTGGTCGACAAAATGGCCAAACATTCTGTTCACGGATGAATCACGATTCTGTTTTGGCATGCCAGATGGCCGTACTCGCGTATGGCGGCACTTTCAAAAACGCCACCAGGAAGCCTTTTCTAACAGTCGTCACACAGCTCCCCCCTCCCCTATATGGTACCATGGCTTGGGGTGGTATAACATTTGGTGGACGAACACCTTTGGTGTACGTTTCTGGCAGTATCACGGCACAACAATACGTCTCTGACATTGTGAGACCTGTGGTACAGCCATATCTGTCAACCGGGTCTGGACTGCTTTTTAAGCAGGATAATACCAGGCCACATACTGCACGGGTAACTATGAATAGTCTACAAGGTTTTGATATCCTGCCCTGGCCAGCATATTCTCCGGATTTGTCGCCAGTTGAGCATATATGAGACATCATGGGTCGCCGATTAAGATAACTCCCAATTCCTGCAAACCGTGTTCAGTTACAAGCCCAATTGCACGCTGTGTGAAATGCTATCCCTCAGCACACCACTGACCTCAGCACACATTGACGGGATGCCTCGTCGTATTCAATGCTGCATAGACACTCGCTGTGAGCCTATTCCATATTGATCTTATGTCAATAAAGTTCCATGTTTTCATTTTCCTGATATGATTATTTGATCATTTGCATGTCTCTATGTTACAATTATATTCTGTAAATTTCATAAGGATACATCAATTGCTTCATGGTGTTGCGATTTCAGTTGTGAGTTGGGCGTATTCATGTGCTAATATATTCATGTGCTGATATATACAATGATTTTTAATGTATAATTTTTTAAATAAAATTCACATAATGTCTTACGAAATCCAACAATGTGCAAACTTTTCAATTTATAGAAATTGGTTTCTAACACTTTACAACATAATTGAAAAGTGTTTATGACTTTGTACATTCTGCCTGTCTGTCTGTCCGTTCGCACAATAACTGTCGTAAAAATGACTCTATCAAGATGAAATTTGAATGTGTTATTGAAACGATCTGTGGGACATATGGGAATGTAAATGACTAATATCACCCAATTAGTTTTGGAGTAAACCCTGCATGAAAAATATGAAATGCATTGAACCCTATGGGACCTAATTTTTCAAACACTTTTTAAGCGAATTTAAAATTACCAAATTGCTTCAAAAATTTTATGAAATATTTAAATTATTCCATAAAATAAAAAAAAAATTCAGCAAAATATGTTCGGTAGTTTTTTAAATAAAAATTAAACTAATAATTGCACCCATATTATATGAAAAGTTCACGTGACCCACTTCAAAATAAAATATGGCATCCATCTTGTGTCAAAATCGTGATTTTAAAATTCTTTTTAATTTATGTTTAGTGCTCCATCCGTCCTAAAATCGCTTTATTTTTGATTTTTATTCTGTGCGTCTATATACTGCGCCAAAGCAATTACAATATTTGGGAGTTTAAATGATTACCAAACATTGATCATTTCCACAAGGAAGCCTAACTTCCACTTGTGAAGAATGCAAACACATCAAGCTGTAAGATGAGTTGTATAAGAATAGCCGAATTTCATTAACGCAAAATTATTTAACTGTGAAGTCTGCAATATAGCTGTATGAATGAAACGTTCATTGATTTTACATAGAGAAGCAGACAATTCCATATTATTGTGTTTTTGATGAAGTTTTAAGTATGGAGTTAAAAAGAAATTTTACCTCCATGGTTTACGTTTTTAAGTAAAATAAATTATTGTAGTATTGTGATAATTTTAAAAATATCGCCGCTGAATGAAAGGAATGAAAAAATTTTTATGAATGAAATATTCACTGCACTTATATAGGCGTCAGGCGATTTATATTTCGATTACGCCATTTGAATAAAGTTCATTTGTTTTCGATGAAGTTTTCAAATATAATAAATTATTGTAGTATTGCCATAATTTTAAAAATATCACCGCTGATTGTATCGCATTTTAGAGATGTTTAAATAAAACTGCATTTCAGTTGGAAAGCGTTTCATAATCAATGCTTTATGCATGATTGATCTTTCTTGGTTGGATTAAACTTGCAAAATGTGAGTTAGAAATCTTCTCGAAATACTACCTCCATTTTGTTGTTTAAAACACCACGAGTGGAGGTAGACGAGAAAGTAAAAATAAAAAAATAACAAGAAAGATCAATCATGCTTAAAGCATTGATTATGAAACACTTTCCAACTTAAATGCAATTTTATTTAAAAAAGTCGAAAATGCAATACATTCCTCGGTAATATTTTTAAAACTTTCATAATACTACGATAATTTATTATATTTGAAAACTTCATCGAAAACAACTGAAATTCATTCAAATGACGTCTTAGAAAAATAACACGCCTGGATCTCCATGTAAAAACAGGATTTCATTCATAACTTTCTCCCATTCATTTCATTCATTACAATACTATAATATAATTTCCTTTATTTAAAAATTAAGACCATGGAGCTACAAGTAATAAAACTCTATGCTTAAAACTTCATCGAAAAAAATCGTCCTTCTCTTCATAAAATCAATTAATATTTCATTCATATCAGCCATGCAGACTCCATGGACTGAATTATTTTGTTTTAAAGAAATACAGCAATTCTAATAAAACTCATTCTACATATTTTGCTGTTTACATTTTACATAAGTGAAAAATAGGCTTCGTTTTAGAAATAATCAAATTTGGATAATCATTTAAACTGAAATATATTGTGTTTGCGTTGTTTAAATATGTAGATACACAGAATTTAAGCAAAAATAAAGTTGTTTTAGGACCGATACAACACTCAATATGAATTAAAAAGAACTTAAAAATCACGATTTTGAAACAAAATGGATGCCATATATCATTTTGAAGTGGGTCATGTGATCGTTTCATATCATGGTCACGTGATCGTTTCATATAAGAGGTGTAATTATTATTTTAATTTTTATTTAAAAAACTACTGAATATATTTCGCTGAATTTTTTTTTATATATTTTATGGTACAATTTGACTATTACCTAAAATTTTCGAAGCAATTTGTGAATTTTAAATCCTCTTGAAAAATGTTTGAAAAATTAGGTCCCATAAGGCTCAATGTATTTCATTTTTTCAACCCGGGTTCAATCCAAAACTAATTGGGTGATCTTATTCATTTATATTCCCGTAGGTCCTACAGACCGTCTGAACAACATACTAAAATTTCATTTTGATTAAGTCATTTTTATGGCAGTTATCGTGCTAACGGACAGACAGACAGACAGACAGACAGATAGACAGATAGAATGAACAAAGTCATAAACACTTTTCAACTTTGCTGTAAAGTGTTAAAAATACTATAGTTGTGGGACCGTAAAAATACTTATATGTCCGATAAAAACAGCATATTTTATGTGGAAAAGGTAAAGACAGCTTAGTACATGTGAAACGGGATGATCTTAAATTATGATAAATGATATATTAATTACATTTCAGTGCTTTCCTTCAATCATGCATTGGGCCGCGGGCCGGATTGGAGAAGCTCGGGAATCACATCTGGCCCGCAGGGCGTAGTTTCGTGATTTCTGCTATATACTTTCCCTACACAGTACCGTGTATTATAGGAAAAGTAAAACTATGCATTTCTATGAACTTTGGTTCACAAGAAATTTTCAACACTTCCAACATAAATGTAGTTGAAAAGTGTCTGTCTGTCTATCTGCCTGTCCCTTCGCGCGATAACTGCGGTAAAAATGACTTAATCAAACTTTAGTATGTTGTACAGACGGTCCGTGGGACATATGGGAATGAAAATGAATATTATCACCCAATTAGTTTTGGATTGCACCCGGATCGAAAAAGTGAAATACATTGCACCCTGGGGCCTAATTTTGCACAGAGCCTTGCTCTTTTTTAAAATTAGATCCCATAGGGTTTGCCCCAACCGGGAATCGAACCCTGGATCTCCGAACTGGCCAGCCGACGCTCTACCGTTGAGCTGCTGGGACGAAATTGAAAGCTCTTATAAGAAAAGTGAACTCTGCAATTTTTCAAACATTTTTTAAGCAAAGTTAGAATTCACAAATTGCTTCGAAAATTTTAGGAAATTTTCAAATTCAAAAAATTTTTAAAAATTGAAATTGAACATTCTGTAATAAAATTGTAAATTTTTACTGTTCTTTTCGTGATTTATGCTCGATTTTTTGAATCTATGCAAAATGTTTTGTATTTTTGGATTCTCCTTAGATAAACGTAAGTTTATTGATAATTGTATTTATGCAAATTTGTCACCTTTTCAGGTCTATATATGAACGATCATTCCTATTTCCATGTAGCCACTGATGAAGAGCGTATTTACGCTCGAAAGCGCTCTGGCCTTTTTAAGTTTTGTACGTCTTAAAGAAGTGAAATAAAGACCTTCTATTAATAGTTGTGTGCTTGTTGTTTCTGCTGGTTGAAATAAGACGTGGTGCCAATTTTATTTATTTATTTACATATCATTCTGCAGAAATGCAAGCTATATTTCTCCCAGCAATAAGTATCATTTTATAAAAAAAAAATCGAATAGTTTTTAAATAAGAGTGAATACATACATTGTACAAACACATACACTCGAGCAGACGTCATACTAAAAGTTGATTATTCGTGTTCTAGGGTGCAGAAAACGTATAGATCCGTCACAGCAATATCCAATTTTTGGCCTTTTTGTAATACTTTCTCTATACACAGCTAGTATGTACTGTAGGAAATGAAAAAATAATGTGGGCAGCACATCACTTTCCCTACTGACTGAAATTCATTTTCCTTTTCGTAATCCATTAAATTAAGTCTACTTTCCCAGTTGATAAAAATAATAATAAATAAATAATAATCAAAAATGATTCGGGAGAATATTTTTTAGCAAATAACTAGTGAAGGTAGGCTTTTTAACACTTTACAACAAAGTTGAAAAGTGTTTATGACTTTGTTCAATCTGTCTGTCTGTCTATCTGTCTGTCCGTTAGCACGATAACTGCCGCAAAAATGACTTAATCAAAATGAAATTTTAGTATGTTGTTCAGACAGTCTATAGGACCTATGGGTATATAAATGATTAATATCACCCAATTAGTTTTGGATTGAACCCGGGTTGAAAAAATGAAATAGATTGAGCCCTATGGGACCTCAATTTTCAGACATTTTTTAAGCTGATTTAAAATTCACAAATTGCTTCGAAAATTTTAGGGGATATTCAAATTGTTCCATAAAATATATAAAAAAAATTCAGCGAAATATGTTCAGTAGTTTTTTAAATAAAAATTAAAATAATAATAACACCTCTTATATGAAGCGATCACGTGACCATGATATGAAAAAATCACTTGACCCACTTCAAAATGGTGTATGGCATCCATCTTGTCTCAAAATCGTGATTTTTAAAGTTCTTTTTAATTCATATTGAGTGTTGTATCCGTCCTAAAACCACTTTATTTTTGGTTAAATTCTGTGCATCTACATACTGAAACAGCGCAATGGCAACAAGAAAGATCAATCATGCTTAAAGCATTGATTATGAAACACTTTCCAACTTCAATGCAATTTTATTTAAACAAGTCTAAAATGCAATACATTCCTCGGTAATATTTTGAATTTATCACAATACTGCATTAATTTATTATATTTGAAAACTTAAACCTTCATCGAAAAAAATGAACTTCATTCAAATGACGGCATTGAAATATAAATTGCCTGGTTTAAACATCTCTAAAATGTTATACATTCCTCGGTAATAGTTTTAGAATTAGTATAATACTACGATAATTTATTATATTTGAAAACTTCATCGAAAACAACTGAAATTAATTCAAATGACGTCATAGAATAAAATAACACGCCTGGATCTCTCTATAAAAACAGGATTTCATTCATAACGTTCTCCCATTCATTTCATTCATCACAATACTATAATAATTTATTTTATTTAAACATTTTTTTTAACAACATGGAGCTACAAAAAATTAAACTCTATGCTTGAAACTTCATCGAAAAAAATCGTCCTTCTCTTTATGAAATCAATTAATATTTCATTCATATCAGCCATGCAGACTCCATGGACTAAATTACTTTGTGTTAAAAAAATACAGGAATTCTAATACAACTCATTCTATATATTTTGCTGTTTACATTTTACGTAGGTGAACAATAGGCTTCGTTGTAGAAATAATCAAATTTAGATGAGCATTTAAACTCAAATATATTGTCATTGCGTTGTTTCAGTATGTAGATGCACAGAATTTAAGCAAAAATAAAGTAGTTTTAGGACGGATACAACACTCAATATGAATTAAAAAGAACTTAAAAAAATCACGATTTTGAAACAAGATGGATGCCATATATCATTTTGAAGTGGGTCATGTGATCGTTTCATATCATGGTCACGTGATCGCTTCATATAAGAGGTGTAATTATTATTTTAATTTTTATTTTAAAAACTACTGAATATATTTCGCTGAATTTTTTTTTATATATTTTATGGAACAATTTGAATATTACCTAAAATTTTCGAAGCAATTTGTGAATTTTAAATCCGCTTAAAAAATGTTTGAAAAATTAGGTCCCATAGGGCTCAATGTATTTCATTTTTTCGACCCGGGTTCAATCCAAAACTAATTGGGTGATATTATTCATTTATATTCCCATAGGTTCTACAGACCGTCTGAACAACATACTAAAATTTCATTTTGATTAAGTCATTTTTACGGCAGTTATCGTGCTAACGGGCAGACAAACAGACAGACAGACAGACAGACAGACAGACAGACAGGCAGACAAAATGAACAAAGTCATAAACACTTTTCAACTTTGCTGTAAAGTGGTAATAAATTTGAGTTTAAATGCTCGTCCAAATTTGATTATTTCTACAACGAAGCCTATTTTTCACCATGTAAAATGTAAACAGCAAAATATGTAGAATGAGTTGTATTAGAATTGCTGAATTTCTTTAACACAAAATCATTTAGTTCATGGAGTCTGCATAGCTGATATGAATGAAATATTCATTGATTTTACAAAGACAAGGACGATTTCTTTCGATGAAGTTTTACGCATAGAGTTTAACTACTTGTAGCTCCATGGTCTTAATTTTTAAATAAAATAAATTATTTCGCTGAAGGTTTAAGTTTTCAAATATAATAAATTAATGTAGTATTGTGATAAGTTTTAAAATATTACCGAGGAATGTATTGCATTTTAGACATGTTTAAATAAAATTGCATTGAAGTTGGAAAGTGTTTCATAATCAATGCTTTAAGCATGATTGATCTTTCTTGTTATAGTTTTGCCTCTGATTATAATGTAAGTAGACTTGAACAATCATATATTCACAGCTAAGTGAAGCTGACTGGCAGAGTAAGGCACACTTACACAGTCCAAACTGCCGAACTTGAAAGTTTGCATACACGTAGAACTCGACTAGGTCGACTTAATCCTTACCAAGGCCCCTAGGCTGAGAAATTTTTAGTGACAACCCTCCATAAAAATTTTATAGTAAAAAAGGGTAAATTGAGCACCGAAGATGAGTTCCAAAAGCAACGCAGGCCCCAGCATTTACCTACTCGGCCTATGATTAAAAAAGCCTTGAACTTTGTAAAGAGCCTTACTGCCCCAACCGAGAATCGATTCCCAGATCTTCGAACTGACCAATCAACGCTCTACCGTTGAGCTACTGGATAGAAATTGTAAGCTCTTATCGTCGAAGTTGACTCTGCAATTTCATCTATAATAATGAGATTTTTTTTATTTTGAATTTTATTGGAAAAATTTATAAATCTCGCAAATTTTTTTTAACATTCTTTCTGCTAAAACTCAAAAACGGCTAAGCACGAAAATTTCGTTTCTATACATTCCTGCGAAAAAAAAAATTATCCTTATTTTTCTTAATTAACTTTATGGGTGTACTCTTAACCGTTCTTGAGATATTTTAATTTATAATTACAACAGATGCTTATTTTTGTTATAATTTATCAATGAATTTATTCATAGATAATTTTTATTATGGTAACTATGATAAGAAAACTTTTATTGGCTACTCTTCAAATCAAAATGAATGCTATAATTGAAAAATGGTGTTATATGTAATTGACTTTCGCTTAAAATGGCTGGAAACTTTGGAAGTAAGGTAACATACAATAATAGGTGATGAAATATTGCTTTACATACCGCAATTTCCACGTTAACAGAAATTATGAAATGTGCGTCATCTTTTTGCTTAAATTTGAAACAGTTTTTTATATTCAGAACTTTTATTAAGTATGTAATCGTCGTCATATTTAACCAGCCATCTTACCCGCACGAAGCGTGGGTAGAACTGGCTATATATACATATGGCTGTATATACAGGGCGGCCATAATTAAAGTAGAGGTGTTTAGAGCCCGATAGGGAGAAAACTGTTGGGTCAAACACAACCAAATTTTCAGAAAATACCATTTAGACCATGGAGTTTTGATTTTAAAAAAAATAGTTTAGATTTTTGCCACCGCGGGCCAAAGTTGCGCTGTAAGGTCTATTTTTGGAGTAAAATAGGCGTAGGAAGTACAGAAAGTTGAGTTTTTACATGCATTTTGAAAAGGACATCACATTTACATTTTACACGTATGTAGTGCGTTTTATATTTACACTTGCATCTTACATTTACATACGTATGGCATTAATTTTTATACTGGCATCATTTACATGTGTGATTCAATATGTTTTCCTTGCATATGTTCCAAAAAGTACATTCTCTGAATAGCATTCTCTACTGCAGAATGCAGGAGATCTCCATTGATTTACTTGATGTGCAATGTTATTCGGTCCTTCAAAGTGGCTAAATTATCCACAGTCCCTTGGTATACCAAACGCTTTACATGACCCCACAACCAAAAGTCACAAAGGATCAGATCAGGCGAAAGGGCTGACCACTTCATAGTAAACGCTCGACTAATTATTCGGTTGTTGGTAAAATGCTGTCGTAGGACTTCCTATACGCGGAATCCAATATGAGGGGGTGCTCCATCCTGCATAAATATCGTAGATTCAAGACATCCATGCTGTTGAAGTTGCTGAATAACAAAGTTCGGCAGCATTGTTCAATACCTCTCAGCATTGACGGAACTTTCTGTACTTCCTATGTCTAGTTTACTCCAATAATAGATCTTATAGCGCCACTCTGGCCCGCGGTGGCAAAAATCCGAACTAAAACCCCATGGTCGCATAAAATCCCAACACCAAGGAGGAGTTGTGCTAGATAAACGAAATTTGGGAGCCGCGTTTTTGCACGTATGAAAGATGACGCCTATTCAAATTTTGTGCTAGACGAATAAGAGTGGCGCTAGTAGCGCTACTATGATCATGCAAACCACGTTTGCTTTAAATACGCAATGTAAACTTTGTGAGCGTTATTTATCGTCGGGATTGGACGTTGTAAACTAGGTTTGTGCCAAGAATGCCTTTAAGGAGACGAAGAAGGCAGTATCAGCAGCTTAGTGAGTTTGAACGTGGCCGTATAATAGGGCTACGAGAAGGAGGGTTTTTTTTACGTCATATTGCAGAAAAACTTGGCAGATATGTATCTACTGTGCATGATTGTTGGCAGTAGTGGTCACGGGAAAGCACTGTCTCAAGAAGACCGGGGTTCGGCCGCACACTGGTCACTACTGAAAGGGACAACCGCCGTATTCGCCGCATGGCTGTGGCGGATCGTACTACATCTGCAGTAGCAATTAGAGCTTCTGTTAGCCCCAGAGTGACACAGCGAACTGTAAAAAATCGATTACTTGAGGAACAGCTCCGAGCCAGACGGCCTGTAGCTTTCATATCACTAACTCCGAATCATCTGCGACGTCAGTTGTGTCAAGCTAGAGCTCATTAGAGGGCGGAGTGGAGATCCGTTTCTGTCTTGTTGCCAGTGATGGTCGTATGTTGGTAAGAAGGAAGCCAGGTGAGCGCTTGGAACCAAGCTGTCTGCTGCGTAGACACACTGAACCTACACCAGACGTTATGGTCTGGGGAGCCATTTCCAATGAGAGCAGGAGCACTCTCGCTGTTATCCCAAGCACCTTGACAGCAAATTTGTACATCAGACTGGTGAGTGATCCGGCTGTGCTGCCATTCATGAGCAGTATTTAAGAGGGTGTTTTCTAACAGGATAACGCACGTCCTCGTACCGCTGCTGTCACCCAATGTGCTCTACAGAATGTCGACATGTTGCCTTGGCCTGCGAGATCACCAGATCTTTCTCCCATCGAGCACGTATGGGACATTATTGGAAGACAAATCCAGCGTCATCCACAACCAGTATTAACCGTTGCTGATTTGACTGGCCAAGTGCAACAGGCATGGAACTCCATCCCACAAAGTGACATACGGCACCTGTACGACACAATGCATGCAGGTTTGCATGCTTGCATTCAAAATCGTGGCGACTACATCGGCTATTAATGTACATTAATAGCCGATTAATGTACATTAATAGCCGATTAATTAATGGTGGTACGTACCACCATTTCACATTTTAAATGGTTCTTCTCGCGCATACTTTAATCTGTGACCTTGAAACTTTAATCAAATAAATATGTTACCTACACAATTTCTTTGCCTAAATTTCATTCCTCTAAACTAATTCCTTCTTATTGTTGGGATTTTATTTTCAGCCAGTATATATATATATATATATATATATATATATATATATATATATATATATATATATATATATATATATATATATATATATATATATATATATATATGTGTGTGTGTGTGTGTGTGTGTGTGTGTGTGTGTGTGTGTTTGTATGTATATATATATATATATATAGCCCTTGATGACTATACATTTGTCTATACAGCGGCCGAAGCATGAACCATTTTGCCGTCACACAAGGTTACCACATCACATTTCACTCCTAGATCACACGTTCCCGTGCTAATAACCTCTCGAAAGGCCATTCGGACCTGCAGATTTGACGTGCCAGTACTCCGGGTTGACATTAAGATATATTCGACAACTCTGGGAATCGACTCGGGTCCTCCGAGTGCAATCCCCGTGCCTTAACCACTGGACAATCTCGCCCCTTATTATGAAATCAAGTCGAAAAACTCACTCTAGATAGTTTGATGGGCGCTTTTCATGGCGCCCTTGTGACGCAAAAGATAGGCGTGATAGTTAACTAGCATGAAACGTCCTTGTTAACATTTGAAAGCCTTTTTTAAATAAAATGCTGCATTTAGTTTTTTTTTTTCAAATTATTATGGGGTTCCGCCCCCTTCTCACTTCGTGAGTCAACCCTTAACTCGCTTCGATGACACTCGGCTTACACTCGATGAGCTCGATTCGCGATCACTTTCGTGCCGCCTAATACGCAGACGTAAAACGTCCTTTGGGGACCGCCCCTTGTTAACTAATATTCACCAGCCCTGGAACTCGCTTTGCAAGCTTAGCCAATCCGAACGGCGTGCACGACCGCCTACGTGTCCTATGCTCGCTGTTACTCGCAAAATCAACTGACTGTCAATTTAATGCAATTCAGATAGTGAAATCATGCATTGAACACACATTCGCGTAGAGACACACGCACACAAGCAGATGCCACCATAAAAATTACTTATTCCTGTTCTATAGTGCATCGATATAATATCCGAACAGTCCTCATGTCTGTTTGTCTATCCACATGGCGACAAATTTGGTGACAATTTGACGATCTTTGTAACAAAATTAGTACCATATGCAAATTTGGAGAAATGTCGCCAAGGTAACAATAATTCAATTCATCCAAAAATGTAATCTAATTTCTATAATAATTCCTGTTGCTTTATTCTTAATATTCACTGAAAATGTAGAACATTTCATTGTTTGTTGGAAAACAACATTTTGTTAAAGGATGAGTCTCAAGGTCAGAGTGGAAGGTAGGTTGTTCGAATTTCAATACTTTGTGATGCCAATAATAAGTAATTGCCGAATTTTAAAAGTTACATATATTTCAGTGCTAATACATATCTGGATTTATACTAGTGGCAACAATGCATCGTGTCGAATATCAGGAATTCAAAATATTTCCATGCTGATAAATCTCTGGATTTACAGTAATACAATAATGCTTCAGTTCCGAATTTCAAAAGAATCCAAAATATTTCCATACTGATAAATCTCTGAATTCATAGTAATAACCACATTTCATCGGTTTTGGACTTCAAAAGAAATTTGAAATATTGTCATGTTGATAAATCTCTGGATTTATAGAAATGACTACAATTCATCAGTTCCAAATTTCAAAAGAATCCCAACTATTTCCATGCTGATATATCTCTGAATTTATTTTTCTTCCGCAAACACGCTTGGCAATCTAAATACAATAAATACAATAATTTTTGTCAAAATAAATATATCTAAATACGTCTAATATCAAAATATTCCACTTTATAATTGTTTCCTCTCATCCAAATATTTATCGATCAAAAAAGGATTTATTTTCCTATTTTATACACGAATATTACTTATTTTGTTCTTTATTTATCATACTGTAATACATGAGTACATACTTATGTTTATACGATTAATTAATTTCAGTGTTTTAGGTCATTTATGAAATCTTTTAAATTTTTTACTGAATTCGTTATGATCGATGATTGCCTGTGTATTTGTTTAGCTTTTTTGAGGAAATTTTTGACATACATTCCTACGTCTTAAAAATCTGAAATTTGGTACACAACTTAATCTACTTGAATATTTTAATCTATTAAAATTTGGCATATTCTCTAAAAATAGGACTTGTTTTTTCTTCTTCTGCGAGAAAGCCTGCAAATGATCTTCCTTCGCTTCTATAGAAATATAAAATATTATTGTTGTAAGATAGTTAAAAATCTGATGTGGGCAGCACATGACTTTCCCTGCAAACTTATATTCACGTTCTTTTTATTTTAATTAAATTTAATTCACTTTTAATTCAATTTTCGTTCTCATTTGATAACTGGACTTATTTTCAAAGGTGGCGTAGAGAAAATACGAAAAAACTAAAATATCTCGAGAACGGCTAGTCCTAGCGTAATGGGATTGATCTTATTCTTTTCTTCGTTAAAAATTACGCATTAAACAAGCATTTAATGGATACATTTGAACATATGTAGTTTTTTTATTTTAGATTTTGGCGATTTTTGCTGTCCATTTAGCAAAAAAAGGCAGGTTATTTTTTTTCGAATAGTACCAAAATCTAATCAGCACCAGGGTGTTCCACAAGTGACTTATCTACCGATTTTGTGAAATTAGGTCTAATATATTTTCAGAGAGAGTGAATATAGGCAATTTTGGGGGGGCATTTCGCAAAAACAGGCGAGTTCTTTTATCCCGAATCGTACCCAAAACTAATCAGCACCAGATTCGCCCACAAGTGACTCATCTACCAAATTTTATGAAATTCGGTCCATTAGTTTTTAGTTAGAGTGAATACAAAATCTGCACAGACACACAGACGTCATGCTAAAAATAGTTTTTTCATATTCTAGAGGTCTCGAAACGTGTAGATCCGTCGAAAACTCGAGTTGCGATTTTCGGCATGATTCCAATACTCTCCCTATACATTACCATGTATCGCAGGGAAAGTAAAAAAAGAGTTCACACACAATATGCAGCTTCGTTTTTATATGTATATGTATCTCGTATATAGTTTTATTTATCTGTTTCACAATCTTCTACTTTCATTTCACATTATGTCCTATACCTCTTTGGTCTTTTAGTTTTATTAATTTTAAGGATTGGCAATTTTTATCCTCCTGAGTTGCATGAATGATAGATACTCTGTTGCTGCTCTGCCTCATTTATGCTGATGAGAGAAGATCTTTATTACCTTTGGAACCGGTTAATATCATTATCAGACTTGCATATTATTACGAAGTGTTTAAGAGAGATCTTTGAGACACACACGGGGTTTCTAGTAAAACTATAAGAAGGTCAAATAAATTGTGAACGATGATGGAGAGCTATGAAAGTGAGGTATCGGTAAATTAAAGTGACTATGCACTCCCAGACGAGATTGACGGTAGCGCCCCTAGTGGCAAAATTTGGAATCTAGTACTCTTATCTCGGAAACTATGAAAAATACAGAAAAAATATTATATATAAAGTTGTAGATCATCATGGAATTAGTAGGAAATCGTATTTTGCAGAAACAAATGGTGCAAATAGAAAGTTCTAGGCATTACTGTGTGTATAGTATGCACATGCTTGCTGTGACACAAATGATGCAAATAATTGCCGTAGATAAAATATGCTAGAACATTCGCAAACGTTTGTCTATCGTCATATGCAATTGAGCGTCGTGTTAAAATAAAAGATCACGACAGTTTATTATAATAAATAATATTGCTAGATAATACGACGAACTCACTCAAACAATCCGATGTGGAAACTGCACAACAGGATGCATTTCGTTTCTCTACGCTTACTCGTAATACTGGTAAACGTGCAATAGAAAATTATTTCCTACATTCTAATGTTACGAACGCATCCTCTAGAATCATGAGTGTATGATAACTTACGTTTATTCACAAGCACGACGTAAACAGGAACAGTACACAAGAAAACAACACTTAAATACTTTACTAATTTCACAAAATAACTGATATTCTTCCCAGAATATTGACAAAAGTAATATCACGAAACAGCCGCTACTATTCTCAAAACATTGACAAAAATCACAGTCCAATGTAGCTTGTATCAATTCAATTCATCAACTACATTGCAGCAGAGTGATGAGTCATTTTTATAGTCTCTCTATAAAAACTTCTAGAAATCTCTCCATATCTCCTAAACTAATTGTTATTTCGTAAAGTTTCTGAAACATTCCGGAAGTCGCCAAGTGTCGCTAAATTGGCGATAAATCGCCAAAGTTGGTAAACCTTCTTCTAACTGAGAAATCCTGGCAACCCTATGATCACGTCATCCCCACGTCATGCTAACGTCATGGGCCGTGTTTTTTCCCCTGCCCTTCGAGAGAGAGGAGGCACCAAAGGGAATATTGCGCGCTCTCAACACTAACATGTATTATGGTAGACAGTGGGCATAGTAAACATACATTACGTTAAACTGTGTGTTATGCAAATAGCGCTTTTATAGCTATATATATGAAGAAGAAAAGTGTGTATGTATGTATGTAGTTATGTATTTGCGTATGATCCAACATCAAGGGAGAACGGCTGAACCGAATTTGATGAAATTTGGTGAGTAGTCTTGAAATAGCCCTACTTTAAATTTAGTCTATTTCGAGTTTCTAACACCAGGGGTTGTCGAAATATTACTGAAAAACGAAACTTTCGTTTGTCTCATCATCACGAGAGAACAAACAGCTGCACCACATTTAATGAAATTTTGTGGATTGCTTTAAAATAGCCTCCCATAAATTTAGTCCAAGTTTCGAGTTTCTAAGCCCGGGAGTTATCCAGATACTAATGGAAAACGAAACTTTTTCCTAGAAGTTCTACTCTCAAACTCCGTGATTCCCAACGAAACAGGTTGGAAATCGTTGGTTTAAAACGTGAAAGTCAATTAAATCCCATTAGTTTTATGGGAGTTTATTGAACGTATTAGTCACTTTTGAAAATCGCAAGTTTGAAATATGAATTTAAATGGAAACTCTATCACCATGGTTTATTTTTCACAGGCTTCTCTCAACCAATTTTATGAATTTCAATAATAAATAAATAAATGAATATAAAAATATCTATCTATATATATATATATATACATAAATAACGATAAGTGGACCTCAACAGGATAGACATGAATTTATGAAAGACATATGGTCACCCCCGTTCTTTTCTTTCCTTTCGTATTTCTTTATATATATATATATATAAGAAAAGTATGTATGTATGATCCAATGGTTCTGATTAGTAAAAGAGTGGCCGCGCATAGGCAATGCGTTAAATAAGTAGAAACGAATCTGATTGTGATTTCACAGTAAAAAAACAATGTATAAGATTCACGGCTCTATATGTTCCGGTGTAATTTTATCAGAGTTTGGCATCATAAATCCCGAGCAACACCGGTAATCGCTGCTAGTATTAAATTAAATAAAGTTTCCTACTAATTTGGTGATGCTATACAAGTTTCTGATTGATTTTTTTTTCTGCACCTCTTGTCGTTTGCAAGATAGAAGTGATAACTTCCAAATTTTGCATCTAAGAGCGCTGTCGTAAATCTCATTTGCCAGTGCATGGTTTATTTCCATAGCTCTAGCTACCACCGTTAAAAACCTACAGCCTTTCTGGGCACCCTGTAAAATAGTATTCTTTAAAACAGTTAAGATGGTAGAAGAGAGTAAAAATATCATCTGCGCAATATTTTTATCAGCTCTAGTGACATAATTGCAAATGCACTCTCACGCCAAAGCCTCGACATGGAAATTAATTACTTTGCTCCGCAAGGGATAATTCATTTAAGGTGCAACTTAAAAGGAGTAGAAAGTGTCAACATTATATCTGAATTCTTTTACGCTGTCGTTCTGCGGAGCACTTGCTGGTGCGGTTGCGGTTAAACCGTAGTTATTAAGTTGATTCTTTGTCGAGAAATCCAACATCTAGTCAGCTCAGTTTCACTTTCTGATACGATTGTGTATAAAAGTTGTGTTACCAGAATGTTGGTTAAGAAGCATATTTAATGAGTAGAATAATATTGCTCACAGTTTTGGAAAGATGTTCGTCTGTATGTATGTACGTATGTGTTGTGTGTATGTCTGTGAAGTGCGAACGCAACAATTTGAAACCGAAAGCGCTACCATTGTCAATTTTTATGAGTAGGTGCATTAAGTGAGAAACTAGACCCGGATAGATGTTTTGTAATTCATATGATTTAAACTAGAATTATTCAAAATTTAAGATATTCGTAGCATTATTTACTATATAGGATAGAATGATAACAGGAAGCAATGAAAATTCTTGGAATTAGAACTGTAATTTTTGGAACTATAATTTTTAAAATCTTATTATTAGAATGATAATTCTGGAATATAATTTTTGAGGGATAGTTATGGAATATACTTCTGGAATGATAATTCTGGAATATATGTTTGAAATGATAATTCCGGAATAAAATTATTGGAATGCAAATCTTTGAATAATTCTTGGAATATAATAATACTTGAACGATATTTCTAGAATGATAATTCTGGAGTATAATTCTGATTCTAGAGCATAATTTTAGAATACAATTCTGGAATGATAATTCAAGAATACATTTCTGAAATGATAATTCAAGAATATATTTCTGGAATGATAATTCAAGAATATACTTCTGAAATGATATTTCTGGAATAAAATTCTTGGAATATAATACTGGAATGAAAATTACAGAATATAATTCTAGAATTATAATTCTGAAATATAATGTTAGAATATAAATTAGTTAAAATATAAATAAATTGAATAAATTAAATAAATTAAATAAGAATGTAAATAAATTAAATTAATTAAAAATAATAACAAACGAAACCTTATAAAAAGTTACATCTTTTTCTGTATTCTATTTCTGAAATTTTTTTTTTTTTTTTAAATGAATTTCCCACAAATCGGTTCCTTAGTAATTGAAGATATATACCCATAATTTTGCTAAAGTGCAGACTTGTGCTAATCTTCCAGTTTTGGATACGGCAAAATAAGAATCAGATAACCTATTACAGGCCTATTACAAAATATCGCAGAGATTTCATTTTGGCATCATCAAAAAGAACAAACAACGCTCTTTAGAACAATTTCTAAACCGAGTTGGTAAGATAATACCCCCTTACTTGTATCTATTTTATATGCCTGTAATAGGTTATCTGATTTTTATTTTGCCGTATCCAAAACTGGAAGATTAGCACAAGTCTGCACTTTAGCAAAATTATGGGTATATATCTTCGCATTCTAAAGAAAAATTTGAATTTTTTAACAAAAACATAAAAATTAAGACATTCGATTTGGATGGCAAAATGCTTCATTCACTGATTTGCTAATTGCTATATACTATGCGTTGCAGCTGAAGTCATAAACTATATCCGTTGCTATGGGAAGCACTGGCATATTTATTGTAAAAACTTTATTGAGTTTTCCGGTGTTATGTTCTGATGTTATGTGTGGGGATTCTTTATGCAAATCTTTGAAGTTCAGTGCAGAAGAAACCCACTATCGTGGTTAGCGAGATCTATTTATACGGCGGACTTTAAGTTTCGGCAATAAAGGCAAGAGAAAGAAAGAAGAAATTTGAGAAAAAGAAGGAAAAGAGTGTTTGACATATTCGCCTAAGGAAAGCCATGCTACAAAATTACCGTGTGCTGTGAATAGCAGAAATGTTCATCGTCGTCATGTAGTAAGTTATCGCATCAATTAGTTTTCTATTCGGTGAAATTCGGTAATGAATTAGGTTCGAAGTAGATCAGTAATGTCCCGGGTAAAAATCTTGTATGGTTAGCTGTGTAAATAGTGTATATAGTGGATTTGCTTGAAATGTCATTTATGCTTGAGTTCCAGCTAGAGGTCTGTGAATAAAATAGTTAATATGTTAAGTGTCGTGATTCTTTCGTCGACTTCTCATCGTTAGGTAAAAATGACATTATATGTCACTTGTTGAAGTAGATAAAGGGAACTTATACAATGGCCCTCCAAACATAATAGTACTTTACATATCTTCCGGTGTAATTTTAATCAGAAGTTTGTCACCTTAAGGGGACGGCGGACGTTGAAATGAGCAAAAATCGACTAAAAAAGTTTTTTCTTTTTTAACACTTTACAACGAAGTTGAAAAGTGTTTATGACTTTGTTCATTCTGTCTGTCTGTCTGTCTGTCCGTTAGCACCATAACTGCCGTAAAAATGACTTAATCAAAATGAAATTATGTTGTTCAGACGGTCTGTAGAACCTATGGGAATATAAATGAATAATATTACCCAATTAGTTTTGGATTGAACCCGGGTCGAAAAAATGAAATACATTGAGCCCTATGGGACCTAATTTTTCAAACATTTTTTAAGCGGATTTGAAATTCACAAATTGCTTCGAAAATTTTAGGTAATATTCAAATTGTTCTATAAAATATATAAAAAAAAATTCAGCGAAATATATTCAGTAGTTTCTTAAATAAAAATTAAAATAATAATTACACCTCTTATATGAAACGATCACGTGACCATGATATGAAACGATCACATGACCCACTTCAAAATGATATATGGCATCAATCTTGTAAATATATAACATTGTTTTACACATTTAACCTTTTGCTTAGGAGTGGGACAGCGTCCATCCCAAACGAAGAAACTCCCAAAAAGACAGGTATTTGACATACCCTATCCCAAACAGTTCGACCCCCCTTTGCAGACATTGGCGTCCGTGGAAATCGCCGGCAGAAACATTGCACCTGCTAAGCAAAAGGTTAAATGCATCTTTTCCGAAACGGAATTATCAAAGGTTTTACATATTTAAAATGCTCCATGCGTGTTAATTTTTGTTTGAGATGCATAAAGAAGACATCTTTCATACGTTTTAATGAAACCGGGTATGCATTTTATAATTGAACTTTGTTAAGGTAATTAAAAGTGAATAATAACCCAATTAAATGATGAAAATTAAGTTTTAATGCAGAAAAATATTTTTAAAAAATTAACTTTCTAAGGGATTTAAAAATGAATATCCAAATTGGTTCACAATATGTTTTTGAGTGATCATAATGTAACATTAATAAAAAAACGTGAACAAATGGCACGCAAGGAGCATTTTCAAATTTTCGTTAAAAAAAATTAAATTAAAAAAAAAATACAAAATGATAACAAAATTGAAAAAAAAATGAATGGTATTTTATATAGTAATGTTAAGAATAATATTTAACAAATTTTCATGTTTCTAAGTCAATAAACAAATAAAAAAAAATTTCAACGTCCACAGTCCCCTTAAATCCCGAGTACGCTAGTACATTTCCTAATATAAAAAAATCTGATGTGGGCAACACATGACTTTCCTTATATAATGTAATGAATTTACTACTTTTACAGTAAAAAAATAGGTTTTTCTTATAGTAGATACTAATATTCTTTCCAAGATATTGAATTTTCGACAATTAGTCGTCATTTTCATTGATTTAGCATCATTTTTATCCATTTGGAGAGATTTTCATTAATTTGGCAACATTTCAAAAAAGTCGCCAAGTTGGCGACATTCCCCCAAATTCGTCGCCAAAATCTCGCCAAGCGTTATGCACTAAGAAAAAAGTTATTCTTACAGCAGATAAATGACTATTGGCGTTCAAATACAAAAGTATTATTCAAAGTATATTTTTTCATGAATGGAACGAGCTAGATCCACGAGAATGATGTCACTCAATTTATCGCATGGTATTACATATGAAAAGTGAACATGTTTTTCAATAGGAATTTTTTTTTTATGTGACTCTTTCATAATTTTTGTGAAAAATGTACAATATCTCGAGAACGGTTCATGTTAGCGTTCTAACTTTATTAGCAGTTTTGATTTTTTGACGATTTTTTCAAAATTTTATTCGAAAATTTAGGGGAGTTCTGAACATTCGATTACGTATAAAAACAATAGGCTTCCAGTGTTTACGGATTGTGATTTTTGTACCAAATTTGGTTCAAATCGGTCCATTCGTTCGTCAGTTATCGTCTCCACAGACTCACTGACACACAAACACACACACACAAACACACACACACACACACACACGCACACACACACACACACACACACACACACACACACACACACACACACACACACATACTTTCACACACACACACACACACACAGACATCACTTCAAAAATGTTTGATTCGTGATCAGGGATGCTTGAAACGTGCTCTCCCGTCGAAAACTCGAATTCGAATTTTCAACCCCGTCACAATACTTTCCTTATACATTATGTATATAAGGAAAGTAAAAAGGAATACGTATGCTGAAATGTATCAATTGAATTCTTGTTTTATACGCAATTTTTGAAGAGGAAAAGAATATAACACCCTGCATTATACTTTAGGACTAACCATTCGTTCTCAAGATATTTAAGATTTCTTGAATTTTTGTTACGCCGGTTCGGAAAAATGTCCAATTACAAAATAAAAACAAAAATTGAATTAAAAATACAAATTTAGTGTTACTTGGTGCAATTAAACTCAATCTAATGAATTATTAAAGAAATAGAGAAAATATGAATTTAAGTCTGCAGGGAAATTCATGTGCTGCCCACATCAGATTTTTTCACAGTTGTAGGACAGAGTTCAGAATCTAGAATAAAATTAAATTGAAAAGTAAAATTATTTTGAATTTACGTAAAATTATTCTTTACTGTTTCAGTTCTAATTTGCATAGCGCTGCTAATTTATTTCTACAAAACTGATAGTTTAAATAAATATTTTAAGCCTTTCACCATAGAAATACATACAATGCAAGGACGCATATCTTATCCCAGCGCCACCTGAATTATTGTCTCAAATAATATTGGCATTTTCTCAGTATAGAGTTTTAACCCCTTACCTTTACCTCCATAAACGGAAGGGTTTTCATGGCGCCAGCAGGTGTTCCTCAAAATGGCCACATAAAGGAGTCTAAATAACACGGTTCATATCTTTGACGGCTTGTGAGCCCGCGCTTAATTGAAATGTCTATTGCTGAGCAAAGTAATTAATTTCCAAGTCTTCCCTTGCAGTTATTGGTAGTATACGGCATGAGTTCATAAAAATAGAGTGTGTGATATTTTCTCTCTCATCTGTCACTACTATTATGAGGCATGGTATATGCAATTATTTATTTTTCCACAAACGTAATATAATGTGAGGGAAAATATTGTGACGGAGTCGAAAAACATAATTTGAGATTTTGTTGGCAGAACACGTTTTAAACATAAATGAATTTGAATTTAAGATTTTTGAGTTGATCTCTGTGTATACTGTGTATGTGTGTGTATGTGTGTAGAGGTACACGCGCGTGTGTGTGTGAACGCAATATCTCACGAAGAAACGAACAAAAGAAGAACACAATATCTCACGAAGAAACGAACGAGCTAAGAACGCAATATCTCACGAAGAAGCGAACGAAAGGGGAACACAATATCTCAGGAAGAAACGAACGAGATAAGAACACGGTATTTCACGAAGAAACGAACAAAAGAAGAACACAATATCTCACGAAGAAACGAACGAGCTAAGAACGCAATATCTCACAAAGAAACGAACGAAAGAAGAACACAATATCTCACGAAGAAACGAACGACCTAAGAACGCAATATCTCACGAAAAAACGAACGAAAGAAGAACACAACATCTCACGAAAACACGAACGAGCTAAGAGCGCAATATCTCACGAAGAAACGCACGAAAGAAGAACACGATACTCACGAAGAAACGATAGAGCGAAGAACGCAATATCTCACGAAGAAACGAAGGAAAGAAAAACGCAATATCTCACGAAGAAACGAACGAGCTAAGAACGCAGTATCTCACGAAGAAGCGAACGAAAGGGGAACACAATATCTCAGGAAGAAACGAACGAGATAAGAACACGATATTTCACGAAGAAACGAACAAAAGAAGAACACAATATCTCACGAAGAAACGAACGAGCTAAGAACGCAATATCTCACAAAGAAACGAACGAAAGAAGAACACAATATCTCACGAAGAAACGAACGACCTAAGAACGCAATATCTCACGAAAAAACGAACGAAAGAAGAACACAACATCTCACGAAAACACGAACGAGCTAAGAGCGCAATATCTCACGAAGAAACGCACGAAAGAAGAACACGATACTCACGAAGAAACGATAGAGCGAAGAACGCAATATCTCACGAAGAAACGAAGGAAAGAAAAACGCAATATCTCACGAAGAAAGAACGAACGAAGAACGCAATATCTCACGAAAAAAAAAAGAACAAAGAACACAATATCTCACGAAGGTTCGAAAATGATTTGGTACTATCATTACAGTCAGTGAATACTGAAACCTTGTTGATTTTAAACGCAACTGAATGATCGGAAAATTTTCCAATTTCTGAATGGATTTTTGAAAAACTCATTTAATAATCAGGAACTACAATCTCTCTATATTAAATCAAGGTTAAAGACAAGAAAGATCAATCATGCATAAAGCATTGATTATGAAACACTTTCCAACTTCAATGCAATTCGTTTAAACATCTCTAAAATGCCATACATTCCTCGGTAATAGTTTTAAAATTATCACAATACTACATTAATTTATTATATTTACAAACTTAAAACTTCCTCGAAAAAAATAAACTTCATTCAAATGACGGCATTGAAATATAAATTGCCTGGTTTAAACATCTCTAAAATACGATACATTCCTCGGTAATATTTTTAAAATTATCATAATATTACAATGATATTTGAAAACTTCATCGAAAACAAACGAAATTTATTCAAATGACGCCATCGAAATATAACACGCCTGGCTCTTTCTATAAAAGCAGCATTTCATTCATTAACTTTGTTTCATTTATTTCATTCATCACAATACTACAATAATTTATTTTATTTAAAAACTTAAGATCATGGTGGTACAGGTAATTAAACTCTATGCTTAAAACTTCATCGAAAAAATATTCTGCTCCTCTGTGTAAATTCAATGAATATTTCATTCATATCAGCTATATTGCAGACTCCATGAACTAAATAATTTTGCATTAAAGGAATGCAGCAATTCTTATACAATTCATTCCACACCTTTTGATATTTACATTCTCCATAAAGGAAAATTAGGCTTCGTTGTAGAAATAATCAAAGTTGGATAATCATTTTAACTCAAATATATTGTAAATGCGTTGTTTCAGTATGTAGATGCATAGAATTTAAGCAAAAATAAAGCGGTTTTAGGACAGATGCAGCACTCAATATGAATTAAAAAGAACTTTAAAAATCACGATTTTGACACAAGATGGATGCCATATTTTATTTTGAAGTGGGTCGCGTGATCTCTTCATATAAAAGGTGTAATTACTATTTTAATTTTCATTAAAAAAACTACTGAATATATTTTGCTGAAATTTCTTTTATATATTTTACGGGATAATTTGAATATTTCTTAAAACTTTCGAAGCAATTTATGAATTTTAAATCCGCTTAAAAAATGTTTGAAAAATTAGGTTCCATAGGGTTCAATGTATTTCAGTTCTTCAACCGGGGTTCAATCCAAAACTAATTGGGTGATGTTATTCACTTATATTCCCACAGGTCCCACAGACCGTCTAAACAACATACTAAAATTTCATTTTGATAAAGTCATTTTTACGGCAGTTATCGTGCTAACGGACAGACAGACAGAATGAACAAAGTCATAAACAAATTTCAACTATATTGTAAAGTGTTAAAAACTGTTGTAACTGCTGCCGATGTTTAGCAAATTTCGCGTTCCTCGAGTTTTTCTGTCATGTATACTGCAAATACTGTAACATAAACAAATATGAAGTTTGGTGCACTTATAGAGAAATATTAGGGCAACACGCTGAAATAAATCGTTTTTAGATTTAAAAGTTAGTTTAGGAAATATTCAATATCAAAGTCAGAGGATGAGTATCTGAGCTGCGAGTTCGCGTTCTGAATAGACTTGCAATAGCCAGCACCTAGAACTTTTGTAGCCATTTACCTACATAGTTGAATTTTTGCAGGATTTGATGGAAGAACTTTTTTTTAAATTTTGATTAAGTATGCGAGTTATTTTACTTTTATGCACTTCTGAAATGGAAATGTTTCTTTTGTACGGCCCAAAATTTTATTGGTCAAGCCGATTTCCATCATCTCTGTGATTAGTTGATGGCAATAACGTCACAAAGATGGGCGTAGACTGAGTTATTAAAACACTAGATACATGAAAAGTTATAATTATTTAATTCCAAACATGATTGCAACATTAGTTAGTGCCCTCGGGACAATGTAGAATGCTGACAATCATCTTATTGTTTATTCTTAGAAACAAACATAGCGTTTCGCAACAATTGTTGTCACGAACATTGCAATTAAAGTGTTATTTTTCACAACAATTATATTTTATTATTGTAAATTTATCTATGCTAAAAACGTAAAAAATTATTTGGTCACTGTATTACGAACAAACGGTTAAAAGTACTATTATGAAATTTTACCGTTTGTTCTGATTATAGTAAGCAATCGTGTGTAATAGCAGGCAGCACGAAAGAGGTTGTAAGGCATGATCAACGAGTAGGAAGGAGACGATGCCAGTTAGGGGGTTGGCGAGAACCAAGCAGGAGGCCTAGGGAGCGGACGGTTTTGAAATAGCTCGTGAAGCGAGTTACGGAATTTGTTAATAGTCAGCTAAGAAACTGCTGTATTACGCTTGCGGCGAGTTCAGACGATTAATCAGCGGCAAGCTAAGCCTCGGGGTTTGGCGAGCGTCAGGGATCACAAAAGTTGTAGTCGGTCGTATGTGCCGCCTGGATTGAAAGAGCTCGGTAAACGAACTCCAGAGGTTGATAAGCCTCAGTTAACAAGGAGCCATCCCTAACGGACGTATTTCGTGAGCTCAGTGACACTGTGTGAGCTCACAAAGTGAGTTCAGCAATCATCGGCGAGTTACGGGGGCAAGCGACCGTAGCGAGCAGGGGACAGAGTCTCATAGTAATAGTGAAAATAATCATTTTATACGTAATTTTCTCTCAGAAAACGAATGATACAAAATTTAGAGCGCTGGCATGAAACGTTCTCGAGATATAAAACGATTTTCGAATAAATTTAAAAAAAAAATTATTAAAAAGTAAAAACATTCTATGTTAAACGAATCACTTGAGAGAAAAAAAAAACTTTAAATCATTTGATAATTAAAGCAACTATAAAGATACTGACTTTTATTTCGAAAAAAAAAGTGGATCGAAGTAAGGCGATAATGTCAAATGGAACTTTATAATCCAGATAGATACTTTCTATCTGGAAATATATCAAAATCGGAAGGCATATGTTATAGTCTCCTTCATCGCAGCAAAGCGCATGCGCATTACATAATTGCATGCCTTGTAACATTTGAGACTACAATTTTTGTCAGCTCATATGTTATATCAATAAACGCTGAATCACCTATCAAAGCTTTTTCTTGGAAATTAATTACTTCGCACAGCCAGAAGCAATTCAATTATGCCAGTTCTTAAAAGTCCTCCAAAGTGTAGATCTTATTTTCTTTATCATTTTATGCAGCTAATATCAGCAATGCATGCTGGTACATAAAAAATACTGTGGTTATTAACCTTAGGTGTTAATAAAGTTCTGAGGTCGGTTAGTTTCCCGAATATTTTTAGACTTCAAAAGTAATTGCAGTTACTCCATAAAAGTAACGTCTATTTAGTAATTTCTTTCATATAAGGGTGTCATTTATTTCAAATCTCTGATAAATAACCTATAATTAACGAGTAGAATTATGTTTTTAGCGACTTTTCCATTGTAAATTGGAACTGTTTGATATTGGTTTTATAAAGGGTATACGAAATTAAAATATATAATACACACACATATATATATATATACATATATATATATATATATATATATATATATATATATATATATATATATGTGTGTATATATATATATATATATATATATATATATATATATATATATGTGTGTGTGTGTAAATATATATATATATATATATATATATATATATATGTGTGTATATATATATATATAATATATAAAATATATAAATATATAATGTAAAATATGAAAGATATTTGTGAAATAGCATATATACGCTAGGCAGCAATAAATACTATGCACAACATAATATATAAAATAAAATATGAGAGAAAAAATGGAAAAAGAAGGAAGGCTTAGCGAGATGCTTACTTAAAGGCGGTAAGGGGGGGTGTGACCTTACAACCCAGTTGTCAACATGCATGTCTCAAATGCCGCGGCTACTCCTGGACGCCAGCACTGACTGGAGCCAACCTCCGAAGTGATAATAATAATTATCACAAAACCTATTTTAAGGTTTTGTGAGTCAGTCGATTTATGTTTCGATGACGTCATTTGAATTTGTTTACGATGAAGTTTTCAAATATAATAAATTATTGTATTATTATGATAATTTTAAAAACATTACAGAGGAATGTATCGATGTTTGAACCAGACAATTTATATTTCAATGCCGTCACTTGAATGAAGTTCATTTTTTTTATGAAGTTTTAAGTTTTCAAATATAATATATTAATGTAGTATTGTGATAATTTTAAAATTATTACCGAGGAATGTATCGGATTTTAGAAATGTTTATATAAAATTGCATTGAATTTGGAAAGTGTTTCATAATCAATGTTGTATGCACGATTGATCTTTCTTGTTTTCTATTGCCATTATAGCTTTTGATATTTAAAGTCTATATCAGTGTTTCTCAACCGCCGGACCGCTGCCCGGTACTGGGCCCTGGCAACCATTATATGGCCGCGAGATATTCTCTTGAAATTTGCCGTTTCAGTTTCCTAAGCATGTTTTAGGAATAAATGTTTTATAGTAGAAATATTTTAAGAAGAATAATATTCTTGAATATGTCGAAAAGGTCAGACCCAGAAAGCCCAATTAATATATGCATAGCAAATGTGAGTGACGAAGCCGTACTTAAATTTTAATATGAATAAGAGACTGCTGACTTCTATGATGAATTACAATGAATAAATGTTTTCTTTCGCAATACCGTTTTTTTTTTCAAACCGACATCAGTAAAACCAATATAATAATACAAAAATCAATTTTATGTTGAATAATATTTAGTGGCTGGATTGATATATGTCCATGAAAATCAGAACAAATTAATAGAATGATGTTGGCCTGAGGAAATTACAATATGCTGTACAATTTCGTTAGTCCAGTGACTGATAATGTATTTACATGTAATTACTTTCTTTATATGCATAATGTATAAGGAAAGTATTGTGACCGGGTCGAAAATTCGAATTCGAGTTTTCGATGGGAGAGCACGTTTCAAGCATCCCTGATCACGAATCGAACATTTTTGAGGTCATATCTCTGTGTGTGTGTGAAAGTATGTGTGTGTGTCAGTGAACCTGTGGAGACGATAACTGACGAACAAATCAACCGATTCGAACGAAATTTGGTACAAAAATTACAATCCGTGAATACTGGAAGCCTGTTGCTTTTATACGCAATCGAATGTTCAGAACCCCCTAAATTTTCGAGTAAAATTTTGAAAAAAATCCTCAAAAAATCGAAACCTCTAATAAAGTTACTCAAATAGATATTTCTTATGTTATTTCTTCATTAGAAAACGATTAACATAAATTTTAGAACCCTAGCATGAACCGTTCTTGAGATATTGCGCATTTAAAAAAAAAAAATATCAAAAAATTATATAAAATGAAATAAAAATATTTCCTATTGAGAAACATGTTCACTTTTCATATGTAATATCATGCGATAAATTGGGTGATATCATTCTCGTAAATCTTGCTCGTTCCATTCATGAAAAAAATACTTTGAGTAATACGTTTGTCTTTGAACGCCAATAGTCATTTATCTGCTATAAGAATAAATTATTTTGCCATCCATAACGCTTGGCGAGATTCTGGCGACGAATTTGTCGGAATGTCGCCAACTTGGCGACTTTTTAAAATGCTATCAAATTGAAGAAAATCTCGCCAAATGGATAAAATTACACTAAATAAATGAAAATAACGACGAATTGACGAAAATTCAATATCTTGGAAAAAATATGAGTACTACTATAAAAATAACCCATTTTGTTTTTATTGTAAAAGTAGTCAATACATAGCATTATATAAGGAAAGTCATGTGCTGCCCACATCAGATTTTTTTATATTTGTCAAAATGCACACCGTATACATAAATATATTAGTGCGCTTTATGATTATGCCATGATTAATACTTATGTTAATGTATGAATTTGAAAAAATAATTAGAAAGGTATTTACGAGTGAGTTTGTTGGGATCGGGTCCTAGACTTATAAAAAAATAATTTGCCTGGCCGCGGTCTCACAAAGGTTGAGAACGAACCCACTGGTCTTTATGAAGAATAATATACTTTCTAAATAAGCAATTTGTGTTTGATGTGATAATTGGAATATGCAATAGAAAATAAATATGCCTCATGCATTAAATATGCTTACTATATTAAGAAAATATATTTACTATATTAAACAAATATACCTGCGTATATTTAATGTTAAAACGATTGAAACCCCAACCAGTACGCTACTATAATCCGTTCCCAATTTTTACAATATGCACTTTTTTCGTAATTTTAGACAGCTGGCGAGATTTTAGAATGCGCCATATCACAAAAGAAAATATACTTACTGTATTAAACAAATATACATGCCTATATTTAATGTTAAAATGATTGAAACCCCAACTAATACGCTACAATAAACGGTTCCCAGTTTTTACAATATGCACTTTTTTCGTAATTTTGGACAGCTGGCGAGATTTTAGAATGCGCCATATCACAAACGAAAAAGAAACGGATTAGTTATCGGTACATAAATGCTCTTCATCGACCTATGTACAGTAATATAATAGGCAGGGATATTCCAGTGGTTAAGGCAAGAGCATCGCACTGGGATATTCTGAGTTCGATCCTAGTCACCGCCCAAAAAATTTCGCAGTGTCTACAAAGTATGGGCATCTACAAAGTATGGGCATGATAAATCTATATACCCGAAAGTTCTTCCGAGAGGTGATGGGTCAGAGGAAGAAAGGTACGACTCTATGGTTGCCACTTTCACTGATGGGTTCCAGTCTACATTGGGTGGTTCTCCCGGCTGTCCAAACTGTTACCTTACACCTTTGGGTAACCGTCCGTCCAAATGGATGCTCTATGTCTTCGGATGAGTCGGACTGTCTGGGTCTTCAACATCTTTGGGTAGGTCGAACGATTTCGGTCGAAAGAGAAAAACAATAACATGCGCAGTTTGTGTAAAAACACACTCACATAACTCTAAATCTAACGCTTTTAAATACCTGATATCCAGTTAATTTATTATCTGAAACGTAAGAACCCCATTAGAAATACAGAATATAGAAAAGTAGTAATGGCATTATCCGACCTGAAACCTATATTTAAAAATGAATTTTAAATCAATTTAGAGTTCTACACGTAACTTAAAATTCTATTCTTTGTTACCAGAATCAAATTATAGCAATAAGAAAACAATAAGAAGTAAAATAATAATAATTTTCAAATTTTGAAGCCTTTACCCCAATATTTGCCAGAAAATATTCTCCAAATTGAAACATATTAAAATAAAAATCCACTCGATATTAACCAATGACCACTTGAACAATTTTTTTCTAAACTTACAAATCATCAAAGCAGGCATCTGTTAATATTCAACTTTTTTGTGTTCCATTGCTACCTAAAGAAACAAAACTTTTAATTAATTGTACATGTTTATCAACGATTGAAAGTGTCCATGTAGCACTTTCAATATACTAATATGGTCCTCCAATTAAAATGACCCCTGCATTACAACAACTCTCTATAACTTTGCCATTGGCTTTATTTGATTATCTCGTTGTGTTGCCAAATACGTTATCACGACTTTTTCAATTCTCCACTAGCAAAACTGCAGTCAGTGGGCATGGCCATTTTGCTATAGTTAGGCCTAACGTGTACACTCATCAGGGACTTTCTTTACAAAGTTATTGCGGTGTTTAAGGAGAATCGTTACACAAAAATTTGAAATTTAGCATTAAAAAATCGATTTTTTTTTCCTCCTAATTTCAAATCCACATTTTCTTAAAACTCACTTCCTAAATTTCTAGATTTCTATCTTATTATGTTATCCAAAATTCTAGATTTCTATCTTATTATATTATCCAAAATTCTAGATTTCAATCTTATTATATATCCAAAATTCAACATTTCTATCTTATTATATTATCCAAAATTCTGGATTTCTATTTTATTATATTATCCAAAATTCTAGATTTCTATCTTATTATATTATCCAAAATTGATTTCTATCTCATTATATTATCCAAAATTCTAGATTTCTATCTTATGATTTTATAAAGTGTTATTTCTTAATCCTCTTAATAAAATGAAATTTTTATTTACCTTAATCTTTGAATACAAATTTCACATTTATTATCTTATTGTAATTACGGCTTTTTTAATTTACAATAATCATAAATATTCTGGTATATTTATAATGTTCAGTTCAGAACATGTACTATAAAAGTATGCATGGTTTTTTTTTTTAATCGTATCATCATAATTTTGAAAAATATTAATATATCTCAAAAATGTGTATATTTCGACAACATTTTTATGTGATAAATAAAAATTTACTGTAAAATATTTTGGAGACCAATATCAGAAATAGGACTGCATACTTTCTTAGTGTGAGATATATTGACACACAAAACACAAAAAATAAATTAGTAACATAATTAATTTTGAAGTTCTGACATTTTAAAACACAACATTTTAAAGACAAATTTTTTAACTTCCAAAATTTGACAAATTTAGAAAACATATATGCCTTATTTTTCTATAATGTGTCTCACAACAAGGTGACTTATAAATAACAAAACTAATTTACATCTGTACAATGATTTAAAAAAAATTAATTTTGTGTAACAATCCCCCTTAAGAACTTTCCTAGGATTCCCTGTACAGCAGAAACAGCAAAAGCGTTATCTTAGGTGCACTCTAAATTCTAGATTCTAGAACTCTAAATTCTAGAACATTCATACATTCATCTCTCACCTGCAGATACGTAAAGGTGACTTCCAACATCTCCTTCCCTTATCACAAGGGTCCCTTTCGTAAAGTACTGAGAATACATGCAGTCCACTATTTCCCGTACTTGCGAACTGTCCAGGTTCTTTAGAAAATCGTTCTCCATAATGGCTTCCTTGATTAGCTGCTTGGACCTAAGATGAAATGAAATTTAAATTATCTAACTTATTAATATCAAGAACGAGCAATCATGCATAAAGCATTGATTAAGAAACACTTCCAACTGAAATGCAATTTTATTTAAACATCTCTAAAATGCGATACATTCAGCGCTGATATTTTTACTTTCCTTATGTATGCAATAATGTGTAAGGAAAGTATTGTGAAGGAGTCGAAAATTCGGCCTAAAATATTTATTTACACTGTCAATTTTGTAAAAGTAAATTATTAGCGAAATGTAAATTAGAACTAAAACAATAAAAAATATTCCTACACATTTAAAATTATTATTTCCTTATATACATAATGTATAAGGAAAGTGTTGTGACGGGGTCGAAAATTCGAATTCAAGTTTTCGACGGAAGAGCACGTTTCGGGCATCCCTGATTACGAACCGAACATTATTGAAATGATGTGTGTGTGAGTGTGTGTCAGTGAGTCTGTGGAAACGATAACTAACGAACAACTGGACCGAAGCCTATCGTTTTTATACGCAATTGAATGTTCAGAACCCCTTAGATTTTCGAGTGAAATTTTGAAAAAATCATCAAAAAATCAAAATCTTTAATAAAGTTACACAAATAGACATTTCTTATGTAATTTTTGATTAGAAAACGATTGACATAAATTTTAGAACGCTAACATGAACCGTTCTCGAGATATTGCACATTTTAAGAGACAATTATCAAAAAATCATATAAAATAAAAAAAAATATTTCCTATTGAGAAACATGTTCACTTTTCCTATGTAATACCATGTGATAAATTTGGTGACATCATTCTCGTGGATCTAGATCGTTCCATTCATGAAAAAAGATACTTTGAGTAGTACTTTTGTATTTGAACGCCAATAGTAATGTATCTGCTGTAAGAATTACTTATTTCTCCATCCATAACGCTTGGCGAGATTTTGGCAACAAATTTGATGGAATGTCGTTAACTTGACGACTTTTTTAAATGTTGCTAAATTAACGAAAAACTCGCCAAAATGGATAAAAATAACGCTAAATCAATGAAAATGACGACTCATTGAAGAAAAATTCAATATCTTGGAAAGAATATATCTACTATAAAAATAATCTATTTTTTGTTACTGTAAAAGTAGTAAATACATTGCATTATATAAGGAAAGTCATGTCATGCCCACATCAGATTTTTTAAATTATCACAGTACTACAATAATTTATTTTACTTCAACATTTAAAACTCCATCGAAAAAGACAGTGCTAGTTAAACAAAATGAACTTTATTCAAATGACGTCATCGAAGTATAAATCGTCTGCCTCTCTCTGTGTAAAATCAATTAATATTTCATTCATATCACTTATATTCCAGACTTCAGAGTAAATAATTTGAGCGAAAAAATTCAGAAATTCTTATACAACTCACCTTACAATCGCTTGATTTGTTTGGGGACTTGATTTGTAAAGATCAATCATACATAAAGCATTGATTATAAAACACTTTCCAACTGGAAATGTGATTTTATTTAAGCGTCTCTAAATTGTAATACATTCAGCTTTTTTTTAAATATCACAGTAATTTATTATATTTGAGATCTTAAAACTTCAAAAAAGGCAACAAAAAATGCAATGCCTGTAACCATGGAGGTAAAAGTAAGGAATTAAAACTTCACATTAAGAAAACGCCAATATCGTGTAAGACAGTAATTTTGGTGGCGCTGGGATAAGCTGCATTGCATGAATTTCTATGGCGAAAAAGCTAAAATATTTTTTAAACTGTCAGTTTTGTAAAAATAAATAATTAACGCAATGCAAGTTGGAACTGACACAATAACGAATATTCTTACTCATTCAAAATTATTTTACCTTTCAATTTATTTTTATCTCCATAGATTCTGTACTCTATCCTACTACTATGGAAAATACTGGTTAATTATACTCATAATTAGTTAACTCTTAATTTAAAACTAATCAAAAATACATATACTAAATTCTACGCCTTTCTGTTGTGTCAATTAGCAATAACAGCCACTTTACTAGCACTAGCGACACCTAGATATAATTCTCAAAACATTATGGCATTTTTAAGCATTTCTTCCATAGGAGTTTTATCTCCTTCTTTCTAACTCCCTGCTAGTTACACTAAATGAACTTTATTCAAATAACGCCATTGTAATATAAATCGGCTGCCTCTATATGTAAAATCAATGAATATTTCATCATTTAAAATAAAAAATATTGTAATTGCGTTGGCTCAGAATTTAGATAAACAAATAATACGTAAAAAAAATTCTGATGTGGGCAGCACATGACTTTCCTTATATAATGCAATGAATTTACTACTTTTACAGTAAAAAAAGAATAGATTATTTTTATAGTAGATTCATATTCTTTCCAAGTTATTGAATGTTCGTCAATAAGTCGTCATTTTCATTGATTTAGCTTCATTTTTATCCATTTGGCGAGTTTATCGTTAATTTAGCAACATTTAAAAAAGTCACCAAGTTGGCGACATTCCACCAAATTCGTCGCCAAAATCTCGCCAAGCGTTATGAACGGAGAAGTAAGTTATCCTTACATCAAATAAATGACTATTGGCGTTCAAATACAAAAGTATTACTCAAAGATTTATTTTATGAATCGAACGAGCTAGATCCACGGGAATGATGTCACCCAATTTATCACATGGTATTACATATGAAAAGTGAACATGTTTCTCAATAGGAAATATTTTTTTATTTTATCTCTCGGCTAACTATATCAGTTGCTGTAGTTGCTGAAAAAGAGCCTGCGCAGCTAATAAATATTAAACCACGTTTAAAATGTAGATTAGAAAATAAATTTAAAAACATTTAAAGTTTAAATAAATTTTACAAACATTTAAAAAATAGGAATACCAATTAAATGCATACCAACACGCCTCCCCTTGTCAAAAATCACACTTAAACATAAATATTTTTAATTTGAGCTAGAATTTCGTTCAGAAATTGTAGAAAATTAAAATATATAAGTTTCTCGTTATATTAAAAGCTTGCTGGGTTTGCGGATAGCAAACTTATTTCTGATTGCAGCCCACAATTTGACAGTCCAGCAGAAGTGAAGAACTATTTTATGTAATGTCTTAACATTTTTACAAAATAGCTAGCTCTCATTTGCGTCAAATTAACATTGGCGACAAACAGCCTGATTAGAATCCTCGAATTCGAGAAAAGTGTTATTCACCCATTTCTACTTATAACGGTATCGATTCTATCTTTCGAACTATATGACCTATTTGGTTATGATTTTTGAAAATAATTTACTCATGGGCATGATAAAAAAAATTAAGCTCTTGGAAAGATATTTATTATAAAATATATATATTTTTTTCTTTCTGGAGAATATAGCAAGAGTCAGAATTTAATTAAATTTGTTTTTCTTCCTAAAATAAACAATTTTTATTTAAAAAACTACCTAAGATATTTTACTGATTTCTTTTTATATATATTTTATGGGATAATTTAAATATTTCCGAAAACTTTCGAAGCAATTTGTGAATTTTAAATACGCTTAAAAAATGTTTGAAAAATTAGATACCATAGGGTTCAATGTATTTCATTTTTTCAACCCGGGTTCAATCCAAAACTAATTGGGTGATATTATTCATTTATATTCCCATAGGTTCCATAGGCCGTCTGAAAAACGTACTAAAATTTCATTTTAATAAAGTCATTTTTACGGCCGTTATAGTGCTAACGGACAGACTGACAGACAGAATGAACAAAGTCATAAACACTTTTCAACTATGTTGTAAAGTGTTAAAAAGTATAAAAAAAATTCATTTTAATTCAAATTATTAGAAACATATGAAAAAATTTCATTTTCAACTTTTATTAATATATATATTGCTTATTATACAATATTGAAGTTATTAATTAACTAAATTATATATGTTTTATATTGTACCGTGTTCTTTAATTTATGCAGTTAATTTGTACATTATTTATCTAGAGCGATAATAAATTTCTATATAATTTAATCCCACTATAAAAAATTATAAATTAGCATTAATTAATATTTTCAGAAAATTTGAAATGTCTAAATTTTGCCGTCATATTAATCAAAAAGTGTTACAATTTTTAATAAATCTAATTATGCATGAAGTAAAAGTAATTAAGTTTATAAACGCATGAAAAAAATGAACAAAAATTCAAGATTTATAAATAGAAATATATTAAAATATTTTAATATGAAGGTTTCTAAAAGAGAGATTTATATCTAACCGTAAAGGATCGTGTTAATAAGCTAAATGTATTCAATCAAATTACATTTTAGAATAAATTAAGAGTTAAAAGAAATGAATTTGCTTTTGAAGCAATTATATATACAAGATAATACAGTGGAACTTTAATATGTAATATAATTAAGATATCAAAATTAAAACTTTAATAAACATGCAATGAACAAATTATTTAGTATACACATTACAAAATTCGTGCAGGACACAGAAACGTCTGCAAAAAGCAATTTCCAGATACATGTAGCACTTATTTTTGTACCAAATTCACAGCCAATCAGATGTAGTTTCATAATTGTGAAAATCTGCAACAAAATTTGCATGTGCATACTACATGTGCTCTTATAAATAAATTAAAATAATTGTAACTTTTTAAATACTGATGTAAGCTTGTATTATTGTGCTATGCTAAAGTAAATTAATTATGAACAGTTAAACTGTGAAACGCGATTAAATGTAATTGGTATCTGAGTTCGGCTCGAACTGCGCATGCGCGTTTTGAAAAATCCGTATTAATATCCGAGTTCCTTAAAGTGTACATAAATAAGCCAATATTTTTGTCGTGTCCCTTTTAGCGATAAATCTGCCGAACTTAGCGGAAAATATTGCGAATTTAGCTCAAGATCATAAGTTTGACAATTTTGAGAGAATGTCACCAAGTCAACGATAATTCAATATCTATTTGATAATTAAATTTAATTTCTATAATAAACATTGCCGTTTCATGGTAATTATTAATTAAATATTGATTTTAAATTAAAATAATCAAGCTATTACAAAATTTGCTGCCATCTTGTCGTTGTTGGAATGGATGTTCTATCTTATAAAAATATAGAAAGAAGCTGTTTTATGTCTCCGTAACCGGTTTATACCGCCGTTAAATTGTTTTTCTGATGCGGTTTTAACGAATTTTTTACTTTTGGGTTAATTATCTTCATTCAAAATATTATTTTTTTATTTCAAATGACTGGGACACATGAACAAAATACAAAAGTAATAACAATGAGAAACAACGACAAGCATTCAAAAGACAACCGAAGGTTATCGCCCCAATAGTCCTCTCGCCTTCCAATATCTGGAAGCCTCAGTAGCACCATGGAAGTCTCCACAGCGGTGCAGATGGAGTTTGTCCATAGTTCGTCACCATCACATATCGGGCAGGCAGCCTCAGTAAAAAGACCAATACGGTACATGTGTGCAGCAAGGCAGTCATGTCCCGTCCTGGTTTAGCGCATACCGAAAGCTGTAGTTTACTTTGCCTCCAGAGACGTGCTCCACGTGCTCCATGGTGCTCCACGTGCAAACGTTCAAAGTATAGATTTTTATGATTCTTTCAAAAATATTTAAAAGGTAACTGCGTTGTGAATGTTTGATAGCGTTAAAAATAAATAGCGTTTCAATATATATGCCCGTTGCGATAATACCGCACCGAACTTTATTCAAATGACTCTATTATTCTTGACATCGCTATAGTATTGCAAACGTGTAAAATTCCCTCACTGGAGCCTCTTCTTTTAAAAACCAGAAGGAAAACACCCGTGCAGGCTTTCCTATGACGTACATCTAGGGAATTCCAGATGCTGAAGTCCGTAAGAGGGTTGCCAGATTTGGCGATTTATCGCCAATTCGACGACTTTTCGAAGATTCGAGAAATACTTCGAAATAACCAATATTCTATGGGACATAAGAGATTTCCAGAAGTTTCTATAGAAAGTCTATAAAAGGAATCATCGCTCCGTTGGAGAGCAGTTAATGTGATACAAGCAACATTGAACTGTGATATTCATCAATGTTTTGAGAATAGTATATATTGTTTTGTGAAATTAGTGGACCCTTTAACGGCTGTTTTACTGTATACTGCTCCTGTTTACTATGTGCTTGTGAATAAACGTGTTTGTTATCCAGAAATTTGGACCCATTCTTGTATCCTCAGCGCACACCCTCGATTCCAATTGAATACGTCGTAACAATGGATTCAAGAAAAAAATCGTAACAATGGATTCAATAAAACGAGATATCTTAGTGTTATCATCATATATTTCAAATACGTTAAGATCGTATATTTCAAATACGTCTAGATCTTATATTTCAAATACGTATAAATCTAAATCGTACAAATACGTCTAGAATTAAAATTTTAGACTCCGTCACGACATTTTCGCTGTACGTTGTACTATACAAATACAAGGAAAGTCATGAAACAGGCAAATAACTCGAATTGTCTTACGGTTATCATCATATACATAGATGTCTTAGGGTTATCATCATATATTTTCTATTCAGGTGGGGAATTTTATAGAAAACTCTTATGATTCTACACGATGAGAAAAATTTAGGGGGCTAACTCGCTTTTAGGGAGTATAGATGTGGCTATCTCGCTTCCTGTTAGAGATAAGGGGGAAAGTTAATTAAAAAGTTTTAGAACGTTACAAAATTAATGCTAAGCCTTTTTTTTTCCTGGAAAAGATGAAAGTAAGCCTTAAATACCATTGTATAAATCTTAACCTTCTCCCGTCTTTTCAAAAATATCAAACATGTACACAATGCAGCAGAATAAAGACTTTACTTTACACAAAATGCAAAATGTTCATCTTCAGCAACGATGCATGCTTACAACACACGTATAATACACGTCTTCGCGCGTTTTCCAATGTCTCTACATTTACACTATTACATGGAAATTTAAAAAATTGCCTCTTTTAAAATCGTTATTTAGAAAAAAAATGCAGTTTCCACTGTGGGTCAAACATTTATAACGCATTTTGCAACGCTCGACAACTTTGCAATTGGCATTTTTCTCTATCTCTAACAGGGAGTAAGGTATATCCCAACCCGTTCCTGTCTCAAAAGGGAAGGGGGGTCATCCCTCCCAATTTTGTATCATCCCATAACGCTATAGGGATTACCTATACAAGTGTATAAAAAAATCTACCTTAACCGTAATACTGTTCAAGGTATCGGCTTGATCCATGACTTTCCGACACACCTTATATATACCCTTCCCGGTCGTCCATATTGTTGCTCTAAGTCCTCTGGACGAGCCGGACGGTCTGGGGCTTTCACACCTTATATATGCAGAGAAGGTAAAAAGGTAAAAATGTCATATTCGGTTTCTTACTTAAAGTCTTTCTCATGCTTCTGTACTTGAAAGTCCTCAAAGTCGTAGAGACACGGACTCTCTCCAGAAACTCCTTGTTTCTTCGTCAGGGGTATGTGGCGGCCATACCTGTTGGAGTTCCTTTCCTTGGGGTCGACGATGCAGCTCAAGATGTCGGGTGCGCACGAAATACCAGCATTAGTTGTTGATTTTAAAACGTCCTGAAAATATTAAAGCACTGTTATAAGGTATTGCGCAAATACCGAAACATTTCTTGCCGTATTTATATACGTCACCTATAAAATCAGGAATCATTATATAGTTAGTATAGAATTTCGGCATTTCAACAGAATATCAGGTACTTTTGAGTTACCTTGTGCAAACTGTATAACTTTTGGTTATTATTTCTCTTATAATTTATGTTCGACTTTATATTAACAACTTCTGACTAGTTCGGTTATATAGACCAGTGGCCGAGCCAAGTGACATTCTGCGGTCCTGCAGATCGGCAGAATAAGTTTTGGATTGGGAATAAGAGAGTTAGCTGAGCTGGGTCGCCAATTGAGCGGGGAGTCTAATAGTTGAGTGAATGCAAAGAAGTCGGGGGTTAACGTCCGTGGTGCCTGTTGCTAGGTTTGGTATCAATGTTTCTTTCAGAACTTTTCCGCTGGGAGGTGGCGAATGAAACTTTAGGGGGAGGGGCAGGTTTTCTATTTGCCCTATATAAATATATCTAAATGCTACCATATAAATAAAAATTAGCTTAACATAAAATGTCTCAGTGGGGGACGAATAATCATCTCCGGGGGACTTCGATCCCCCTCCGGATGTATGCCTGAAAGAAACACTGGTTGATATTACTATGATTAACAAAATCTAGTACCCACTAGTTGTCCAGGACAAGATGTCTTAAGAATCAGCGGGATAAACCTCCAGGTTGCCGCGGAGGGTGGAAGTAACCTGTCTTACAAATCAGTTTGGTCGACTATTTGTGTCATCGACTCTTTGTGTCTATTTCGCTGATTACGTAAAGATAGTTCTATCACCAGGACCGGCCGAATTTGGCTATTGATATTTTTGTTGAATTACGGGAAAACGCAATACTGACTGTTTTGGTATCCGTCCAACTTTATTTACGCAGCCAGTTTCTATTATTATAGAGTGCACAATCAATATGTTTAAGTTACATTTATGAATCAGTGTGGTATTGCTTCTGTCCGTAAAGACTTTGTATCACTTATTCTAAGATTTAGAGTTAAGTTACTTTTGAGCGGAATAATCAGAAACAAACAAACCAGAACTTCACAATGACGACTCATAATAGATGCATTTAAACTAAATTCCTGAATCAGTGTGCTACTGCCTCTGGCAGGAAGGTCTCTATATCACTTATTCTAAGATTTAGAGTTAAGTTATTTTTGAACGGCATAAGTCAGAAACGAACAAACTAGAACTTCACAATGACGACTCATAATAGATGCGTTTAAATTAAATTCCTGAATCAGTGTGCTACTGTCTCTGGCAGGAAGGTCTCTGTATCACTTATTATAAGGTTTAGAGTTAAGTTACTTTTGAGCGGAATAAGTCAGAAACGAACAAACTAGAACTTCACAATGATGACTCATAATAGATGCGTTTAAATTAAATTCCTGAATCAGTGTGCTACTGCCTCTGGCAGGAAGTTCTCTGTATCACTTATTCAAAGGTTTAGAGTTAAGTTACTTTTGAAGATCTAAGTCTTTACAATTGCATTTAAAGAAGTAGACAAAAGGAACAAATTAATATATGGTAAAAGTTAGTACTGTACAGCATGTTTCCTAAATAGGTCACATCTCAGCCGTTATATGATTGAAATATACAGGGTTCCTAAGAAATTCTTTAAACACGCCAATAACTTTGTAAGGAGAGGTGCTTAGATAATTTAATTGTGTTAGATCTACCCATAATAAAATGTATGACTACCCATAATAAAGTGATCTACCCATAATAAAGTGTATGACTACCCTTAATAAAGTGATCTACCCATAATAAAGCGTATGACTACCCATAATAAAGTGTGAAAGCCCCAGGCCGTCCGGCTCGTCCAGAGGACTTAGAGCATCAAATTGGACGACCGGCCACACTAATAAAGTGTGTGACTATCCATAATAAAGTGATCTACCCATAATAAAGTGACTATGCACAGTCGAATAAAAGTGAATGCAGATTCTTAGCGAAGAATTTCAAAAGTCATGATAACAAGCTGGTCAACAAAGCGAGATAGACAAAAAAATTGCAATTACAAAGTTGTAGAATATTGTCTAATGAATAGGAATCGATAATAAAACAGCAACATAGGTCAATTTTTTTACACTAGGACATCCACCGTTGCTCGGAATTTAAAATGCGAAACTCTGATAAATGCTGCACAGGAACTCCCAGCGAATTCCTGAAAACCAAATACAGTCTTAACAATAACCTCGCATATATCAAATAAAAAATTCAATATTTTTACGTGGGGGCACACAGTCTGCTACGCCACAACCACCCATTTTAAATCCCGGCCAACGCCGAATACATTTCAGGACTTATATATGAAATTTCATGACCGTCCGTACGTCACTTAGATATTTCGGCACAGACGAACAAGCAAAAAAGCAAGCAAACAGACTAAATAATACAGATAAAATAACATCATACTAAATATCTCCAAATCGCCTGTTTTGAACTAAAATCATTCTAACAATACAAATAAAATGTACAAATCATAAAATGAGAATCACAACACACACACACACACACATATATATATATATATATATATATATATTTTTTCATTTTTTCATTTTTTGATGTCTGTAGTCTGAGTTTAAGCATTTATAGTAATGTACTATTGCTTAATCTGAAACAGGCATTTGTTTGGGTTAATTAGAATTAAATACTCAGACCTGAAGAGGAATTTTATTCTGATTAATCATCGAATTTGGGAAGGTTCTGTTCTTTTCTCTTATCGGCACTATGGCCGTGAATTTGCTTCTATGGTGATGTTAATATTACTTGAATTGTATTTTTTTTTTTTTTTTACATAATTCTTATTATTACATTTCAAATATATATATATAATAGTAAAAATTGAAAGATTGGGCATTAAGTCAGCCACCAGGTAATTCATAAAAGGCCTAGGGGGATTGTGATCCCTAGTTTCCGTTTACAAGTCGACTTTTCCACCAATGGCAACACTCACGGAGCCATGCATTACCTGCGGTTGAATTCAGTACAACGTCGAAACAGAAGACGTCCATACGAAATATATATCAATCGTAAAAGGAAAAAATCCCCCAACATAAGAGCAATATATAATTGAAACGACACATAAGACTAAACCTACTCAATATACGAACTACAAATACCATACATCCATCCAAATCACTCACGTCAATTTTACACGCTTAAATAGTTCCTCGCTGTATCGATGTCATTTTATTTCCTGAAATAAAAGTGTTGCCAAAATCCCTACTGAATGCATCGAAAACTTTACTATATACCACATTGTAACACTGACAAATAAATATTAAAGGATAATTTTCTGTTATTGCTTCCTTAATAAATATAGAATCATTTTTGATCCTATCCTTTCCATAAGAATGCATTCTTTCACTACGTTTAAAGTGATTAATGACTATATTGCGAAATATCCTGATACTTAAATTAGAATGGCAGTTAATTATATAATGTATTCTAAAACTGTATTGCTTCTTTTATCATAAATAGTATAATACGTTGTCTTGCTAAGTGTTAAATGTATACTTATATCCAGATAGTTGATTGCCTTTGTTTTATCCGAGATATTCTCAATAAGATTCAAGCAAGCTGGATAAAAGGAAAAATCAAATTCATACCCGTCGCCTGTGTTTTCGTTTGCTATGAGGATGTCATCAATAAAGCGAAAGTATACCATTTTGTTTATAAAGTGATTTCCTTGTTCATAATGATGCAAATATAGATTTGCTAATAATGTTGAGCACCCTCCACCCATTGGCACGCCTTTAATTTGTTTGGAATATTTAGTACCATTATACAATATATTTTCATACAATACGATGTCCAAAACGTGTTTAAACTTTTGAATTGTGACACTTTGCTGTAATTCAAATGTCTCATGTATTTGCGTCAATATACTATATAGATCCTCCAAATTTATATTGCGGAATAGATCTTGGAAATCATAGCTTCTATATAATTGGTTTGCAGGCAGTTTGTTCAAAATTCCCAAAACTTGATCGCTGTTTTTTATCATGACGGAACCATTTTTTAAAAGATGATTCAATACAGGTTGTAGATATGACTTCAGTAGCGTATTAGCCCTTGTGGTATAAGTCTTAAATGCTACTGTAACTGAACGAAACTTCACTAGTTTTTTGTGAAGTTTGGGAATCAAGAACAAATACGGGTAACGTATATGTTTCAAATCAATCCCAATTCGCGTATGAAGTGCACAAATTCGATTATTAATTTCATTATGTTGCACATTAAGCTTTTTATAGATTTCCTCATCTTGATAACTTTCTTTAAGAATCTTCATGTAGTATGCTATGCATGTGAAAGTGAAATTAGATGCTGCCTTGTCTGTGTAGGTAACTGCATATTTGTTCCATATATCATTCAGTTCGTCACGATTTACATTACTCTCTTCCAGTTTTTTAAATGAAGGATGATAAAATCGGCGAAATTGAAAATTTACACGATCTCGCCATTCATCAAATACATTCATAGGCAAACTGTATTTTATTGGCAGATTATATATAAATTGTATAAATTATATTTAAAAATGACGCTATTCAGCAATGCCGAACTCTATGGGATGATTTTGATTTACGGCGAATGCAACCGATCTCCTACAGATATAGTGAGGAAATACTGTCGTCGCTTCCATTACGCCGACGTCATTAGACGAGATTTTATTCAGAGGCAAGTATGTCGGTTACAATCAACAGGTTCGTTTCCTCGTTGATAAAGCGTATAAACTTCGAATAGGAAAGCATTGCTTTCCTATTCGAAGTTTATACGCTTTATGCAACTCTTCCATGATTCTCGTCTTGCTGGTTAGTAAAATTTCCAATTTTTGTTATTTTGATCATTTTTATGTTGTCTGGGATTCAGCCATTTTTTCCCCACGGGCATGATCGATTGTTGTTTCGGGCGTGCAGAGTCTCTGGGAGCGTTTTCATGAAGTCAAAGCTAGCTTCTAACCAGGAAATAGGGGTCGCAATCCCCCTTGACCTTTCTGCAACCCTGTAAACACAATCATTCCACCTATTTATTTTCTTTTTTCATTTTAAATCTTATATTTCAAGACTCTGATAGTGCGGCAATTTGCGCCTTTCTCTTTCTTGAATTTCATACTTTTTGGGATTGTATTTCTTTATATATATATATCTACATCAACAAAATCAAAACACTGAAAACATACCCAAAGGCGCCAAGCAGCTCAAACAAGTATATTTAAATAATTGTTTATTACATTGTTTATTACATTCGTTTTTATTACATTGCAATTATATATATATATATATATATATGTGTAAAATTCTTCCCTCATTATTCTTCTTGCCTTAGTAACCAAGTTTTTAAATTTAAATTTAATGTAAAATTCTTCCCTCATTATTCTTCTCGCTTTAGTAACCAAGTTTTTAAAAATCTTATCATTAGCTATTTGCTCCGCATCAAACACCTTGATAGTAAATAAGTGTACACTATCACATATTAATCGTCTCAAAAGTCCGATATTCAATAGTAGTGGAAACACCATAAATTAAACATCGCCCCGGCGGGCAAAAATAAACATATGAAAATATTAAAAAAACAGTAATTTCGATTACACAAAAAACGTGCAAATTTTTTTTTTTTAAAAACCGCCTTGGCGGGTAAAGAAAAAGTTTAAAACACTCATAAAACCGTTAAGACGGATATCTAAAAAGCAAATAAAACAAAAACAGGCATGCGGCTCCGAAAAAAACAGTGCTATCCATACTTTAAATGTTTTGGATAATAATGGTCACTTCTCGGTTAGTTTCTGAACTCTTGGGTTTGTCTCACCGCAATTATGTACAACTGCTTCCACTTTCTCTGATCTGGTTTATTCGAACGCGGTATTTCGCGTGGTGAGCATTCAGGCTGGAGCATGTGGTGGACTCCCATGAAGATTATTCACGCTGGCAACCTCAGACGTGTGAGTTGCCCTCTTTTTTTGCATGTTTGTGCATTTGTGCGCTATAGTTTTCATGATTATGTGGTATTTTATGTTTCAAAGTTGATTTTTGTCCTATTTGGTATATTTTCTGTTATTCTAGTTTATTCCGTTGTTGGGCACAAATTGCATAAAATTTTAACCACGTGTTTTTATGGAATCATAGAAACAACGGATTTTAGTATATCTGTCTAGAATGTGCCCCTGAAGACGTTTCTGGCAGATATACTATTCTTTAATGTATTTTCCTTGTCCTGGCCACTCCGTACTCTGCTTTTCTGGCCCTTACTCGTTATTTTTTGCTTTTTAAATACACGCTATTTTATTGCCCGCGGTTTGATACTGTGTTTACTGATTTGCACCCCTGCACTCTTGTATTTGTTATTTTAATTTATATATATATATATATATATATATATATATATATATATATATATATATATATATATATATATATATATACAGAGTGTCCCAGAAATATTGACCTCGGTTTTTATTTCTTAAATATTGATCTTAGACATATATAATAAATTACAAAGTTGCGTAAAAAAGGGACAGAATTTTATGAAATCGATAAAAGTTTTCATGGGATTAAATTTGAAGAAATACAAAATTTAAATTTTTATACGGCCCCATGGTATCAGTGCCCTAGTTTTGCACATTTAAGAGCCTTTCAGTACGGAATAGCTTATAACTAATCAGAAAGTTTGGAATACAATGTCATCTTTAAACTCAAGGGGAGTACAGTTCCAGATTCGTGAACATCCCTGTAGAAGGATTCTGTGCATATAACTTTGTGCATAAATATTCTACATAAAAATTTAGAAATATTACTTTATGAAGGAGATTTCGAATAATATGTCATTAATTTTCATTTTAATGCTGATTGTGATCCAAGTAAGCCTAAAATATGTTATATGGATATAGGAATGAAGCCGGATGCATATACTAAGGATATTTTCCTGTAACTGTCTCTTTCCTGCCATTAATTAAAGAAATATGGCTGTACCAAAAGACATTTCTATGAGTTTCTCTGTCTTTCAGCAGAAGAAAGACAATGCTACAACAAATAATTAAATCGAGTCAACAGCTTATGAGAATAAAAGCACAGTTAGTTAACAATGATAATTACAGCAGCATCATAGCAGGGTTTGGTCATGTAAAATTATCTTTAAGATTGGTCTCAACTGAGCAGTAGCTGGGCATATAGAACATGTGTTTTCTACGAAATTAAATAGTAAATAGTTTAAGTACAGTTCAAACTCTTATTAAAGCGTAAAGTTCAAATAACTTTGTTAAAACCAGCATTTAGTAAAAACATTAAACGTAACAGCCGGTTTCGAAGGCAAAAATACAGCATCCTTCGTCAGGGAACACAAGAAGCGCAACGCTCACTCATACTGTTCCTGCTCAATTTCTACTTTTTCTACTAGTGATACAACAGATGACTATAAAATAACACGTAATCTACATCAATAAAATTGAAATTCTATCTGTTTATTTCATCATCACGGGAAAACGGCTGAACCGAATTTATTGAAATTTCGTCAGTAGCCTTGAAATAGCTCCGCTTAAAATTTAATCCATCTTTCAAGTTTTTAAGACCAGGGGTTGTCGAGATATTAATGGAAAACAAATACTTTTGTGGGAGTTTATTGCGCTTACCAATCATTTTTGAAAATCACAGGTTTAAAACATGAATTTAAATAGAAACTCTATCACAATGGTTTAGTTTTCACATACTCTTACTCAACAATGAAAAGCATTAAGAAATCAAAATGGTTATTTAATTTATCAGCATTTTATGAGGAATATTCTTTCTTATATCATTTTGCTCAGCAACGCAATTAATGTGTCAATCAATGTGTTAATGTGTCAATATCACGTTGATCAGCAACGCAAATCAAATGTGTTTGTTAATTTTTATTATTATTTTTTCGATTTGAATAATAAATAATTTGATATAAAAATATATCTTATAAATGAACGGTTTGATTTTTCTTTTAATTATATTAATTGCGGACTGCGTACATCACTTTCATTTATTTTGGCAAAGAGTTTTCAAACTTATATATTGTGTTTAGCCTATAAACTCATATATTGCGATTAGCCAATAAACTCATATATTGTATTTAGCCAATAAACTCATTTAGCCAATTGTTGAAACAGAATAAAAGTAGAACGGGTGTATCTTCTAATACAATTTTAGTGCTTTCATTCAGTATATACAACAGGATCAGAATGTTTTATTCTTCAGATCTGCAAATTCAGATCAACGAATTTGGCGAGATATCGATAACTTGGATAACTTTTTTAAACGCTGCCAAATTGTCGGAAATGTCGCCAAATTGACAGAAATGTCGTCAAATTGAAAAAAATGACGCTAAATCAATGAAATTAATTTTGTTTTGTTAGAAGGGAGTACTGAAATGATATTTCGGTAGCATTTGTCCGTCATGTTGGGTAGCATTTGTCTGTAACGGTGCATGAAGTAGCTGTCGACCACTCACTTCCGTTACGCGTTCAAGCCACGGCTAACGGTAAAGTTTATGAAGAAGTTGTCTATCCACACCTCTTCTACACGAGCAAGTGACAGCTAACGAGGTAGTTTATAAAATAGGTGTTGTTCTCACACTTTCGCTACGCGCGAAAGTAGTGGTTAACGAGATAGTTCATAAAGTTGGTGTTGATCGCACATCTCCATTACGCTCGAAAGTCGTGGCTAAAGGTGTAGTTCCTCAAGTAGATATCAATCGCGCACTCCCACTATGCGCGAAAGTCATCGCTAACGGTTCAGTTCATAATGTAGCTGTCAATCCCGCACTTCCGTTACGCACGCAATTCATTTTTAATAGTTCACTTGATGAAGTAGCTGTCGATCGCATACCCGGTCGTTACGCGAGCTCGTGGCTAATAATGCGGCTGCTGCGAGAGCGCATGCAATCTGTGTCTATTATATACAATAACAAAAACTCCGTTCTGTGCAATAACGATACGCATGTTGTGTTGTTATATGCGATTCTCGTAGCAGATTTTCAAAATAAATCACAATTTATTGGTGTATGTATGCAATCCGCGTGAAATATATTCTAAAACGATAATTCCACTGCATATAATAACGATATACACGCTGTGCGACCGCATGCAATTCGTGTGCAAAACATGCAATAACCAAATTCCATTCAGTAACGAAATCCACGCTGCGCAAGCGCAAAATTTTATATGGTAACTTATGGAGCTTTGTGAAATGTATTTAATTATTTAAATAAAATTTTTTCTATACACTTTTCTCTTACTGGACTGTTTAAAATCGAAACTAACGCCAAAACTAACTTTTTCTTTCGTTTACAGTATCAAAATGGATTGCTAATATATGATAACTGGAAAATAGTTTTAACATTCGAATGTGTTCTATCACTATAAGATTATTCAAACCTCATTGACTAAAGAAAAAATCTGATGTGGGCAACACATGACTTTCCTTATATAATACAATGAATTTACTACTTTTACAGTAAAAAAAAAATAGATAATTTTTATAGTAGATAGTTATATTCTTTCCAAGATATTGAATTTTCGTCAATGAGTCGTCATTTTCATTGATTTAGAGTCATTTTTATCCATTAGTGGAGTTTTTTGTTAATTTAGCAAAATTTATAAAACTCGCCAAATAGGCGACATTCCACCAAATTCGTCGCCAAAATATCACCAAGCGGTATGGACGGAGAAATAAGCTATTCTTACAGGAGATAAATGACTATTGGCGTTCAAATACAGAAGTATTACCTCGTGAATGAAACGAGCTAGATCCACGAGAATGTAGTCACCAAATTCATCGCATGGTATTACATGTGAAAAGTGAACATATTTCTCAATAGGAAATATTTTTATTTTATTTTATTTTATATGAATTTTTGATAATTTTTTTTAAAAAAATGTGCAATATCTCGAGAACAGTTCATGTTAGCGTTCCAAAATTTATGTCAATCGTTTTCTAATAAAAAAATTACATAATCAGTGTCTATTTGCGTAACTTTATTAGGTTTTGATTTTTTGACGATTTTTTCAAAATTTCACTCGAAAAATTAGGATGGTTCTGAACATTCGATTGCGTATAAAAACAATAGGCTTTCAGTGTTTACGGATTGTAATTCTTGTGCCAAATTTCGTTCGAATCTGTCCATTCGTTCGTCAGTTATCGTCTCCACAGACTCACTGACACACACACGCACGCACACACACACACACACACATACTTTCACACATACACACACACACATACTTTCACACATACACACACAGATCCACGAGAATGATGTCACCGAATTTATCGCATGGTATTACATATGAAAAGTGAACATGTTTCTCAATAAGAAATTTTCTTTTTTTATTTTATATAACTTTTTGTTACTTTTTTTGAAAAATATGCAATATCTCGAGATCGGTTCATGTTAGCAGTCTAAAATTTATGTCAATCATTTTCTAATGAAAAATTATATAAGAAATATCTATTTGCGTAATATTATTGGCTGTTTTGACGTTTTGACGATTTTTTCAAAATTTCACTCGAAAATTTAGAGGGGTTCTGAACATTCGATTACGTTTAAAAACAATAGGCTTTCTGTGTTTACGGATTGTGATTTTTATACCAACTTTCGTTACAATCGGTCCATTCGTTCGTCAGTTATCGTCTCCACAGACTCACTGACACACACACAGACATCACTTCAAAAATGTTCGATTCGTGATCAGGGATGCTTGAAACGTGCTCTCCCGTCGAAAACTCGAATTCGAATTTTCGACCCCGTCACAATATTTTCCTTATACATAATCGTATATAAGGAAAGTAAAAATATTAGAAAACCCAATTTAATATTCATCTTTTGAAATGTAATAAATTCTAAAATTATTATAATTCAATAATTATAATTATTAATGAACACAATTGCTTGAGATTATAAACTCATTTAACGTACGAATCGCTTTCTTCATAAATACACAGCAAAATATTGCATTTATTAGTGCTCTTTAACTTCGTGTCTTCCGTTGCTTTAAGTGCCCGTTTTAGGAAATAGCATCCTGGCCATTTTCAATCCTGGGGGAAACACTGACTAGTAGTAATTAACCATGTATATTAGAATACTTTTAAACAACTGGTGTCCCTACATCATAAAGTATTACATTTTAAAATAAATTTATTTATTATTCTAATGATTCCCATTCAATGTATGTTCCATTAATGTTGCTGTCAGTGCGACATATACAGGGTGATTCAAAAGTTCGGAGCAAAAGTAAAACGCTATGAAAAATATCTATGGGTCGGAGAGACATGCAGTTTGCAGATTAATATTCACCGTGGTGAGGGATTTTTTTGTGTGACATGAAAAAAAAATTAGATCAAACTCTCGACACTCGGGGGGCTGCGGCTGATAAAGCCATGGAGATTACTTATGCATGGAGGTGATTGCACACATGACTGGCATGAGAGATTCCCAGATCTCACACCCTGTGATTTCTCGTTATGGGGATACCTAAAATCACAGGTCTATAGAGGAAAGCCCCAGTCCTTACAAGCACTGAAAGGCGCCTTACGGCAGGAGGTAGCAGCCATTCCCGTTATTACGCTGTTTCATGCTGTATCAGACGTAATACCGCGACTGCACTCAGTACTGGAATATGGTGGTGGACACCTTGAGCACTTGCAGCTGTAAATCATGCTGAAATAAAATACCTCATTTCAAAATTATTACCTCGCATTGTTTTTTCGCAGCAGCGCTCCCCTAGTGTCGAGATTTTGAACTATTTTTTTTCATGCCATACAAGAAACCCCACCACGGTGAATATTAATCTGCAAACCGCATGTCTCTCCGACCCATAGATATTTTTATAGCGTTTTACTTTTGCTTCGAACTTCTGAATCACCCTGTACTTAGGTATGTGCTCAAATTCTCAATGATTATTTATAACAAAAATTAAGTTCTGTGCACAATATACATTTAAATAGAAAAAGCTATGAAATTCTAGCAGTATATATAATTTTATTATTTTGGTATTATATTAACAGTGCGAAATGTGTTAAAGTGTATGTAAAAATTACATTTTCGGTTGTTATTTAATTTTACTTATAAATATTGAGAACCCTGATCAGTGCACCAACCAGCGTAGCTTGATTAGTGCGTGCTGGTTGGCAGACGTTTTTTCTTGGTAAGAAATTTCAATAATTCCCCATCCCTGTGTTTATGTATATATATGAGTTACAGCTTCTCTGTATTTTATCATTCGATTTTCATCTTATATTTTTATTATATATAAATATATATATATATATATATATATATATATATATATATATATATATATATATATATATATATATATATATATATATATATATATGAAAATAATCTAGTGTAGAATAAGCACAAAACTCGGAATTTTACATCGAATTATTTTCATTCAGTATTTTATTATTTATTATTCGGTCACACGTGTAAAAATTTCTTGGATGATCATTTTCATGCTTTTGCTACATCTCATTCAGCTTGTGGCTTATCAGTTTATCTCTAATTTATTTTCCTAAACTATATCACTGCCTAACATTTCTACCAGAATTCCCAGATGTACAACTCCAGAAATCTGATCGTAATTGGTTTTCAATACTTCGGTAATACGTTCGTAATATAAATAAGTCCATCTCCCATCCACTGAGAGCAGAACGTGTGTCACAAATATATATCTATATTTTGGACAAGGTTGATTTTAATACACTATGGGAGTCACCATATTTTTACTTTAATTTGTATCCATACGTAGTACATTATACATACATGTACTAGATGGTTTCCATGGTAACAGATTTCATTTTGAATAACAATTTAGAATCCATATAATAATTGTCTAATGTGCTTGTGTTTTATATATATATATATATATATATATATATATATATATATATATATATATATATATATATATATATATATATATATATATATATATATAAATCCCAGTATAAAATATGCACTAAACTTGAAATTTTATATCACATTTTATATCTCCAGAATCACCAAGTGACCTAAAAGTCTGAAAATTTGCTTTCTAAGTCTTTCAACCTTCCGGAAGCCCACCGTTACCTAGACGACTGATTCTTTACACATCTATTGTATCGACCACGTGACAGAACCTATCGGACCCGATTTTCGAATTCTACCCGGGACGGACAATATGGAAGATCCAAAAGTATTTACACACCCTTTAAAAGCCGCTTCCCCCGATTACCTAGAAGGCTGGAACTGTGAACATTTATAGTACTGATAGAACATAATAGATTCGGGTTTATGATTTCTTCACCGGGACGGATATAATTAGGAGTATCTAAAAGGCTCTCTATGCCCATAGGATGACCTAGAAGGCTGAAAATTTTCAGACGAGTATAGTATTAACCACAACATATCGGGGCGGGATAAACCAGTGGTTAAGGCACAGGATTGCACTCGTAGGACGTGAGTTCAATTTCGGGCATTATCCAAACTATCTCTGTGTCTACACGGAGTACGGACACGTTACATCTGTAGGTCCAAAAGTATTTCCAAGACGCTGGTGGAAGGGGGCGGAGAGTACGGGCCCTGTGGATATCGTCCCCACTGAATACCAATGTAAATTGAATGGCACTGCCCTGACCTTCCAAACAGATACCTTACACCTTCGGGTATGTTGGACGTTCTAGGTCGAATAAAAGAAAAAACACAAAGTAACACATAACTGAGCCAATTTTCGATTTCCGATTATTCTCAACTTTATACGTCATACATTGTTAAATAATATTAAAATTATTAAAAATAAGTTGCAACAGAATTTAGTAAAAGTGATAATTTTTTTTACGTTTGACAGAGTGTACTATTGCATTTAGATTGAGATACTAAAAACCATGAATATAATTTTGAATTTCGGTTATAGGAACCGGTTAATTTGAATTCAAACCAACGGTTTTATCCAGCAGAATTTAGGTTTTATTGATTAATAGCGTTTAAGCTATGGACTATATAACTTTACGAAAATTTATAATTTTCCTATGCCTTTCTGTAGTCAAGCTAACTTTGTATATCTGCATATATAGCCGATTTGAGTAGATGCAAGTATAGCTGCATGGCCAGTATTCTTTCAGAGTCTATTTCAACAGACGATAATAATATTGAGTTTAATAATAAACATTCAGTAAAGCAGATGACTTATGTAATATCACGGCAAGGCGCTAGCCTGAATAAGTTAAGCCCAGTTTTGTGTCCATTATACGTACATATTGATAAGCTGGTTTCCAGAACAACAGAATTAATTTTGAATATCAATTTCGAGTACTCCTATTATTGGAATACGAAAGAAAATAAATATAATTTCTAATTATAACAATAGAAATCGGTTGATTTGAGCTCAAACTATCTGTTTAATGCATAAAAATTTTAAATTTTAATGATTTATAGTGTTTAATATAGAGTGGCTTCCAAAAGTGTTCGTGCATTTTAAAAATTTGTAGAAAAAGCGCTGTCGCCTGGAATTGAATTTGAATATGAAGTTCAATATTTTTTCATATCATCTCCATCTGATTCTGAATAAAACCTAACATTTTTTTTAAAATATTGACTCATTTTTTTTTTTATAAAAATGAAAATGCAAGGATGCAGAGAAAGAATACGTCACAAAAGTGATTGTACACCGAAACATTTTCGGATAAATTCGTAAATAAAATTATCCTCTGTCGCTTTTTTTTTCATTTTTGCATTGTGGTGACATTTAAAAAAGCGTTTGGCTATAATCTTTGCTTACTTACGTCGTAATATTTAGTATTATTTAAAAATGGCTCATAGTCGTAAGGAAACAACAAACAGCATTCCAAAATTGATTATTTTTCATCATAGTATAGTGGTAAATCAGTTTGTAATATCGCTAAATTAGTAAATTTATCCCATTCTACGGTGCAGTATGTGATAAAACACTTTAAAGAAGAAAATGGAATCGAAAACAAGGTAAGAAAAGGTCGCCCGGCAAAGTTAACTTAATGTGATCAGAGATTTGTAGTTAGAAAATATGTGAAAAATCCATGTTTGAGTGCTATAAAAATTTCTACGGAATTTACTGAAAAATTTTCTACTTCAATTTCACCTGAAACTGTTCGATGAGTACTCAAATTAGCTGGATTACATGGGCATTCTGCACAAAGAAAATTTTTTGTAAAGTGCAAAAAAATAGAAAGCTTAGGCTTTCCTTCAATGATAAATAAGCCCGAAACGTATTGGAATCATGTGTAATTTGCAGATGAAAGCAAATTTAACATTTTTGGTTCCGATGAGCGTATAATGGTGTGGAGAAGAAAAAATGAGGAACTTAATCCCAAGAACTTAGTTGGAACAGTGAAGCATGGTGGTGGAGATATCCTTGTGTGGGGGTGCATGCCAGTATGAGGTCAAGGTAATTTGGTATTTATTGATGGCATATCGAATCATGATCTTTATTTAAATATTTTAAAAAACAATTTAAAATTATCAGCCCAAAATTTGGGTATTGGAAACAACTTTGTTTTTTATCTAGTTAGCGATCCTAAGCACACAGCTCTCAATGTCCGTCTCTGCTGTCTCCATAATTGTCCACAAGTTCAGAAAACACCACCTCAGTCGCCGAATTTAAACGCAATAGACCACATTTGGAGAAAACTGGAGGTTAGAGTACTAAGATACGACATTAAAATGAAAAGCGAACTAAAAACAGTAATGATCAAAGAATGGAGGAACATTGTTGCAGAAATTACTAAAAAACCAGTTAACCCTATCCACAGACGTTTAAAAGCTGTTATGGACGCTAGGAGATATCCTACTAAGTACTAATTTACCGAAATTTTACAATATTTACTGTATGTAGAGATTTTTATAAGTGTACGAAGACTTTTGTGACGTAATATTTTGGTTAATGTTTGATTATCAATTTTTCAAAAAAAAATGTTACTATGTTTTTATAATATTTTATGCACTTTTGTTAAGAACAAGCTATAGATATTATTAAAAAATTCCCATTCTGAAATAATAATTTTTATTAATGGATAGAACAGTATTTCATTGAAATTCGTAAGTGTACGAACACTTTTGGGAGCCACTATATGAACTATATGACTACAGTATTTTCTATACAAAAGCTAACTTGACTGTAGTCATAGCTTTTCTGTAAGCATAAGCACGGAGTTAAGGAGATAAAACTCCTATGGATGGAATGCTTGAAAATGTCACAGTGCTTTAAAAATTACATCTATGTGTTGCTGGCATTAGTAAAGTAGTCGCTATTGTTAGTTGACACAACAGAAAAACGTAATATTTAGTACATGTATTTTTGATTATTTTTAAATTTGGGGTTTCTCTAATTATGAGTATAATTAACCAGTATTTTTTACTTTCCCTGCAATACATGGTAATGTAATGTATAGGGAAAGTATTGGATCATGTCGAAAATCGCAACTCGAGTTTTCGACGGATCTACATTTTTCGAGATCTCTAGAATACGAAAAAACTATTTTTAGCGTGACGGCTATGTGTGTGTCTGTCTGTGTGTCTGTCTGTCTGTCTGTCTGTGCAATGTATGTATCCACTCTAACTGAAAAACTAACGGACCGAATTTCATAAAATTTGGTAAGTCACTTGGGTGTGACCCTGGTGCTGATTAGTTTTTGGTAGGATTCATAGAAACAGAACCCGCCTTGTTTTGCGAAATGGCCCTCAAAAATTGCTGTATCCACTCTAGCTGAAAAACTAATGGACTGAATTTCACAAAACTCGGTAAGTCACTTTTGGATCAATTGTAGTCATATAGTTCATATATTAAACACTATAAATCATTAAAAATTAAAGTTTTATGCATTAACCCTGGTGCTGATTAGATTTTGGTACGATTCGGAAAAACATAACCTGCCTTTTTTTTGCAAAATGGTCCTCAAAAATCATAAAAAAAAACTACGTATATTCAAATATATCCAATAAATACTTGTTTTGTACGAAATTTTTAACGATAAAAAGAATAAGACCAACCCCATTACACTAGGATTAGCCGTTCTCGAGATATTTCAGTTTTTTCGTATTTTCTCAACCCACCTTTGAAAATAAGTCCAGTTACCAAATGAGAACGAAAATTGAATTAAAAGTGAATTAAATTTAATTAAAATAAAGAGAACGTGAATATAAGTGTGCAGGGAAAGTTACGTGGTGCCCACATCAGATTTTTCATAATTGTAGGATAGAATACAGAATATATGGAGATAAAATAAATTGAAAGGTAAAATAATTTTGATTACGTAGGAATATTCTTTATTGTGTCAATTCTAATTTCCATTGATCTAATAATTTATTTTTCCAAAATGGACAGCTTAGATAAATATTTTAGCCCTTCGCCATAGAAATACATACAATCCAGGACAACTTATCTTACCCCAACTCCACTTGAATGATTGTCTCAAATGATATTGGCGTCTTCTTAATATGAAGTTTTAACTGCTTACTTTTACCTTCATGGTTTTAAATATAACTGTACGTCAAGTATTCTTTCAGAATCCATTTCAGCAGACGATAATAATCTTTTGTTTAATAATAAACATTTAATACATCTGGCAAGTTATGCAGTCGAAAACAAAAATTAATGTATTACGAAATATATAAAAGCAAAATGATTATAAATCTGCAGAAAAGTCATGTGCTGTCAACATTAAATTTTTTATATCTTCTTATTTACCGATTCTTGTATTTAACCAAGACATATTTCCCAAATCAAACATCGCCTTTAATTTTTCTCCCAGAATCCTTTGCTGTGAATCTTCAAGGTTCTGATCGTAATTAGTTTCCAACAGTTCGGTAATCAGTTTGTAATAAGTTTTTCTCCGAATCAGAAGTTTGTAACGAATACGTGTATCCCATTAACTAACTTCAGAGCTTGCGATGGGAATGATTTTCGTAAACTCCATGGATAATATTCTTTCCGATTCTATTGCAGCAGACGATAAAAGTTGCATTTGGTAGTAAATTTGACAAATCTTCTAATTTGTATTATTATAGAAAGTAATGAGCTCAAAATATGACTGTCGTTACATATTTACAAATGTTGATATATTGGGAACTGCAATAATTTAAATCAGATCTTTCTTAAGACTTGATTGTCGTATAAATTAGTATATTCACGGCGAACATAACTTGAGTCTACAGAAGCAGACGCTGTAGATATACTGTATAATTTATGGATTATATATCAGAGGGACCATATAACACCGACTTCGGCTAAATTATACAGATTACAAGTTCCTCTATCGGTTTAAAGAAAGATCCATCCCTGTTATTTTTACTGCTATATACCTATTTGCTCTTGCTATATACTTATTTGCTAGTTTACATTAAGCATTTCTAGCAATCGAGTTTCACCTTCCATTGTTTCAATCCATTCTTGTAAAAATTTCAAATCAGCTGCTTCTTTGTAATTTTTCTTAATAAATTTTACTTCTGTAGACAAATGAGAAATTTGGTGTAATTTTAATCCTTTCTGACCATTGGACGCCATCTTCTAAAAGTTGATTTTCCATTTCCTTAATAGGGACCTTACACTTCCATAAAGTGCTGTCAATACTTGAAAGTAATGGTAGTATTATTGAACTTTTACGGTTAATAGAAATGGAAAAACGTCAGGTAATTATGCAGTAACCCATATTTCCTTATCGTCCTAAAAATAGGACAGCGCACATAAGTGATCTTTATATAAATTCTTTGCATATTTTAATTCAATTTAAAGACAATATATTGTTTAAGAATCATTAATTATATATTTGCCTTTGTCGCAAGTTTAAATTAATGTTGGATATTTTTTAGTAATTTTTTAAAATGGCGAGTTTTGCAGACTTTTTTTTTTTTACATTTTCAACACACAAGTTTTTTAAAGTTTTGAGCTCCAAGAAAAAACATACATATAAATTTATTAAGGTAATATTCCACTAATTTCGATACAAAGAACAAAGTTGTAGCATTCGGTGGAATGACAATCGAGTTGTTTCAGTAATGACCAATTTCGAAGAAACAAAAAGTGTATCGACTGTAGAAAGAAGAGTAAAGGGTGGCAGAAAACATGTAAAGATACCAATGTGTATTGCATCCTACAATAAATACAAGAAAGGAGTTGACCTGTTTGATAATCATGCAGCAGCTTAGTTTACTTCAATTCAAGGTGAAAAAAAATGGTACTGGCCTTTATTTGTTAATGCGTTTGAAACAGCATTTGTTGCTTCATGGAAGCTAAATCAGCCATTTAGTGACCATAGCCTGAGCCTGCTAGATTTTCGAAGACACATAACAGTTGCCTATTTGGAACTTTCTATTCCAAGGAAATCACCTTGCAGAAAACTGGGTGTTCAACAGGATAATGAAGACTTTCTAAAGCTTAAAAATTAACATGTTATTGTAAAAAATCCAGAAAACCGACAAAGAAAATGTCAGCTAAAAATCTGTTCAGCAAAACCAACAACTATCTGTAAAAAATGTAACTCTGAACTATGATTGATATGGTTTCTCCCATTCCACCTAAGTGAGAACGTATAGCAGCTTAAATGCCAACTCCCCGCGACAACCGTGAGATTTTAGCCAACTATTAAGGGGAGCGACTAGACTTCCCCAGCCAGTGGGATCGCGGCAAGTGGAGCGAGGTTAGCAGAACTATTCACCGGACGAGGTCCGAAGATGGTCCCGAAGAGCCCCAACCCTAATCGCCGACGGGTCTAGAAATAGGCCACAAGCAGGGGCGGCTCGTGTATAGGCACTGCGGCACTGCGGGAGTGACAGTGCTCTCTCTCCTTCGAAGCCTCGCGTACAGCTTCCTATGTGCGCATGCGCACAAAAGTCCAACACTACTTTTCACAGTTTTAGCGGCGTGGTGTTTGACTGTTGTGCGCATGCGCAAGTAGGAAGCTGCACGCCAGGCTGCGAGGGAGAGAGCACTGTCTCTCCCACAGTGCCTATGCACGAACCGCCACTGGCCACAGGACCAATTCCTTTTCGCCTCCTGGAAAAGCCCGCTTCACGAGTACCGAATAACTTACGGCTCAATCCACAGGTTTATTTGCCACTTAGGTGATGTGGGTGAAAACTATAAGGAGCCAACACCCACGCAGATATACTGCCTCCCCCCGAGTGGAGAGAGAACGCATAGCAGTGGATTGTACCATTGTCCTATTTTTAAGACACCCTGTACCGATCAAACTAATAAAAGTTTGGTAAGTTATTTTGATTTTATGTGTATACATAGGCTTAGAGAAGCAAACATTTAAGATTTTATTAAAAAATATTAATTTTTTCAATGCTTGGTACAATATGGGTTAATGACGTGGATTCGGATATTCAGCAGTACTGGCGTACGAAGAGAATACTGCTGCTGATGGGTGGGTGTTCGCGTCATTACTCCATCAGAAGGTTTATAGATAATTCCTTCCCTTTCAATGGACTGATCCCGTTTCCTCGGCTGAGCCAATCTGTAGTAGCTAATCTATAAACCTTGGAATGGGCCAACCTGTAATATCTATAAACCTTGGGATGGGCCAACCTGTAGTATCTATAAACCTTTGGATGGGCCAACCTGTAATATATATAACCTGTAATATCTATAAACCAACCTGTAGAGCCAACCTGTAGTATCTATAAACCTTCGAATTGGCCAACCTGTAGTATCTATAAACATTGGGATAGGCCAAACTGTAGTATCTATAAACCTTGGGACGGGCCAACCTGTACTATCTATAAACCTTGTGATGGGCCAACCTGTAGTATCTGTAAACTTTGGGATGGGCCAACCTGTAATTTTTTTAATCCTTGGGATGGGCCAATTTGTAGCATCTATAAACCTTCGGATTGGCCAACCTTTAGTATCTATAATCCTTGGGATGGGCCAACCTGTAATATCTATAAACCTTGGGATGGACCAACTTGTAGTATATATAAGCTTTCGGATTGGCCAACATGTAGTATCTATAAACCTTAGGATTGGCCAACATTTAGTATCTATAAACCTTGGAATAGGCCAACCTGTAGTATCCATAGACCTTGGGATGGACCAACCTGTAGTATCTATAGATCTTGGGATGGGCCAACCTGTAGTATCTATAAACATTGGGATAGGCCAAACTGTAGTATCTATAAACCTTGGAACGGGCCAACCTGTAGTATCTATAAACCTTGGGATGGGCCAACCTGTAGTATCTGTAAACTTTGGGATGGACCAACCAGTAATTTTTTTAAACCTTGGGATGGGCCAACCTGTAATATCTATAAACCTTGGGATGGACCAACTTGTAGTATCTATAAGCTTTCGCATTGGCCAACCTGTAGTATCTATAAACCTTCGAATTGGCCAACATTTAGTATCTATAAACCTTGGAATGGGCCAACCTGTAGTATCTATAGACCTTGGGATGGGCCAACCTGTAGTATCTATAGTTCTTGGGATGGGCCAACCTGTAGTATCTATAAACCTTGGGATAAGCCAACCTGTAGTATCTATAAACCTTGGGATGGGCCAACCTGTATAGTATCTAAAAACTTTGCATCAATACTTGGTTTGTATTACAGAGCCATGACAGAATGTTTTGTCGTTGGCAATGTTATTACTTAAATTAATTCTCCGAGAACGTGATTTAAATAAAATACATTTTGCATGCAAATAAAATTCTGATGTACTATTACATTTCAGCATTCAAGAAGAATTGTTGAGATCTCATTAAGTACAGAATAATAAGGCTCATTCAGCGGATGCACACAACGTAATGTAAAGATTCTAACTGGAACTATTTAAATTTAGTAATATCCCTTTACATTTAACGTGATGTTTCGTTCCTAAAGTTAAAATGAAAGTTAAACACGCTTTTTTTTGTCAAAAATATTCTCGTGTGAAGGCAAAATCTAAGTATTTTCCTTGTCGACTCAATAGAACTAAAACAGAGTAGTAACGGAGTTGTGTAAAGTAAAGACGGGGTCGTGTAAAGTAAAGACGGGGTCGTGTAAAATAATGAGGGGGTCGTATAAAGTAATGACGGGGTCGTGTAAAGTAATGACCGGATCGTGTAAAGTAATGACGCGGCGTAATGAAATACGGTATTAACAGTGTTTCAGAACGTGTAATGTCACTATTATTATGACATCGCGCTCGTCTGTCATATCTCCTTTTTTGCAACCAGGTTTTTTACTTTCAGATGAAGTAGCTTGAGTTTACATAAGATCCATTATATCCTTACCAGTCTGCGTTTCGTCGATTTTATTTTTCACTTTCGACCTTTCTTGGTGCGTATTTTAAGTCTCTGGTGGTATATGTGTTGAAATTTCTCGATATTAGTAACTTCGAATCTTCAGACAGTTCAAAGAAAAAGTAGAACAACGTAAATAAGCACAAATAACACAATAATACAGCATACAGCTGTTTTGGAGATACGCTAGATTCCCTTCGTCAGTGCATCAGAACCAAAAGAAGATTACCCATAATTCCATTCCTCTTTTGGACTTCGGTCTGTTGGTTGTCTTTCACGGACGAAAGGGATACAGCTTATCTTTGAAACAGCTATAAGTTGCTATGTTGCATTATTGTGTTGTTTGTGCTTATTTACATTGCTCTAGTTTTCCTTATTCTTTGCACAAAGTGGTTTTCACGTATTAACTTTAGATAGCTCAACGAATTCTATGTAAGCCCTTTTTTTTTGAACAAAATTATATGCAAGACTGCTTAATATAGTCAAGTAAGAGAAACATAGTGAATCAGTGCATAACATAGTTCTAGGAGTGTTTTTGTACTCGTTTTATTTAACAGTATGTGATTCTTTAAGTTGTAAAGAATCTTGCTACCCCAACCAGGAATCGAACCCTGGATCTCCAAACTGGCCAGCTGACGCTCTACCCCGTTAAGCTACTGGGACGAAATTGCAAGCTCTTATCGTCGAAGTGGATTCTGTATTCTCCTCCCTCGAATATCAGATTGGCGGTCAACTAACAATCTGCCTGATCACCTCCTGCTATTTTTACCTCAGGTTAACTTCCTGCTACTACTATTTTTACCCAGGTTAGTATCCTGCGTGGTCGTTATCCTCTTAATTCGAAATCAGCGCTCAATCTTCCAGAGCCCACTGAATCCGTACTATTCGTCCTAGGGTCACTTTCACACCTCTGACATCGTTGCACTATCCTACAAGGTTGATTTTTTCGGTGCCATTGTAAAGGCCTTCTCTGCCCCAACCGGGAATCGAACCCTAGACCTCCGAACTGGCCAACCGACGCTCTACCATTGAGGTACTGGGACGAAATTGCAAGCTCCTGTCGTCGATGTGGATTTTGCAAAATAGACCACTGTACTAGTATGCTTCTGCCCAAAATTCAGTTGGAAGTTCTGCGTCACTCAACGTGGTTGGTATTTTATCCAGAACAGTTCGGTTGGCCTTTTCTGCTACCCCATTGCCCCTAACAGAAAATGAAACTGTTTTCTCTCGTTTTATTCCTGTCTGTGAAAATAAATTTTTAAATCTGTTATTCACAAATTTAGTTCCGCGTTATTTGATCTAACACTTTTGATCTTTCATTGGCAAAACTTTCATAAAGGTAAATTCCACAAATTTGTCAAAAGCTTCATATTTAGTTTTCAAAGCATATGTCAATATACAATGACTATAAGAATCAACTAAAATAAACATATGTCTTGCACCTCCTAATGAACATATTGGAATTATTCTTCAAAAATCCGTATGAATAAGAACTAATTGGTTCGCAGCTGATTTTTCAACACATTTGGCTGGTTTCTGAGCTAATTTGTCCATTGCACAAGATTCAACCAGTTTCAACCTTTCCGATAAAAAAAATCTAATGTGGACAACACATGACTTTCCTTATATAATGCAATGAATTTACTACTTTTCAATAAAAAAATAGGTTTTTCTTATGGTAGATATTTATATTCTTTCCAAGATATTGAATTTTCGTCAATTAGTCGTTATTTTCATTGATTTACTGTCACTTTTGTACATTTGCCGAGATTTTCGTTAATTTGGCAACATTTAAAAAAGTCGCCAAGTTGTCGACATTCCGCCAAATTCGGCGCCAAAATCTCACCAAGCGTTATGGACGGAGAAATAAGTTACTCTTATAGCAGATAAATAACTATTGGCGGTCACATACAAAAGTATTACTCAAAGAATCTGTTCTCATGAATGGAATTCACGAGAATGATGTCACCAAATTTATCGCATGATAAGTGAACATGTTTCTCAACAATTAATATATTTTTAATTTATGGGATTTTTTGATAAATTTGTTTAAAAAATGTGCAATATCTCGATAACGGTTCATGCTAGCGTTCTAAAGTTTATGTCAATCGTTTTCTAAGGAAAATTACATAAGAAATGTCTATTTGCTTAACTTTGTTAAAGTTTTGATTTTTGATGATTTTTTCAAAATTTCACTCGAAAATTTAGGGGGATTCTGAACAATCGATTACGTTTAAAAACAATAGGCTTCCAGCATTCACAGATTGTGATTTTTGTACCAAATTTCATTCGAATCACTCTATTCGTTCGTGAGTTATCGTCTCCACAGACTCACTGACACACACACAAACACACACATAGACATCACCTCAAAAATGTTTGATTCGTGATCAGGGATGCTTGAAACGTGCTCTCCCGTCGAAGACTCGAAATCGAATTTTCGATCCCGTATTATATACATAATGCATAAGGAAAGTATTGTGACGGGGTCGAAAATTCGAATTCGAGTTTTCGACGGGAGAGCACGTTTCAAGCATCCCTGATCACGAATCGAGCATTTTTCAAGTGATGTCTGTGTGTGTGTATCTGTGTGATTCGGTGGAGATGATATATTTCGAACGAATGGAGCGATTCGAATGAAATTTGGTACAAAATTCACAATGTCCGTGAATACTGGAAGTCTATTGTTTTAAAACACATTCGAATGTTCAGAACTGCCCTAAATTTTCGAGTGAAATTTTGAAAAAATCATCAAAAAATCAAAACCTTTAATAAAGTTACACAAATAGAAATTTTTTATGTAATTTTCCCTTAGAAAACGATTGCCATAAACTTTAGAACACTAGAATGAACCGTTCTCGAGATATTGCACATTTTTCAAATAAATTTATCAAAAAATCACATAAATTAAAAAAAAAATATTAACTGTTAAGAAACATGCCCACTTTTCATATGCGATAAATTAGGTCACACTCAACCACTTCTCACTGTTCAAGTCATGCGATAAATTGGGTGGCATCATTCTTTTGGATCTAACTCGTTCCATTCACGAGAAAAGATACATTGAGTAATACTTTTGTATTTGAACTCCAATAGTCATTTATCCGCTGTAAGAATAATTTATTTCTCCGTCCATAACGCTTGACGAGATTTTGACGACGAATTTAGCGGAATATCGCCAACTTGGCGACATTTTTAAATGTTGTCAATTTAACGAAATTTCGCCAAATGGATAAAAATGACGCTAAATCAATGAAAATGACGACTAATTGAAGAAAATTTAATATCTTGGAAAGAATATAAGTATCTACTATAACATTTTTATTTTCCTTATATACATAATGTATAAGGAAAGTATTGTGACGGGGTCAAAAATTCGAATTCGAGTTTTCGACGGGAGAGCACGTTTCAAGCATCCCTGATCACGAATCAAACATTTTTGAAGTGATGTCTGTGTGTGTGTGTGTGTGTGTGAAAGTGTGTGTGTGTGTGTGTGTGTGTGTGTGTGTCAGTGAGTCTGTGGAGACGATAACTGACGAACGAATGGACCGATTCAAACGAAATTTGGTACAAAAATCACAATTCATAAACACTGGAAGCCTATTGTTTTTATACGTAATCGAATGTTCAGAACCCCCCTAAATTTTCGAATGAAATTTTGAAAAAATCGTCAAAAGTCAAAACCGCTAATAAAGTTACGCAAATAGACATTTCTTATGTAATTTTTCATTAGAAAACGATTAACATAAATTTTTGAATGCTAACATGAACCGTTCTCGAGATATTGCACATTTTTCAAAAAAATTATCAGAAAGTCATATAAAATAAAAAAGAAATATTTCCTATTGAGAAACATGTTCACTTTTCATATGTAATACCATGCGATAAATTTGGTGATATCAGTCTGGTGGATCTACCTCGTTCCATTCATGAGAGAAGGTACTTCGAGTAATACTTTTGTATTTGAACGCCAAAAGTCATTTATCTGCTATAAGAATAACTTATTTCTCCGTTAGTAAAGCTTGGCGAGATTTTGGCGACGAATTTGGCGGAATGTCGCCAACTTGGCGACTTTTTGAAATGTTGTCAAATTAACGAAAATCTCGCCAAATGGATTAAAATGACGCTAAATCAATGAAAATGACGACTAATTGTCGAAAATTTAATATCTTGGAAAGAGAATAAGTATCTACAATAAGAAAAACCTATTTTTTTACTGTAAAAGTAGTAAATTCATTGCATTATATAAGGAAAGTTATGTGTTGCCCACATCAGATTTTTTTAAACTGTGAAAGTAGTAAATTCATTGCATTATATAAGGAAAGTCCTGTGCTGCCCACATTAGATTTTTGAATTTTGATATATTACTTTCTAGTTTAGCACCTACAACAAATTAATGTTTACAGCACTAATGTAATTATTGTTTTCCTAAAATTAATGTTTACATCAATCAGACAATTCTCAATTACATGGTTAGAATTCTCATTACATTGACTTTCTAAAACGTACATTTTATCTCAAGATTTGCATCTGCAATCAGCGTATCACTTCTATTCATAATATATGCTTTGTCTTCAGTAAAAATATCCTTATTTTCCTTTATGCTAGAAACCGATAACAAATTGCTTCTCAGTGTCGGTACCTATAATGCGTTAAAAACACAAATATTATTTTCATTTCCTTTAAAAGTAAAGCTTGAGATATGAACGTTACTTTTGGTTTCGGATTCCATCATTCGTTCCTCTTCAGCTAAGTTACTTCCCACTTGATATGACTTAACATCAGTAATATAGTCTTTTAAAGACGTCATATGCGATTCGCAGCCAGAATCTATATTCCAAGACTGTGTTTCATAGTCGTTTTCAAGATTATTTTCTTCTGTATATACGTTATGGATAAATCCTCTTTTTTTTTTTTTTTCTTTTTTTTTCTGTGGCGAAATTGTTTGTTTCTGATGTTGCAAAAATTGGATTTCTTTTTATACTTACCTGTAGATTCTTTATACTAACAATCCTTTGGTAAATGGGGAGGGGGGGTCGCAGATGAAACATTTCTACTGTTCACAGCATCTGAATCCTGGTTTAGTTCTCTCCTTGTAAACATTTTCAAAATTATTGTGATATTTGCACAAAATAATTCTCTCTTTTCTTTGTACAGTTTTTTGAAGTTTTTCCAAAGTTAATGAACGTTGATGTGTCGCAAAAATTTCGAATTATGTCTTCCAGGGAGGGAGGAATGAATACCCAAACAACACAAATACGTCTTAAAGAAATTGGGAGGAAGTCATATGTAGGATGCTCGAACTTCCTAGGGAAGTCGTATATTATCCTATAGATATCCGGAGGAGGTCCTGAGGAAGTCCAAATGTTACACTTTTAACACTACTATTTACATTGTTTGTAGCCTATTTCTGGAGTTTATAGGATACCTGTAGGCCTATTATGGGATTCTGCATAAAACTGTAGGACACTTTTCGGACTTTGAGGGATGATCTTATGTCGCCATAGTACCTCTTATGCATTTGTAGGATAATATTTGGATTTTTTGGGAGGCTTTTAGGCTGTTACAGGACCGTTTATGGATCTGTAGTGTGATTTACAGACCTGTTATAGGACCTTTTATGGAGTTATCAGATGATTGCTGGACTTTGTAGGATTTCTTTAAACTTATTACTGGAAGCTTTTGGGCATTTTTAGGATAGTTCATGGATGTTTTTAATCTTATTGCTAGAAGCTTTTTGGGCGTTTTTAGGATATTTCTTAGATGTTTTTAAGCTTATTTCTAGAAGCTTTTGAGCATTTTTAGGATATTTTACGGATGTTTTAAGATCCAATAATTACATACCAGTAAACATACCAGTATATTGTGTACAATATAAAATACAATTTCTCGATTTGAAATGATTTGATAAACAGTGGGCGAAATCTACCGATCTCTGAGGGCTGGTGAGTGCCCGTTAGCCCCAACGAGGTCTCAACGACCAATGGAACACATCAAGCCTATTGCGCTTGCTTAGCAAACGGGTTGAAAGTTAGTATGTTAAAAATGAAAGCGAACGAAACGGGATTAAGGTGGACGAATGTTAGTATCCGTCTATTAGTGAGTGTCAGTGAATAAAGAGGCGAGCGCCGACTAGAAGGGATTGGTGAGTGTCAGCGAGCAGGAGACAATGTCCCGCAGCTTCTTAAAATGGGCTTTTCTTTCAAAATCTCCAATTCAAAGACATTTTGTAAGAATATATATTACGTGCATACTATAGCAAGAGAGAATAAAAAACTAAACCAAATCAAGCATCTTACAGAAATCAATATGATAATGCAGTTTTAGCAAGACGTTAAAGAACTAATTTTTACACACATTCCTTAATGGTTTACCGTTTGGGAGTCATTTGAGAAGAGAATTTGATTTCATTGAGAGCTTTCTTCGTATTTACGCTCGTTTTTATTACCATTAGCTGATTAAAGTTTCACGATCTGGTAAACAGTTTATAAAAGTTATCCCTTTTAAGTTTATGTTTTCAATTCAAAATTACGTTCTTTATAAAAAAAAAATCAATCAACGATCAAATCTTTGCATGGTTTTACTGCCTTATAATACATGTAAATAAGTTATTTCTCGATAGAATATATAATTACAAATCTGCAGCTGGCCATTGGATGCTCTATCAATTGAGCTACTGAGACAATTATATTTACTTATATATTTACTATATTTCTTTCTTTTAACACAGACCGTCCAACCTACCAGAAGGTGTAAGGTATATGTTTGGACGACCAGGAAGTGAAACCCAATTTAGACCGAAAACCAGTGGGGGGCGGCATCCACAGGGACAGTCCCTTCCTTTCCTTGCCACCAACTTCTCGGAAGGGCATACGGACCCACATGTTTAACATTCCCGTACACTACGTGAACACGAAAACAGTTTGGGCAGAGTCGAGAATTGAACTCGGGCAGTGTTTCTTTCAGGCATATTTCTAGGTGGAGCATTTTATATTAACTTAGTATCTTTTTATGTGACAGCATTTTGATGTATTTATATAGGGTATATAGAAAACTCCCCCCCTAAAGTCTCATTCGACCCCCCCCCCCTATGCTATATTTGAAATGGATTGTATTTACATTATTAAAATATCTGAAATGCTAAGCTCTACACGACTTGTTTCATATTTATATTACACACTAGCCGCCTTCGGCCAATAGTCCGGTCGCATGTGAATAACATTTATGTTTAGGGTTTCTTTAGTGGAAAAATGTAAATACTTTGGACGCTTAAATCCCCGCAGCTAATAAATAAAAATATAAATACTTTTTTTTTTGTTTTTTCAAAAATAGGGACCTGATTATGCATATATAAAAATAACTTCAATATTTTAAGATTTTTAACTTTTTATTTTTTTTTAACTTAAAACAATAGCTTTATGAGCGAGTGTTTTTTTTTTATGAATTTTTTCAACTTTCACTCAAAATATATAGTAAATTATAAAATATAGATAAAAATAGTAAGCGACAAAAATGTGTAATAAAAAATTTAGTAATAAAATCTACATATAACATTAAAAAATGCTGTTACCGTTTCCAGGTAATAATCTTGTCATTTTGAAAAAGATTGAAATTTTTCGGTTTTTAACACTTTACAACATAGTTGAAAAGTATTTATGACTTTCTTCATTCTGTCTGTCTGTCTGTCTGTCCGTTAGCATGATAACTGCCGCAAAAATGACTTTATCAAAATGAAATTTTAGTATACTGTTCAGACGATCTCTGTGACCTGTGGGAATATAAATGAATAATGTCACCCAATTAGTTTTGCACTGAACCCGGGTTCAAAAGATGAAATACATTAAACCTTGTGGGACCTAATTTTTCAAACATTTTTTGAGCGGATTGAAAATTCACAAATTACTTCGAAAGCTTTAGGACATATTCAAATTATCCCATAAAATATATAAAAAAAATTCCAGCAAAATATATTCAGCAGTTTTTTAAATAAAAATTAAAATAATAATTATATCCTTTATATGAAGAAATCACGTGATCATTATATGAAGGAATCGCGTGACCCACTTCAAAATAAAATATGGCATCCATCTTGTGTCAAAATCGTGATTTTGACACAAGACCGGTTCTTTTTAATTCATATTTAGTGTTGTATCCATCCTGAAACCGCTTTATTTTTACTTAAATTCTGTGCATCTACATACTAAAACAACGCAATTACAATACAGTTGAGTTTAAATGATCATCCAACTTTGATTATTTCTACATCGAAGCCTATTTTTCACTTATGTAAAATTTAAACAGCAAAATATGTAGAATGAGTTGTATAAGAATTGTTGTATTTCTTTGACGCAAAATTATTTAGCTTATGGAGTCTACAATATAACTGATATGAATAAAATATTAATTGACACAGCGAAGCAAACGATTTTTTCGATGAAGTTTTAAGCATAGAGTTAAATTACTTGTACCTCCATAGTTTTAAGTTTTTAAATAAAATAAATTATTATAGTATTGTGATGAAGGAAATGGATAGAAAAAGTTTATAAATGAAATGCTGCTTTTACAGAGAAAGCCAGACGATTTATAATTCGATGACGTCATTTTAATAAATTTCATTTGTTTTCAATGAAGTTTTCAAATATAATAAATTATGGTAGTATTATGATAATTTAAAAAATATTATCGAGGAATGTATCGCATTTTAGAGATGTTTAAATAAAAATGCATTGAAGTTGGAAAGTGTTTCATAATCAATGCTTTATGCATGATTTATCTTCCTTGTTCAAATTTGTAATGTTTGTACTCTTATATGTCAAAAACGAAGAGAGATAGTTTTGAACAATAAAATATTTCAACAACCTGCCTCTTTTTAGGAAATGATCTGCAAAAATCGCCAAAATCTAAAAAAAAAGGACTAGATATGCTCGAATGTATCAATTAAATTCTTGATTTATACGCAATTTTTGACGAAGAAAAGAATATAACCAACTCCATTACTTCAGGACTAACCGTTCTCAAGATATTTGAGATTTCTTGAATTTTTGTTACGCAGTTTCGGGAAAATGTCCAATTACCAAATAAAAACAAAACTTTAATTAAAAATGCAAATTTAATGCTATTTTGTGCAATTAAACTCAATCTATAATGAATTATTAAAAAATAATGAAAATATGAATTTGAGTCTGAGGAGGAAGTCATGTGTTGCCTACATCAGATTTTTACTTTGCCTGCAATACATGGTAATGCATAGATAAAGTATATATCATGCCGAAAATAGCAAGACGAGTTTTCGAGGGATATACCAGTTTTGGGACCTCTAGAATACGAGAACACTATTTTTAGCGTGACGTCTGTGTGTGTCCCCGGAGATGTCTGTGTATATGTGTGTCTGTTTGTCTGTGCAATGTTTGTATCCACTCTAACTAAAAACACAATTGACAGCATTTCATAAAATTTGGTAGACAAGTTACTTGTGGGTAACCCCTGTGCTGATTATATTTTGGTACGATTCGAGATGAAAAGAAACAGCCTTTTTTTGCGAAATAGCCTGCTAAAATTATCAAAATCTAAAATAAAAGACTACGTATGCTCAAATATATCAATTAAATACTTGTTTCATATGACCATAGAATAAGACTAACTCTATTACCATAGGACTAACCGTTCTCGAGATATTTTAGTTTTAGTCCAGTTACCAAATGAAAGCAAAAATGGAATTAAAAGTGAATTAAATTTAATTAAAATAAAGAGAACGTGGATATAAGTCTGCAGGGAAATTCATGTGCTGCCCACATCAGATTTTTATAGATAGCTGCGGTAGGGTCCTTCTGTCCTGTCTGTCTGTCTTTCTATCATGCCCTTCTATATGCCTATGTTTCCATACTTTGAGCATTACACAATCGTTACACAGTCGTTACATAAGCATCTAAACAAACAGAACCCGAACGATATTCGAGTCTTCAATCTCACATGACATAACCGTTTTTAAAGTTAAAAAGTTTTTAAAGTTTTTAAGTTACCAAATGAGAACGAAAATTGAATTAAAAGTGAATTAAATGTAATTAAAATGAAGAGAACGTGGATATAAGAGTCTGCAGTGAAAGTCATGTACTGCCCACATCAAAATTTTGTATTCTAGAGTTGCGATTTTTGACACGATTCCAATACTTTCTCTACACATTACCATGTATGAGGGGAAAGCAAATTCAGAGTACAAATTCAGTACAAATTCAGTGTAATTTAAAATAATCATGGGCGTTATTTTGTGCAATTACACTCAATTTAATGACTTATTAAGAAATAAACATAATGTGAATATATGTCTGCAGGGAAAGTCATGTTCTGCCCACATCATATTATCATTGTCCAAAGGAGTGTTGAATAAAAAATTGTGAAGCATACCCTGCATCGATCTTCACAATAGGCCACTGATGGTACTGAATTAAACAATCGTATCAATTTTTACTTTCCCTGAAATACATGGTAATGTATAGGGAAAGTATTGGAATCATGCCGAAAATCGCAACTCGAGTTTTCGACGGATCAACACGTTTCGAGACCTCTAGAATGCGAAAAAACTATTTTTAGCGTGACGTCTGTGTGTGTGTCTGTCTGTCTGTCTGTGTGTCTGTCTGTGCAGATTTTTTTTGTATCCACTCTAAGTAAAAAACTAATGAACCGAAATTCATACAATTTGTTAGGTAAGTCACTTGTGGGCGAGTCTGGTGCTGATTAGTTTTGGGTACGATTTGAAATTAAAGAACCCGCCTTTTTTATGCGAAATGGCCCGCAAAAGCTTGTATCCACTCTAACTGAAAAACTTCTGGACCGAATTTCACAAAATTCGGTAGATGAGTCACTTGTGGGTTATCCTGGTGCTGATTAGATTTCGGTACGATTCAGAAAAAAAATAACCTGCCTTTTTTTGCAAAATGGCCCGCAAAAATTGCCAAAATCTAAAATAAAAAACTGGGTATACTCAAATATATCCATTAAATGCTGATTTAAAACGTAATTTTTAACGACGAAAAGAATAAGACCAACCCCATTACACTAGGACTAGCCGTTCTCGAGATATTTTAGTTTTTCGTACTTTCCCTACGGCACCTTTGAAAATAAGTCCGGTTATCGAATGAAAACGAAAATTGAATTAAAAGTGAAATAAATTTAATTAAAATAAAGAGAAGGTGGATATAAATAAGTCTGCAGTGAAAGTCATGTGCTGCCCACATCAGATTTTTATTATGAACGCCATTGATTCACACATTCAGTTTACTGTTACACTGCAATAACTATCATTCTTTCTTAAATGTACTCGTCATTTGCAATAAAAATTTATTTGTAATCACTTGTTAATATAAGCCTTTTGTAGAACATTACTTCATCATAATAATTTTGTCTCCCCTTCCCCCTCCTTTAATTAAAATATTGTATCCTTGAGCACTTATATCTACTGTATAACGCCATTACACTAGGACTAGCCGTTCTCGAGATATTTTAGTTTTTCGTACTTTCATTACGCCACCTTTGAAATTAAGCCCGGTTACCGAATGAGAACGAAAATTGAATTAAAAGTGAAATAAATTTCATTAAAATAAAGAGAACGTTAATATAAGTCTGCAGGGAAAGTGATGTGCTGCCCACATCAGATTTTTACTTTCCCTGCAATACATGGTAATGTATAGGGAAAGTATTGGAATCATGCCGAAAATCACAACTCGAGTTTTCGACGGATCTACACGTTTCGAGACCCCTAGAATACGAAAAAACCATTTTTAGCGTGACGTCTGTGCGTGTGTCTGTGTGTCTGTCTGTCTGTCTGTCTGTCTGTCTGTCTGTCTGTGTGTCTGTCTGTGTGTCTGTCTGTCTGTCTGTGCAGATTTTGTATCCACTGTAACTAAAAAACTAATCGACCGAATTTCACAAAATTTGGTAGGTAAGTCACTTGTGGGCGGGGCTAGTGCTGATTAGTTTTGGGTACGATTCGGAATAAAAGAACCCGCCTTTTTTTGCGAAATGGCCCGCAAAAGCTTGTATCCACTCTAGCTGAAAAACTAATGGACCGAATTTCACAAAACTCGGTAGATGAGTCACGTATAGGTCACCCTGGTGCTGATTAGATTTTGGTACGATTCGGAAAAAAATAACCTGCCTTTTTTTGCAAAACGGCCCGCAAAAATCTTCAAAATCTAAACTAAAGAACTAGGTATTCTCAGATATATCCATTAAATGCCCGTTTAATATGTAATGTTTAACGACGAAAAGAATAAGACCAACCCCATTACACTAGGACTAGCCGTTCTCGAGATATTTTAGTTTTTCGTACTTTCCCTACGCCACCTTTGAAAATAAGCCCGGTTACCGAATGAGAACGTAATTTCAATTAAAAGTTAATTACATTTAATTGAAATAAATAGAACGTGGATATAAGTTTGCAGGGAAAGTCATGTGCTGCCCACATCAGATTTTTACTTTCCCTGCAATACATGGTAATGTCTAGGGAAAGTATTGGAATCATGCCGAAAATCACAACTCGAGTTTTCGACGGATCTACACGTTTCGAGACCTCTAGAATACGAAAAAACTATTTTTAGCGTGACGTCTGTGTATGTGTCTGTGTGTCTGTCTGTGTGTCTGTGTGTCTGTCTGTGCAGATTTTGTATCCACTCTAACTGAAAAAGTAATTGACCGAATTTCATAAAATTTGGTGGGTGAGTCACTTGTGGGCGAATCTGGTGCTAAATAGTTTTGGGGACGATTCGAGATAAAAGAACCCGCCTTTTTTTTACGAAATAGCCCGCAAAAGCTTGTATCCACTCTAGTTTAAAAACTAATGGACCAAATTCCAAAAAAATCGGTATGTGAGTCACTTGTGGGACACTTTGGTGCTGATTAGATTCTGGTATGATTTGGAAAAAAATAACCTGCCTTTTTCTGCAAAATGGCCCGCAAAAATCGCCTAAATCTAAAATAAAAAACTACGTATGCTCGAATATATCCATAAAATGCTTGTTTGATACGTAATTTTAACGACGAAAAAAATAAGACCAACCCCATTACACTAGGACTAGCCGTTCTCGAGATATTTTTTCGTATTTTCTCTACGAAACCTTTGAAAATAAGTCCGGTTACCGAATGAGAACGAAAATTGAATTAAAAGTGAAATAAAGTTAATTAAAATAATGAGAACGTGAATATAAGTCTGCAGGGAAAGCCATGTGCTGCTCACATTAGATTTTTTACTTTTCCTACAATAAAGTAGAAATGATAATGTATAGAGAAAGTATTGGAATCATGCCGAAAATCGCAACTCGAGTTTTCGACGGAACTACACGTTTTGAGACCTCTAGAACACAAAAACACTATTTTTAGCGTGACGTCTTTGTGTGTGCCTGTGAATCTGCGTGTCTGTCTGTCTGTGCAATGTATGTATCCTCTCTAACTGAAACTTGATCGAATTCAAAAAAATTGATAGATAAATTCCTTGTGGATGACTTCTGTGATGAGTAGATTTTAGTACGATTCGAGATAAAAGAACCTGCCTTTTTTAACGAAATGGCAAAATTGTCCGTATCCACTCTAGCTGAAAACTCTAGCTGATGGTTTTGAATTAAACAATCGTACCGAATTTTTACTTTCCCTGCAATACATGGTAATGTATAAGGCAAGCATCGAAATCGTGTCGGAAATCGAAAACTCGAGTTTCCGACGGATATACACGTTTCGAGCACTCTAGAACCTTAAAAATAAAACTCTTTTTAACGTAGAGCCTGTGTGTGTGTAATAATGTGCGTATATAACGTATGTATCCACTCTAGCTCAAAAACTAATGAACAAAATTTCACAAAATTTGGCAGGTATGTCACGTATGGTAATCCTAGTGTTAATCAGATTTCGGTACAATTCGGGAAAAAATAACCTGCCTTTTTCAGAATATTCATCCAAATCCTGACAGTCATATTTTGACCCCATCACAATATTTTATCTTTAACTATACTATGCAAGTAGCTAAAAAAAATCTGATGTGGGCAGCACCTGACTTTCCCTACAGTCTCAAATTAATTTCTCTTTATTTCATTAATAATTCATTAAATTAAGTTTAATTGCATTAAATAAAACGTATAATTAATTGAAGTTGCACTGAATTTGTACTTTTAATTCAATTTTCGTTCTCATTTGGGAACAGGACTTATTTTTAAAAGTGGCTTAGCGAAAAAACTAAAATATCTCGAGAACGGTTAGTCCTAGTGCAGTGGAGTTGATTTTATTATTTTTATTGTTAAAAATTACGTATAAAACAAGCATTTAATTTACGTATTTGAGCATGCGTAGTTTTTTACTTTAAAATTTGACGATTTTTGTACGCCATTTTGCAAAAGAAGGCAGGTAATTTTTTCCCGAACCATACTAAAATCTAATCAACACCAGGGTAATCTACAAGTGGATTATCTATCAAAATTTTGTAAAATTTGATCGAATAGTTTTTATCTAGAGTGGATATAGGCAATTTTTGCTGACCATTTCGCAAAAAAGGCAGGTTCTTTTATCCCGAAACGTACCACAAACTAATCAGCACTAGGGTGACACACAAATTACTTACCTACCAAATATTATGAAATTTGGTCCATTAGTTTTTGCGTTAGAGTGGATACAAATTCTGCGCAGACGCACAGACATACACACAGACGTCATTCTAAAAATATTTTTTTCGCATTCTAGGAATCCCGAAACGTGTACAATTTCCGTTTTTATTTGGTAACTGGATATTATTACTTTCCTTATATACATAATGTATAAGGAATGTATTGTGACGGGGTCGAAAATTCGAGTTCGAGTTTTCGACGGGATAACACGTTTCAAGCATCCCTGATCACGAATCAAATATTTTCGAAGTGATGTCTGTGTGTGTTAAAGTATGTGTGTGTGTGTGTGAAAGTATGTGTGTGTGTCAGTGAGTATGTGGAGATGATAACTGACGAACGAATGCACCGATTCGAACGAAATTTGGTACAAAAATCACAATCCATAAACACTGGAAGCCTATTGTTTTTAAACGCAATCGAATGTTCAGAACCCCTCTAAATTTTCGAGTGAAATTTTGAAAAAATCGTCAAAAAATCTAAATCGCTAATAAAGTTACGCAAATAGACATTTCTTATGTAATTTTTCATTAGAAAACGATTGACATAAATTTTAGAACGCTAACATGAACCGTTCTCGAGATATTGCATATTTTTTTTTAAAAATTATCAAAAAGCCATATAAAATAAAAAAAAATATTTCCTATTGAGAAACATGTTCACTTTTCATATGTAATACCATGCGATCAATTTCGTGACATCATTCTAGCGGATCTAGCTCGTTCCATTCATGAAAAAAGATATTTTGAGTAATACTTTTGTATTTGAACGCCAATGGTCATTTATCTGCTATAAGAATAACTCATTTCTTCGTCCATGACGCTTGACGAGATTTTGGCGACGAATTTGATGGAATGTCGTCAACTTGGCGACTTTTTTAAATGTTGCTAAATTAGCGAAAAACTCGCCAAATGTATGAAAATGACGTTAAATCAATAATGACTCATTGATTATGACGACATGGAAAATGGCGATTCATTGACGAAAATTCAATATCTTGGAAAGAATATAAATAACAACTATAAAAATAATCTATATTTTTTTTTTACTGTAAAAGTATTAAATTCATTGCATTATATAAGGAAAGTCATGTGCTGCCCACATCAGATTTTTTTCAAAGGCAGCTTAGCAAAAATGCGAAAAAATAAATAAAATATTCCGAGAACGGTTACATCTTGGAGTAATGGTGTTGGTCTTACATTTTTCCTCGTCAAAAATTACGTACAGAGCAAGCATTTTGTGAGGATTCTATTATTGTATGGTAATTGTACTGTTCATTATGTTAATTTATGCACGAAACGCCTCAACTCTGTATTCGAGAGTCACGTACTCACGACCGGCCAGTACTATAAATGCGGCAAGCGTTCGGCAGAAGTCAGATAAGAGAAGAAGAGAAGTGAGATCAAGCAGATCTCAGATGCGTGCGTGAATAATCGTCGTCAGCTTCGTCTGGTATCTTTCTACGAGTGTGGTGTTGGTCTGTTCATTAACCCTTTAAGTGTGTTATTTATTTCCCTTCGCGGGCACTGCAGTGAGTTTTTTTTTCTCCCATACCCTTTTTCCCATTGATTGCGCATTGAATGAGAAAGTGTTTTGATGAAATAAGTATTAAGTAAATAAACATGGAAAATAACAGATAAGTAAATAAAAACATACAATTCCAATTTTTTATAGTTCCTCTTGGTGTGATAAATTTTAAAACATGGAATATTAATATAACAAAGAGCAACTTCACAGTCTGGACACCATGTCCTGGTTTCTTTCCTAAGCTTCTTGCCAGTTTTATTGGATGCATAACATACAACACATCGCCTAGTTGGTTCTTTTTTGCGGGATGTTTTTGCAGGGTGTTGTTGATGTTTAGACCCAGACCGTCCGACCTACCAGAAAGGTGTAAGGTAACCGCGTGGACGGCCGGGAAGTGCCACCCAATTTAGACCGGAACCCAGTGGGGGAGGCATCCACAGGGACCGTACCCTCCTTCCCCTACCACCAACCTCTCGGAAGGACTTACGGACCCACATGTTTAACGTGATCGTACTCCGCATGAACACGGCGGCAGTTGTGGCAGCGTGCAAATCCAGCGCACAAACCACCGGGCTACCGCGCCCGAAATGTGCCAACAGCACGCGGTGTTCCCAGGTGGTCACCCATTCAAGTACTAACCGCGCCCGATGCAGCTTGACTTCGGGGATCTAACGAGAACGAGTGTTTTCAGCACGGTAGGGCCGTTGAACCTGTGTTTGCAGGGTGTGAGATAACTTACGCTTTGCTGAAATAAGATTGAAAACATTTGAGGCCGACATTGTTTTGAATTTGAAATCCCAACAAAACTGTGATTATTTTACGCGCGTTTACGAAATACTGTCTCTGATAAAATTTAGTTTGTAGGACTACTGCTGCCATCTAGTGTAAAAGATTGTAAATAAAGTTAATATCTCATAAAAAAAATCATATGACGTGTTATTTCCGTCAAACACTCAGGAGTGTGGACTTTAAAAGTGCATGACGAGTATACCTCATCAAACCCGCTTACTGGTAGTGCAATGTATGACGAGTTGAACTCGTCAACAACGCTTAAAGTGTTAATGGAAACAGGCAGTAAAAGGATAGTCCCTACAATATCTTGAGTATAGATAGTTATGATTTAATAGTTGGTTAGTATTGATAATTCAGTTCAGTAAGAAAGGTTTAGATTAGGTCGAGGTATAGATATAATAGCGCTAGCTTGTAAATATTCTGTGTATGTAATTGTGTAATGAGTTGTCAGCGAAGTTAGCTGGAATAAAGTATGTGTTTATTAGATGTTGTAGATCATTAATGGAACTTAAGTCAGGTAAAAGCCTTTACAATACCGCCCGCACAGAGGAACTCAATATCGTGGGAACTTTACAATTTAATCGATACATTTCAGCATATGTAGTCTTTTATTTTAGATTTTGACGATTGTGCTGTTCATTTCGTAAAAAAAGAAGGTTATTTTTTCCCAATCGTGCCAAGATCTAATCAGCACCAGGGTAATCCATAAGTTACATATCAACCAAATTTTGCTAGATTTGGGAAATTAGTTTTTTAGCTTGAGTGGATACATGCGATTTTTGTGGGCCATCTCGCAAGCAATGTAAGTTTCCGAATAGTACCAAAATCTAATCAACACCATGGTCTCCTACAAGTGACTTACCAGTAAAATTTTATGAAATTTGGTCCATTAGTTCTTGAGTTAAAATAGATACATATATTGCACAGACAGGCACACACAGATGTATCGATAAAAATGGTTTTCTCGTGTTCTAGAGGTCACAAAACGTGTAGATCCATCAAAAACTCAAGCTACGATTTTCGGAATGATTCCAATACTTTCCCTATACATTACCATGTATTGCAGGAAACGTAAAAATCTGATGTGGGCAGCACATGACTCTCCCTGCAGACTTATATTCACGTTGTATTTGTTTTAATTTAATTTAATTCACTTTTAATTCAATTTTCGTTCTCATTTGGTAACTGGACTTATTTTCAAAGGTTGCGTAGGGAAAATACGAAAAAACATAAATATCTCGAGAACGGCTAGTCCTTGTGTAATGGGGTTGGTCTTATTCTTTAAATCGTTAATAATTACGTATAAAACAAGCATTTAATGGATATATTTGAGCATATGCAGTTTTTTATTTTAGAATTTCAAGATTTTTACGGGCCATTTCGCAAAAAAAAGGCAGGTTATTTTTTGTCGAATCGTACCAGAATCTAATCGGCAAGGGTGACCCACAAGTGACTTATCTACCGAATTTTGTGAAATTCGGTCTGTTAGTTTTTCAGCTAGAATGGATAAAGGCAGTTTTTTTGTTTGGCGGGTTCTTTAGTCCCGAAAACTAATCAGCACCAGATTCGCCTATAAGTGACTTACATACCCAAATTTTATGAAATTCGGTCAAGTAGTTTTTTAGCGAGAGTGGATACAAAATCGGCACAGACAGACAGACAGACACATAGACAGACACACATAGAGACAGACAGACACACACAGACAGACACACACACACACAGACGTCACGCTAAAAATAGTTTTTTCTTATTCTAGAGGTCTCGAAACGTGTAGATCCGTCGAAAACTCGAGTTGTGGTTTTTGGTATGATTCCAATACTTTTTCTATACATTACCATGTATTGCAGGGAAAGTAATAGACTGGACGTAATTGCAGAAAATACATTGCCATGTATTGCAGGGAAAGTAATAGACTGGACGTAATTGCAGAAAATACATTACCATTATTGTATAATTATACATTACCATGTATTGCCATTAATTGTATAATTATACATTACCATGTATTGCAACGAAAGTAATAAAAAGCGATATATTAGATACTCTTCAATCCGAACCGAACTTTGGTCGTGACTTTTTAAATAAGCACAGTCCATTTATCTTCTGGAGCGTGTGCTTTCAAATTATTTCATATTTTAATTTAAAATTCCTTCTCGATCGCATTTTCAGAATGCTCGCCTTCGTCTTCCAACGCCTCCGGGAATTTTGAGCGATTTAATTCATTATTCAAACTCCACACTGCGAAATTTTTTTCATTAAAAAGCGTCATTAGCTAGAGTTAATATTTGTATTTTAATCAGCAGTTAAATGTGTTGCATAAGTTTAAAGATAAACAATATTTTTCATTGCTGGTTTAAATATACGAGATGTTTGCGTCTAGAATATGCAGTTATACGAGGTAATTGAAAAGCAGCACACATCAAATTATAAAATTGTATAATTATAATAAAATATTTAATTTAATATCTAATTTAAAATATATAATTGTATATAATTTAATTATAAGAATAATAATATATAATACATATAAATAATTATGATTCCCCTAAATATATAATTTAAAATCATATAATCATATAACGTGAAATTGAAAAAGTACATTTTTTTTAGTTAGTGGCACTGATATGCCACCAAAAATATATCAGAAATATCATCTGCTGTTTTTAAAAAATCAGACGATCATTTCAGGCATATTTTTACTTTCCTTATATACATAATATATAAGGAAAGTATTGTGACGGGGTCGAAAATTCGAACTCGACTTTTCGACGGGAGTGCACGTTTCAAGCATACCTGATCACGAATCGAACAATTTTGAAGTGATGTGTGTGTGTGTGTGTATGTGTGTGTGTGTGTGGTAATTTGGTACGACAATCCCAATCCGTGAATACTGGAAGCCTATTGTTTTAAAACACAATCGAATGTTCAGAAGCCCCCTAAATTTTCGAGCGAAATTTTGAAAACATCATCAAAAAATCAAAATATTTAATAAAGTTATGGAAATAGACAGTTCTTATGTAATTTTTTCCTTAGAAAACGATTGACATAAACTTTAGAACGCTAGCATGAACCGTTCTCGAAATATTGCACATTTTTCAAATAAATTTATCAAAAAATCCCATAAATTATAAAAAATGTTAACTGTTAAGAAACATGTTCACTTTTCATATGTAATATCATGTGATAAATTTGGTGACATCATTCTCGTGGATCTAACTCGTTCTATTCGCGAGACTATACTTTGAGTAATACTATTGTATTTGAACGGCAATAGTCATTTATCCGCTGTAAGAATGATTTATTTTTCCGTCCATAACGCTTGGCGAGATTTTGGCGACGAATTTAGCGGAATGTTGCCAACTTGGCGACATTTTTAAATGTTGCCAAATTAACGAAAATCTCGCCAAATGGATAAAAATGACGCTAAATCAATGAAAATGACAACTATTTGACGAAAATTGAATATCTTGGAAAGAATATAAGTATCTACTATAAGAATAAATTTTTTTTAACTGTAAAAGTAGTTCTTGCAGTTAAAATAACATTTTTTTAACTGTCAAAAGTAGTAACGGTTCATGTTCATTATATAAGGAAAGTCATGTGCTGCCCACATCAGATTTTTATCAGTCAAAGAACATGTCGGTTTCACAGAGCGAAATAATTTTTATTATCCCTATAGTAGCATTTAATATTGGTCCAATTTTGGACCACTATTATATATCTTGGCATTACATGGAATCCCAATATTGGGAAAATATTGGGGTTACATTGGCCTCCAGTATTGACTAAATATTTTCATTACAATATTACGCCAATATTGGTATTACATTGGAAATATTGGCAATGTTGTTTTACAATGCACTCTGCCTACGGTGGACGAAAAATAAGTACTATTAGACAAGTCATTAACTAAATTACTAGATTTTTTCGGGCTATGGTAATTTATTTGTGCTTATACCCGCTGCTCAAGCTTTCCTCAACTCTTCCCACAAAGCGTATTTTACTTTTTATTTCAGAAGAGTTCATTGAAGAAATTAAAATACTTGCTTTATCTACAGCAGATCCAGTTTCTCGAAAACGCTTTACTGTAACTCTTCAATGACACTCTCAGCAGAATAACACAAGCATATTTTTTCTCTAAGAAAACATGTTCCTTGAATGATAGAAAAGAGGTATGTGATTATCGTCTGCAGAGTCCACTCCGATGATAAGAGCTTGCAATTTCGTCCCAGTAGTTCAACGGTTGAACGTCGGCTGGCCAGTTCAGAGATCCACGGTTCGATTCCCGGTTGGGACAGCAAGGTTCTTTACAAATATTTAAAATATTGAGGGTCTTTAACTGGTCTAACCTCTCCAAAAATCAATACGTCTCTCGCTAATCAAATGAAATAATCATGCTCTATTTAATTCGATTTATAGATTTTGTTCGACAAATCGTGGTCAGACTCTAAAAAAATGCAAACATAAACACATGAATACAAAAAATCGGTCAGTATGCTGTCTGAAAAAAACTCTACATTTAAAATTTACACATGGCATATAAAAAAACCTCAACCTGTTTTAAAAACGTAAAAATGTAGAACGCACGTTTTAAAAAGGTAGTAAAAACCCTCAACCTGTTTTAAAAGCAAAAAAAGAACTTTTTTAAGGAAAAATTAGGCAGAAATCCGGTGTCACGAACGACGTTTGATAGAGAATAGTTATATCACGTGACATATGAAAGTCATTGTTGTTCAGCGATAATTCAAAAAAGTGAAATAAAGAACCTAAAAGAGATGGAGAAAAGTAAAAGGATTTAAAAGACTTTCTAGATGAATAAAACTATGAACGAAGTGCTATGCTCTATAATGAATAAATAATGAGGAAGTTTTTTAATGCCTTCCTCCACATAACAGTAGGGCACGGACAAGTAAAAAATACATTTTAATTCCACACGAAATTGAACCAAATTCAGGATGTAGACAAATGAAAGAGTGACGACAATTTTACATAATATCAATTTTCGATAATGATACATTTTTATAGAATTGTTTTGGAATTGGATTGAATCTGCCTACACCCACATTTACCTTCGACAATATTGCATAATATCTGTTTGAATAAAGATGAGATTTATGCAGTATTGTTCTGAATTAAATCTGCCTATACCCTCATTTCCCTTCGACCATTTTGCATAATATTTGTTAGGATAAAGATGAGATTTATATAGCATTGTTTTGAATTGAATCGGCCTACAACCTCGTATCCTTTCAACAATATGGCATAATATCTGTTTGGATAACGTTGAGATTTATGTAATATTGTTTTGAATTGAATCTGCCTACACTCTCATTTCCCTTCGAAGTGTTTTCACTATCGAAGAAGTAAATTCATTGCATTATGTAGGGAAAATCATGCGTTCCCCGCATCAGATTTTTTTAACGGTGTATTAGTGCGACCTATCTGAAAGAATAATTTTTTTACCATTTCAGATTACCATTTTACTATGTACGCGTCTTTCCAGTCACCTTGTATGTTCTGTAGCGTAATAAAAAATCTGATGTGGGCAACACATGACTTTCCTTATGCAATGCAATGAATTTACAACTTTTAGAGTAAAAAAAATAGGTTTTTCTTATAGTAGATACTTATATTCTTTCCAAGATATATAATTTTCGTCAATGAGTCGTCATTTTCATTGATTTAGTGTCATTTTTTGTCCATTTGGCGAGATTTTCGTTAATTTGGCAACATTTCAAAAAGTCGCCAAGTGGCAACATTCCGCCAAATTCGTCGCCAAAATCTCACCAAGCGTTATGGACGGAGAAATAAGTTATTCTTAAAGCAGATAAATGAATATTGGATTTCAAATACAAAAGTATTGCTCAAAGTATCTTTTCTCATAAATGGAACTTGCTAGATCCACTAGAATGATGTCACCCCATTTATCCCATGATATTATATATGAAAAGTGAACATGCTTCTCAATAGGAAATATTTCTTTTTTTATTTTACATGATTTTTTGATAATTTTTTTGAAAAATGTGCAATATCTCGAGAACGGTTCATGTTAGCGTTCTAAATTTATGTCAATCGCTTTCTAATGAAAAATTACATATGAAATGTCTCTTTGCATAACTTTATTAGACGTTTTGATTTTTTGATGATTTTTTTTTCAAAATTTCACTCGAAAATTTAGGGGGGTTCTGAACATTCAACTACGTGTATAAACAATATGCTTCCAGTATTTACGGATTGTGATTTTTGTGCCAAATTGCATTCGAATCGCCCCATTCGTTCGTCAGTTGCCCTCTCCGCAGACTCATTGACACGCACACACACACATACACACACACACACACACACATATACACACACACACACAGACACAGACACACACACACACACACACACACCACACATACTTTCACACACACACACACACACAGACATCACTTCAAAAATGTTTGATTCGTGATCAGGGATGCTTGAAGCGTGCTCTCCCGTCGAAAACTCGAATTCGAATTTTCAACCTCGTCACAATACTTTCCTTATACATCATGTACTATATAAGGAAAGTAAAAATTCAATTTGGATGCCTTCACAAAAGTGAACTGGAGTGTGGCTCAACTCGACGTTCTCATATCAGAATCCAGTTTAAAATCAGAATCCAGAATAAAAAATCTGATGTGAGCATCAAATGACTTTCCCTGCAGACTTCCGCCCCCCCCCCCGATTATTAAGAAAACACGATTATTCAAATTTACCCTGATAGAAAGACTTTTTGACAGCTAGGTATTGCCTTTCATATAAAAAGTATTTTGCTTTCCTCAAGTCGATACCTATTAATTAGATAATTTCCTGCAACTTTATTATTCACATTTTTATTTTGTCTCGCTTTTGTGCTGAGTTCGTTATCGTAACTTTTAAATTATCCGCTAGGATCGCTGCAGTCAAGTTCATTCAATCGAGCACTATCACTTTACTATAGATAAACCTAACGTGTACTCTCGTGGACCTTTACTTACAAAGTTAGGGGTGTAATTAAGAATATTCATAAGAACTTTGTGTTCGGTAAAGGGTGAAGCTCGCTTAAGAATGAATATAAAATACAATAAAAGATTATTTTTCGCAGAAATCATAACGGACACATTCGATTTTTCAAAACACTTTCATACATTATTTATACTTCACTGCTTTCAATTAAATGTAAAACTTGACAAAATTTTTCTAAACTTTAATCTCTGCTGAGTTCAAATTAATTAGGGTCTTGTTTTCTAACAGCTTTTTCTACCACTGTGTCTTAATTTCAGCATCTACGAAAGAACACAATTAGCTTGAGGAATATTTAATTATTCACACCTTCTTTCAGAAAAGCGTTCATGAGGAGCTGTTAATTATCTTTAAAAAAAAAATCGAATAAGCTCACTTCTTGGCCACATCTAGTTATAAATAAATTTGGACATTATGTGAAGGCAAAAACACAAATTACTGCATTCTTAAAACTCGAATGAAATCAATGAGATTCCTATTAACGATTAAGTATATTCAAATTGGTGGAAATCGCGATTATTTCAAACGCTATCGCGCTATCTGTGGAACAATGAAATCTCCCTTATCTCGAGAACAGCTCAGGATAATTCATAACAATAGTGTACATTCATTTCTGTTTAAAAATATTTTTAACTACAGCCATTTACACGATCGCAAAGTTGGTGGTCACTTTATAAAGAGCCGACGCACTTAATAAAAGTTCTAAATATCAAAAACTGTTTCAAATATAACCATAAACAAAAAAGATCAATCATGCATAAGTATTGATTATGAGACACTTTCTAACTGAAATATAATTTTATTTAAACATCTATAAAATTGCGATACATTCAGCGGTGATATTTTTAAAATTATCTTAGTACTTCAATAATTTATTTTACTTGGAAACTTAAAATTTCATCAAAAAAGACAATGCCATAAAATCGCCTGCTTCTTTATGAAAAATCAATTAATATTTCATTCATATCACTTATATTCCAGACTCCAGAGTTAAATAAGTCTGCATTAAAAAATTCAGCAATTCTTATACAACTCATCTTCCAATCGTTTATTTGTTTGCATTATGCATACGTTAAAATTAGGCTTCGTTGCAAAAATAATCAAAGTTTAGTGATCATTTAAAATAAAAAAATATTGTAATTACGTAAGCACAGAATTTAGATACGCAAATAGTATGCAAAAATAAAGCGGTTTTATGATGGATGCAACACTATAAATATAAATATAAGCGTTCGTTAAAAATCATGATTTTCACTAAGCGAAAAAAAAAATGCATGTATTTTATTTTGCAACGAGTCACGTAAACTTTTCATATAATATAAGTGTAATTATTATTTCAATTTTTATTTAAAAAAACATATTTCGATGAATTTTTTTTACGCATTTTACGTGATAATTTGAATATTTCCTAACATTTTTGAAGTAATTTTTGAATCTAACTTCGCTTAAAAACTGTTTCAAAAATTAGGTCCCATAGGGTTCAATGTATTTCATTTTTTCAACCCGAGTTAAATCCAAACGTAATTGGGTGATATTATTCATTTATATTCCCATAGGTCACACTGACCGTCTGAACAGCATACTAAAATTTCATTTTGATAAAGTCATTTTTACAATAGTTATCGTGCGAAAGGGCAGACAGAGAGAATGAACAAAGGCATAAACTCTTTACAACTATGTGTGGAAAGTGTTAAAAATGGCGCAAATTTGATAATTCTGCTAATATGAAAATTGTGATATGTCAAAGAATATTTTATCTTCGACCGATGTCTATTGCCTTATTCTATTGCCTTCGACCGATGTCTATTACCATTTTCAAAGTTACCAGACATTTTTATCTGAAAATCAATTATTTATAAAAGTAGTTGTCAATAGTTGGATTAGAAGAATTTCGACGATTTCGATATTTAAATCGTAACTTTGTTAGTATAGTTACACATGGCATCAAAAGCAATATAAATTTGAATTTAAAAAATGTAATAAAAATCGTCTGCTTTAAATTAAAATATTTCAAAACGGTTGATTGTACACCAAAAAAGAGCAAATTCAAAGAGTAAGTTAAACAAGAAAGATCAATCATGCTTAAAGCATTGATTATGAAACACTTCCCAACTTCAATGCAATTTTATTTAAACAAGTCTAAAATGCAATACATTATTCAGTAATATTTTGAAACTTATCACAATACTGCATTAATTTATTATATTTGAAAACTTACACTTTCATCGAAAAAAATGAACTTCATTCAAAGGACGGCATTGAAATATAAATTGCCTGGTTTAAACATCTCTAAAATGTTATACATTCCTCGGTAATAGTTTTAGAATTATCATAATACTGCGATAATTTATTATATTTGAAAACTTCTTCGAAAACAACTGAAATTAATTCAAATGACGTCATAGAAAAAATAACACGCCTGGATCTCTCTATAAAAACAGGATTTCATTCATAACTTTCTCCCATTCATTTCATTCATCACAATACTATAATAATTTATTTTATTTAAACATTTTATTTAAGACCATGGAGCTACAAATAATTAAACTCTATGCTTAAAACTTCATCGAAAAAAATAATCCTTCTCTTTATAAAATCAATTAATATTTCATTCATATCAGCCATGCAGACTCCATGGACTAAATTATTTTGTGTTAAAAAAATACAGGAATTCTAATACAACTCATTCTACTTATTTTGCTATTTACATTTTACATAGGTGAAAAATAGGCTTAGTTGTAGAAATAATCAAGTTTAGATGAGCATTTAAACTCAAATATATTGTCATTGCGTTGTTTCAGTATGTAGATGCACAGAATTTAGGCAAAAATAAAGTAGTCTTGGGACGGATACAACACTCAATATGAATTAAAAAGAACTTAAAAAAATCACGATTTTGAAACAAGATGGATGCCATATATCATTTTGAAGTGGGTCATGTGATCGTTTCATATCATGATCACGTGATCGTTTCATATAAGAGTTGTAATTATTATTTTAATTTTTATTTAAAAAACTACTGAATATATTTCGCTAAATTTTTTTTATATATTTTATGGAACAATTTGAATATTACCTAAAATTTTCGAAGCAATTTGTGAATTTTAAATCCGCTTAAAAAATGTTTGAAAAATTAGGTCCCATAGGGCTCAATGTATTTCATTTTTTCAACCCGGGTTCAATCCAAAACTAATTGTGTGATATTATTCATTTATATTCCCATAGGTCCTACAGACCGTCTGAACAACATACTAGAATTTCATTTTGATTAAGTCATTTTTACGGCAGTTATCGTGCTAACGGACAGACAGACAGACAGAATGAACAAAGTCATAAACACTTTTCAACTTTGTTATAAAGTGTTCAAAAATGTAGGATATTTTTTCTGCGCGGGATAGTATATAACGTTGGAACAAAAAATTCGGAATTTATAAATTTTTCAAACAAAATTGCAAGATTTCATTTTTTTTCACTACTTATAGGTCAATGACCACTTGTATACAGAATTTTAAGTTTCCTACTTCAGAAATTTAATCTGTAAATTTATCTCTTCTGTCAATTTCATTCACCTAATCAAAGCGTTGTCTAATTTGAAAATAGTGCAAATGTTTTTTTATTTAGTTTTTATAAAAGTTTTATACTTTGAATCCTTTTAAATAAATCTTGCATTTAAAAGCAGTATTTCTATAGAAATTTTACATAATTATTTTTGTATAATTTTCTTTGATATTTGAATAAAATGTGCTGATTCCACTTCGAAGATAAGATCCAAGAGCTTGCAATTTTGTCCCATTAGCTCAAAGGTGGAGCATCGGCTGGCTAGTTCTAATATCCAAGGTCCAATTCACGGTTGGAACAGCAAGGTTCTTTACAAATGTATAAAATATTGAGGGTCTTAAACTGGTGCAACCTCTCCAAAAATCAATATGCTAATCAAATGAAATAATAATGCTCTGTTAAATTCGATTTATAGATTTTGGTTGATAAATCATGGCCAGACTCTAAAAAAATGCAAACATAAACACATGAATATAAAAATTCCGTCAGTTTGCTGTCTGAAAAAAACTCTACATTTAAAATTTACACATGGTATATAAAAAAAATCTGATGTGGGCAACACATGACTTTCCTTATATAATGTAATGAATTTACCACTTTTACAGTAAAAAAATAGGTTTTTCTTATAGTAGATACTAATATTCTTTCCAAGATATTGAATTTTCGACAATTAGTCGTCATTTTCATTGATTTAGCGTCATTTTTATCCATTTGGCGACATTTGTGTTAATTTGGCAACAATTAAAAATGTCGTCAAGTTGGCGACATTCCGCCAAATTCGTCGCCAAAATCTTGCCAAGCGTTACGGACAGAGAAATAAGTTATTCTCACAGCAGATAAATGGCTATTGATGTTCAAATACAAAAGTATTACTCAAAGTATCTTTTTTCATGAATGGAACGACCTAGATCCACGAGAATGATGTCACCCAATTTATCGCATGGTATTACATATGAAAAGTGAACATGTTTCTCAATAGGAAATATTTTTTTTTCATTTTATATGACTTTTTAATAAGTTTTTTGAAAAATGTGCAATATCTCGAGAATGGTTCGTGTTAGCGTTCTAAAATTTTTGTCAATCGTTTTATAATGAAAAATTACATAAGAAATGTCCATTTTCGTAGCTTTATTAGTGGTTTTGATTTTTTGACGATTTTTTCAAAATTGCATTCGAAAATTTAGGGGGGTTCTGGACATTCGATTACGTATAAAACAATAGGCTTCAACAATACAATAGGCTAGTTTACAGATTGTGATTTTTGTACCAAATTTGGTTCGAATCGGTCCATTCGTTCGTCAGTTATCGTCTCCACAGACTCACTGACACACACACACACACACACACATACTTTCACACACACGCACATACTTTCACACACACACACACACACACACACACACACACACACACACACAGACATACTTCAACAATATTTGATTCGTGATCAGGTATGCTTGAAACGTGCTCTCCCGTCGAAAACTCGATTTCGAATTTCCGACCCCGTCACAATACTTTCCTTATACATTATGTATATAAGGAAAGTAAAAACCTCAACCTGTTTTAAAAACGTAAAAATGCAAAACTAACGTTTTTAAAAACGTAGTAAAAACTTCAACCTGTTTTAAAGGCAAAAAAAATAACTTTTTAAGAATAAATAAGGCAGAAATCCGGTGCTACGAACGACGTTTGTTAGAGAGTAGTTATATCACGTGACATGTGATAGTAATTGTTGTCAAGCGATAATTCGAAAAAGTGAAATAAAGAACCTAAAAGAGATGGAGAAAAGTAAAAGGATTTAAAACACTTTCTAGGTGAATAAAACTATGAACGAAGTACTCTATAATGAATAAATAATGAGGAAGTTTTTTAATGCCTTCCTCTATATAACAGTAGTGAACGGAAAAGTAGAAAATACATTTTAATTCCACACGAAATTGAACCAAATTCAGGATGTAGGCAAATGAAAGAGTTACGACAATTTTACATAATATCAATTTTTGATAATGATACAATTTTATAGAATTGTTTTGGAATTGGATTGAATCTGCCTACACCCACATTTCCCTTCGACAATATTGCATAATATCTATTTGAATAAAGATGAGATTTATGCAGTATTGTTCTGAATTGAATCTGCCTATACCCTCATTTCCCTTTGACAATTTTGCATAATATTTGTTAGGATAAAGATGAGATTTTTATAGCATTTATTTGAATTGAATCTGCCTACACCCTCGTATCCTTTCGACAATATGGCATAATAACTGTTTGGATAAAGATAAGATTTATGTAATATTGTTTTGAATTGAATCTGCCTACTCTCTCAATTCCCTTCGATAATTTTGCATAATATCTGTTTGGATAAAGATGCGATTTATATAGTATTTCTTTGAATTGAATCTGCCTACACCCTCATATCCTTTCGACAATATTTCATAATATCTGTTTGGATAAAGATGAGATTAATGTAGTATTGTTCTGAATCTGCCTACACTTTCATTTCCCTTCGACCATTTTGCATAATATCTGTTTGGATAAAAATGAGATTTATATATTGTTTTGAATTGAATTTGCCTACACCCACATACCCTTTCGATAATATGGCATAACACCTGTTTAGATAAAGATGAGATTTATGTAGTATTGTTCTGAATTGAATCTGTCTACACACTCATTTTCTTTCGACAATATTGCATAATATATGTTTGGATAATAATGAGATTTATATAGTATTGTTTTGAATGGAATCTGCTTACACCCTCATATCCTTTCGACAATATGGCATATCTGTTTGGATAAAGATGTGATTTATGTAGTGTTGTTCTGAATTGAATTTGCCTACACTCTCCTTTACCTGTGACAATATTGCATAATATATGTTTGGATAAAGATGAGATTTATACAGTATTGTTCTGAATTAAATCTGCCTATACTTTCGTTTACCTTCGTCAATATTGCATAATATATGTTTGGGAAAAGATGAGACTTATGTAATATTGTCCTGAATTGAATCTGCCTACACCCTCATATCCCTTCGACATAATGGCATAATATCTGTTTGGATGAAGATGAGATTTATATAGTATTGTTTTACATTGAATCTGCCTACACCCTCATTTCCCTTCGACAATTTTGCATAATATCTGTTTGAATAAAAATGAGATTTATATATGTTTTGAATTGAATTTAGCAACTCGGTTCAATTTCGTGTGCGATTAAAATTTATTTTCTACTTTTTCATGCGTCTCTGTTATTTAGAAGAGGTCATTAAATATCTTTGTTATTATTTCTCATAGTTTATTTTTAACTTTTTATTAACTTTTTTATGTAATTTACGTCCAAACTCAGGTAATGTTATACTTGGATCAACGTCTTAGAATCTAGAAATCATTTTATCTAAAGGTAGTGAACCGTAATTCGGAACGTAAAAGCACGAAAATGACAAAAGCATCGTCAAGACTCACGTAAATTACGTAACGTAATGATGTAAAAATTCAATAGAAGAAAATTTTTTGTAATATGAAACTGTATGAAGGTTTTCTAATCTAGCATATGCTTTTGGGAGCCAAGAACGAGCCTACAAAAGATGATGAATGAAAGGACGAACTTGGGTTAATAAATTCCACTCAAGCTAATAAGAGGTGAAGGGAAAAAGAGTGGAATAATCGACATCGAAATATCTAAATCAACTAACTTTTAAAAACATGCGTAAAAATTAACATAATTGTGAATGAAATTTAAAGGAAAAACAACCAATATCGGAAACTAGGGCATACACACACATATACACACACATTCACTAAAAGTCGCTTTGAATTCTTTTACTGTACTACTTTTTCCTTCCTCGTAAGTTTTCTTTTACTTTTCTGGAATTATCATTTGGTAACAATTGCCTTCTTGGGTCACGTGATACAACTATATCTTGACAGGTGCATTCTTCTCTTTGTTGATACTGGTAGTCTGCCTCATGTACCATGAATGCGCGCACACGCATACACACACACACACACACATACACGCACACACACAGAGAAATGGATATATTTCCCAAAATATTCAAAATAGATTCAGGAAATCCTAAAATGTGTTTATCTGTCAAAATTTTGAATTCGAAAAATTCTGAAGAAGCAACATTTTATGCAGTACTAGCTTCTTCCTGCAACCAGCCCGGCTGTCTTCAGAAAAAGCTCTTTCTTCTATAGAAATAGCGCTATATTCTTTAGAAACAACTCTCTCTCTTTAGAAACAACTCTCTATCTTCTTTAGAAACAGCTCTCTATCTCTTCTTTAAAAACATTTCTCTATTCGCTATAAACTTAACTCTATCTTCTTCCTCTCCCATTTAGAAACAGTTCTTTAAAAAAAAACTTAAGATGGTTTCAATATAGCAGAGACATATTTTTTCCTCATATAAATAAACAAAAGATAAGATCGGGTATTGAATAACAACCAGTAAAACTTTAATTAAAGCTTTTATAGTTAATTTACTTTTTAAAATTTCACGTGCTTCAATTTTTTTTTCGTGGTGCTATATTAGTAATTAATTTCATTTTCTTAACAAATGCGATCGTTATCTGGAATAAATAAATTATGTTCTTAACTTTTTATTCATCACTCGTTTAATTTTTTTGAGATTCATTAAATGATTATGAGCTAAAAAAACATATATTGGTAAAAAAATTTAGTTCCATTAACTTCTAATGATACGCAATTCGTTCTCTTTTATCAAAGGAACTTCATTTTCAATTCAATAAAAAATACGCATTTTTATTTTTATTTTCATCTCTGATTTTTACAACATACACAGAAACTTAAAAACAAATAACTTTTCATTGTTTGGCTTTCGTTCCTAGGTAATATTAAACATGTGCTTTTGTTTAATTTTTCTTTAATATATACAATATATACAATATATACAATATATATTTAATATATATAATATATTCTCACTGATGTATAAATGTAAGATTGCCCATTATTCCAAATTTTAGATTTTTGCAGCATTACTAGTATTTAAGTCTGCCAAAGACAGGGAAACTAATACTTTAGTCTTTTTAATAAAAATTTGCTCCTATTAAATAGTCTATACTATAATTGCCCAAAGTTTCTGAATAAAAGAGAGGCTTTTAACCGAAAGAACTGAAAATACTTTTCGAACTTATCCCCTCTTTCTGGTACTTTCATCGAGAGAGACATCAAGAATTTGTCTGTTAGGTTCTGTCTCATGGTCGATACTATAAGTATGCAAAACTCCAGACTGCTAAGCCAATTGATGGTTTCTGGAGATCCTGGAAATACTTTTCACTCCCCCCCACACACACACACACACACATATATTTTATTCGCTCTCCTAGGGAAACATCGAAAATCATGCTCCGTTAGAATTTGCCCCATAGTTCATACTATAAGAGTGCAAAGATTCGTACCATACGAAGCTGCATGCTGACTACATGGACTGACTAAAATTGTTCGTTCCGATAGAAGTTTGCAAAAATTCTGTCTTATAGCAAGTATCTTGCTGTCATTGCACATATCGTTTATTCCATGGTGACGACTGTATAAAAAGCGCGAAACCAGTCCATAGATACTGGTATCTTGAATGAGAGCATTTTTCGAATGTTAGTAACGCCCCTTATACGCGAGGTTTGGATTTATGGTGGATTTATTATTTTGTATGGATTATTATTGGATTTATTATTTTGTATGGTGACTAACAAAACGAGTTCAAAATGGAATTTCTTCATTCACATGAAATTAATTCTGCCATTCCTTTGGCAAGAATTTTAACTCATTTATCAGGTTCACGTGTAAAAAAATTCTCTTCTCTATAGCCAATCTTTATACTATCCTTTAAGTTACGATTGCAGAACATACTTTCAGCTAATATAGCAAACCAACTATTGCCAATGTATCGTTTGTTAATTCCATGGCTACCCAATAAATCCAAAGAAAAATAATGTATGTACTAGTTTTGAGATATACCTGTGCAGGTATACCTCTGCCTGTATAGCGGGCTTTAGCTGTATGAAATATTAATCCATCAGAAGGTAGATATATACTATAATAGTCAACTATTCCTTAATTTATTAGATGAAATCGGCAATAAAGAACAAGAAAGATCAATCATGCATAAAACATTGATTATGAAACACTTTCCAACATCAATGCAATTTTATTTAAACATCTCTAAAATGCGATACATTCCTCAGTAAAATTTTTAAAATTATCACAATACTACATTAATTTATTATATTTGAAAACTTAAACCTTCATCGAAAAAAATGAACTTCATTCAAATGACTGCATTGAAATATAAATTGCCTGGTGTAAACATCTTTAAAATGCGATACATTCCTCGGTAATATTTTTAGATTTATCATAAAACTGCAATAATTTATTATATTTGAGAACTTCATCGAAAATAAATGAACTTTATTCAAATGACGTCATCGAAATATAAATCGCCTGGTTCTCTATATAAAAGCAGCATTTCATTTACAAACTTTTTTCCATTCCTTTTATTCATCACAATACTACAAAAATTTATTTTATTTAAAACTTAAAACCATGGAGGTACAAGTAATTTAACTCTATACTTAAAATTTCATCGAAAAAATCGTCTGCATCTCTATGTAAAATCAATGGATGTTTCATTCATATCAGCTATATTGCAGACTCCATAAGCTAAATAATTTTGAATTAAAGAAATGCAGCAATGCTTATACAACTCATTCTACATATTTTGGTGTTTACATTGTCCATAAGTGAAAATTAGGTTTCGTTGTAGAAATAATCAAAGTTTGATGATCATTTAAACTCAAATATATTGTCATTGCATTGTTTCAGTATCTAGATGCACAGAATTTAAGCAAAAATAAAACGGTTTTAGGACGGATACAACACTAAATATAAACAAGAAAGATCAATCATGCTTAAAGCATTGATTATGAAACACTTTCCAACTTCAATGCAATTTTATTTAAAAAAGTCGAAAATGCAACACATTCCTCGGTAATATTTTAAAACTTATCACAATACTACATTGATTTATTATATTTGAAAACTTAAACCTTCATTGAAAAAAATGAACTTCATTCAAATGACGGCATTGAAATATAAATTGCCTGGTTTAAATATCTCTAAAATGCAATACATTCCACGGTAATATTTTTAAAACTATCATAATACTACGATAATTTATTATATTTGAAAACTTCATCGAAAACAACTGAAATTTATTCAAATGACGTCATAGAAAAAATAACACGCCTGGATCTCTGTATAAAAGCAGAATTTCATTCATAACTTTCTCCATTTCATTCATCACAATACTATAATAATTTCTTTTATTTAAAAATTAAGACCATGGAGATACAATTCATAAACTTTATGCTTAAAACTTCATCGAAAAAAATCGTCCTTCTGTTTATAAAATCAATTAATATTTCATTCATATCAGCCATGCAGACTCCATGGACTGAATTATTTTGTGTTAAAGAAATACAGTAATTCTAATACAACTCATTCTACATATTTTGCTGTTTACATTTTACATAGGTGAAAAATAGGCTTAATTGTAGACATGATCAAATTTGAATGAGAATTTAAACTCAAATATATTGTCATTGTGTTGTTTTAGTATGTAGATGCACAGAATTTAAGCAGAAATAAAGTAGTTTTAGGATGGATACAACACTCAATATGAATTAAAAAGAACTTTAAAAAATCACGAATTTGAAACAAGATGGATGCCATATATCATTTTGAAGTGGGTCATGTGATCGTTTCATATCATGGTCACGTGATCGTTTCATATAAGATGTGTAATTATTATTTTAATTTTTATTTAAAAAACTACTGAATATATTTAGCTGAATTTTTTTTATATATTTTATGGAACAATTTAACTATTACCTAAAATTTTCGAAGCAATTTGTGACTTTTAAATCCACTTAAAAAATGTTAGAAAAATTAGGTCCCATAGGGCTCAAGGTATTTCATTTTTTCAACCCGGGTTCAATCCAAAACTAATTGTGTGATATTATTCATTTATATTCCCATAGGTCCTACAGACCGTCTGAACAACATACTAAAATTTCATTTTGATTAAGTCATTTTTACGGCAGTTATCGTGCTAACGGACAGACAGACAGACAGACAGACAGACAGACAGACAGACAGACAGACAGAATGAACAAAGTCATAAACACTTTTCAACTTTGTTGTAAAGTGTTAATTAAAAGGAACTTTACAAACCACGATTTTGACACAAGATGAATGTCATATTTCATTTTGAAGTGGGTCACGTGATCTCTTCATATAATGGTCACGTGATCTCGTCATATAAAGGATGTAATTATGATTTTAATTTGTGTTTAAAAAACTACTGAATTTATTTTGCTGAATTTTCTCTTATATATTTTATGGGATAATTTGAGTATGTCCTAAAACTTTCGAAGCAATTTGTGAATTTTAAATTCGCTTAAAAATGAAAAATTTGGTCCCATAGGGTTCAATGTATTTAATTTCTTCAATCCGGGTTCAATCCAAAACTAATTAGGTGATATTATTCATTTATATTCCCATAGGTCCCACAGACCGTCTGAACAACACTAAAATTTCATTTTGATAAAGTCGATTTTACGGCAGTTATCATGCTAACGGACAGACAGAATGAACAATGTCATAAACACTTTTCAACTATCTTGTAAAGTGTTAAAAATATTATTATCTGTATGTACGGTCAATGACTATTAAGTCACTGACGAACATCATCTGTATCACTATAGCGTGACATCGGTTTATTCTCCAAAAGCTTTGATTATAAGCGCAATTTCTATTAAAAATGCACAAACATTTATTGAAGCTGTTTATATGGCATGTCATACAAATACCCTAATCATCTCCGACGTAAGAGTTCAGAGAAATCGTCTCTCCGAATACCAAGTGAATCGAATAATCTTAGAGGCATGAGAAATGTATTTGCCTAATTAGTCGAAAAGCACTAAGGATAACTTTTGAGGTACTGAGAAAACATGACATTTTCCATAGTTTACACTGAACAATTAAGTTATAGGTGTCGATAATAAAATTTGGCAAAAGTAGTCACTGAATGTGACGCCTACACATTTAATAAAATAAGTTAATTAAAATTCGCTCCTATTAAATATTTGATGTTATAAGTGTCCAAAGTTTCTAAATAAGGGGGGGCATTTTAAACCTCCAGGAGACCTCCGGAGGGAAAGACAATATTTTTCAATCGTATCCCCTCTTTTTGGTATTTTCTGAAGAGCGGCATCAAAATTTTGTCCGTTAGGTTCTGTCTCATGGTCGATACTATAAGTATGCAAAATTCCAGACCGCTAAACCACTGGAGGGTTTCTGGAGGACCTGGAGAGACTTTTCACCCTCTAATCCCCACATAATCCGCTTTCCGAGTGAGACACCTAAAATCATGCTGCGTTAGATTTTGTCCCATAGTTGACACTATAAGTGTGTAAAGATTCGTAACACTCGAAGCTCGTGCCGGTCACATGGAGGAACTAAGACTGTCAGTTCTCATAAAAGTTCGCAAAAATTGTGTCCTATTGCAAGCTTCTCTCTGCCATTGCAGACATCGTTTATTCCATGCTGACGAGTGCATAATATGTACGAAACCAGTCCTTAGATACAGAATCTGCAATGGGAGTGTCATCGAATGTTAGAAAAACACCTTATAGGCGGTTTTTGTGTGTCTCTTTCTTCTCAATTTGTATGGTAACTAACGAAACGAATTCAGAATATATTTTTTTATTCACACATAATTAATTCTGCCCAGCTCTTGGCACGAATTTCAACTCAATTAGCAGGTTCACATGTGAAATAATTAACTTCTCTTCAACCAATCTTTATACGACGTTTTATGTTACGTGTACAACACCTACTATCAGCTATTAACAAACCAACTATTGCCAATGCATCATCTGTTAATACCATGGCTACCTAATAAATCCAAAGAAAAACACTGTATCGTGTGGATGCACTAATCCTTAAAGTATACCTGTACAGATATAATGTTTAGGTATACCTGCGCAGGCATGTCTGTACGTATGCAACTGACTATAACTATATGAAATATGAATCTGTCAGAAAGTCGAGCGCGGCTTCAAACTATCGATTTTATATATTATCATCAACTATTCCTTAATTTAAGGAATTCTAGAGCAACGTAAATAAGCACAAATAAAAAAATAATGTCGCATACAGCTGTTTCGAGGATACGCTGGATTCTCTTCGTCTGTGCAAAAGAACCATCAAACCCGAAGTCCAAAAGAGGAATAGGTGCCGAATGAGATTACATGCTCAAGACCTGGATTACGAGAGAGCCAATCAGAAAGCAGCATGAAAAGCAGCCCAGCCAATCTAAAACGATAAGTAACAACACAAGATTGGCGCGCGCCAAAACACGACAGAAATATCCAGACAAGACAAATCAAGTCTGAATAAAAACAAATGAGACCCAACAAGATAAAAAAATAGATTAAACACATAAGATCACCAAAAGAAGAAAGTGGGAAAATGTTTACAAGACACTTCACCAACAGCGAACAAATAATTTTGATATTTGTACTTATTTACGTTGCTCTTGTTTTCCTTATACTTTGCCCAAAGTGTGTTTTATTTGTTAGCATTCCTTAATTTATGAGATGAAATCGGTTATAATAAACCATATTAGTTTAGATAGTGATTAAATTCGATCAATGACTAATAAGTCACTAAAGAACCTCATCTGTTGCATTAAAGCGGGACATCCGTTTATTCCCCAAAAGCTGCGATTATAAGCGCAATTTTTATTAAAAATGGGCAAACATTTATTGAAACTGTTTATATAGCATGCCATATAAATACCTTAATCATCTCCGACGTAAGTGTTCGGAGAAATCATCTCTCCGATCGAGCAAGCAAATCGAATAATTGTAGAGGCGTGAGAAATGTATTTGTCTAATTACTCGAGATGCGCTAAGGATAACTTTTGAGGTACTGAGAAGACATGACATTTTCCATAGCTTGCATAGAACAATTAAGTTACGGGATCGGTAATAAAATTTGACAAAAGCAGTTACTGAATGTGACGCCCACACATTTAAAAATCTGATGTAGGCAGCATATGACTTTCCCTGCAGACTTATATTCACCTTCTCTTTATTTTAATTAAATTTAATTCACTTTTAATTCAGTTTTTGTTCTCATTTAATAACTGAACTTATTTTCAAAGGTGGCGTAGATGAAATACGAAAAAACTAAAATATCTCTAGAACGGCCTGCCCCAGTGTAATGGGGTTGGTCTTATTCTTTTCTTCGTTAAAAATTACGTATAAAACAAGCATTTAATGGATATATTTGAGCATACGTAGATTTTTATTTTAGATTTTTGCAGGCCATTTTGCAAAAAAAAAGCAGGTTATTTTTTTCCGAATCGTACCAAAATCTAATCAGCACCAGGGTAACCCACAAGTGATTTATCTACCGAAGTTTTTCAAATTCGGTCTATTAGTTTTTCAGCTAAAGTAGACAACAAGCTTTTGCGGGCCATTTCACAAAAAGAGGTAAGTTCTTTTATCCCGAATCGTACCCAAAACTAATCAGCACCAGATTCGCCCACAAGTGACTTACCTACCAAATTTTATGAAATTCGGTTAATTAGTTTTTTAGTTAGAGTGGATACAAAATCTGCACAGACAGACAGACACACACACAGAGATGTCACGCTAAAAATAGTGTTTTCGTATTCTAGAGGTCTTGAAACGTGTAGATCCGTCGAATACTCGAGTTGCGATTTTCGACATGATTCCAATACTTTCCCTATACCTTACCATGTATTGCAGGGAAAGTAAAAATGTTTTTATTAATTCCTTAAATTGAGTTTTATTGCATGAAATAACATGCATACTTTTTTAAATGACACTAAATTTGCACTTATAATTCAATTTTCGTTTTCATTTGGCAACTGGATATATTTTCATAGGTGGCATAGCAAAAATGCGAAACAACTCTCGCGAACGGCTAATCCGGGAGTAATGGGGTTGATTTTAACCTTTTTATCATCAAGAATTACATATAAAACAAGTATTTAATTGATACATTTGAGCACACGTAGTCTTTTATTTCAGATTTTGTTGATTTTTGCTGACTATTTTGCAAAAAGAAGACAGGTTCTGTTTTCTGATTTGTAACAAAATTTAATCAACACCAGAATAGCCCACAAGTGACTTATCTACGAAATTTTGTGAAATTCGGTCAAATAGTTTTGAAATTAGAGTGGATACATACAATTTTTGTCGACCATTTCACAAAAAAAGGTAGGTTCCTTTTACTTCGAATCATACCAAAACCTAATTGGAACTAGAGTCACCCACAAGTGACATACCTACTAAATTTTATGAAATTTGGTCAATAATTTTTTCAGTTAGAGTGGATTGCACAGACACACACTCACACAGACGTCACGCTAAAAGTAGTTTCTTCGTATTCTAGAGATCCCGAAGCGTGTAGATACTTCGAAAACTCGAATTGTGCTTTTCGGCATGATTCCAGTACTTTCCCTATACATTACCATGTACTGTAGGGAAAGTAATAAAATAAATTCTGAGAAAAATAACTTCAATTTAATCATGTGGGTAGCATATGACTTTCCCTATGTAATGCAATGAATTTACCTCATTCACAGTGAACAAATGATGTTACAAACAATGTTTTAAATATTGAATTACACATTTGACGTTTTACCACATGACAACTTGTAAAACTGTTTCGAAGTATCCAATTTAATTATGCTTCACGAAATTCGAAATTGATAATTATAAATATTAATAGCATCCGCAAATATAGTTCATATATTAAAATAATTTAATAATATATTCATCAATTTGCAGTCATTCCCATTAACTTGGCGTCAATTTTGTAATTCTAGCGACCCCGTCACAATACTTATCCTGTACATTATACTATGTAATATAGGAAAAGTCAACAGGGCACATTTTATAGCTCTGTTCCCATGAAAATTTCAGTCTGCAAAAGTATATATCGTCTACAGCCACTGTGTGCTGCTTCATTTTTAACGCTTTACAGAATAGTTGAAAAGTGTTTAGGACTTTGCTCATTCTGTCTATCTGTCTGTCTGTTTGTCCGTTAGTACGATATTTGCCGTAAAAATGGTTTTATCAAATTGAAATTTTAGTATGTCGTTCAGACGGTCTGTGGAACCTATGGAAATATAAATGAATAATATCACCCAATTGGTTTTGAACTGAACCCGGATTGAGGAAATGAAATACATTGAACCCTATGGGACCTAATTTTTCAAACCTTTTTTAAGTTCACAAATAAAAATAATTTAAAATTCACAAATTGCTTCGAAAGTTTTGGGAAATAGTCAAATTATCCCATAAAAAATATGAAAAAAATTTCAACAAAAGATATTCGGTAGTTTTTTAAATAAAAATTAAAATAATAATTACACCCATATTATATGAAGAGATCACGTGACCGACTTCAAAATAAAATATGCCATCCATCTTGTGCCAAAATAGTGATTTTTAAAGCTCTTTTTAATTTATATTTAGTGTTGTATCCTTCCTAAACCGTTTTATTTTTGCTTAATTTCTGTGCATATGTTGTGACAAGTCACAGCACTTTTATTTATTATTCAAAATTTAACAATTTTTATAAATCATTAAAGATGTTTTATTTTAAATTTTAATTATTTAAATTTTATTCTAAATTATTATTTTCTAAATTATATTATTCAAAATTATATTATTTAAAATTATCCATTAAAATACTACAATAATATTAAATAGTATTTATAATGATTTTCACTCTAATTCATGCAAATTCCAGTATACTGAAATAATTGTCTAGCACTCACTTGAGAACTGTCGCAGTATGATAGACATACTGGACATATTTTGTGCAATTTATAAAATATAACATTTTTATTATTAAAAATATGAATTAATATTGTGAATGGATGGAAGAGCAAGCAACTGGCACAATGACATTGACCCGACCAAGGGCAACAGTTATTTCAGGAAGGTGAGAAACACACCTGAAACAACTATAAAAGTGCCACTGTACATGATAAATGTGAAACAGCTTGAGTCAAAAAGAGGCATCAAGTATTCCCATGCCAGACATCAAACAAGATTAGATGTTACCCTGACAATACTCTCTGCAAAGTTGAGACCAGCCAAATAGAATACCAAGGGAATAGAAGAAACGCTCTTTCTTTTTTCATGCCGCTTTCCCACGAACGAAGAAAAGGGGAAAAGCACTGTCGGGAGATGATACAGACTGGTACGACGCGGAGGGATACAAGAGAGAACTGGGTCAGAGTGAAGCCGAAGTACGGCTGTGTACGTCCGCAGTTTTGGAAGTGTACATATAGCCGAAGCTGTGAACTTTACAAAAATACTTAAAGAAGAGACTTATAGAATTCTTATCGATAGATTTTAAAATAGATACAGTATCTTGACTGTGACTGAGGATGCTAAAAGATGAACGATTGTGAGTTTTTGAGCCACGGAGATGGATTCAATGAATAGAGTGAGTAAAGAATTACAATTTTGATGCAGCATAGATGAAAGCATTTATTCTACGACATTTTACTTTGCAAATATGCTTCATTTTAAAGACTGTCATGAATTAGATTTAAAGTTCCTGAATGATGACAAATTAGGTGGTATTGGCTACAGTGAATTATACCTGACCTGAAGATAGAGGACGTAGCAAGAATTTATGTACGCCATAGCTGATAAAAGAGCAAATTGCATAAATGGAGTAGTACACGAAGACTGCATAAAATAGTCTACACCTAGAGACAATCCATAGAATTATCAATATAATGATTAAGTGAACTTACCAAGAAATTGTAATTGACCCTGCAAAGTGATGAACCCATTTTCACAAGTGAACTTTATCAGCAAATGTGAACTTTCAAATAAACAATAGTGTCTGGAACTTCAAGAGGAATAAAGTGCCTTTGATACTGAATGCTATTATGAGTAAAATCACAACTATCTAAAATGGGTAATTATTTGAAAGAAGACACGTAAGTGTAGTTTATTTTATTGACTTAAAATGAAAGTTAATATAGAATTGTCTTGGTCCATAAAAGTAAAGGAAGAGAAAACTCTTACCTATTTGATTGAGTATATATTTATATAAAGTGTGATATAATATGATTATCTTTTAAAATGCAAAATGATTGAAGAAAAATTCGAATTTGATAATATTGATTGTGCATTAAGAAAATAGAATAACTGCATTAAAATTTAGTTGCAACATGTATTTATATAAATGAATATTTAATCAAGAAATTAACATTTATCTAATAAAATTTAAAAAGTCTATAAAGGTTTCAAAATTGTCTTAATCTTCTACGGTATAATTTTAAACTTGTATTGAATGGTGTCGTGACACACGGAATAGTGAACCTGAGATTAAAATAACTTTAGAAATCGATAAATGAATTAATAATAAATTGAAATAGTGAATTAGAATTTTCCAAAATATAACTTGCATTTATAAATAGAATGTTGATTTTAAATTGCTTGAACTAAGAGAAATATTAACGGTGTTGATTTGTGGAATAGTACTGAATATGATACTTTAAAAGAAGAAAAAGAGAAAATTTTAAATTTAATACAAAGTAATAGTGAATGATAATGTGCACCCATGATTACAGTTGGTGCTGATGAATATATATTTGAAAGAAAAAAAATGTTTTTATGCAAATAGTAAAAATAATGTTGCACCCATGATAATATTTGGTGCTATTTTGAAATGCATGTTGAAATCAATGTGAACCCTTGATGACAGTTGGTGTCACTTAAAAAAAAAAAAAAAAAAAAAAAAACTGAAAACTAAAATTTAACTAAGAGGTTTAAGTAAAATAAAAGAAATTGGATAGAAATTAAAATCAAGAAATATTTGAAAGAAAGTACTAAAAGTAAAAAAAATAAAAAAATAAAAAAGAGTAAAATGCATTCTCGACTAATCTGAGACACGGTTTTTGAGTAAATGAAACTAGGTATGAACAAAAGTTCGCAAAAGATCAAAAATTGCTTTCAATAATTCAAACAATAAAGCCAAATAAGGATTAAAAAGAAATTTTGCAATAAGTTAATAAAAACTTAGGAAATTTACAAAAAAAATGCGTATCTGAATAGTATGGAGGAAAGATTAAAATTCAAAATTAAAGAATGATAAAATATAATTGAAAGTGACATAGAATTTAAATTGAGAGCTAGAATAAAGTGTCAAAAGCACGTCACACTTGAATTATTAAGTTGTGAATAATGTTATTTCAAAAAAAAAAAAAAAATCTGAAATTTAGACTTTACCCAAAATCCACGCCAAAATTTTCAAAAGTACAAGGTATTGGAAATTTAAAAGCCACTGATTTTTTTGTTTAACTGAACAAGCTGAAGTATAGAGAAGGTGTTAGTAAAACAGAGAAATTTTTTAGATACACTTTTGATTTAATAATATACATTATGGCAAATAATATGAATGAGAGAGAGAATTCTACAATGAATTCGGAAACAGACAAATTAAGAAAAATTGTAAAGAGATTGGTTACATCCATGAATGAGCAATCTAACTTGGCAAACATGCCCGCTTTACAACTTATTCCAAAATTGAAGGAAGTGAACATGAAAATATCATTGTATTTCTGAATCAATTTGAAGAAATAGCAATTTTATCAAAATGGGATGAAGCCCAAAAGCAAATTTTAATTAAGACCTTATTAAAAGGCAAAGCCTTAAAATATATTACTGAACATAAAAATTTGAACTTGTGGAATAATAGTGAAAGATGGTAAAAATAAAATAAAATAAAAAAAGTAAAACTGGAGAAATTATTTATAGTTATGAATTAAGAACTCACTTACAACAGTAATGGAACTAACAAGACAAAGTGCAAATGAGGCAAATTATTTGTTTTCGTATCAAAAATTGCAGTATGAAAGAAAGGTAGATGCTATGAAAGCTGGTAAATAAAATTTTTCTACGCAACTAGAGCCAAAAATGGAATTTGTTTATTAACTCGAGGTAATAGATACGCCACATTCCTAGTCAGGAATATTCAAAAGAATTGATATTCACATGGTTTTTATACATATAGACATGGGGGAACAGGAGCATTGCTCTTGGCTCGTTTTGATTAACAGCTGAGGCTATTGTTATGTACCGATAGTAGAGTTCAATAAGACAAGGTTGCACATCTTTTAAGGATTTATTTGAAAATTTTTCAAAAAGCTAGCTGGAGGAATCATCAAATTGGTTTGCAATTCTTAATATCTGCAGTAATGAGAGAATGCAAGGTGTATTATTAATGCTGGCGTAAATAAAACATCAATTCAAAATTGAAATTTAAAATTTGCTAAAACACATAAAATTGTCTAAACAAAAAATTCTAACTGAGAGGTGAACTTAGATCTAAACTTGAGTAATTTAGCAGCTATAAAATTAAATAATTTGTAAAATAATGAGTTAATAATAATGACAAAAAAAGTTAAAATTTTTCTTTAATGCATTTAAAATTTAAGGTGAAGGATTGTAGGAGTATGGCATGTGAATATGTATAGTGATGAGGGACTGTTTTTGAAAGTATTATAGTGGTTAAGGATAACATGGTGATATTTACATTTGAATTACAAAAAAAAAAAAAAAAAAAGCAAATGAAGGAGTCAATGATATCTATTTAAAAAGGAAAATAAAAGTAAAATCATTAAGGTAAATTGTGATACATGATGGTAAAAAAAATTGATTTAAAATAACTGAATGAACATAGAATCAAATCAAAATTGAACTGGTGGATAAAAATTGGTAAAATTGGGAAATAAATTGAAACAAAGGTAAAAGTGATTTAAGAACTGAAAGACAATGGTAAAATTCAAATTTTATTGAAAACATACAAACTGAAAGAATAGGCAAAATTTAATGACATGGATACCGTAATATCAAAAAATAAATAAATTTTGGTGGAAAATGATTGAGTACTAAAGGCAATTTGTAATGGACAATCTGAACATGTATAAATATTGTATGACAGTGTATATGTATAATATGTAAAAAGGTGAAATGTTGAAAATAATATGCAATTGTATGTAGTGATATAATGACAATGTACTGTGAATATAATGTGTGATTAATAGATGAAGTAGGATTATTGAATGATTGGATAAATTGTGTCGACAAAAAAAGGACTTGAGAAATTTTTTGAAAATGAAGTAAAAAATTGAAAGAAATTGAAGAAAATTCAAAAATTTAACTGACGATAAAATGAAATTAGTTGAGAATAACTAAAATGAGTATAGATAAAATAACTTAGTAAACATATAAGATAACTCAAGACATTACAAGTAAATTAATATTCATAACTGAGTAATTTTATGAAAATTAATCATGGAATGAAGTTAACTGAATAATATTAATGATTGAATGAAAACTTAGATTTACATTGTTGATAAGTATTGAATCTAAAGCAAACTCAATGATAAACGTTTAAATATCAATAGCAATGGAGTAGTTAACCTAAATAAGGGAATGAAAACTTAACTCTAGAGTTAGAGATATGATAACGAGGAAGGAACTCAATAACACAAATTGTTAAAGTAAAAATTTTTGCGAAAATTTGAAAATTTAAAATTTGAACAAATTGAGAGTAAATTTTGAATAAATTGAGGAAATGAATTAAAGATGAATGAGGATACAAAAATGGATAATGAAAAAATTGATTTGAATAACGACACTTGTGAAAAAAAAATTTTTTTTTTGAAATGAATTGGAAAATTGTAATGTGGAATTTGTGAAATAGTGATAAATTTTGAAATTGAATTGTGACATAAATAGAATATGAGTATTGTATTGAAACTGATATGAACAAGATTGATTAATTGGTAATATGGAAATGTATTGTTACGAATATGATATTGAAATTAATGAAAATTGTACAAAAGTTGAAAAGTGAATATTAGTGATGAATTTTATATTTTGTGAATTTATATTGTGAAAAATTGAATATGTGTATAATATATGACATTAACGATTGTCTTACAATTGAGAGTAGATTGGACAGAAATGAAACTTGAATAATGGACGATCAGGAATTGAACATTTCTGGAATGATGATGGATGTTGTGTTCACATCAATGGGTGAGTTTGTTTTCTTCTTTTCTTTTGTGGACCAGAGGGATTATGTCGCAGTATGATAGACATACTGGACATATTTTGTGCAATTTATAAAATATAACATTTTTATTATTAAAAATATGAATTAATATTGTGAATGGATGGAAGAGCAAGCAACTGGCACAATGACATTGACCCGACCAAGGGCAACAGTTATTTCAGGAAGGTGAGAAACACACCTGAAACAACTATAAAAGTGCCACTGTACATGATAAATGTGAAACAGCTTGAGTCAAAAAGAGGCATCAAGTATTCCCATGCCAGACATCAAACAAGATTAGATGTTACCCTGACAATACTCTCTGCAAAGTTGAGACCAGCCAAATAGAATACCAAGGGAATAGAAGAAACGCTCTTTCTTTTTTCATGCCGCTTTCCCACGAACGAAGAAAAGGGGAAAAGCACTGTCGGGAGATGATACAGACTGGTACGACGCGGAGGGATACAAGAGAGAACTGGGTCAGAGTGAAGCCGAAGTACGGCTGTGTACGTCCGCAGTTTTGGAAGTGTACATATAGCCGAAGCTGTGAACTTTACAAAAATACTTAAAGAAGAGACTTATAGAATTCTTATCGATAGATTTTAAAATAGATACAGTATCTTGACTGTGACTGAGGATGCTAAAAGATGAACGATTGTGAGTTTTTGAGCTACGGAGATGGATTCAATGAATAGAGTGAGTAAAGAATTACAATTTTGATGCAGCATAGATGAAAGCATTTATTCTACGACATTTTACTTTGCAAATATGCTTCATTTTAAAGACTGTCATGAATTAGATTTAAAGTTCCTGAATGATGACAAATTAGGTGGTATTGGCTACAGTGAATTATACCTGACCTGAAGATAGAGGACGTAGCAAGAATTTATGTACGCCATAGCTGATAAAAGAGCAAATTGCATAAATGGAGTAGTACACGAAGACTGCATAAAATAGTCTACACCTAGAGACAATCCATAGAATTATCAATATAATGATTAAGTGAACTTACCAAGAAATTGTAATTGACCCTGCAAAGTGATGAACCCATTTTCACAAGTGAACTTTATCAGCAAATGTGAACTTTCAAATAAACAATAGTGTCTGGAACTTCAAGAGGAATAAAGTGCCTTTGATACTGAATGCTATTATGAGTAAAATCACAACTATCTAAAATGGGTAATTATTTGAAAGAAGACACGTAAGTGTAGTTTATTTTATTGACTTAAAATGAAAGTTAATATAGAATTGTCTTGGTCCATAAAAGTAAAGGAAGAGAAAACTCTTACCTATTTGATTGAGTATATATTTATATAAAGTGTGATATAATATGATTATCTTTTAAAATGCAAAATGATTGAAGAAAAATTCGAATTTGATAATATTGATTGTGCATTAAGAAAATAGAATAACTGCATTAAAATTTAGTTGCAACATGTATTTATATAAATGAATATTTAATCAAGAAATTAACATTTATCTAATAATAATAATTTAATTGTGCTAATATGAATAAAAGTCTTTGAAGTAATTTAAGATTGTCTTAATTGATACGGCCTAACTTTAACTCCTCACGAAACCAGAATTCTCTGGTATGCACTCAATTGAGTGATTAAAATATACTACGGTATGGTAATAGGTATAGATTTAAAAGTAACTTTTTCAAAATTACGAGAATTAGTTTTTTTTTAAAAAACTAAAATCTCTGTCTATTTTAAGGACTTGTTTGAAAATAGTAAAATTGAATCTAACATATATATTTATTGCCATACTAAGATATGGGGGCTTAACTCAATAAGAGGTCTCCCCATAAGAACCTCCTTGGTTCTAGCAACAGTTCGCATTTTGTGGAGTGGCAACTGAGTGAACACTTTCATCCAATCACAGCGTGCCACAACTACGCGGCAAGATTCTCTTCATGTGAGAAAATGCTGGTTTCTTCTTCTGAAAATTTGTTGAGCATGTTGGAATGTCTTTAGGCAGGGGTGCCTAGGCACCCCCTAGCACTAGTCCTAGTTATAGCCATTTTTGACACTTTACAACAAAGTTGAAAAGTGTTTATGACTTTGTTCATTCTGTCTGTCTGTCTGTCTGTTCGTTAGCACGATAACTGCCGTAAAAATGACTTAATCAAAATGAAATTTTAGTATGTTGTTCAGACGGTCTGTAGAACCTATGGGAATATAAATGAATAATATCACCCAATTAGTTTTGGATTGAACCCGGGTCGAAAAAATGAAATACATTGAGCCCTATGGGACCTAATTTTTCAAACATTTTTACGCGGATTTAAAATTCACAAATTGCCTCAAAAATTTTAGGTAATATTCAAATTGTTCCATAAAATATATAAAAAAAAATTCAGCGAAATATTTTCAGTAGTTTTTTAAATAAAAATTAAAATAATAATTGCACCTCTTATATGAAACGATCACGTGACCATGATATGAAACGATCACATGACCCACTTCAAAATGATATATGGCATCTATCTTGTTTCAAAGTCGTGATTTTTTTAAGTTCTTTTTAATTCATATTGAGTGTTGTATCCGTCCTAAAACTACTTTATTTTTGCTTAAATTCTGTGCATCTACATACTGAAACAACGCAATGACAATATATTTGAGTTTAAATGCTCATCTAAACTTGATTATTTCTACAACTAAGCCTATTTTTCACCTATGTAAAATGTAAACAGCAAAATATATAGAATGAGTTGTATTAGAATTCCTGTATTTTTTTAACACAAAATAATTTAGTCCATGGAGTCTGCATGGCTGATATGAATGAAATATTAATTGATTTCATAAAGAGAAGGACGATTTTTTTCGATGAAGTTTCAAGCATAGAGTTTAATTTTTGTAGCTCCATGGTCTTAAACAAAATGTTTAAATAAAATAAATTATTATAGTATTGTTATGAATGAAATCCTGTTTTTATAGAGAGATCCAGGCGTGTTATTTTTTCTATGACGTCATTTGAATTAATTTCAGTTGTTTTCGATGAAATTTTCAAATATAATAAATTATCGTAGTATTATGATAATTCTAAAACTATTACCGAGGAATGTATAACATTTTAGAGATGTTTAAACCAAGCAATTTATATTTCAATGCAGTCATTTGAATGAAGTTCATTTTTTTCGATGAAGGTTTAAGTCTTCAAATATAATACATTAATGCAGTATTGTGATAAGTTTCAAAATATTACCGAGGAATGTATTGCATTTAAGTTGGAAAGTGTTTCTTAATCAATGCTTTAAGCATGATTGATCTTTCTTGTTATATTCTAAACAACGTAAGATTAGCAAGTTATGCAGTATAAATATGCATATATTCTACATACAACCAATAAGTTTACAAGTTGTGTTGTGCAGAATAACGAGTATTGCATACTATATTTTTCATTGATCTTCTACATGTATGTTTCCTATGTCATAAAGTAACGGCTCATTCTGAAATTATATTTTCATACTGCATTATAATTGTGAATGAGATAAGTGATATTTTTAATTTTATACTACAAAACATATATATATATATATATATATTCAGTCAGTTGATCTTCAATATATGTGTAGTGCAATAATGAATGTTTCGTTAGAAGTTTTTGCACGTTGTTCATCTGCTAAGAAATAGATACACCAGCATTCACGCAGTTTATGCAAAATTTTCTTTTTTTACTAATAAGACATCTATTGGTGATTATGTAAAATGAAGATTATTTTTTATATGACTGTGATCAATTCTAGCATTTTAAGATGATAAAGGAGAAAATTGCTCTCAACAAAATCTGCATTGGTCAATTAGTGACGTTCCATTTTTATGTGCTAATAACATGTAGAATTAAGCAGGACGATAAAAAAAATGTGAACAATAAAAATAAACTTAAGCTTTCAACATTGCTGCGCTTAAATTTATAAAAGAAAAAAAATTATGTTATCTTTTATAATGATTTTATTTATGATTTCTTTCATTCAGCAATCTTTATATATATTTTTTAGAGACATTAGGGATTTTATTTTTTAAGTTAACAAACAACTTTAATGAAAAGAATTTGTTGTTGCTGCATAAATTAAACTATAATTAATCCACTTACTTGAGCAGTTCCTTATGAACATCCATTCTAGTGATATTTTTATCATTTTTAACACTTTACAACAAAGTTGAAAAGTGTTTATGACTTTGTTCATTCTGTCTGTCTGTCTGTCTGTCTGTCTGTATGTCTGTCTGTCTGTCTGTCTGTCTGTCCGTTAGCACGATAACTGCCGTAAAAATGAGTTTATCAAAATGAAATTTTAGTATGTTGTTCAGACGGTCTGTAGGACCTATGGGATAATATAAATAAATAATATCACCCAATTAGTTTTTTATTGAACCCGGGTTGAAAAAATGAAATACATTGAACCCTATGGGACCTAATTTTTCAAACATTTTTTAAGTAAATTTAAAATTCACGAATTGCTTCGAAATTTTTAGGAAATATTCACATTATCCCATAGAATATATAAAAAAAATTCAGTAAAATATGTTAAGTAGTTTTTTAATTAAAAAAATTATTTAATATAGGGAAAAAAACAAATTCAATTAAATTCTGACTTTGGGATATCTTCCAGAAAGAAAAGAGAGAGATATTATATAATAAATATCTCTCCATTTGTTTAAACGTTTTGCATATGGGAGTGGCTTCATATTTTAAAACAAATTTGGTAGATAACAATTTTTCATTTTTTTTAAATTTTATATAACTCTTCATGATAAATTTAATTGATGGCATTTTAAATGCACTTTCCTACGTCCTAGAGAGTTAAAATTTGGTACACAGCTTAAATTTGTTGAACATTTTATTCGACAAAAATTTGATTGATCTTTAAATATAGATCATACATTTTTTTCGAAATGGCCTGAAAATAATCCCCGTTCACTTCTATAAATCATTGGTGTAATATTGTTAAAAATTCTGATGTGGACAGCACATGTCTTTCTCTGCAGACTCATATTCGTTCTCTTTATTTATTCAATGATAATTTGAGTTTATCTGCACAACATAAGTATTTTAAATGACATTGAATTTACACGTTAAACTTAAATTTGGTTCTCATTTGATAGCTAGACTTATTGTCAAAGGTGGCGTAGCGAAAACGCGAAAAAACTAGAATATCTCAAGAACGGCTAGTCCTAGAGTAATGGGGTTAGTCTTATTCTTTTTGTTGTCAAAAATCACATATAATATAGGAATTTAATTGATATAATTGAGCACACGTAGTCTTTTATTTTTATATATAACGATTTTTGCTGGCCATTTCGCAAAAATAGCCCGTTCCTTTTTCCCGAATCGTAGTAGAATAACCTACAAATGATTTATATACAAAATTTTGTTAAATTTGGTATATAAATCACTTGTAGGTTATTGAAATATTATACTCCAAATTTTGTTAAATTTGGTTCATTAGTTTTTAGCTAGAGTGGATAAAGGCAATTTCTGCGGCCATTTCGCAAAGAAGGCAGATTCTTTTATTACGAATCATACTAAAATCTAATGAACATCAGGGTTTCCCACAAAAAACATACCTACCAAATTATATGAAATTCGGTCCATTAGTTTTTCAATTAGAGTGGATGTAATATCCACACAGACACGCAGAAACATACACAGATACACCCTTACACACACAGACGTCTTCCTAAAAGTAGTTTTTTCGTGTTCTAGAAGTCCCAAAACGTGTAGATACTTTGAAAATTCGAGTTCCGATCTTCGGCACGATTCCAATGCTTTGAGTACATACACATACACATATATATTATCTGTGTATCTAAATTCCGTGCCTATGCAATTACAATAGTTGTGATTTTAAATGATCCCTAAACTTTTATTATTTCTTCAAGGAAGCCTAATTTTAACATATGCAGAATGCAAATATCTCAAGCGATTGTAAGATGAATTACATAAGAATTGCTGAATTTTTTCACACAAAATTATTTAGCTCTGGAGTCTGGAATACAAGTTATATGAATGAAATATTCATTGATTTTGCATAAAGAATCAGATGATTTATATTTCGATACAGTTTTAAATATTTAAGTATAATAAATTACTATAGTACTGTGATAATGTAAAATATATTACCACTGAATGAATCACATTTTAGAAATTTTTAAATGAAATTACATTTCAGTTGGAAAGTGTTTCATAATCAATGCTTATGCATGATTGATCTTTCTTGTTATTCTTTAAACATTAATACATGATATCTGCAAAATTTTAGTAAATACATATATATATATATATATATATATATATATATATATATATATATATATATATATATATATATATATATATATATATATAATATATCTATATCTATATATGTATATATATATATATATATATATATATATATGTATATATATATATGTGTATATATATATATATATATATATATATATATATATGTGTGTATATATATATATATATATACTAAAATTTTGCAGATATCATGTATTAATGTTATATGTGTGTGTGTATATATATATATATATATATATGTGTGTTTTTTCGTTATTATTAATTACAATTGCAGAGAAAGAGATACAGATAAGGATTTATGAATGTGATTTCGACATGTATTAAAAGCTTCTTATTTTTTCATGATTTTAAGGCGCCCATATGCAAAACGGTTTAATATATTAATTTTATTCGCAACGCATTTTATTGATATTCAAAATTCGATTTCCCACTATCCGATCCCAATCCATTAAGTTTTTAATTTGTTTATTTATTAATTTTTTTAGTAATTTGCATGTGGGTGTCCGACTCAATCAGTTGTTGTGATATGGCTGTATAATTAAACAAGTATCATTTTAATTACGTCTCTTTGAGCAGTTGTGTTGCAACAGCATCTATATTCTGAAACAACGCAATTGCAATATATTTGAGTTTAAATGATCAATGTCATCCATCTTGTGTCAAAATCGTGATTTTTTAAGTTCTTTTTATATTTAGTGTTGTATGCGTCCTAAAACAGCTTTATTATAGCTTAATTTTTGTACATTACATTCTGGAACAACGCAAGTACAATATATTTCAGTTTAAATGATCATCAAACTTTGATTAGTTCTACAACGAAGCCTAATTCGTACTTATGGAGAATGTAAACACATCAAGCTGTAAGATGAGTTGCACAAGAATTGTTGAATTTCTTTATGACAAATTTATTTAGCTCAGTGAGTTTGAAATATAGCTGATATGAATGAAACATTCATTGGTTTTACATGGAGCACAGACGATTTTATAGCAGAATTTTTCGATGAAGTTTTAAGCATAGAGTTAAATTGCATTTACCGCTATGGTTTAAAGTTATGAAATAAAATAAATTATTGTAGTATTGTGATGAATTAAAGGAATGTAATAAAAGTGTATGAATGAAATATATACAACTTTTACATAGAGAGCCAGACGATTTATATTTCAATGACGTCATTTGAATTAAGTTCATTTTTTTTCGATGAAGTTTTAAATTCTTAAATGTAATAAATTATTGTATTCTTGTGATAATTTTTAAAATATTACCTCTGAATGTATCGTATTTTAGAGATGTTTAAACCAGGTGACTTATATTTCAATAAAGTCATTTGAATAAAGTTCATTTTTGTCGGTGAAGTTTTAAGTTTTCAAATAGAATAAATTATATGTAGTATTGTGATAATTTAAAAAATATTACCGCTGAATGTGTCGCATTTACGAAATGTTTAAATAAAATTGCATTGCAGTTGGAAAGTGTTGTTGTTGAGACCCAGACCGTCCGACCTACCAGAAAGGTGTAAGGTAACTGTATGGACGGCCGGGAAGTGCCACCCAATTTAGACCGGAACCCAGTGGGGGAGGCATCCACAGGGACCGTACCCTCCTTCCCCTACCACCAACCTCTCGGAAGGACTTACGGACCCACATGTTTAACGTGATCGTACTCCGCATGAACACGGCGGCATTTGTGGCAGCGTGCAAATCTAGCGCGCAAACCACGGGGATACCGCACCCGAGATGGCCAACAGCACGCGGCGTTCCGAGGTGGTCACCCACCAAGTACTAACCGCGCCCGATGCTGCTTCACTTCGGTGATCTAACGAGAACCGGTGTTTTCAGCACGGTACGGCCGTTGGCCTTGCAGTTGGAAAGTGTTTCATAATCAAAGCTTTATGCATGATTGATCTTTCTTGTTAAAGTTTATAGCCATTTTAAACTACAACTCAATTAATGAAAAATATATTCAATAGCTTGATTAGAAAAATAGACAGCAATACGCATTTGGAGCGAAACTCTCTTACTATGGTTACAAATAGAATTAATAACCGTATAAAAAATTGAATTATAGCAGACGATTTTTAACACTTTCCAACATAGTTGAAAAGTGTTTATCACTTTAGTCATTCTATCTGTCTGTCTGTCCGTCCGCACGAGAAATGCAACAAGAAAGATCAAGTATGCACAAAGCATTGATTATGAAACACTTTCTAACTTCAATGCAATTTTATACAAACATCTCTCAAATGCGATACATTCCTCGGTAATATTTTTTAAATTATCTCAATACTACATTAATTTATTATATTTGAAAATTTCATCGAAGAAAATGAACTTCATTCAAATGACGGCATTGAAATATAAATTGCCTGGTTTAAACATCTCTAAAATGCGATACATTCCTCGGTAATATTTTTAAAATTATCATAACACTACAATAATTTATTATATTTGAAAACTTCATCGAAAACAAATGAACTTTATTCAAATGACGTCATCGAAATATAAATCGCCTCTATATAAAAGCAGCATTTCATTCATAATCATTTTCCCAATCGTTTAATTCATCACAATAGTATAATAATTTATTTTATTTAAAAATTTGAAAAATTGTTACCTACCATATTTATTTTTAAATGTGAAACCTTTCTCATATATAAAATAATTAAACTCTTGGAAAGATATTTATTATATAATATATCTCTTTTTTCTTTCTGGAGGATATAACGAGAGTCAGAATATAATTACATTTGTTTTTCTCCTTATATTAAATAATTTAAAAAACTACCTAAACATATTTTACTGAAATTTTTTTTATATATTTTATGGGATAATTTGAATATTTCCTAAAATGTCCGAAGCAATTTGTGAATTTTAAATTTGCTTAAAAAATGTTTGAAACATTAGGCCCCATAGGATTCAATGTATTTCATTTTTTCAATCCGGATTCAATAAAAAACTAATTGGGTGATATTATTTATTTATATTCCCATAGGTCCCACAGACCGTCTGAAAAACATACTAAAACTTCATTTTGATAAAGCCATTTTTACGGCAGTTATCGTGATAACGGACAGACAGACAGACAGAATGAACAAAGTCATAAACACTTTCAACTATGTTGTAAAGTGTTAATAAAAATGACTTTATCGAAATGAAATTTTAGTATATTGTTGAGACGGTCTGTTGGACATATGGGATTAAAATGAATAGTATCACCCAATTAGCTTCGAATTTTACCCGGACTGAAAAAATGAAATACTTTGAACCTTATGAGACTTAATTTTTCAAACATTTTTAAAGCGAAGTCAAATTCACAAGTTACTTCGAAAATTTTAGGAAATATTCTAATTATCGCATGAAATGTTTAAAAAAATTCAGAAAAATATGTTGGGTAATTTTTAAATAAATTTCTGAAATAATATAATAATTACACCCATGATATATGAAGAGAACACGTGACTCATTGCAAAAATATGGCATCCATTTTTTACCCGTCGTGTGGGAACCAGATTGTGATGGAGATCTTTTAAATGTATATTTAGTGTCTCACTCGTCCTAAAACCGCTTTATTTTCGCATATTATCTGTGAATCTAAATTCTGTGCCAACGCAATTACAATGTTTCTTATTTTAAATTATTACTAAACTTTGATTATTCCTACAACGAAGCCTAAATTTAATGCTATAATATAGCATGCAGAATGTAAAGAAATCCAGAGATTGCTAGGTGAGTTGTATAAGAATTGCTGAATAATTTTTCTGGAGTCCGGAATATAAGTGATATGAATGAAATATTCATTGATTTTACGCAAAGAAGCAGACGATTCATATTTTGATGACGTCATTTGAATAAAATTCATTTTGTTTAACTAGTATTTTTTCTCGATGAAATTTAAAGTTTTCAATTACCACAAAATACTGTAGTACTGTGATAGTTTAAAAAATCTTATGTGAACAACACATTACTTTCCTTATATAATGCAATAAATGTACTCCTGTTACAATAAAAAAATAATGCATAAAATCTACAGTACCGTGTTTTTAACGTGGAATTGGCCGATGTGGTGGCCGAGCGGTCAAAGAGGCAGGCGTTTCGTCGTGATGGCTCGGCTGCCAGAATGCGGGTTCGAGTCCCGCCTGCGGGCATGGATGTTGTAATGTCTTATTTGGGGCAGAAGTCAGACTTCTACCTTCGGGTGCCCCGGGTCATTCGACTAAACAGAAGCAGTGCACTCATTCTTCCTTAATTGTAATGTTAGGGACACGACAACAACAACAACAACAGCAACGTGGAATTGTACATTTGGCGATATTCCAAATGATAACATATAATACTATTTCAAAGTACCCAATTAACATATATTTCACACAACTCTAAATTAACAATTAACAATATAGATAGCATCCTCAATAAGCGATATACTAGTTCATATATTAAAATATTTGAATAATTAATTCATCAATTAGGCGTCATTTTCATTAATTTAGCGTCATTTTTGCAATGTTAACATAATTTTCGTCAATCTGGGACGAAAGTTCGCCAAGTTGGCGATACTTTGTGTGAGACCAGGAGACATTTATGCAATTTTGAAATTTATACGATATGGACAAAGAAACAAAGCGCAGACTCGTATGCGCCATTTTATGGCAGTCTTGACCCGGGAGATAATGGCCCCAATAAATTCTGTTCACATAAATCGCAGGTGTGGTTGGGGCAAAGAAATCTCCTTGGGACCAAGACTTAAATGAAGCAGATTGGATGATAAGCTGGCCAATGAAGCAGTGTTGGTACATCGTCTTGAACAACAACCAATAAAGATACAGAGGGCGTATCTGGACATCAGGCGAAATGGTGTGGCATCAAGCAGAAAAAGTTCAACATATAGGCAGTCAATTAAGAATGGCCGTTGGAGAGTGTTGTGTTAAGAAATTGAAAGTGAAGAATTGGAGGTGAATGTCCTAGAAGGTATAGTGTTTTTCAGTCTGAATTCAGGCTATGGCCGTCCAAGAGCGTTGTGAATAGAATGGCAGTCCAGAATGTCGAAGAGTGTGCTTTATATAATTGAGGCAATGAACGTCTAAGAGTGTTGTGTTAAGTACAATTGGGGGCAATAGCCACGGAAGTGTGCTTTCAAAATCAATTGAAGTCCAGAATGTCCAAGAAGTCAAACGGAGGTATATGCAAATCTGCATTATATAATAGGTCGAATTCATGACTTTGGAAAAGTATTATAAATCCTGGTCTCACACGAGAAGTTTCTCATCCTTAAGAGTGTATATAAAATTACTAAATTTAATCGTAATCATAATGTGGTGGTAGAAAAGAAACTTAATCTTGGAGTTTACAATTATTAAAGTACCCATAATTAATATGGTCATATTATCGTCAATCAAATACATTGGATTATGCCGCATAAAAACACACCATTATTTCTTTGTGCGAGTTCCTGGAATAAAATATATTAACATAATACTACACAATTAACTTTACCTATTTTAACTTTGAAATAACATTACTTATTAAGAACATTATAATCATAATTTAATTACAATAACTATTCTTATATATTTAAGGAAGAAATTAGGTATATGAGACCAGGCATACTAATATTCCAAAACTGAATATGGCATTTTATAACCTGATTTGACATTCCTTCTTATTGTCTTTAGACATGTGTGGGTCATTGGTTGTTGCATCACCTTATATATCTGCATACTAACTGCCAGCGCACACTCTTGGTCTGCATTGGATTGATAATCAAAACTTGTTCATTTCACCATCTCTATGTGACCACGGACTCTTATTGATGCATATCTGTATCTCGTCTGTTGCACCTGTCTGCCTCTGCGTGGAACTTAATTCATATCGCCTCTATCTTTTTTTAACTCTATTCTCCTCAACCTTCTGCCTGCTGACACCGCTTTTTGCATGAGGTCTAGATACCCCTCTCGCATCTCATTGGTTGACCTCAGGGCGATGCTACAACACTTCCTCATTGGTTAAACCTTTAACCAATCCCATGGCTGTATCTTTAGTCGCTTCCAGTAACTTATCTGGCTCAACCACACCTCTACTTAAAACCCCCTTACTTATGGCTATCATGACCTCTCGGGTCAGGGCTGCTGTAAATTGGCGTTTACCAGTCTGGTTTCTTTTCTAATTTGTCAGAAATCATAAATCATTATAAACTACACAGCCTAAATGTACGGTCGGACGGTCTGGGTTTCAACAACAACAACAACAACAGCCTAAATGTATCTTGGTCTCACACATAATATGTGTAATAAATAATTTTTATTTTAAAATTTAAAATAATGGAATTCAATTGTGTAGTAAGTTAATTAATGATTTATTTTAGGAAATCGCACAAAGAATAATTGGTGGGTTATTGCGACTACGATGCAAATGTACAACTATATGATTCACGATCACTTTTAATTAAGAATGATAATCCAATCCAATCATTTAATTATAATTAAAAAGTAACTCCAAATTTATTTTTAAATGTGTAACACACTTTGCCAGATTATTCACCAAATTTGTCATATATATCACCAAGTGTTAAACACAGACGGAGCTGGCCGTCCAAATAGTTGCTCTTAGTCCTCTGGACGAGTCGGACGGTCTGGGTCTTCTACACAGACGGAGCTTCCCGGCCGTCCAAACAGTTACCTTACACCTTTCTGGTAGGTCGGACGGCCTGGGTCTCAACACAGACGGAGAGAAGAGCATATCTCATGTATGTCCGTCATATGACGGGAATCAGAATTTGCCAAGCATTACTTTTCATTTGTCGTCATTTTTAGCAATTTCCCGACATTTTTGTCACTTTCCCAACATTTGAAATAGTCGCCAAGTTCAAGACGTCCCGTTAACTTTCTTGCCAAGCGTTATGGGCGGACGGACGGAGAAATGAATTATTCTTATAGTCTATTTCTATGTTCTTTCAAGATGTTGAACTCCCATCAATTGTCGTCATTTCACTGATTCGGCGTCAGTTTTATCCATTTGGCGAATTTTTACCAATTGGATGATATTTTCGTTAATTTGGCAACATTTTAAAAGTCACCAAGTTGGAGATATTTCGACAAATTCGTAACCAAAATTTTATCCAAACGTTACGGTCGGAAAAATAGGTTATTCTTATATTCGTTCTTATTCACTTAGATTCTTATATTCTTTCCAAGATGTTGAATTTTCATCCATTAGTCGTCATTTTCATTGATTTAGCGCCATTTTTATCAATTTAGCGCCATTTTCTTTAATTTGGCAATAGTTAAAAAAGTCGTCAAGTTGGCGACATTCCGCCAAATTTGTCGCCAAAATTTCGCCAAGCATTATGGATGGAGAAATAAGATATCCTTATAATAGATAAATGACTATTGGCGTCCAACTATAAAAGTATTACCCAAAGTATATTTACCCATGAATGGAACGAGCAAATTCCACGAGAATGATGCCACTAAATTTATAGCATGATATTATGAAAAGTGACCAAGAACATATTTCATGATAGTTAATAATTTTTTTTTATTTTATGTTGTTTTTCGATAAATTTATTAAAAATGTGCAGTATCTCAAGAACGGTTTATGCCAGCATTCTAAAATTTATGTTAATCGTTTTCTAATGAAAAATTATGTAAGAAATGACTATTTACGTAACTTTATGAAAGGTTTCGATTTTATGATGATTTTTTTCAAAACTTCACTTGAAAATTTAGGGAGGTTCTGAACATTCGATTGTGTTTGAAAACAATAAGCTCCCAGTATTCACATATTGTAATTTTTGTACCGAATTTCGTTCAAATCGCCCATTTCGTTCCATTCGTTCGTCAGATATCATCTCACTGACACACACACACAAACAAACTGACTGACACACACACACACTCAGTGACACACACACACTGACACACACACACAGACACACACACACACAAACGCAGACAGACATACACACACACACACAGAGACATACACACACACACAGAGAGACACACACACACACAGATACACACACACACACACACACACACAGATACACACACACACACACACACATACATACACACACACACACACACACACACACACAGAGACAGACATTCCCTCAAAAACGTTGGATTCGTGTTCATGGATGCTGGAAACGGGCTCGCCCGTCAAAATCACGAATTTGACTTTTCGACCCCGTCACAATACTTTTCTTATACATTATACTATGTATATAAGGAAAGTAAATATGTTAGCGTTGAGAGCATCACATTTTAGAGATGTTTTAGTAAAGTTGTATTTCAGTTGAAAAGTGTTTCATAATCAATACTTTAAGCATGATTGATCTTTCTTGTTAAAGTTTACAGCCATTTTAATCTGCAAATCTGTTATTAATGCAAAATATTTTCGATAACTTGACTAGAAAAACAGACGGCATTACGTATTTTAAGCGCAACGCTGTTACTATGGTTACAAATAGAATTAAAAACTGTATAAAACAAGAAAGATCAATCATGCTTAAAGCATTGATTATGAAACACTTTCCAACTTCAATGCAATTTTATTTAAACAAGTCTAAAATGCAATACATTCCTCGGTAATATTTTGAAACTTATTACAATACCTCATTAATTTATTATATTTGAAAACTTAAACCTTCATCGAAAAAAATGACCTTCATTCAAATGACGGCATTGAAATATAAATTGCCTGGTTTAAACATCTCTACAATGTTATACATTCCTCGGTAATAGTTTTAGAATTATCATAATACTACGATAATTTATTATATTTGAAAACTTCATCGAAAACAACTGAAATTAATTCAAATGACGTCATAGAAAAAATAACACGCCTGGATCTCTATAAAAACAGGATTTCATTCATAACTTTCTCGCATTCATTTCATTCATCACAATACTATAATAATTTATTTTATTTAAACATTTTGTTTAAGACCATGGAGCTACAAAAAATTAAACTCTATGCTTGAAACTTCATCGAAAAAAATCGTCCTTCTCCTTATGAAATCAATTAATATTTCATTCATATCAGCCATGCAGACTCCATGGACTAAATTATTTTGTGTTAAAAAAATACAGGAATTCTAATACAACTCATTCTATATATTTTGCTGTTTACATTTTACATAGGTGAAAAATGGGCTTAGTTGTAGAAATAAAGAAATTTAGATGAGCATTTAAACTCAAATATATTGTCATTGCGTTGTTTCAGTATATAGATGCACAGAATTTAAGCAAAAATAAAGTAGTTTTAGGACGGATACAACACTCAATATAAATTAAAAAGAACTTAAAAAAATCACGATTTTGAAACAAGATGGATGCCATATATCATTTTGAAGTGGGTCATGTGATCGTTTCATATCATGGTCACGTGATCGTTTCATATAAGAGGTGTAATTATTATTTTTATTTTTATTTAAAAAACTACTGAATATATTTCGCTGATTTTTTTTATATATTTTATGGAACAATTTGAATATTACCTGAAATTTTCGAAGCAATTTGTGAATTTTAAATCCGCTTAAAAAATGCTTGAAAAATTAGGTCCCATAGGGCTCAATGTATTTCATTTTTTCGACCCGGGTTCAATCCAAAACTAATTGGGTAATATTATTCATTTATATTCCCATAGGTTCTACAGACCGTCTGAACAACATACTAAAATTTCATTTTGATTAAGTCATTTTTACGGCAGTTATCGTGCTAACGGACAGACAGACAGACAGACAGAAAGAACAAAGTCATAAACACTTTTCAACTTTGTTGTAAAGTGTTAAAAAAATGGAATTATATATTTTTTGTTACATTTTATAACTATAAATGAAAAAAATCTGATGTGGACAGCACATGACTTTCCTTATATAATGCAATCAATTTACTTCTTTAACGATGAAAATTACTTGTAACGTTAAATTGTACATTTGGCGCTTTTCCGGATAACAACATGTAAAGCTATTTCGTACCCAATTAACTTATATTTTACACAACTCTAATTTAACAATGATCAATATCGATATCATTCTCAATAATCCATATATTTAAATATTTTAATAAATTCATCAATTAAGCGTCATTTTCATTAACTTGGCGTCATTTTTACAATTTTGCTCATATTTTCATCAATGTATGACTAAATGTCGTAAAGTTGGCGATATTTAGAAGACCATTTCTTATATAATAAAAGGTATGCCCCTCATATGATGGAATTGAAAGTTTGCAAAACATTGCATCCCATTTAACGTTATTTTTATCAATTTGGCTACATTTTTATCAATTTGATAACATTTTTATCAATTTGGCGACATTTTTATCCATTTGGCAACAATTTTATGAATTTAGCAACAGTTTCGCTAATTTGGCAGCATTTAAAAAATTCGCCAAGTTGGTGATATGCCGCTAAAATTCTTCGACATAATTTCACAAAGCTTGACAGACGGAGAAATAAGTTATTTTTATGTTCTTTCCAAAATATTGAATTTTTATTCATTAGTGGTCATTTTCATTGATTTATGGTCATTTTTATCAAATTATCGACATTCTTTATCAATTTGGCGACATTTTTATCAATTTGGCGACTTTTTTATCAATTCGGCGAAATTTTTATCAATTTGGTGACATTCTAATCAATTTGGCGACATTTAAGAAACTCGTCAAGTTGGCGATATTCCTCCAAATTCGTCGCCAAAATTTCGTCAAGTATTATGTGTCGAAGAAATAAGTTATTCTTATAGCAAATAAATGACTAATGGCGTCCAAATATAAAACTATTACCCAAAGTACCTCCTCTTATAATAAATTCTTATACGAGTATTCTTTCCAAGGTATTGAATTTCATCAGTCTTCATTTTCATTGATTCAGCGACATTTTTTATCAATTTGGGGACATTTTTATCAGTTTGGCGATATTTTCCTCAATTCAGCTACATTTAAAAAACTCGCCAAGTTGGCAATATTTCCCCAAATCCGTCGCCAAAGTTTCGCCAAGCATTGTGAATGCAGAAATAGGTTATTCTTAGAGTAGATAAACGACTAATGGCATCAAATTAATATGCTATTACCCAAAGTGTCTTCTCTCGTGAATGGAACGAGCTAGATCTGCGAGAATGATGATAATAAATTTATAGCATAATATTACATATGAAAAGTGTAGTTCACAATAGTTAATACTTTTCATAAATGTTATGTGTTTTTTTAATAAATTTTTGAAAAATGTGCAATATCTCGAGAATGGTTCATACTAGCATTCTAAAATTTATGTCAATCGTTTTCTAATGAAAAATTACACAAGACATGTTTATTTGCGTAACTTTATTAAATGTTTTAATTTTTTGATGATTTTTTCAAAATTCCATTTCAAAATTTAAGTGGGATCTGAACAATCGATTGCGTGTAAAAACAATAAGCGTCAAGTATTCATAGATACTAATTTTTGTACCCAATTTCGTTCAAATCGCTCGATTCGTTCGTCAGTTATTGTCTCCACAGACTCACTGTCACACACACACACTCACACATTCATTAGCCTATGGGTTGGTCGTGTGGTCTGGGTTTTCTACACACACTCACACATGCTTTCACACACACACACACACACACACACACACATGCTTTCACACACACACACACACACATGCTTTCACACACACACATACTTTCACACACACACACACACAGACATCACCTCAAAAACGCTTGATTCGTGTTCAGGTATGCTTGAAACGCGCTCTTTCGTCGAAAACTCGAATTCGAATTTTCGACCCCATCACAATACTTTCCTTATAGATTATACTATGTATATAAAGAAAGTAATATATCAAAACCGGTTGGATTAGATTTACATCGAAAAAGTTAAGCAAGAAAATTTAGGGCAATATTTTCTGCGTATGAATCTATATTGTCCAGTCATATTTGAGTATAGCTGAATAAATGTTACAACAAAAAAATTCCGGATTTATTAATTTTCCGAATAAAATTCCAAGATTTTATCTCTCAGTACCTTTCAAAAATGAGCAAACTTCATTGAAGCTATTCATATAACATGTCATATTATTCTCATAACATATGTCTTCTTAATCATCTATTGGTTTAGAGAGCTATCTTTTCGAAGACGCACGCGGGTAATCGAACAATTTCAGAGGTGTGAGAAATGTGTTTATTTAAATACTCGAGAATCGCTAATAATTAATTTTGGTGGTACTGAGAAAACATACTGAATATTGCAGTTTTACGAAGGAAAACTCATTTTAGACGGAGATTAATAAAATTTCATACTTAGCAATTATGATTTCTGCTGTAGTTCAAATTAGCAAGAAAGATCAATCATGCATAAAACATTGATTATGTGAAACACTTTCTAATTGAAATGCAATTTTATTTAAACATTTCTAAAATGCTATACATTCAACACTGATATATTTTAAATTATCACAATACTACATTAATTTATTATATTTGAAAACTTAAAACTTCGTAAAAAAATGAACTTCATTCAAATGACGGCATTGATATATAAATTGCTTGGTATAAACATCTCTAAAATGCGAAATTAATATTCAAATTAATATTCAAATGACGTCATCAAAATATAAATCGTCTGGCTCTCTATGTAAAAGCAATGAATATTCCATTCATATCGCCTTTATTCCAGACACCAGAACTAAATAATTTTACGTGAAAAAAAATTCAACAATTTTTATACAATTCATTTTACAATCACTTATTTACATTCTGCATCCATTAAAATAAGGCTTCGTCGTAGAAATAAGTTTGGGGATCAAAGTTTGGGGATCAATTAAAATCAAAAATATAGTCATTGCGTTGGCACAGAATATAGATGCACAGAAAATAAGCAACAATATAGCAGTTTTAGGATGGATTCAACACTAAATAGAAATTTAAAAGTTTAAAAATCACGATTTTTACACTGAAAAAAAAAGATGAATGCCATATTTTATTTTGAAGTGGGTCTCTTTATATAATATGGGTGTAATTATTATTTTAATTTTTATTTAAAAAACTACCGAACATATTTGCTGAATTTTTTTTATATATCTTATGGAATAATTTGAATATTTCTACAATTTTTAAAGCAATTTGTAAATTTTAACTTTGCTTAAAAAATGGTTGAAAAATTAAGTCCAATTGGTTCAGTGTATTTCACTTTTTCAACCTGGATTCAATCCAAAAACTGATTGGGTGATATTATTCATTTATATTTACATATGTCCCACAGACCCTCTCAACAACATACTGAAATTTCATTTTGATAAAGTCATTTTTACGGCAGTTGTCGTGCGAACGGACAGACAGACAGACAGAATGAATGAACAAAGTCATAAACACTTTTCAACTATGTTGAAAAATATTAAATATAGGGCTATCTGTGATTCAAAGATACCACTATAGTATAGATTACGTGTTCCAAGTCCCACTATATGTATAACACGGGAACTATAAGTGATGATGAAAATCTAAAATTGTAAAAAACATTCTGTAGTTTCCCAAAAGGACACTAGACGGCAGCACTCAACCAGACTTAAGAATATTTTGTTTCGTTCACAATTTAGTCGAATTCGAAATGGCGTTCGTGGTACGTAGCCAACGTGTTGTAAGATATGGCTAATCCTAGCTATGTTTTGTAAAATATGTGTGATTTTTATGTATTATTAAATGTTGTGATGTTTTGTGAAGTCTTAAATGGTGAGTGAGTTTTTTTCCTAACCTCTACACCAGAAGAAGTCTTATAAAATCTGTAATTTAGTTCGAGAAATTTAGAAATCGCGGATTTTTTTATTTTAACATATTTTTAGCTATAACTCGAGAACAGTTAGGCACATAAAATTTATTTTTATACCATCAGGCGTAAAAAAGGAAATACCCTAACATTTCTTAATTAACTCTATTGTAGTACCAGTAAACGTTTTAATAAATTTTAATATATAATTAAAATTGACGATTTTTTTTATTTTATTAATGAATTTATTTACAGTTTTTAATTCCATGATAGTATGGTAACAGAGTTACATTTCAAATGCCTACATCATTTGTTGGCTATTCCTTAATTCAAACTATTGAAAAATAATGCTATGATTAATTTTAGCTTAAAATGGCTGATAACATCGAAAATAAAGAAACACACAGTGATCGGAGATGAAAGATTATTTTAAATACAGCAACTTCCATATTAATAGAACTATAAAATAGGCGTCATTTTTATGCTTAAATTAGAAACGGTTTTTGATATTCAGATCTTTTATTGAAAATGTTACATTTAGTGACCACTGTTCATTTTGCTCGCGCGAAGCGCATGTGTATATGTCTAGTATAAAATATAAATATAATTTTTTCTATATGACCAAGCCAGATCTATATAGTGGATACATACATTCTACAGACAGGCAGACATACACACACACACAAACGTCACTCTAAAAATAGATTTTGTGTGTACTCTAGTGCCAGAAACGTGTAAATCCGTCGAAAACTCGAGTTTCTGTTTTCAGCACGATTACATTATCTTCTTATACATTACCATGCATTGAAGATTCTTAAAAAAGAACCCGTCTCTTTTTCATTACTTTTTTTTTTTTTTTTTTACAAAATGGGCCTCAAAAATCGTCAAAATCTAAAATTAAAGGACCACATATGCACAATTGCATCCATTAAATACTTTTTCCATACGTAATTTTCTATGACGTAAAAAATAAAACCACCCAATTACTTTACTATTAACCGTGCTTAAGATATTATTTTTTGCATTTTTCGTATTTTTTGCAACATCGCTCTTGCAAATACATCCAGTCTATTTTAGTTTAAAAGCTAATTGATCAAATTTCACAAAATTTGGTAGATAAGTCACTTATGAATTTGGGTTTTAGTACAATTCGGGAAAAAAGAAACCCGCCTTTCTTTGCAAAATGGCCCGCAAAATTCGTTAAAATCTAGAATAAAAGACTACGCATGCTTAAATGCATCAATTAACTGCTCATTTTATACGTAATTCTTTATTATGAAAAGAATAAGATCAACCCTCATTATTCCAGGACTAACAATTCTCGAGAACTTCTAGTTATTTTCCTTATATACATAATGTATAAGGAAAGTATTGTGACGGGGTCGAAAATTCGAATTCGAGTTTTCGACGGGAGAGCACGTTTCAAGCATCCCTGATCACGAATCAAACATTTTTGAAATGATGTTTGTGTGTGTGTATGTGTGAAAGTATGTGTGTGTGTCTGTGAGCCTGTGGAGACGATAACTGACGAACGAATGGGCCGAATCGAACGAAATTTGGTACAAAAATCACAATTCGTTAACACTGGAAACCTATTGTTTTTATACGTAATCGAATGTTCAGAACCCTCCTAAATTTTCGAGTGAAATTTTGAAAAAATCGTCAAAAAATCAAAACCGCTAATAAAGTTACACAAATAGACATTTCTTATGTAATTTTTCATTAGAAAACGATTAACATAAATTTTAGAACGCTAACATGAACCGTTCTCGAGATATTGCACATTAATAAAAAAAATTATCTAAAAGTCATATAAAATAAAAAAAATATATTTCCTATTGAGAAACATGTTCACTTTTCATATTTAATACCATGCGATAAATTGGATGACATCATTCTCGTGGATCTAGCTCGTTCCATTTATGAGAAAAGATACTTCGAGTAATACTTTTGTATTTGAACGCCAATAGTCATTTATCTGCTATAAGAATAACTTATTTCTCCGTCAGTAAAGCTTGGCGAGATTTTGGCGACGAATTTTTGGCGGAATGTCGCCAAATTGGCAACTTTTTGAAATGTTGTCAAATTAACGAAAATCTCGCCAAATGGATTAAAATGACGCTAAATCAATGAAAATGACGACTCATTGACGAAAATTCAATATCTTGTATGTATTCAATGTACAATAAGAATAACCTAATTTTTTTTTACTGTAAAAGTAGTAAATTCATTGCATTATATAAGAAAAGTCATGTGTTGCCCACATCAGATTTTTTTTTATGTTTTTTTTTTCTTTTTTTGCTACGCCGTCTTTGAAAATACGTCCAGTTGCCAAATGAAAACGAAATTGAATTAAAAGTGTAAATTCAGTGTAATTTCAAATAATTACACGTGTTTTCTATGCAAATAAACTCCATTTAATTAATTATTAAAGAAATAAAAAGAATATGAGTTTGAGTCTGTAGGGAAAGTCATATGCTGCCCACACCAGATTTTTATATTTACAAGTAATGGATATTTTGTGTTAAATCACTTTTGTATTTAATTAAAAATCAGTTTAATGTGTCATAAATAACTTTATACGTATATTTGTTAAAATAACAATAAAAAAATCAAATACACAGACGCTTCAAATATCCCAATTTGTTTGAGCCCCTACGTTTCTCTTGAGCTCTTAAGCATCGCTCAATCACAATCACGCTGAATACTAGTTGTGCCACTGGCTGCAAAGTTAAGTGGAAACAGAGTAGGACTGTAATGACCTCAAAACCTTTCCGAACGTTGTTAAAGGATCCCTCTTTGATTTTGAACTTAAAATCACCAAAGTTAGTCGTGCGAAATCCAACAAATAATGAACAGTATAATTTTGGAGAACATGCATTTCCATACTCGTGAGTATTATTAACCGCCGAAGATTAATTATGTGCTGGAACTCTCTCATTAGATTATATTAGAATGTTTATTCTCTTGAAGCTTCAAGGATTATATGCATAATTCCCTTTGAAATTCATAATGAGTGAGCTTTATAAAAGATAATATAAGAGAATCCTACATATTGTGAATTTAAATCGATTGACTACGCATTTCATTGCCCAATTTCACATATTCTGAATTGAAATCGATTGACTACCTATTTGGTCGCCCAATTCCACACATTCTGAATTGAAATCGATTAACTACCTATTTGGTCGCCCATTTCCAAATATTCTGAATTGAAATCATTGACTACCTATTTGGTCGCCCAATTCTACATATTCTGAATTGAAATCGATTGACAACCTATTTGGTCGCCCAATTCCACACATTCTGAATTGAAATCGATTGACTACATATTTGGCTGCCCATTTCCACATATTCTGAATTGAAATCATTGACAACCTATTTGGTCGCCCAATTCCACATATTCTGAATTGAAATCGATTGACTACCTATTTGGTCGCCCAATTCCACACATTCTGAATTGAAATCGATTGACTACCTATTTGGTCGCCCAATTCCACACATTCTGAACTGAAATCGATTGACTACCTATTTAGCTGCCCATTTCTACATATTCTGAATTGAAATCGATTGACTACCTATTTGGTTGCCCATTTCCACATATTCTGAATTGAAATCATTGACTACCTATTTGGTCGCCCAATTCCACACATTCTGAACTGAAATCGATTGACTACCTATTTAGCTGCCCATTTCTACATATTCTGAATTGAAATCGATTGACTACCTATTGGGTTTCCCAATTCCACATATTCTGAATTGAAATCGATTGACTACCTATTGGGTTTCCCAATTCCACATATTCTGAATTGCAATCGATTGACTTCATATTTGGTTCCCCATTTCCACATATTCTGAATTGAAATCGATTGACTACCTATTTGGTCGCCCAATTCTACATATTCTGAATTGAAATCGATTGACTACCTATTGGATTTCCCAATTCCACATATTCTGAATTGCAATCGATTGACTTCCTATTTGGTTCCCCATTTCCACATATTCTGAATTGAAATCGATTGACTACCTATTTGATCGCCCATTTCCACATATTCTGAATTGAAATCGATTGACTACCTATTTGGTCGCCCAATTCTACATATTCTGAATTGAAATCGATTGACTACCTATTTGGTCGCCCAATTCCACATATTCTAAATTGAAAGCGATTGACTACCTATTTCAGTGTTTTCCAAACTTTTTTAATTCGCGGCGCACTTTACAAAAAATGAAATTTTTGCGGTGCACTTATTATATATATATATATATATATATATATATATACATATAAATATACATATATAGATATACAGTTCGCAAGTTATGACTTCCGTGACCTTTTTAACAACATCGACCTTTCAAAACTACATGCCATACTACTTTTGGTGCACGAGGAATACAATCAAAAATGTGATCACGTATCGTAGGTATTTGGATCTTATCAAATTGGTTTTATACGAAAACGTGCTGTATAATGGAAAAGAATTTTATCAACAAATTAAAGGCATCCCTATGGGCGGGGGTTATTCTTCAATCTTAGCAGACATATATTTATCTTATTTTGAAAGAGGTAATCATATATTATATGAAATACCATATTATAGATTCGTGGACGATGTGCTATTAGGACGATACTTGCATACTCCTGAATTTGATTTTAGCTTTTACCCCCAGGAACTGGAACTGATCAAGAACCTTAATACTAAAAAAGACGAAGTTAATTTTCTCGACATCACCATAAGATACAACAATATAAAAGGAATTCATACGGTGTTATACAATAAACGAGAAAATTTTGATATGAAGATCAACCAAATCATAGAATGAAATTCAAATTTGACTAGGAATATTTTCCGTAATATCATTACAGGACACCTCAGAAGAAATCTCCACAATAATACTTTCAAAGATGATTGTATCATAAGTAACAGAAGACTAATGCAAGAAGCATATAAAAAATATTATCCGATTAATTTTCTTAAACATCATTATAATTCCTTCTTTAAAGAAGAATACTCTTTTAGACAAGACATAGGTAATTTGACATCATAACAGTGTATAACGATGTACGCATGCGTTAGAATGTTTACTTAAGGATGTGTTTTGTGTATTCCGAATTGTAAGGTTGTCAGATAGACATTATACGTTCTACCTCTCGTTATTCCATTTCTGTCTCCGTTCTAGTGCCTTCGATTTGCACATATCGGGAACCTGTCATTATATTGCATTGGTTTCCGTGGGCGTTGTCTAGACATAAAAGTACTTTAAACGGGAATGAGAGGTCGCTATCCCTCTCAGCCATTTATATGCAATTTATCTGGCATCCCCCTTTACATATCTTTACATATTTTTACTTTTTCTTAGTTATTTCCTGCTTCGGATTATAGAGCTGCAATGCGCCTTATCCTGAGTGGTATCCTAGTATATTTTTGTATACATAATTTTGTATACATGATTTGAGTTTTCGTTTTGAATATATATATATATATATATACATATATATATATATATACATATTATATATACGGTATATAATTTTTTTAAAGGAAACTAACATTCGTACTGAACCGAGCACTACACAACAAATATGCAAGATTTTATATTATTTTAATATCAATGATTTATATTAAGAGTTTTATTTCATATTTCACTCAATTTTAATATAATTTTAATTCTTTCGCGGCACACTCAACTATACTTCACGGCGCACTAGTGCGCCGCGGCGCACAGTTTGGGAAACACTGACCTATTTGGTTGCCCAATTGCACATATTCGGAATTGAAATCGATCGACTACCTACTTAGTAGCCCAATGCCACCATCCAATCGAATGCTTGGACGTAAATAAATGAATTTTGCTTGAGGTATAGAGAATTTTTTCAACTTCTCGGAAATAGATCTAAATTGCCGTTTTCGACGAAACGTGCACAGAAAAATATAATTTTTTGCAAGATAATTTATTTGAAATAGTATGTATGTAATATTATATACCGGGGTGGGCAATTTTTTTGATAGAAAGAGACACATAAAATATCTTTCATATTTTTTTTATATTCAAGAGCCACAGAAAATATTACTTTAAATTGTATATATAGTTGCAGTGCAGGGGCGTATTTAAGGGGGTTATGGATTTAACCCCCCCCCCTAAAATTAAAAAGTTTCAAAATGTTTCCTAAACACACATGTGATAAAAAAAAATCTACCGAATCCCCATTCAGTTTGTTGGTATGAAGCCTTTGAATGAGAAATATAACCCTTATTAACCTCCAATTAATAAAAAATAATAATAATAGTAAAATAAAATAAATAAGAAGTTTTGGGAATCGAAGATCTCAAAAGGCAGTGCTCCGGCTACTGCGTCACTGCAATATTGGGAAAAAACTGCTACTGCAGTAAAACCCGAAGTCTCCCAATTTGGAAAAATCCCAGTTCCTGAAACCGGCAGATGAAGCTAATATCAAAAGTCAGTTATTTAGAAAACAGAGGTCTGTACGAGTCTAATTAAAAATTTATCCGGCTCGACAATATTAAGATTTGACTCGGCCAAATCCCAAGAAATTTTTTAAATAATTCATTCGAGCCTAAACCATTCCGAAAGCACTCAATACCTGTCCCAACGAGGTCCGATCCGATTTCTTTCCCCCAATACATTAAAGCCTGCTTCCTCGTATGATGATCAAAATTTGTCAATAAAGGAATTAATTAAACACAAGTTTATATTACATAATATAGAAATACATCAAAAAGAACTCACATTTGAAAAATCTGTGCACATTAAGAATGAGCATTACTATAAAGTGGGTTTTCATTTATCATTTTGGTTTGATAATATTAGAAATTAAATGAACAATTAAAATTTAATAATTTTAAATTAAAAAGTGTAAGATGTTTTGAATGCAAATATAAATAATTTCAATGACATTAATTTGTCTTATCCATATATTAATTTTAAATTCTCCGAAACTGTGAATTTAAGAAAAGAATTTATTTGGTTTTGATAATTTAGAAACATTCGAAATCCAATAATTGAAATTAAAATCACAGAAGAAATTGAAAATAAAGTATCCACGTTAAATTTGAAAATAAACAATACCTATTGGATTTCATATATTCATCAGCAGTCAAGCAATCACAGTACAAAAGCGGTTAAACTTCTTGCGATAAATTTAAAAATATAGCAAATTGCAACTCGCACTTGACCAATGATCATTTCCTAAAAAATTAAATTTGGAATGTATTTATTCTCTATTACATATATAGATCACATTATGTTACGAAATATAACATCTGGTACATAGGCGTTGTATATTTATTTTGCTGCATGCAGGACAGAGCATATTTTCTGCTACTGCGTAGTTTCAAACAACTTGAATGTTGCGAAGAGAAATATTTTATTTTGACTTCTGAATGTCGTCGAATAAATAAGTCTTTAATTTTTGATCTGAAATTATAATTTTCTGTATCCATTTCTAATTTGCCCATCTGCGTTTTCTTGACAGAGCAAACTTTTATTACTTAATATAGCACATGGAGACTCTTTTCCGCTAATTGGAAATTTTGTTTCATATATAATTTCAAATTTGTCTGTTTCAATGTTAATCTATTTTTGACATTTTTATTTATTTTGAGACGGCCAAACCCAACCCGAAGTTAATAAAACGTGACCCGAGTCCGGCCCGTAAGCCAGGTCGAGCCTTATAACACGGGTCAGACCAAATCCCATGGGCCAGGCCCGATCCCGTGCAGACCTCTAACTTAAATACCCTGAGATTGATATTTAAAACTGAAACCACCTCCCCAAATTGAATTTTAAAATACGCCACTGTATAGTTGCTCTACTTGCCAAAGCAGAATATGTTCAATCCTGCTCGTTGAAGACTTTGATTGAGTACTCATTTTTTGTAGTTAATAGTTTAAAATCTGGCTGGTATGACGGCAAAGCTGTTTGTTCTATAAAGCTTTGTGAATTGATTGTTGGTGAGGATAGCACGATGTTTTGACTAGACAAATTTCATTACAGAAAAGAGAGATTCACAGCAATAAGTTGTCCCAAAAATAAAGAGTAGTCGAAAATCAGTTTTCTTTAGATTGTGATACTTTGCTTCTAGGATTTGTTTCCAAAAGTCAGGGATTAACTTTTATATGTATTACCTTCAAATCCACATCTTTCTGTAGCTCGATAATTTATTTTTCTTTTGAAGCACCATCCAAGGCAAATGGTGTAACAACAGAACATCCAAAGCTGCTGACATCAATTACAAAAGATTCACAAGAAATTCAAAGCATGGCTTATTTTTTTTTTAGAAAAATGACAATGATTAATTTTAGATTTTATGAAAAATTTTAGGAATTCAATACTTTTGGGGAAATAGCAATGGAAGCCAGTATTGTCTCGAGAGCCGCACAAAGTACTTTCGGGTACCGCAGTTTGCCCAACCTTTATTCCTTTGTTATATATAATTAGTCTGTTAATCAGGCAGTGCATTTCATCCTTAAATACAGAGTCGAGTCATATTATTTTAACCACCAGCTAATATCCGGAGTAACAGCCGTGTACAGCAGCTAGACGGGCTAGGAGGGACTCAATAAGGGGCTGGAAGGTGTTCACATGTATGTGGAGCTATGCGGACTGCAATGCATCTGACAGCTGCTGGAAGGTGCGTGGCGGAAAATCCATAGAACGAACGACCCGATTGAGGTGGTCCCACATATGCTCAATTGAGCAATTAGTGGGCCAGGGACGTCTTCATCGTCCCCCTCCAACCACTCTCGGACAGTTCTCGCTGTGTGACACGTCGCATTGTCATGCTGGTATATCCCATCCACCCCACGGAAGACAATCAGTATGTATGAGTGTACGTAAGGAAGGCTTCATAACGAATTCGGTTCATTGTGCATTCCGCAGGTATGACTGGACCGAGAGAATACCACGAAAACATTCCCCAGACCATAATGCTTTCCCCACCGCCTTGTGCTCTTCCATCATTTGTTGATGAGTGTTTGTTCTCCGATCTTACACGCCTTATACGCCAATGTCCATCCGTTTGATGAAGTATAAAACGTGACTCATCAGAGAAGGCAATCTTTTACCAATCTGCGGAGGTCCAATTAAGGTACTGCTGTAAAAACGTAAGCCTTTACTGCCGATGCATCTTCGTTAGCATAGGTGCAGTGATCATCCGTCTGATTTAGAGGCCCATATTCAGCTGGGTTCGCTAGCTCCGAACACTTCCGGTTCATTCGGCCAGTGATTTGATCCACTGTAGCGCGTCGATCGGTTCTCAGGAATCTTCGAAGCCTACGTTCACCTCTCTCATCAGTGGCACGTGGAGCTCTGCAATTTCCACGTTGTTTATTCACAATAGTGCTATTTCTCCATTAACGATAAATTTTAACCACAGCAGCACGCGAACTGCTCAGTTTATTAAATACTTCCACCCTTGGCCCGAAACCCGTAAATCATTCATTTTCCCAAATCTGATACATCACTCCTTTTAGCCATGACAGCAATGAGCGATATATTTTCAGAATGCCTACACCACACCCTATATGCGCACCAAGCCAGCTCACGAAGCGTACCTTTTTTCATTGGCTACGAAACGTTGGCGTTAAAAGTAAGAGGTGGTCACAATAATGTGACTCGACCTTCTAAAATGAATTCACATACATACTTTTATCATGCTAACACAAGTGTAGGTACATTAACTGGCGTGGCGTCGCCACTGACGCCCTTGCACAGAGGGGCCCGCTTAAACTAGGCTCGAGATAGCCAGTTTAACCAGTCAACTCAACTCCACAACAATGGAGTACTGTGCTCTTCACGGATGGGTCACAGTTTGGTTACAGAATGATTCCCGACAGTTATTGGTCTAAGGAACGTCTTGAACTCGATATCACGCCAGTAACATCCGCGAATTGCACGCATGCAGAGGTGGTGGTTTGATGGTTTGGGCAAAGATTGCTGTAACCGCTCGCACTGATCACCACATCTTACCATGCGGTACTGTGACTGCAGTGCGGCACAGACGTTACGCATAGATATGACGTCCTTGCTCAATATGTTCGCCCATTTCTTGCGGCCGTGGGTCCTGATGCCATTTTTATGGACGATAACGCGCGAATTCACAGGGCCAGTATTATCGGCCAGTACTTAGAATCAGAAACGCTGCCTTTTATGAAATAGCCACTGAGATCACCCGATTTTAATCCCATCGGTCATGTATGGGACATTCTTGGGAGACGTTTAAGTTGTCGTCATGATCCTCCCCGAAACCTTTATGAGCTCCGTGAATGGTCATAAATACCCCAAATCGCCATAGATGATTTTATTCTTGGCATGAATCAATGCTATCGGCCATGTGTTTCCAACAGAAGTCGTCACATTTCGTTTTGACAGACCTCCGCCAATGAACTGTTTATGTCGTCCAAAATCTATGTTTTTGTTTATCTCTATTATTTAATTAATTATTGATAATTTTCTTTGCATTTTCCCACACTAGTGTCTTTTGTTAAACCCCATGATATATGAAAGTTTCACTGAATTCGAATTAATAATTTTCGTTTTATATGCTTCTTTCACTTTGTTGCTCAACTTTTGGACATGAGTGTAGTTAAGCACGTTCTCATGTCTCGTAAGTAAAATGTTTGTAAAGAAACCTACTAACAAAATGAATCTACTCAAAACAGAAAAACAAATTCCGTTTTAATGGGATTTGCGGTTCTTACACCCCAAATATACTTAATAATACAACAGTCTTAAAAATCTTTAATTTTTATGTTGTATACTACATAAATTCCATTATGTCTTTTCGCAGCCCCGTAATGCGAAATTTCATTCTTGTATATTGTAAGGATTAACAATTTCTATACTCAATTTTTTTTTTTAAAGCAGTGTTTTTTCCCGGGGAAAAGAAATTAAAATTTACATGATATTTTTGCAGATAGCGGATAGGATTTAAGTGGATTTGGCAACTATGTTAAAAATTCTTTGCAATCATAGTATGTTTATCTATCCGGCTGCGGCCGAGAATAGATTAGCATAGATAGTTGCTATACATTATGAGAGTCCTTGTACAAGTAAAGACTTTTCAGTTCTATTTCCGTTTATTACACATTTATTGCGTTTTTAGTTATTACTTTCCCTACATGCATAGTGTAATATATAGGAGAAATATTTGGACTGGGGCCGAAAATTCGAATTCGAATTTTCGACGAAAGGAGAAGTTTTAAACTTCTTTGAACTCGAACCGAACATTTTGCAGGTGATGTCTATATGTGTATATTCGTAAGTCTACGAAAACGATATCTCACGAAAGAATCAAATAATTTGGTACGATTACTGTGAGACCAGATTTTGAGTAAGATTTAGCGAAGATAGTTTTATGTTGTTTATTTACGATGTCTGCGAAGTTTAACAATAGCAACAGACGTAACGACGCCAGTTTTTACAACACTTTGACCCGAGAGGTCATTTAGGCCATAAACCTAAGAGGCTACATATAGCCACGAGAATGGTTAAAAACGTTGACCAATTATGCAAGATGTCTGATCGCATAGCCCTAAGATCAGCCAATGGTAGCGTAAGAGGCGTTACTGACCCCAGGCAATGGAGGCGGCAACTGAAGGTTCTAGAGTGCTAAAAAAACTTCGACACGACACAGAACTTCTACTACGACAGAATTTACGATGACTTCGAGGTGAGAAGAGATTTCTCATAGAGAGATGCAGTAGCGAAGTATTCCGCAAGTTTGCAAACAGAGTTTTAGTCGAGATTCCACAGAAATGAGCAGAAGCAGTGCGAGTTTGAGCCCAATATGTAGAGTTAAGGCCAGTACGATACGCTGATGCAAGAATTGTGGTCAATGGCCAAAACCGAAAGTGAAGATATGTGCCCATTAATAATTGTTGAAGATCATAAACGCATTTTAGGCATTTTTAATTAATTGGTCTCACATTGTCTCTCTCCGCCGCAATTAATGAAGAATTGTTGTAATTATTTTAATAAATAATCTATGTTGTTAATAAATAATTTCATTTTAAAGTTGAAATGGTGCAATTAATTTATGGTAGTATGTTAATGTTTTCTATTCCAGGACTCGCACTAAAGATTAATAAGGTGGGTTAACGCGGTATTTCATGTAGCAACGCAATGGTTTAAATAATTTAATAATTAAACAATTGTTCCTAAATCATAATGTTGTGTTAAAGACTTGTAAAGTACAATGCGCTTTGCATTGTACTTTACAAGTCTTTTTCTTTTTTTGTGCACCACAATTACAATCAGTGAATACTAAATGACTTTAAACACAATCCAATGTTCAGAAGACTCCACAAACGCACGCATACAATTTTTAAATGAATGTTTGAAAAAAAATCATTAAAAAATCAGACCCTCAATATTGATAAATAAATAAGCATTTCAAGTATGATTTTTCATTAAAAAACATACGATATAAACTTTTGAAAGCTACCATGAACCGTTCTCGAGATACTGCAGTACTCGCAACCAGCTGTCATTATATTTAGGAGATTCTTTTAGAAATAAATGTTTAACAATCAGGATTAGTAGAACTCAAAATACCTGATTTTTTTCATTGCTTTCAGGACCCAAATAAAACAAAAATCAGATATGTTTCCCTTTCCAATAGAATCGACTACGTCCCAACTTTTGCTCTCGTAGCGTCATGTCATGTTGGTTATCACTTATATGTGTGGTGTTTCCATTATTTTGGACAACTACTGTGTATATATATATATATATATAAGGATATAAACAAGAAGAAAAAATAAGCGAGAACAGGAGTGACCATATGATTTGCATAGAATGGCTGGGGTGGATTGCGACACCCCTTTCCCGCTTAAAGCAGCTTTTACGACCCGGGCAACGCTCACGGCACCAATGTAACTCAATGGTCAATCTCCCACATGTGCAAAGACAGAAGCACCCGAACGGACAAAAGAGCAAAGATGGAACCAAGCATGGAAGAGATACACCTTACTATCCAGCATGAAAACACAACATTTTATAAGGGAAAGTCACACATGCGCGAAAGGACTTCAAGATGATAGGATCGCAGATATGAAAATATATATGATTAAGAATTCTCATTTAGAATCAAACAATGTACAATTTCTTTCTTTGAAAAAGGAATAGTAATAATGTTGTAAAAAATATCTAGGGTAATTTCTTTTTAATGCATCATTTATTATTTTATTACATTCATGAATGCAGTCTTTTTTAAAAGTACTGTAGTTTCTGTTTCTTCTGAAGTACCCGATAATAATATTTCTGAATATATTTTTAGTGAGGTTTGAATTCCAATCAATAATATTATTAATTTTGATATTGTATGAATTTCTCTTGTCGTGTATGGTTGTATAAATTCCATACTGTTGGTGCTTTCTTATTGACAAATCCAGGAAGTCTGTCGATCCATCCTCATTGATCGGGTTTTCAATTAAGTCCAATTCCCTTGGGTAGAATGCAAAATCTATGTCAGGGGTGTTTGCATAACCCCCTAATATCACATCGTCAACATAACGGAAATAAGGTATTTCCGATAATAGATGGGTTCCTCTTTCATATTTGGATAGATAAATATCCGCCAATATTGATGAGCATGCACCACCCATGGGTATGCCTTTGACCTGTTTGTAGAAATGCATACCGTCATATAGTATGTTTTCATTTAAAACCAACTCAATCAAATCCAAATATCTTCTGAGAGTTATATATGGTTTTAAATTATACTCTTCATGTAATTCTTTCAAGATCATTTGTAGGTTTGTTAAATCGATGTTATTAAACAGATCCCTGAAATCGTAGCTTCTGAAGTTTAAATCTTTATGGCAAAATTTCAATCGGTCTATCAATTCTTGTCCGTTTTTTAACATTATGGAGTTTTGCTTCTTAATATCAGTCATAACATATTGGAGTAATTTCAGAAGTTTTTTATTTGCATGTTCTAGGTATGATCCGCATCCCACTGTTACAGTACGGAACTTGACTGGCTTTTTGTGTAACTTGGGAATGAGGATCAAGTATGGAAATTTTACTGATTTAATATCCATACCAATTCTTTTATACAGTGCTTTTATTCTATTAGTGATGATTGATTCGTTGCTAGGAATTAATGTATACATGGCACAATCCTTATAGCATTGTGTTAAAGTATCGACATAGAATTTTTTACACGTGAATGCAAAATTCGATACGATTTTGTCGGTGTATGTCAATACGAATTCTTCATTAAAATGTTTGATTGAAAACGGAAATTGAGAACTCCCAGAATCCTTGTTTCTTCTCGGGTAGAATTGGCAAAAAGCACTGTAAAAGGCATATTTCCATGCGTTAAAAGTTTGTACAGGTATACTGTGTTTGACTGCCATCTTGTATATGAAGGTTTCCAGATCGTAATTAAATTCATTATAAATATCATTATATTCTTGTATTCGGTACTTAGTACCAAGTTGTAATAAGTTTTTGAGTTTATTATCTTTTATAAAATCTAAGTTTCCAGTAATTATATGCTTGTGGTAGGGATCACAATGTATATTTTTATGACATTGACAGGATTCAATATTAAATGAAGACACGGTTTTACATAATTTATTGTAGTTGAATAATCTTCTTCCGTTGGTTCTTACAAAGCGATAGGATATCTTAATATTTCGATTAGGCAAAGGAAGACGTTCTTCTATATTATGTAATATTTGGTTGAATGGAATATTTTCGAACATTTTATTCTTAAATGTTGTGATAAAAAATTCTTTTGATTTGTTTATTTGATATTTTGGTTCAAGTGCTACATTATATTTTGCGGCTCTGAGTTTAATTAAATCCAGAATGATGTCTATATTAGTGTTTGTATCTTCTGTATTGCAGTTATTTTCACTTAAATTGAAATTTATAATAAAATTCCATATACGTTGTAAGTATTTGATTTTGATACTGTTGGCTATATTCTTGATCCATCCGAATTTCACTGTTATTTCTGTCTTTATGAAGGCTGAGATTTTTTCTTCTGTTTTGATATAATTAAATTGTTGCTTTTTATTTCCTCTTTGGTGTCTATAAGTTTTCTTAGGTATTGAATTTTCTAAGAGAGGGTATGCTTTACTATTCCTGCATCTTTCTTTATTGCAATTTTCCTTGAATAATAAAGTATTCAGACCATATGGATATGCAGAATTATATTGCTTTATATGGGTGTTTTCCCACCACAAGCGTTCAGAAAGGTCTGGTACTATATCAATAATAGTTACCATAATATTGCTGAAGGGGTGTACTTGAAAATGTCGTACTTCTAAGTTATTATTGGTGGATAGCTGTTGGATTTTGCCCACTTGACTTCGGTGCAGATTTATACGGATATTCAGGGAATTCTGCGTCTGTCCTATATATTTTGCCTGACAGGCAAGGCATGATATGCAATATACCACATTAAAAGTTTTGCAAAAGATTTTTATATTGTCCTTTTTTGTAGAAATTTGGTGTGGATTGGCTACGGGACAAAGCTTACATCGCTTAGAATTGCATTTCTTGAACTTGAAGTTCTTCATATGGTGGTAGTGTTGATAAAAGTCGTTAAAAAAAGATGATCTATTATAGATCGTGTCATTTATTACAAAAGAATTTACATTTTTTATGTTTGTCACAGCTTTATCATGGACAATTGTACAAGGCTTATAAACACTGTTCATCACTTGCTTCAATATAAAGATTAGGGTAACTGTATTTCGATAACACATATACCCTGATGAATATTTTCCTTGGTGACACATTATCAGGGTATATGTGTTATCGAAATACAGTTACCCTAATCTTTATATTGAAGCAAGTGATGAACAGTGTTTATAAGCCTTGTACAATTGTCCATGATAAAGCTGTGACAAACATAAAAAATGTAAATTCTTTTGTAATAAATGACACGATCTATAATAGATCATCTTTTTTTAACGACTTTTATCAACACTACCACCATATGAAGAACTTCAAGTTCAAGAAATGCAATTCTAAGCGATGTAAGCTTTGTCCCGTAGCCAATCCACACCAAATTTCTACAAAAAAGGACAATATAAAAATCTTTTGCAAAACTTTTAATGTGGTATATTGCATATCATGCCTTGCCTGTCAGGCAAAATATATAGGACAGACGCAGAATTCCCTGAATATCCGTATAAATCTGCACCGAAGTCAAGTGGGCAAAATCCAACAGCTATCCACCAATAATAACTTAGAAGTACGACATTTTCAAGTACACCCCTTCAGCAATATTATGGTAACTATTATTGATATAGTACCAGACCTTTCTGAACGCTTGTGGTGGGAAAACACCCATATAAAGCAATATAATTCTGCATATCCATATGGTCTGAATACTTTATTATTCAAGGAAAATTGCAATAAAGAAAGATGCAGGAATAGTAAAGCATACCCTCTCTTAGAAAATTCAATACCTAAGAAAACTTATAGACACCAAAGAGGAAATAAAAAGCAACAATTTAATTATATCAAAACAGAAGAAAAAATCTCAGCCTTCATAAAGACAGAAATAACAGTGAAATTCGGATGGATCAAGAATATAGCCAACAGTATCAAAATCAAATACTTACAACGTATATGGAATTTTATTATAAATTTCAATTTAAGTGAAAATAACTGCAATACAGAAGATACAAACACTAATATAGACATCATTCTGGATTTAATTAAACTCAGAGCCGCAAAATATAATGTAGCACTTGAACCAAAATATCAAATAAACAAATCAAAAGAATTTTTTATCACAACATTTAAGAATAAAATGTTCGAAAATATTCCATTCAACCAAATATTACATAATATAGAAGAACGTCTTCCTTTGCCTAATCGAAATATTAAGATATCCTATCGCTTTGTAAGAACCAACGGAAGAAGATTATTCAACTACAATAAATTATGTAAAACCGTGTCTTCATTTAATATTGAATCCTGTCAATGTCATAAAAATATACATTGTGATCCCTACCACAAGCATATAATTACTGGAAACTTAGATTTTATAAAAGATAATAAACTCAAAAACTTATTACAACTTGGTACTAAGTACCGAATACAAGAATATAATGATATTTATAATGAATTTAATTACGATCTGGAAACCTTCATATACAAGATGGCAGTCAAACACAGTATACCTGTACAAACTTTTAACGCATGGAAATATGCCTTTTACAGTGCTTTTTGCCAATTCTACCCGAGAAGAAACAAGGATTCTGGGAGTTCTCAATTTCCGTTTTCAATCAAACATTTTAATGAAGAATTCGTATTGACATACACCGACAAAATCGTATCGAATTTTGCATTCACGTGTAAAAAATTCTATGTCGATACTTTAACACAATGCTATAAGGATTGTGCCATGTATACATTAATTCCTAGCAACGAATCAATCATCACTAATAGAATAAAAGCACTGTATAAAAGAATTGGTATGGATATTAAATCAGTAAAATTTCCATACTTGATCCTCATTCCCAAGTTACACAAAAAGCCAGTCAAGTTCCGTACTGTAACAGTGGGATGCGGATCATACCTAGAACATGCAAATAAAAAACTTCTGAAATTACTCCAATATGTTATGACTGATATTAAGAAGCAAAACTCCATAATGTTAAAAAACGGACAAGAATTGATAGACCGATTGAAATTTTGCCATAAAGATTTAAACTTCAGAAGCTACGATTTCAGGGATCTGTTTAATAACATCGATTTAACAAACCTACAAATGATCTTGAAAGAATTACATGAAGAGTATAATTTAAAACCATATATAACTCTCAGAAGATATTTGGATTTGATTGAGTTGGTTTTAAATGAAAACATACTATATGACGGTATGCATTTCTACAAACAGGTCAAAGGCATACCCATGGGTGGTGCATGCTCATCAATATTGGCGGATATTTATCTATCCAAATATGAAAGAGGAACCCATCTATTATCGGAAATACCTTATTTCCGTTATGTTGACGATGTGATATTAGGGGGTTATGCAAACACCCCTGACATAGATTTTGCATTCTACCCAAGGGAATTGGACTTAATTGAAAACCCGATCAATGAGGATGGATCGACAGACTTCCTGGATTTGTCAATAAGAAAGCACCAACAGTATGGAATTTATACAACCATACACGACAAGAGAAATTCATACAATATCAAAATTAATAATATTATTGATTGGAATTCAAACCTCACTAAAAATATATTCAGAAATATTATTATCGGGTACTTCAGAAGAAACAGAAACTACAGTACTTTTAAAAAAGACTGCATTCATGAATGTAATAAAATAATAAATGATGCATTAAAAAGAAATTACCCTAGATATTTTTTACAACATTATTACTATTCCTTTTTCAAAGAAAGAAATTGTACATTGTTTGATTCTAAATGAGAATTCTTAATCATATATATTTTCATATCTGCGATCCTATCATCTTGAAGTCCTTTCGCGCATGTGTGACTTTCCCTTATAAAATGTTGTGTTTTCATGCTGGATAGTAAGGTGTATCTCTTCCATGCTTGGTTCCATCTTTGCTCTTTTGTCCGTTCGGGTGCTTCTGTCTTTGCACATGTGGGAGATTGACCATTGAGTTACATTGGTGCCGTGAGCGTTGCCCGGGTCGTAAAAGCTGCTTTAAGCGGGAAAGGGGTGTCGCAATCCACCCCAGCCATTCTATGCAAATCATATGGTCACTCCTGTTCTCGCTTATTTTTTCTTCTTGTTTATATCCTTGTATTCCACTCTGGATGCAGAGCTGCTATGCGCCACATCCTCTGTAAGGTTTCTGTTTTCTCCTTTACTTAAATAGGAGTTCCGTTCGTGATATACTTATTTTTATATGTACATATATATATATGTATTTATATAAATTCCCAAATACGACAAGAAACTATGTACTCATAATAATGCTAGTAAAGTAACAGAAGATAAGGCCGGGGGGAGTTGCGACCCCCATCTCTCCGGTTAAAGCTTTTTTCCGCCATGGCAAACGCTCCCGGTAGTCGATATTCCCTACACGATTTTCTTCATGACAATTCCAATACCATAAAAACAAATTGCATACATACATATACATTTTTAATAACTTGTAAATCCATAAAAATATTCTACTATACTCTTAAAACAATCCAAGAAATATATTATATGAAATCCACAACAACTGATTTAAAATACTAATGTTTGAAATTACTTCACACGTGGTTATTTAATACTCTGAAATCAATAACAAATAATTTAAAATACTATGTTTTAAATTACTTCACTCGTGGTTATTTAATACTTTAAAATCAATATATTTAAAACTAATGTTTAAAATCCAAGTCAAAGTAGTTACTTTTAAAAAATTGGATACAAGACCTATTGGCAATATTATCGCCATATAAATACAAAATCACAAAAATACACAATAGTTCAGATTCTCCGCATTGGTCTTTCCTATAAGCCAGCCCGTTACTTATTGATGTTAAACTGCTTTCTCGTACAAAGTTTCCTATACATGCACCTTGAACTAAATAATAAATGCTCGTCTGATTTTCCAGAAAACTCCTATGATCACGTTAATACAATTTACATTTCGTTTAAAACGTGCTGTTAAACGTATCATAATAACATGATTACCAAATATAGCCCCGGCTATGAAATACCTGTGTGTAGCCATATAGAGCTAGCTACCTGGTTTATAATCCAAAATTTCTCTCTACCCGTACCACACTCTGCATATTACAATATCGCTGCTAGGCGATATATGAATAGTCGTATGTTGTTTTTACTCCAAAAAATCTCTTTTTAGTCATGAACATTCTCTTGATTTAACATTACATTTTATTTACATCCCCTTAAACATTAGCCTCTCTGTTTTCAATTATACGCCCCATTATTTTGTAGCTCTTACTGTAGAATATCATCTTTTATTGCCTTTTTGCATTGCTGTTATTTGTGTCCCACGATTGGCGACAGTGGATCTCTACTTTCAAACTTTGCGATTGGCAACACTGGTTTCTGCATTTTGGGCTCCAATGGTTAGCACATTTGCAGTTTTTTTATTCCAGGTATTCTTGTTTCCTTTATTATTTTTCTATCTTTATGTGTGTTGTCCAAGTTATTAGAATTTATAGATATTATCTATCTCTAATATCAGAAACACACGTTTGTGTTTATTTTGATTAAATACTTGGACCTGACAAAGAGTTTTTTCAACAATTCATTTGTTTAGACCTAGAGCTTATCCACGTGTGTAGCTTTAAAGCTAGGATTTTATTTGTTTTTAAATTATCGATTCCATTCCATTGATATTTGTTGATTATCTTTAGCTTGATGACTAGCAATTGGCATTTTTCTCTATTTGATTAAAGATTCTCTATTTAATACTTCTTTTTATTATGCATTTTTTAAAGTTAGGATTTTTGAGTTGTAAATTCTCTCTATTCTATCATTGGATTTTCAAAGTATTATATATATATATATTGTTATATATTGACATATATATATATATATATATATATATTGTTACTTACGACATTTCTTATTAACATCAAGTTACGTATTTTTGTAACTTTATTCAACATATCTTTTGAGTCATTCTCGACTCTCACAGCACGTAGAGAGCTAAAACTCGGCACACAGTTTCACCTCACTGGAAAACTGCATAGTAGAGAAACTACTATACACATATAATAGAGTTCATTTTTCTAATATACGCATCCCTACTATATGTGTATTGTAAGGAAATTAGCTGCCATGGGTAGTAAGGAAAAATTACCATGTATAGTAGGGAAAGTAATTTCGGTTTACAGTGGGAAAAGTAATTATCCTGCATGGAAGGAAAAGCGTATAGTATGGAAAATAATTACAACGTACAATAGGGAAAGAAATTACCATGTATAGTATGGAAATTAGGTACTGTGATAGTATAGAAAATATTTACCATGTATATTTGGGGAAATGATTAACGTGTGTCTTGGAGAAAGTAATAAGTGCAGAATTTTACAAACTTAAATACTTCAAAATTTGTGCGTTTAAAATCTTCTGAAATTTTTTTTTGAAACATTTTTATGGTTTGCCAACAGACCAGTCATACCAATGAGTGATGAAATCCGCCAATTTTTTTATCATTTACCACTTTAGTGCCATTTTACATATACCACTTTAGTGCCATTTTACATATACCACTTTAGTGCCATTTTACATATATAGTTCTTCCTATTACCATGTACCATTCTAATATTCATCATTTGTTCCTCCATAGCAAACAATAATATAACATCCTTCAATTTTGAAATATTCATTCAATGCGAGTTAACATGCTATTTATTTGTAGTTTTAGTATATTGTTTTTTTATACAGAATTTCATTTCGTTACCAGTTTTCTTTGAGTTACCAATACTTTTCCAATATATTGCAAGGTCAAATTTTAAAATTATATGATGTTTCGAGAAATTGAAATAGTAGAATTTTTTTCAGTTAGGCGGGGCGGCACTAATATATCCTCAAAAATAGATCAGAAATATCGTCTGTCGTTTTAATAACGTCAGATGATCAGTACAGGCCTATTTTTATTCCAACGGTCAGCATGGTGTCTCCCCACAGTGAAATACTCTTTCGAGACATACCTGTAGAAGTCATTGAAAGTCTCAGAATATCCATACTCTAAAATACCCAATTCACTAACTACAAGGCTAGTAAAGTATTTTCGAGAAATAGGATCTGTTCATGGAGGCCTGAATGCTCTCGCTTTGTTTGTAACCGATACAGTTGTTAAAAAATTCTTTACTAAACTCGTTAATTATTGAAGTTAAGGGTTTAAAAGGTGGGATCATAGTTTAAAAAATTCTATAATTTTTGAAATGATGTCGGCAGCACATGACTTTCCTTATATAATGCAATGAATTTACTACTTTTACAGTAAAAAAAAATGTTATTCTTATAGTAGATACTTATATTCTTTTCAAGATATTGAATTTTCGTCAATGAGTCGTCATTTTCATTGATTTAGCGTCATTTTTATCCATTTGGCAAGATTTTCGTTAATTTAGCAACATTTAAAAAATTCGTTAAGTTGACGACATTGCGCCAAATCCATCGCCAAAGTCTCGCCAAACGTTATGGACGGAGAAATAAGTTATTCTTATAGCAGTTAAATGACTATTGGCGTTCAAATACAAAAGTATTACTCAAAGTATATGGAACGAGCTAGATCCACGAGAATAATGTTACCAAGTTTATCGCATGGTATTACATATGAAAAGTGAACATGTTTCTCAACAGTTAACATTTTTTTTTTAATTTATGGGATTTTTTAATACATTTATTTGAAAAATATGCAATATCTTAAGAACGGTTCATGCTAGCGTTCTAAAGTTTATGTCAATCGTTTTCTAAGGAATATTTACATAAGAAATGACTATTTGCGTAACTTTATTAAAAGTTTTGATTTTTTGATGATTTTTTTTCAAAATTTCACTCGAAAATTTAGGGGTTCTGAACATCCGATTGTATTTAAAAACAACAGGCTTCCAGTATTCGCGAATTGTAATTTTTGTACCAAATTGCATTCGAATCGCTCCATTCGCTCGTGAGTTATCGTCTCTACAGACTCACTGACACACACACACACAGACATCACCTCAAGAACGTCTAATTCGTGTTCAGGGATGCTTGAAATGTGCCCTCCCGTCGAAAACTCGAATTCGAATTTTCGTACGTTACAATACTTTCTTTATACATTATATGTATATAAGGAAAACTGAAAAGAGGTTTAACAGTATTAGGGGAATGTATTAAACCCCGTGACATCCCGTCAAAATGTGTCAATTGTGACGGGGCTCACATAACTTTCGACACTGCCCTCAAAATCCCTGGAACCATAAAAATTCCAGGACCCCAAATTCCAAAACTACCCCCCCCCCCCCCCCCTCCATCCTCTAAAATTGCCCCTGTTCAATCAGCGCCGGCAAGTACCTAAACGGTCTCAGGAAAATCCGGAGAGTACTCTGCCCAGTCGCAACCTGATACAGATAAAGCTACCAGCCCACAATCCTCAAACCTCTTCCTTGAGTTCTTAAAGTTCATTAAAGAACTTGAAAACTATTTCAGCATCTTCGATATGCAAACCCTCCTTAGAAAAGTAACCCAAATCCTAAAATCAGAAGATAACCCCCATCAAAAAACTTTCCAAATAATAAAAATGTTATCTGACCTAAAAACCCTTAAACACCCCCAAAATTAATCAATTTGCCCAGGCAAGTTAAATAATTTTGAACAGAAACTTTGATCGTAGCCCCCGTTACCACATGCCCGCCGACTTTCGCCGTTTCCTTTGTTTAAAGGGCAACATAGCAACGAGGGACGCTACCGCTAGAGGTCAGGGATAGCGGGCCATTCTTCCGCGAAAAAGGGTAAATAAAGCAGAGCGCCAGTGTAGGTATTCGTACGATTCAAGTTGCCGCTCCTTTTCTCATTAAATATTTTAGACGTTTCTTGCTTTTTCATTGACGCATTTTGATTCATTTATTGCTATTTTTTCGCTTGTTTTCTTTTTACCTAATAATTATTTAGCCTAAAGAACAATATGTACACCATACACTTTACAGGGAAAAAAAAGAGCTGCTTACGCGTACATATATATATATATATATATATATATATATATATATATATATATATATATATATATATATATATATATATATATATATATATATATATATATATATATATATATATATATATATATATATATATACATACATATATATATATATATATATACATATATATATATATATATATATATATATATATATATATATATATATATATAAAATATAAATATATAGAAATTGAAAAATCGGAAATAAAGATGTTTTAGTAACTTTTGCGCAAGGCAGCAGAGGGTACCAAACACTATATATATAGAAAAATAGAAATATACAAAGTGAAAAAAACATGTAAAAAGGAAGGAAGGCTCGGCAAAAAGCTTACATTATGGCGGTAAGGGGTTGTGACCTTACTCCCCAGTTCAACGGGCTCGTCAAAATCGCCGCGGCATTTTCACTCCTGGTCGCCAGCCCTGGCCCAAGCCAACCTCCGGAGTGACTTTGAAATCATCACGAGACCTGGATAGAGATGTGTACGAGAGCCATATCACCACAAATAAAGCCAGCTGAATCGCCGACTCTAATGAAATGTAGTTCCAGCCGCGGTCCTGTGATCACAGTGCGGTCCTGTCATATGGAGGGTTCGATGATTTTGTCTCTAATTGAACTCAAAAAATACTTAAGTCTTACACCATATGCAAAATTGTTTCTGTATAAATTATCAATATTTTTAATCATAAAGGAAATTGGATATTTATTAAAAAATGCTTGTTTTAAAAATTCTTGATCAAAATTGATACGTAAATGTTCCTCTTTGATAGTTCTTTTTATTCTGATTAAACCTCCCAAGAAAACATTGCGAAACACATTCAAATGTATGTTGGAGTTCCAATGTATAATTCCAATAATAGGTAGTTTAAATTGTTTTCTTTTATCATATATGGTGAATATGAGAGGGATTTGACTATAGTTGATATTCAAATCCAAAAATTCGACTTCTTTGTTATTTTTAAGAGGGTTTTTCTTCAAGATGAGGTTTGGTGGATAAAAATCAAAGTTCATTGTGTAGTTTTCATTCTCATAGCCAATAATTACGTCATCCACATAACGTAGGTATATGATTTCGTTGTTTATATGAGATCTTCTTTCATAAAAACTAAGATATATATCAGCCAATATGGAAGAACATCCCCCCCCCATGGGGATGCCCTTAATTTGTTGATAAATAGACAATCCGTTGTAAAGGAAATTTTCTTTAATAACTTTTTTTTTTTTTTTTTTACGACCCAAAGTATTTGGTGGAGTGTATAAATTCGTCTGACTCCACCTCCCGCCCCCCTCTAATGCTAAGTCTATGGGTGATATTATTCTCCCCCTGTTACAGCCCCGTATATACAAATACACACACTTTTTCTTCAAACTTTAACTATGCTAATCTTCTATTAAATGATCATAAAAATAATTAATTCTATTACACTTTTGAAGTTTTAATGTAGAGGTGTTTCAGCTGCATTGCATAAATTTGTTAGTAAAATCAATCAGCCATGGTTAAACAACCCTACGAAAAATACTTTCGTAATAGGAAAACACTTAATATTTTTATTGCACTTCATGAGAAACACTGCCAGAGAGTAAAATATATATACAACTGGTAACATTTTCCCCATTATATTGTGTGAGCAGCCTATCTGCTGGGGGGGGGGGGGGGGGCAGAATTAAAAGTTTTTTAAAGTAAGTTTTAAATCACATTTCAGTTTTTCAGTTCATGATTAACTGCCTTTGGGAATGTTGAATAATATACATATAAACTGCCTTTATCAATTTCATATGAAAAATCCCCATCTTACCGTTATATTTCCTATACTATAATAAAAATTTTAAAAGTGCCCAAGATATTAAAAAATGCACGCTCTCCAACTCTTCCTCTTCTTATTTCAGAATATGGATACGCTTAATAATAATCAAAACTTACCTTCTCTTGATATAGCTTTAATCCAGATTTGTCGTTGTGGTTCTCTGTTAGGTATTTCATGAAATGCATCAGTGCCAGTAGATTTATTGGACGATTTACAACCAGGAATTACGCAGTAAACAATCGAAATTTAACCAAGTCGCGAAAATTTAAAAAAAAACTTAAGTAAAACACGTTAAACCCCGTTACTGTGCTATTAACCGTGGCCCGCTTGCGTTGCCCCCTAGCGAGGAAACTAAGCAGCAAGTGTTGCCTGGTAACCGCAGAATACGGCGGGCATGTAGTAACGGGGGCTACGCTTTGATTCAACAGGCTTCTTCTGCTTCTTGCACCTCAAGCCTTTACTTCCTTCTGAAGCAAGACCAGACCCCATCGCCCCTCCCACTTGTGGGCGGTCCTAATGAACTTTCTCTTTACGATTCTACAACGATCCAGCTGATGTCAAAGGGCTTTACAATCATACAGATTGAAGATTGCGGCGCAAAGTTCTAAGTGCTTCATGTACTACCGACCGAACGTAGTCCTGAACCCCGAAGCTTTAATCAATAGAGCATTAGTCTCAGAGGTCGTGGGCTCGGATGTATGACTTCATAAACCATTTAAAAGTTTTCCCGAAAAACATACAACGAATTACACCGTATTTGATTGGAAAAATACTTTATACTGTCCTAAACATTTCCACCGTACTACCCATGAAGCAAAACGAAACAAAACCACCCATATATTTAATATGCATATCAAAGATTTTCTTTTATCTTTCGTTTAAGAAGATATAAAAATTCCCTAACAGTGGAATATTTGCGAGATAAAAGAACTCCAAGCTTTGGCGATCTCACCCTATTTACTTGGGAGAAAAAAGGGAATTCTTATGCGGAAGAAGTTTGCTGAGCCAGTATCTCATATTCAGAGGACGATAGAATGTATTTTCAAACATCTGATTTTTCTCCTATCCGTATATTTTTTTTTATCAAACCTATCTCAGTAAGGAAATATTCAAAAATTGAATCTCTAAAATGAGATATACGAAACCAAGAATTTATTATGTGGCGTTAAATTAATATTAAATCCCCAATATGATGTATTCTAATAAAGATTTTTTTTCTAATACTTACTAAGAGCGAATTTTTTAATCTAAACGCTACATTTTCTTCTAGATATAATATAAAAAGAAAGCTCTGTCTATCTGTCCGTACACCCGCTTGGAGACAAATTTGGCGATATATCATCAATCTGGCGAGTTTTATTAAATGTCACTAAATTGACGGTAATACAGTAATTTGGAATATTAGGTTTAATTTCTTTATTTCCTTGTCGCTCGCTTTATAGAATGTATTAATTTAATATGCTCGATTATAATCAAACTATCCTTATTGAGTCTTCAGCAGAAGTAGGTGATCGCTGAAATGCAACTGAATTTATTGTAGAAGCTGAAAAAATTAAGTCGCGTTACTTTGGAGACTCAAATAACAATCCAAAGGACATATTAAGTCGGAACCTCCGCTGCAGCCTGCTGGTTTATACCAGTTAAGAGGATGGAGAACAAAAAACATATTATCCGCCCCAAGCGAGATCGCGCTCCGGGCAGTAAAGTCGGCGGACTCATTCACTGGGCAGGAGCCCGAAGATGATCCCATCAAGTCTCGACTCCAGTCACCTACGGATTTGGGAACATAATCATAAAGGCCATCCCTTCTCAGCAACCTGGAAGAGTCTGCTTCATGAGCCCGAGTGGCAGTGTTCCCAGATTCTTTTCAAGTCTTTTCCCTAGATTCGGCAAAAAAATTCCCCAGATTTCCCTAGATTTCTTGCTCACGTGACATGTGACGTCATAATGTTTGAAGTAACGATTTGATTGGATGCTATGCATGACGTAATCACAATAATTTCCGGAAATTCCGTATTCCGTGCTCTTACTGCAAGTTTCGAACAGACAAAATTATTTATCAGCCAAATAACCTCATTCCCTTATTAAATATAATCTAAATATAATATTTTTATTTGGTGAAACTACAAATTGCAATTTTTCCTGTGAATAAAATTTTAGAAAACAAAATGAAATACTTTGTATATGTGCAGACACAGACTAATTTATATACTTTGTAGTAGTGGCGCTAGTATTATGTTTTTTGAATAATCCATGTTTAATTATTTCATATTTTCCTACTTTTCCATGGAAATCTCAGGCCTAGTAGTAAAAACATCCATTGCCTTTGCTGCCTTTAGACTGCCATCTTTTAAATTCACTTTCTTGCTCTCATGAGCTACGAATTTTTTTTTCTGAGGTGACTTCCATTTATCAAAAAAATATCCGACTAGACTCGGGAATATACTTCAAATTTTTTTTATATATTTTTAACTATAACAAAAATAAAACTAAAACAATAACAAATTGACAAACTACTCAACTATAACAATAACAAACTAACAATTTGGATTTAAACTAATATAAAACTATATAGCAAAACTTGAAACTATAAATGATATCTTTTATCAATAAATCATGTCTCCCCTTTGAACAGTCTGGTACTGACTATTTAGGTTCCCAGAAGAATTCTACAAACAATTTTGCCCCCAGGGAAAATATCTTTTCCTATCTCCCAACACCCCCAGATTTTTCTGATAACTGTACACATTTGGTAAAAAAATGAGATAGGAATCTGTTATTTTTACTTATCTTCTAAAGGGTTTTAAACCCCTATATCCTAGGAAAACGACTAAAGAAAAGATTGTAAATCAGAATCATCGTAGCAGACAACAGTCCCTGAAAAGTATTCAAAATAAGCCCTTTTAATGCGGTTACAGTTAACTAAACAATTACTTTCAAAATCTTCGAAAAAAGTAAAAAATTAATCTTTTTTTTTCTAAGAATTTCAAAAATATGTGAAATTGAGAAGTTTTTTTAACCGAAAATTGTAAACTTAGTAGTAAATATGACAAATTAAAAATCTCTGAAAATTTCCCTAGATTTGGTTGCGTCTTCCCTAGATCCCTGGAAATCTCTGAATTTCCCTAGATCTGGGAACACTGCCGAGTGAGGACTCTCGGGAACAATCCATAGATTTGTGTATCCCCTTAGACCAGGGGTCGGCAACCTATTGAAACAGAAGAGTCAAAAGTTACAATTTGCAAAATTTCTCAGTTTTTAAAGAGCCACTAAAAATTTTCGTTTCAATATTATAGTATTTGCTTATATATATTTGATTTTTGATTTAAAATAAACGGCTTTAAATACGGAATAATATTTATTCATATAAAAACACAAATATAGATAGTTACATCAATGGGAGCATTGGCTTTGCATGCCTTTTGAAAGTTTGATTACATCTGGCTTATAACTTGTTCTTTTAAGTTTCAAGCACGACTCTAGATTTTTATTTGTTAGTTGACTTCTAACTTTACTTTTTATTATATTCATGCAAGAGAACGCTTGCTCGCACGAATATGTCGACCCGAAGATCGTCAGCACTCCATATGCCAACTTCTTCACCTCACTGTAGCATTCTGGAAGACTATTCCATGCGCCGAATATGAGGGCCTCAACTCGCGGAATTTCTTTTAGAGCTGTCCACTTGTGCTGCGCGATGTGCATGCATTTCTGGATCTCCAACTCTTCCAACTTGCTCTTGAGTTCTGTGAACTTGCCACTCCACAAGTCCTTGGTTTTCAAATCTAGCAATTGCATTTGGAGCGCTCCAGCATCAATTCCAAATGGCTCAATGTTGATCTCATTTGTATTTGTGTTGAGAGGATTTACTATGAACGCGAGATTACTTTTGTTTGTTTTGAATTGCTCGAATCTCTCAGCGAATCCATCCTTCATGTTTTTTAAAGCTATGCTGAAGTAATTCGTGTCAATAGTTTCATTGATCTCATCGCGATATTGCTTCAGATTTTTAAAATGAAGTAATTTATCGCTCTCCATGTCTTCAACAAAAAGAAGAAATGTTTCTTCGAAACAAATTACTTCTTCAAGCAAGGCGTAAGCTGGGTTGCCCTTTCCTTGCAGTTTTAGATTTAGTTCATTTAGTTTCATTGTGGTATCTACCATGAAGTTGAATTTTTGCAGCCATTTGTCTTCTTCCAATTCGGGATGGTCAATACTTTTTTCATTGAGGAATGTTTTTACTTCACTCAAGCACAAAGCAAAACGTTGCAATACGTTACCTCTGGAAAGCCATCGCACTTTATTGTGCAGAAGTAGGTCAAAAAACTGGCTATCTATTTCTTCAAGGAAATCTTTAAACTGGCGATGGTAGAGTGCTTTTGCCAAGATGCTGTTAATAATCTTAATTACCAAGTTCATGACCTCAACTATTTCGGCCGGAAATGTTTGGGCACAAAGCGCTTCTTGATGAATTATGCAGTGAAACGTTAGAATTTCGTGGTTTATTTTTTTCTGAAGAATTGATGTTACCCCTCTATGTATTCCTGTCATACTTCTGGCTCCATCAGTTGCTATAGAAACGATTTTATTTATATCGATTCTATTGTCTTCCAGGCATTTTTGCACAGCATTTGCTATATCTTCTCAACGAGTTTGCCCTTAGAACGGTAGCAATCCTAGCAGTTCTTCTTTTGGACCTTGGGACGACATATACCTGACGAAAAGGGTAACTTGTGCCGTGTTTTTTATGTCGCAAGACTCATCTTTAGCAAGTGATAAGGCAGAAGCCAGTTGAATGTCTTCCACTTGCATATGTGTTACATTTGAAGGCATTTTAGCAGTTCTATCTTGTACTGTTTTAGCAGATAATGGCAAATCTTTGATATTTTTCATGATTTCTGCTTTGTTTTTAAAATCACGAAACAGTTCTTCAGATGCACGTATAAAGCAATATTTGACGTACTCACCATCTGTGAATGTTTTTCCTCTTTTTGCAATTTCTAATGATACTGCAAAGCTTGCCAGATTTACATTATTGGAAGATTGCGCCCAGTTACTTAGAATGGAACTTGACTGTTGATGTTTTTTTGGAGCACTTCAACAGCTTTTTTTCGTGCGTCACCGGTTGGATATTTACCAGCAAACTGGGTATGTTTCGTAGTGAAGTGTCTCTCCAAATTTGACTTCTTATTGTGTGCGAGTTTTTCGTGGCAAATGAGACAAGTCGGAAGGCCATCTGTGTTGCATATGAATGCAAACGACTCCGTCCAATCCTGATTGAATTTTCGGTTTTCTTCTTCAGTTCTTCTCTTTTTTGTACCAGATGCCATGCTGGCAGCGGAGCTGAAAAAATTATTTTTTAATATTTTACTTAGCTATCTGAAACGGCAAACAATTTATTTACCATTATTACTTCGTTAACACGATCCTCAGATGTGTAATCCAATTATGTTACAATATTTGACGCATATATAAGCAATATTTGAAGTACTCACCATCTGTGAATGTTTTTCCTCTTTTTGCAATTTCTAATGATACTGCAAAGCTTGCCAGATTTACATTATTGGAAGATTGCGCTCAGTTACTTAGAATGGAACTTGACTGTTGTTGTTTTTTGGAGCTCTTCAACAGCTTTTTTTCGTGCGTCACCGGTTGGATATTTACCAGCAAACTGGGTATGTATCGTAGTGAAGTGTCTCTCCAAATTTGACTTCTTATTGTGTGCGAGTTTTTCGTGGCAAATGAGACAAGTCGGAAGGCCATCTGTGTTGCATATGAATGCAAACGACTCCGTCCAATCCTGATTGAATTTTCGGTTTTCTTCTTCAGTTCTTCTCTTTTTTGTACCAGATGCCATGCTGGCGGCGGAGCTGAAAAATTGATTTTTTAATATTTTACTTAGCTATCTGAAACGGCAAACAATTTATTTACCATTATTACTTCGTTAACACGATCCTCAGATATGTAATCCAATTATGTTACTGATTTTATTATATTATACGCGTTCATACCTTTGAAAAGATAATTCGCTTCTAAATCGTATTCTTCTTGAAACAACAAGCGAATAGACACGCAAAAACCCCAAGCGATTAAATTAACGCGCATGCAGCGTAACGTCGACCGCGATATCCGAGGATGACTGACTGACAACACGTCTAGAGTGTAGACGTGTTGTCTAGACTCTAGACGGTGGCTGTTTGGGTGAGACGAAAATGGAATGCAATTGGCTGAAAGATAAACATGGTCACGGAGTCTCATCTCTAAGAACAAAACAATAATTCAAATTTATCTCATTACGGTCATGTTAAGCGTAGTGATTTGTAATTAACGATTATGAAAATAGAAGCTATTGAGAAATTAGGTACTTAAAAATATATTTTCTTATTTTTTAAGTGTTTTGATAATAAATTATTATTTTTTTCGTATGGAACTGGAGAGCCGCAACTTTACATTAAAAGAGCCGCAGGTTGCCGACCCCTACCTTAGACCCTTAGAGGAACCGGTTCAGAGGTTACAGAGCCAGCATCCGTATGACGAGGCGCCCTCCTCCATAGGGGAAAAGTCCAAAGGACAGATGAACGCTTAAAATTTTAAGTGGGACCCTAAAAAGTCTAGCCATTTAAAATTCCATTAAATTCGTACAGACTTTCTCCAGTGATAAGATAAACAGACGGATCTTCAATTTTATTTATATAGATAGCAAACACGACTGAATATAATTCCTTTTTAATGATGTATGACGGATTACAAGTACTGTTTGTGTAAGACGTTTCTAATTCTTTTTTTTTCATCTCAATAATTCAACATCTTTTTAAATTGTTATCTGAATATTGTGCAGAGCATCCAAACATGTCTCAGACATTCCAATCAGAAGCAAACGTCTTAAGTCAACACAGTAACGACAAATTTATCTCCGAAATGAATTGATCTGATCATTTCTTTTGATATAAGAGCTGAAATCTTATTTGCTTTAGCTAATTCAATCTTTTTCATGGATCCCCGCAATCGATAGTTCCATTAATATCGTTCTATAGTTATATCGATTGATAGTTGACGGTCAGGAGTAAGACTAAATGTATTTTATGATTATTAGACTATACAGATTGATCAAAACAACAAATTTTAAATTCATATAATGTACAGAGAACTTGAAATAGCATTTCTTGATGTGAATAGCATCTATACTTGTGGTTTCTGTAGCGGAAAACGGAGCTTTACAAAAAATGTAAGCACTTTAGACACATATATCTCCGAATATAATGGATACAAATATAAATAATTTTTCAGATTTTGTAGGAAATAGGGTCTAAATTATGAATATATAAAAGTGATTTCAATATTTTAATATTTTAACTTCTTTTTTTCGAAAAAAGAGTACCCGACCGAGCTAGGTTTTTTTTTTTTTTCATTTTTCTTTCTGTGACTCAAAATTTTTTCGAAACTATAAAATATAGATAGAAATCATAAACAACAAAACTACGCATTAAGAAATTTAGTTTCTACATTTATATTTATCTTTTAATAAAATCATATAATGTACAGAGTTTTCAAATAATCGTCTCGTCAAGTAAAAGAAGGTTGAAATTTTCAGTTTATTTAACACTTTACAACATAGATGAAAAGTGTTTATGACTTTGTTTATTCTGTCTGTCTGTCTGTCCGTTATTTAACACTTTACAACATAATTGAAAAGTGTTTATGACGTTGTTCATTCTGTCTGTCTGTCTGTCCGTTAGCACGATAATTGCCATAAAAATGACTGCCATACAAAATGAAATTTTAGTATGTTATTCAGACGTTCTGTGGGACCTATGGGAATATAAATGAATAATATCACCCAATTTGGTTTTGGATTGAACTCGGGTTGAAAAAATTAAATACATTGAACCCTATGGGACCTAATTTTTCAACCATTTCTTAAGCAAATTTAAATTCACAAATTGCTTTAAAAGTTTTAGGAAATATTCAAATTATCCCATAAAATATATAAAAAAAATTTTAGCAAAATATATTCAGCAGTTTTTAAAATAAAAATTAAAATAATAATTACACCCTTTATATGAAGAGATCACGTGACCCACTTCAAAATAAAATATTAGCATCCATCTTGTGTCAAAATCGTGATTTTTAAAGTTATTTTTAATTTGTATTTAGTGTTGTATCCGTCCTAAAACCGCTTTATTTTTGCTTAAATTCTGTGCTTCTACATTCTGAAACAACGGAATTACAATGTATTTGATATTAAATGGTCTTCAAACTTTGATTATTTCTACAACGAAGCTTAATTTTCACTTATGGAGAATGTAAACATCAAAAGATGTAGAATGAGTTGTATAAGAATTGCTGCATTTCTTTTACGCAAAATTATTTAGCTCAAGGAGTCTGAAATATAGCTGATATATATGAAACATTAATTGATTTTGCATAGAGAAGCAAACGATTTTTACTATGAAATTTTAGGCATAGAGTTAAATTATTTGGGCCTACGTGGTTTTAAGTTTTTAAATAAAATAAGTTATTGTAGTATTGTGATCAATGAAAGGAATGGAAAAATGTTTATGAATGAAATGCTGCTTTTATATAGAGAGCCAGGCGATTTATATTTCGATGACATCTTTTGAATAAAGTTCATTTGTTTTTGATGAAGTTTTCAAATATACTAAATTATTGTAGTATTATGATAATTTTAAAAATATTATCGCGAAAGGTATTGTACTTTAGAGATGTTTAAATAAAATTGCATTGAAGTTGAAAAGTGTTTCATAATAAATGCTTTATGCATGATTGATCCTCCTTGTTCAAGATTGTAATGCTTATATCTCAGAAAGTAAAAGTATTAGCTATGAACAATAAGCAAGAATGTGTAGCTCTTTGAAAGCCCTACAAGTACATATATAATTGAATTTTGGAACCAGCTCTTAGTTTTTGAAGTATTGTGGTTTAAATTTCTATATTTCAATATTTTAACTTGAGTTTTAATGGGTGGGAAAGCTGTAATACTTAAAATGCTAAAGATTGTTGGGGCTCAATATTACTTACTCCTTGGTAAAATAAGGGTTCATAAGCACGATATATTTTATGTTGTTTTAAAAATAAGGAAGTCAAATGAACTTACAAATGTTTAATGATTGGTGAGGTTTGAACACAATAGATACAACAGATAAGTATTCTAGTACGTATTTATGTGCCGCCAGGCAAGTTCATAGATTAACTTAAATGTAAAATATCGTAAGATATATTGTATAATGTTTATATAATATACAGCAAAGCTGGTTGTTTGAAGATCAGGCTTCCATCTTAAGTCAGGTAAACTGTATAAAATAGAGACTCTTCAATGACACCTCTTATATGTTTGGTTATATAAATATTGTTCTCACATTAAAATTATTTCATTCTGGCAAAACATCATGTTCTTTGATTGGTAAAAAAGAGGTCTGTAATAATCGCCTGATGCTTTAAAATCAGTAAATGATATTTATGATACATTTTTGAGTGTATATTAGTGCCATCTAACTGAAAAAATATCCACTTTTTACTTTCCCTGCAATACATGGTAATGTATAGGGAAAGTATTGGAATCATGCCGAAAATCGCAACTCGAGTTTTCGACGGATCTACACGTTTCGAGACCTCTAGAATACGAAAAAACCATTTTTAGCGTAACGTCTGTGTGTGTGTGTCTGTGTGTCTGTCTGTCTGTGTGTCTGTCTGTGTGTCTGTCTGTCTGTGCAGATTTTGTATCCACTCTAACTAAAAAACTAATGGACCGAATTTCACAAAACTTTGTAGGTAAGTCACTTGTAGGCGGGGCTGGTGCTGATTAGTTTTGGGTACGATTCGGAGTAAAAGAACCCGCCTTTTTTTATGAAATGGCCCGCAAAAGCTTGTATCCACTGTAGCTGAAAAACTAATGGACCGAATTTCACAAAATTCAGTAGATGAGTCACGTATAGGTCACCCTGGTGCTGATTAGATTTTGGTACGATTCAGAAAGAAATAACCTGTCTTTTTTTGAAAAATGGCCAGCAAAAATTGCCAATATCTAAAATAAAAAACTGGGTATACGCAAATATATCCATTAAATGCTGATTTAATACGTAATTTTTAACGACGAAAAGAATAAGATCAACACCATTACACTAGGACTAGCCGTTCTCGAGATATTCTAGTTTTTCGTATTTTCTCTACGCCACCTTTGAAAATAAGTCCGGTTACCGAATGAGAAAGAAAATTGATTTAAAAATGAAATAAATTTAATTAAAATAAAGAGAATGTGGATATAAGTCTGCAGGGAAAGTCATGTGCTGCCCACATCAGATTTTTCAATTTATCGTTATATAATTTTAAAATTTGATGTCCACGGCTTTTCCATTACTTTGCATTATGTCAATATACTAAATATAGATTTCGAAAATGTTAAACAATGCTTCAATATATATGCTTTCTTTTGGTGATTCTACACATCAGCACGTTGAAAAATTTTATTGTAAGGTTTACATTGTCAACTTTGAATCGATTTCTCGCATATTCTGCCACATTAAAAAAAATTGAAAACAAAGGTTCCAAATGATCCTATAATTAAATTAAATGTGGAGTGGCTCAGCTCGAATTTCGCATACCAGTATCCATTTTTAAGTAGTTTGTCTTTTTTTTCTTTACACGTTTTGCAAGAAAATTATGGTAAAATATGTATCATTGGACCAAATGATCACAATTATAGCATGTTGCCTTTCATTTACAGGGCTTGAAAAAATATTTCGATTGATACCAAGTTTGAATAAAAAGTTGACGTCATTAGCAAGTTACTCCCCTCTGTGTGTGTGCGTAGGGGGAGGGGTTAATTAGCTAATGACGTAATGAATGACGTCATGAACACAAAAATTGTATTGCCGCTTTTTTATACTACAATGATTGAAGCTTTAAAGTTTCGTGATCTCTGAGCTATAAATAATCGATTTAATGCATAATTAAATTAAATTTTTTCTATACTGCAATGTTAAGCAAATATAAAATGTCGAAGTTTTCGCTCAAATTTCAAAAAAAAAAAAAATCTGATGTGGGCAGCACATGACTTTCCTTATATAATGCAATGAATTTACTACTTTTACAATAAAATAATAGGTTTTTCTTATAGTAGATATTTATATTCTTTATAAGAAATTGAATTTTCGTCAATTAGTTGTCATTTTCATCCATTTGGCGAGATTTTCGTTAAATTTGGCAACACTAAAAAAGTCGTCAAGTTGGCGACATTCCGCCAAATTCGGCGCCAAAATCTCGCCAAGTGTTATGGATGGAGAAATAAGTTATTCTTACAGCAGATAAATAACTATTGACGTTCAAATACAAAAGTATTACTCTATCTTTTCTCATGAATGGATGAGCTAGATCCACGAGAATAATGTCACCAAATTTACTGCATGGTATTAGATATGAAAAGTGAACATGTTTCTCAAGAGTTAATATATTTTTTTTAATTCATAGAAGTTCTTGATAAATTTATTTAAAAATGTGCAATATCTCGAGAACGGTACATGCTAGTGTTCTGAAATTTATGTCAATCGTTTTCTAAGAAAAAATTACATAATGGTTATTTGCGTAACTATGGTTATTTGCGTATTAAAGGTTTTGATTTTTTGTTGATTTTTTCAAAATTTCACTCGAAAATTTAGGGGGTTCTAAACATTCGATTACGTATAAAAACAATAGGCTGCCAGTTTTCACGGATTGTGATTTTTGTATCAAATTTCATTCGAATCGCTCTATTTGTTCGTGAGATTTGTTTGTCTCCATAGACTCACTGAAGCACACACGCACACACACACACACACACACACGCACACACACACATGCACACGCACACACACGCACACACACACATACTTTCACACACACACACAGACATCACCTCAAAAAGGTTTGATTCGTGATCAGGGATGATACTTGAAACGTGCTCTCCTGTCGAAAACTCGAATTCGAATTTTCGATCCCGTCACAATACTTTCCTTATACATTATGTATATAACGAAAGTAAAAATTATCCAGTTCTAGATTTTACGTTAACAAAGCAGGATATAAAGTTTCGTGAAAATCCATTAACACTTTTTGGCACCAATCGCGTACACAAAGAATTCACGAAAGACAGACTTATATCATTTTACAAATAGTCAAAACGTGTTCAGGAGGTCCCAAAACATGTATTGGCATCAAAATCTCAAAATCTAAAATTTTCGTAAAAGTCTCTTGCCCAAGTTTCTTGGTTTGTCAACAAGTCCCTTGCTAAGTCATTTAGTATAGTCGTCTTAGTGTTTCAAATTTCCTTAAAATTGGATTCTTGGTTCAGTAATTACTCATGTAACAATCACAACCTAGACATCTCAAACAAATGCAGACTTCTAAATTAAACACAGCAAGATGTCACCCCCACCCCCATCCAAAATCATTTAATCTGACATTTTCTCTGATACAAGATGAAATATTGCTTGATTTAGCCAATTCAATATTTTCTACTGAGTTCTTTAGCAGAAGCTATGTCAATTGGCATTGGCAGTGGATATTCAAAAGGCAAGTGAAAGGTACTTTTGCTTACCGACAATATATTATGTCTTTAAGCCTTATGGACCTTGTTATATGGAACTCATAGCCTTATATTTTGGCGAGTTTTAGAAAACACTTAGATATATCTATTATTATCTTCGATTAGTATATATTAGATTATTATTAGATTTGGATAACAGTAAGTAAAATTTCTTCAGAAACACCTAACGCAATCTAGCACTGCTATGTTTGTTTCTATATTTGGAAAAACTTACTGTATTTCTATATGATCTTGAACATAGTTTTGTAGCTGTTATTTTATATATATATATATATATATATATAAATATGTAATGTAATTGTGAAAGTTATAAAATACCTAAAATCACACGAATAAGGCGCGATGCTGCATTACAATGTGGATTGAAATATCATACCAGAAAAGTAGACAAGTAAATGGAAGCAATATACCAAAGAATGGCCGGGGGGTTGGCCCCACTCCCCGGTTAAGCCAGCTTTTCGTCTAGACAACACTCAAGGTAGCCGTTATATTGAACAAGATCTTTGATACTTCGGTATTCATTTCTTGTGCAATATATCGGCTACCGGGAGTGTTGTCTAGACGAAAAGCTTGCTTAACCGGGGAGTGAGGGTCACAACCCCCCCCCGGCCATTCTTTGGTATACTGCTTGCATTTACTTGTCTACTTTTCTGGTATGATATATATATATATATATAATATATACATGGTGTCCTAAAAACATTGACCTCGGCTTTCATTCCTTAAATATTGATCTTAAGTATATATAATAAATTACAAAGTTGTGTGAAAAAGGTACAGAATTTTAAGAAATCGATAAAAATGTTCAGGGGATTAAATTTGAAGAAATACAAAATTTAAATTTTTATACAGCCCCCGTACAAAAACATTTCCAATGAGTGAAATGTGCACCATACACTAATAAGGTGATGCTCAAATTTTCAGCATTTTATCATAAAAAGTCGCAGAGATATGTTTAAACAAAGTTGGTGAGGGATTAATCCCAAATTAAAATGCAAATGTTTACAGCAAGAGTGCAAGTGACGTAACGCAGAAATGCATCATAGGCAAATAATATCTGTCTGTAATCTTAAATGAATCTTTGGCATGGATGGAAAACATTTTGAACAAGCTTAGTAATCTTTGTGTAAAGTTATTATTTCTACACAGTGTTGATACTGTTGTACCAATAAATAGCAAAATTATTATTTATTTATGTAATCATTGTTTTCTTTCATAACTTATGTATGACCCCTGAAACGCGTGATTTTTCCCCTCTGAGAACTCATATCGATGCATCGAAAAGTGGTTTAAGTCAGCATTTTTGTCTTTTCATATCTGGGACTTTTTATGATAAAATACTGAAATTTTGTACATCACCTTCTTAGTGTATGGGACACATTTTACTCATTGGAAATGTTTTTGTACGGGGGCCGTATAAAAATTTCAATTTTGCATTTCTCAAAATTTAATTCCCTTGAAAATTTTAATCGATTTCATAAAATTCTGTGCCTTTTTTAAGCAACTTTGTAATTTACTATATATGTCTAAGATCAATATTTAAGGAATAAAAGCCGAGGTCAATTATTTTGGGACACCCTGTATATTAACTGTTTAGATTTATCTGTTAGCCGTCTTTCTAGAAATTTCTATAGAGTGTATATAAGGAAGTCATTGTTCAGTTGAATAGAGTTGACGCAATACGTGTCAAATTGAATTGTGAAGTACGTCAGTATTTTGAAAACAGATTCTGCTATTTTGTGAGTTATTTGAGAATTTATTCAATTGCTATTTCATTGTATCTGACAGCAGTTTTGTGATTTTGTAAAATATATATATTAGCTGAAATTTGTTTCTGTTTACGCTTATTGGTGCGTTTAAATAAAAGCATTAGTTATCCAGAAATTCGAGCTCATTTTTAAAATCTGAAAGTACACCCACGATTTGAGAGGATAGCAATATCGAGATATTTAATTGGAAAAAGCGAGCCAACATGTATCAATCGTTTATTTGGCCACGCCCTTTTTTTTCATTCGAAGTTCTTTTTAAATATTGAAATACTGGTATATATTTTCACTAAATATGAAAGTTGGGAGTGTACAAAATTTAATTCGATGATTTGATTTCAAATCACAATTTTAGTTAGCAAAAATGTGACCAGGAAAAATTTTAAAAATTGAAATAACTTTCCAGTATCGATTTAATATGTACTTGTCAAAAGGCTAAATTTTCATTTTATTTTGTTTATGAACGGAAGGGTCATTGGTCAATTTTTCTAACCGCAGTCATTTGAACCTTCCTTTTTTTGGTGAGCTCTACATAGATAACAACTATCTCCCCGCAGAGCATGAGGTTTATAAATATATAAATTGGAATATTCATGAGAGCCGTTAATAGGTACCGATAATATTTTATTGATATAATGTATGTAAAAAATGTTTTCGTTTGATCTGGGTCCATTATTCTCTCTACCCGGATTCAAGAACGCTGCTTCGAATGGCAGAAAGCAGCTAGTCAAAGTAAGGAGAATGTTAGTTGTGGCTAAATTGATTGGGTTATTTATCAATGTAATTTACGACTGTATTCTTATGTTTAAATAAAATTGCATTGCAGTTGGAAAGTGTTTCATAACCGATACTTTATGCATGAACGATCTTTCTTGCTGAATTTTAACTTCACTTTTACACTTTTAAAGTGTTTGAAAAATTAAGTCCCATAGTGTTTATTGTATTTCATTTTATCAACCCCCGAAACTAATTGGGTGATATTATTCATTTTCGTTCCCGTATGTCCCACAGACCGTCTCAACAACATACTAAAATTCTATATTGAAGTCATTTTTACGGCAGTTATCGTGCGAACGGACAAGACAGACAGACAGACAGACAAAATAAACAAAGTCATAAAAACTTTTCAACTATGTTAGAAAGTGCTAAAAATGATGTGCAAAGTTTTTATAAACTTTTGCTTTAATTGGTATTAATTAAATAGTTTTTACATACAAAATCCAAAATCATAATCATAATCTAACGAATTTGTTTTTTTCAAACCCTTTGTCCCTGAAGACGCCCCGGAGATCTAGAGGACTGAAATTTTGCACATATAGAATGAAATATGGGAAAGATCCTAATAGAACAGGATTTTTATTTTTCACTTCAAACATGGAGAAAATAAGGGGGCTTATCTAAAATTATTTTCATACTCTTTATAAGTTCGTTCTGGGTTATATATAAGGCTGAAGTTTTGCATTTGCTTAGTATCGACTACCGGTTAGATCCTAAAGGAGCCGGAATTTAAATTTCTCTTCGGGATCGGGAAAAAGAGTGTGGAAGGTCGTAAACTCTTTCCAGTCCTTTCATAAGCCCCCCCCCCCCCAATAGATGACTTATAGAAGGCTGAATCCTTGCATACTTATATGAACGAAAGCAAGGCAAAACCTAGCGGAACCGGATTTTCAATTTCTCTAGCATGGGAGGACAAGGGGGGGGGGGTCGAAATGATACAGACCTTCCAAAAGCCCCCCTAAAACTTTGCACACTTATAGTAATGGATACAGGACAGCACTTAACGAATCCTATTTTCAAGATTCAACTTATTTTATTAAGCAAAAATTCAACTTATTTTATTAAGAATATTAGTTTATCTGTGTTTAAGAGGCTTAAATACACAGTTATTACGACATTAATACGTATTTTAAATTACATAATATTTTCAGATTTTAACTAAATTTCCTCTCTTTTTGTTGGGGGGTGGGACGTAATTAAAAATAAAGTCTGGTTACTAGAATACCAAACAGATAAATATTTTAATATATATATATATATCGATATAATAAGATAAATATATGGTAAGAAATAACCGTTTTGTATATTATATAAGGGGGTATGTATATATATATATATATGCTGGGGTATATATATATATTTGTGGGTGTGTGTATAACTTATTATTATCTATCTCATGTATATCTTATTTAATTCAATACGATATAGATAAAATGCAGTGGGACTTATCTTACCCCAGCGCCATCTGAATTATTGTCTCGAACAATTTTGGCATTTTCCCAATACGAAATTTTAACCCTTCTCTTTGCCTCAATATTCAGTGGTTTAATTTAACTTTTAATCTTATCGCAGAACACAGTTTGGTAAACGCTGCTTTAAATCAAAAGATGTCAAGTAACATTTCTTCCCGGCTTACTAAAAGGCTATTCATTTTCGACAGAAGCTTCAGAAAATGTCCTTTAATCATCCTTTATGGGTTTTTAATAAACGTGACAAATATCGAATACTTTATAATGTAGTTCATAATAGTCATTCTGCAATTTATAATAAAACTCCGCCATCGTCAAACGCGTACCAGTTGATATAAGGTGCAACCATCTCGTGATTAAGATCATTTCAAGCTGTGGCGTTTAAAATTCTTACGACGCAACGAAAAATGCATCGTTTGGTCTATTTAAGTATCTCGTTCTAGCCATTTCACGCGATTTTCATGAACCTTGAAAATCGTCGTACTTTATAGAGCATTAACCCTTTCCTGACAATTATATTTTCCCCAGACTGCCTACCAGATCGTGTTTAATTTTGAAGGAAAACGGTTAAAAAACACATATCAACAAAAACCGATGATTAGTTTATTTTTTATGATTATTTTTACACTTTTTATCATATACTAAATCAACCATTTCACTGCCACTTACCAGGATATCGCTTTCAAAATCAATTAAAACAAGAAAGATTAATCATGCATAAAGCATAGATTATGAAACTCTTTCCAACTTCAATGCAATTTCATTTAAACATCTCAAAAATGCGATACATTCCTCGGTAATATTTTAACAAGTAAGTTCAATCATTCATAAAGCATTGATTATGAAACACTTTCCAACTTTCGATAAATTCCTCGGTAATATTTTAAAAATTATCAAAATACTACATTAATTTATTATATTTGAAAACTTAAAAGTTCATCGAAAAAAATGAACTCCTCTGAAGATCCCAGACCGTGCGACTCACATAGTGGGTTTAGAGTAGCTATCTACACGGCCGGGAAAGGATACCTCCTGCACTCAGGAGGCACCCAAGGTCTACCATCCCGCCAAACGAACTTTTATTTAGGTCTAAAAATATATCAATTGATGAAAAATATTGTGATTTAACAGACAGTTTTAAATTATATTTGAACTTGACAAGTACGTCCATTTTACAAAAATGGGAAAAGGGTTATTGCGAATATAGATAAAAAGATCATTGAAAAATAAATTTTAGAGTGAGCCTGACTACTCTTCTTCTTCGACACAGACCGTCCGACCTACCAGAAAGGTGTAAGGTATCTGTTTGGACGGCCGGGAAGTGCCACCCAATTTAGACCGGAATCCAGTGGGGGGGGCAGCCACAGGGACCGTACCCTCCTTCCCCTACCACCAACCTCTCGGAAGGACTTACGGACCCACATGTTTAATGTGATCGTACTCCGCGTGAACACGGCGGCAGTTTGGGTAGCGGCGGGAATCGAACCCGGGCCTACCGAGTGTAACTTCCGCGCGCTAACCACAGGGCTACCGCGCCCGAGCCTGACTACTCGGTAATGTTTTTAATATTATCATAATAATACAATTATTTATTATATTTGAAAACTTCAAAAACAACTAAAACTTATTCAAATGACGTGACCGAAATATAACACGCCTGGCTCTCTCTATAAAAGCAGCATTTCATACATAAACATTTCCCCATTCATTCCATTCATCACAATACTATAATAATTTATTTTATTTAAAAATTTAAGACCGTGGAGTTACAAGTACTTAAACTCTATGCTTAAAACTTCATCGAAAAAAATCGTCCTTCTCTCTGTAAAATCAATGAATATTTCAGTCGTATCAGATATGCAGACTTCATGGGCTAAATAATTTTGCGTTGAAGAAATACAGCGATTCTTATACAACTCATTCTAAATATTTTGCTGTTTACATTTTACATAAGTGAAAAATAGGCTTCGCTGTAGAAATAATTAAATTTGGATGATCATTTAAACTCAAATATATTGTAATTGCGTTGTTTCAGTATATAGATGCACAGAATTTAAGCAAAAATAAAGCGGTTTTAGGACGGATACAACACTCAATTTGAATTTAAAAGAATTTTAAAAATCACGATTTTGAGACAAGATGGATGCCATATTTCATTTCGAAGTGGGTCACGTGATATCTTCATATAATGGTCATATGATCGCTTCATATAAAAGGTGTAAATATTATTCCAATTTTTATTTAAAGACTACTGAATATATTTTGCTGAAATTTTTTTATATATTTTATGATGTAATTTGAATATTATCTAAAATTTTAGAAGCAATTTGTGAATTTTAAATCCGCTTAAAGTTGTTTGAAAAATTAGGTCCCATGGTTCAATGTATTTCATTTTTTCAACCCGGATTCAATCCAAAACTAATTGGGTGATATTATTCATTTATATTCCCATAGGTCCGCAGACTGTCTGAAAAACATATTAAAATTTCTTTTTGATAAAGTCATTTTTACGGCAGTTATCATGCTAACGGACAGACAGACAGACAGAATGAACAAAGTCATAAACACTTTTCAACTTTGTTGTAAAGTGTTAAAAATTGTCACAATACTACATTTATTTATTATATTTGAAAACTTAAAAGTTCATCGAAAAAAATGGACTTCTTTCAAATGGCGTCATTTAAATATAAAACTCCTGGCTCCTCGGTAATATTTTAACATTATCATAATACCACAATAACTTATTATATTTGAACACTTCATCAAAAACAACTGAAATTTATTCAAATGACGCCATCGAAATATAAAACGCCTGGCTCTCTCTATAAAAGAAGCATTTCATTCATAACCATTTTCCCATTCATTTCATTCATCACAATACTATAATAATTTATTTTATTTAAAAATTTAAGACCGTGGAGTTACAAGTAATTAAACTCTATGCTTAAAACTTCATCGAAAAAAATCGTCCTTCTCTCTGTAAAATCAATGAATATTTCAGTCGTATCAGATATGCAGACTTCATGGGCTAAATAATTTTACGTTAAAGAAATACAGCGATTCTTATACAACTCATTCTAAATATTTTGCTGTTTACATTTTACATAAGTGAAAAATAGGCTCCGTTGTAGAAATAATTAAATTTGGATGATCATTTAAACTCAAATATATTGCAATTGCGTTGTTTCAGTATGTAGATGCACAAAATTTAAGCAAAAATGATGCGATTTTAGGACGGATACAACATTCAATATAAATTAAAAAGAACTTTCAAAATCACGATTTTGAGACAAGATGGATGTCATATTTCATTTTGAAGTGGGTCACGTGATCTCTTCATATAATGGTCATGTGATCGCTTCATATAAGAGGTGTAAATATTATTTCAATTTTTATTCAAAAAACTACTGAATATATTTTGCTGAATTTTTTTTATATATTTTATGGAATAATTTGAATATTACCTAAAATTTTCGAAGCAATTTGTGAATATTAAATTCGCTTAAAAATGTTTGAAAAATTAGGTCCCATAGAATTCAATGTAATTTCATTTTTTCAACCCGGGTTCAATCCAAAACTAATTGGGTGATATTATTCATTTATATTCCCATAGGTCCCACGGTCCGACTGAACAACATAATAACATTTCATTTTAGATTAAGTCATTTTTACGGCTGTTATCGTGCTAACGGACGGACAGACAGACAGACAGACAGAATGAATGAACAAAGTCGTAAACACTTTTCAACTTTGTTGTAAAGTGTTAAAAAGCAAAAGTTCCAAATGATCATCTAATTAAATTAAATGTGGGGTGGCTCAGCTCGAATTTAGCATACCAGAATCTATTTTTAAGTAGCTTGTAATTTTTTTTTGGCACATTTTGCAAGAAAATTATGGAAAAATATGTATCATTGGTCCAAATGATCATAATTGTAGCATGCTACCTTTCATTCATAGGGCTTGAAAAAATATTTCGTTTGATACTAAGTTTGAATAAAACGTTGACTACATTAGCAAGTTACTCCCCTGTGTGTGTGTTCTTGGGGGGGGGGGGGGGGGGGAATTGGCTAATGACGCAACTAATGACGTCACGAACACAAAAATTGTATTGCGGCTTTTTTATACTACAATGATTGAAACTGCAAAGTTTTGTGATCACTTCGCTATAAATAACCCCTTTTATGCATAATTATGTTAAATTTTTTTCTATGCTGCTGTGTTAAGGAAATATAAAATGTCGAAGACGAGATTTTCGCTCGAATTTCAAAAAAAAATTTATCCAGTTCTATATTTTACGTTAACAAAGCAGGATATAAAGTTTCGTGAAAATCCATTAACACTTTTTGTCACCTATCACGTACAGAAGGAATTCACGAAAGACAGACGGATATCATTTTAAAAATAGTTAAAACGTGTTCAGCAGGTCCAAAAACATGTATTGGGGTCATAATCTCAAAATTTCGCAAAAGTCTCTTGCTCAAGTCTCTTGCTTTGTCAACAAGTCTCTTGCTAAGTCACTTAGTGAAGTCCTCATAGTATTTTAAATTTCCTTAAAATTGTATTCTTGGTTCAGTATTTACTCATGTAACAATCACAACCTAGACATCTCAAACAAATGCAGACGTCTAAATTAAACACAGGAAGATACCACCCCCTCCAAAATCATTTAATCTGACTTATTTTCTGATACAACATGAAATCGTGCTTGATTTAGCTAAGTCAATCAATGATTTAGGTAAGTCAACGACGCCGTCTCACGTGTGCCCTCGCCGAGAGCGACTACTCTTTTTGAAAACTTGATGGAATGCTACACTGCTTTCAATCACGGGACAACATCAGGGATATTTTCTAGTAGTTAATAAAATACATAATTAAAAAATGTTACAACTCTAGAAAGAACAAACAGAAGCGTACCAAGCTACAATGTGTAGAAGAGATTTACTTCCAGTGCACTGCAACTAAGCGTTGCCACCGGTTTCATTGGTTTCATAAAGAAGTTATATTCTCGGAAATTGTGACGTCAACTGTTTTGAGTAAATTATATCTTTCTCTAAACTTAATCTTCGTGTAGAAAAATGGTATAAATCGTTTCAGCAACAAGTCTCTTGATCTTTTATTTGGCCACGCCCATTTTTTCATTCGGAGTTCTCTTAAGTATTGAAATACTGGTATCTATTTTCAATAAATATGAAAGTGGTGAGTGTGAAAAATTTAACTCGATGGTTTGATTTCAAATCACAATTTTAGTTAGCAAAAATGCGACCAGGAAAAATTTAAAAAATTGAAATAATCTTCCGGTGTCAATTTCGTATGTATTTGTCACAAGGCTAAATTTTCATTTTATTACTTTCCTTATATACATAATGTATAAGGAAAGTATTGTGACGAGGGCGAAAATTCGAATTCGAGTTTTCGACGGGAGAGCACGTTTCAAACATCCCTAATCACGAATCGAAGATTTTGAGCCGATGTCTGTGTGTGTGTGTGTCAGTGAGTCTGTGGAGACGATATCTCACGAACGAATGGAGCGATCCGAATGAAATTTGCTACAAAAATCCCAATCCGTGAATACTGCAAGTCTATTGTTTTTAAACGCAATCGAATGTGCAAAACTTCTCTAAATTTTTGAGTGAAGTTTTAAAAAAATCACCAAAAAATCAAAACCTTTAATAAAGTTGCGCAAATAGACATTTCTTATATAACTTTTCCTTAGAAAACAATTGACATAAACTTTAAAACGCTAGCTTGAACCGTTTTCGAGATATTGCACATTTTTCAAATAAATTTATAAAAAAATCCCATAAATTAAAAAATATGTATATTAACTGTTGAGAATCATATTCACTTTTCATATGTAATATCATGCGATAAATTGGGTGACATCATTCTCGCCGATCTAGTTCGTTCCATTCATGAGAAAAGATACTTTGAAAAATACATTTGTATTTAAACTGCAATAGTCATTTATCTGCCATAAAAATAACTTATCTCGCCGTCGACTTGGCGAGATTTTGGCGAAGAATTTGGCGAAATGTAGCCAACTTGGCGACTTTTTCAAATGTTGCCAAATTAACGAAAATCTCACTAAATGAATAAAAATGACACTAAATCAATGAAAATGACGACTAGCTGACGAAAATTTAATATCTTGGAAAGAATATAAATATCTACTATAAAAATAACCTATTTCTTTTGCTGGAAATGTAGTAAATCCATTGCATTATATAATGAAAGTCATGTGCTGCCCACATCAGATTTTTTGTTTATGTACGGAAGGTTCATTGGTCAATTTTTCTAACCGCAGTCATTTGGACCGTCCTTTCTTCGGTAAACTCTAAATAGATAACAACTATCGCTCCGCAGAGCATGAGGTTTCTAAAAATATAAATTGGAATATTCATAAGAGCCGTTAATAGGTACCGATAATATTTTATTGATACAACATTTATAAAAAATGTTTTCTTTTAATCAGGAAGGTGTGAACTATGTAAAAGAATACAAGAACGCTGCTTCGAATGACAGAAAGCAGCTAGTCAAAATAAGCAGAATGTTAATTGTAGCTAGATTGATTGGACTACTTTTCAATGTAGTTTACGACTGTATTCTTATGTTTCAATAAAATTGCATTGCAGTAGGAAAGTGTTTCATAATCAGTACTTTATGCATGAATGCTCGTTCTTGTTGAATTTTAACTTGACTTTTAAAGTGTTTGAAAAATTAAGTTCTATAGTGTTTATTGCATTTCATTTTATCACCCCCCGAAACTAATTGGGTGATATTATTAATTTTCGTTCCCATATGCCCCACAGACCGTCTCAACTACATACTAAAATTCTATATTGAAGTCATTTTTACGGCAGTTATCGTGCGAACGAACAAGACAGACAGACAGAATAAAAAAAAGCCATAAAAACTTTTCAACTATGTTGGAAAGTGCTAAAAATTATGTTTAACGCTTTTATAAGCTTTTACTTTAATTGGTATTCATTAAATAGTTTTTACATACAAAATCCAAAATCATTATAGTGTAACGAATTTGTGTTTTTCAAACGCTTTGCCCATGAAGACGCCCCGGAGACCTAGAGGACTGAAATTTTGCACATATAGTATGAAATATGGGAAAGATCCTAACGGAACAGGATTTCAACACACTTATCAACTCACTTCAAACACGGAGATTCACTTCAAACACGGAGAAAATGTGGAGGCTTATTTAAAATTAATTTCATACTCTTTACAAGCTCGTTCTCTGTTACATATACGGCTGAATTTTTGCATGTGTTTAGTATCGACTACCGGTTAGATCCTAAAGGAGCCGGAATTTAAATTTCCCTTCGGGATCAGGAAAAAGAGTGTGGAAGGTCGTAAACTCTTTCCAGTCCTTTCATAAGCCCCCCTCCCCCCCAACAGATGACTTATAGAAGACTGAATCTTTGCATACTTATATGAACGAAAGCAAGACAAAACCTAGCGGAAATGGATTTTCAATTCCTCCAGCATGAGAGGACAAGGGGGAGGGGTTGAAATGATATAGTCCTTCCAAAAGCCCCCTAAAACTTTGCACACTTATAGTAATGGATACAGGACAGCACTTAACGAATCCTATTTTTGATAAAGATTCAACTTATTTTATTAAGCAAAACTTCAACTTATTTTATTAAGAATATTATTTTATCTGTCTTTAAGAGGCTTAAATACTAGTTTACGACATTAATACGTACTTTAAATTACATAGTATTTTCAGATTTTAACTAAATTTCCTCTCCTTTCGTTTGGGGGAGGGACGTAATTAAGTCTGGTTACTAAAATACCAAAGAGATAAATATCTTAATATATATATATATCGAATTAATGACATAAATATATGGTAAGAAATAACCGTTTTATATATTATATATGGGATATGTATATATATATATATATATGGGGGGTGTATATATATATGTATGTGTGTGTGTGTGTGTGTATGTGTGTGTGTATCTTATTATTATCTATCTCATATGTATCTTATTTAATTCAATACGAGGATGTTGCCATAGATATAGATAAAATGCCGTGGGACTTATCTTACCCCAGCGCCACCTGAATTATTTTCTCGAACAAGTTTGGCATTTTCCCAATATGAAATTTTAACCCTTCTCTTTACCTCCATATTCAGTGGTTTAATTTAACTTTTAATCTTATCGCAAAACACAGTTTGGCAAACGCTGCTTTAAATCAAAAGATGTCAAGTAACATTTCTTCCCGGCTTACTAAAAGGCCATTCGTTTTCGTCAGAAGATTCAGAAAATGTCCTTTAATCATCCTTTATAGGTTTCTAATAAACGTGAGAAATATAGAATACTTTATAATGTAGTTCATAGTAGTCATTCTGCAATTTATAATAAAACTCCGCCATCGCCAAATGTGTACCAGTTGATATAGGGTGCAACCATCTTGTGATTAAGCTTATTCTAAGCTGTGGTGTTTAAAATTCTTACGAAGCAACGAGAAAGGCTTCATTTGCTCTATTTAAGTATCTTGTTCTAGCCATTTCACGCGATTATCATGAATCTTGAAAATCGTCATACTTTAAATGAAAAGCATTAACCCTTTCCGGACAAATATATTTTCCCCAGGCTGCCTATCCAGGTCTTGTTTAGTTTTGAAGGAAAACGGATAAAAAACACATATCAACACAAACCGATGACTCGTTTATTTTTTATGATTATTTTTACACTTTTTATCATACTCTAAATCAACCATTTCACTGCCACTTACCCGGCTATAGCTTTCAAAATCAATTAAAACAAAAAATATTAAAACATCAACTATAAATTTGTATACGAGGGCCAGTAATTAAATTTCTAGAATGTGGCAATACCAAAAATAACAGCTTTCAAAGCAGACGATTTTTTAAAATTTGAACTTTCTCGTGAACATTGGCTGTTAAAGAACAAGAAACGCTATAAAGTTCTTTTTACTGCTTCGTTTTAAAGTTAGTAAGGTACTCACAAAACAGATCGAAAGGATTTTCAATCTGATTTATTATGGCTTTCGACAAGGGTCCTTGTCTCCTACTTTTCCAACTGTTCTCACACTGCCCAAACTGTCTCCGTGTTCACTCGGAGTACGGACATGTTAAATAATGTGGTCCTTCCAAAAGGTTGGTGGTAAGAAAAGGTGGCCACGATCCTTGTGGATACCGCCCCCCACTGGATTCTTGTCTAAATTGGGTGGCACTTCCCGGCCGCCTAAACAGATACCTTACACTTTCGGTTAGGTCGGACGTTCTGGGTCGAAGAAGAAGAAGAGTTGGCATAACAGTAGAAACTGTATATCGATGGAATGAAGTCGACTTTTAGTGATGAAGCTATCGACATTGCGGCCGGCTCCGATAAATGAGCGGAGCACAAGGGATTTTGCGATCGTCATCGAGCATAGGGCACGTAGGGGATCAAGTGCTGCTAACTGACTTTTAACAGTACCGGATGAAAGTAAAGATCCGCAAAGTGAGCTCCAGGGCTGTTAAAAGTCAGTTAGCAAGGAATGGTCCCCAACGAGCGTATTACGTCTGCGTAGCAGGCGGCACGAAAGTGCTCACGAAGCGAGCGTCAGCGAGTAGAAAATGAAGCTTCCCAATTTGCGAATCGAGTTACGGGGATTAACGAGCAGGGGTCGAAGCCCCCTAGTAAATAATGAAAAAAGATAACTTAAATCTAAAGAATGTTCATGTACAACCCACATCAACAGTTTTAGAACAACGAATGGTTAAAGAAAATGGAAAATGGTGAAAGTAAATTTAAAAATATGAATATTATTCTGTCTGAAAATGTTTCTATCCAGAAAACAAACCTCTTAAAAGCTTAGTGATTAGTGCTATCAATTAAAACTGTTGCTCGTCGATTCAAATGTAATATCTTAAAAGCAAGCAGTCATTAGCAACTCGCCTCGTTATATTCTGAGCAAAGAAAATTGATGCTTTTGAAGTTGAAGTGGCACTTGAAACACTTTGGGAGTAATTACTTAGGGAACCTTACTTGCACACTCCAAAGGCATTGTGCAAGTTTCGAATTCCAGCTTAAACTTTAAAAGTTATATTTCCTTTTCAGTGGAGAAGGTTGAGAAGGAAAATTTTATTAGGTAAAGTCCAGATATTTACACAACGCCAAGGGGATGTATTTCGTAGAGAGCTTTCTGAAGAAAACGTTTACATACATGTCAGAAAAATCATAAAAACCTTGCATATACAGACTCAATACAATTTGAGCGGATGATCGAACACGCTTAATTTATTCAAAAGTTATATTTCGCTCATTTTCTTCAAGACTTATCTTTCGCTCAATTTATTCAACACTTATCTTTCGCTCAATTTACTCAAGACTATTATATCGCTCAATTTATTCAAGACTATTCTTTCGCTCAATTTATTCAAGACTATTCTTTCGCTCAATTTATTTAACGCTTATCTTTCGCTCAATTTATTCAAAACTATTCTTTCGCTCAATTTATTCAAGACTATTATTTTGCTCAATTTATTCAAGACTTATCTTTCGCTCAATTTATTCAAGACTTATCTTTCGCTCAATTTATTCAAGACTTATCTTTCACTCAATTTATTCAAGATTTATATTTCGCTAAATTTATTCAAGTCTTATCTTTCACTCAAATTATTCAAGACTTATCTTTCGCTCAATTTATTCAAGACTTATCTTTCACTCAATTTATTAAAGACTTATCTTTCGCTCAATTTATTCAAGACTTATCATTCACTCAATTTATTCAAGACTTATCTTTCGCTCAATTTATTCAAGACTTATCTTTATCTCAATTTCCTCAAGAGAAATCGTTCAATTTGAGGGTTATCCTTCACTCAATTTGTTCCAATGATATCGTTCAATTTATTCGAGTTATTGCTTCGAGTTATCTCTTGTCCAAGTAAATCGCACTGGTTCAAAAGTTATGCTTTGTTCAATTTGTTTAAGAATTATGCTTAGTTATATATTTGTTCAAGAGCTATCCTTCGCTCAATTTATTCAATACCCATTTTCTCCACCTCTGAGAGGAAAAATCGAAAACCCGCCTCTACTAAGTTCTGTCCCATTATCGATACTATAAGTGTGCAAAGATTCAACGTTCTAGGTCATTGTGGAGCTTTGTAAGGGTCTGAAAAGACAAAAAGATGTTAGTCAATAATTTTTATAGGCAAGAACGAATTATCCGACGCTTCCCGTGCTCTAAATAAGCACCTGCTACTTAAATAATGCAAATACAGATAATACCACTCAAATTACAAATCGCCTGTACTGAACTAGAATCATTCCCGCTCTCTGTAGTTTCCTTCCTCTTTTATCCAGACCGTCCGACCTACCTAAAAGTGTAGAGTGTCTTTTGGAGTGACCGGGAAGTGCCACCCAATTTAAACCGAAACCCAGTGTGGACAGCTTCCACAGGGACCGTACCCTCTTTCCCCTGCCATCAACCTGTCGAAAGAACTTACGTACCCACATATTTAAAGTATCCGTACTGCGTGTGAACACGGAAACAGTTTAGGCAGAGCCGGGAATTGAACTTAGGTTGTCTAAGTGCAATCTCCGAGCGCTACCCACTGGCTGTCCCACCCCTCTGTATTTCCTTGCACAACCAAGACAATGCGAGCGTAATACGCCCTAAATAAATTCCTTTATTGCGCCCTAAATAAGCTCATTTGATACGCCCTAAATAAGCTCCTTTACCACTCCCTAAATAAGCTGCTTTGATACGCCCTAAATAAGCGATCGATCGCCGATCGTTGGTAGAAAGACTTTAAAGAAAATAAATCGCAAAAAAAAAACGTTCCTTTACCACCGAAGTGAAATTAAAACAACTCTTGCAATCACAGCAAGTTTTCCATCCAATTTAAGTCACATTTTAGCACATTACTCATAATGATAATATAATACCAAATAAAAAAAAAACATGACGAAATTTTTTCAAACTCGCAAATTTAAGTTAGAAAACCGATGAATTAAATGCACTTAGTCAGCTGGGTTTTTTTCGTCCTGGAGATGAAATGCCTGGTATTTCATCAACAATCACACAGACATCTTCATTTTTTATGTAAGATGTTAAGTATGCCCGATGTTACTTAATACATGTAACAGTGATTTGTACAGCTGCGGAAAAAAAAAACGCCCGACCCTCTCTTAATCGAGCATCTTTCATCGTAGAGAAAATTGTAAGATACCATTCGAACAAGTTCTAGACCCCCATATTAGCCCAAATTCAAATTTTCACGACGTTTCTATATGTATATCCGAAGATATTCAATATTCCGGAATGTGCAATTTTCGGGGATCAGCTCAATATTGAAAACCGCAATTTGAAGGGCAATGTTTCGTTGATTGACCACAGCACTGTTGTAAATTATTGAATTATCCTCTTGCCATTCAGCATTATGGCTTACCTCACAGCCAAAGGGTCACAGGTTCGATTCCTGCATTGGAGGGTGAGCATTTTCATGACTGGGTGTGGTGTTGTCCTGTGTGTGTGTGTGAATTTATTCAATTTATAACAATACAAGTTTTCACCCTTCAATACAGTATCAGAATTGCGTTGATTAGGTTGCATCTATATACAATACTGTTTATACAAAGTTTTTATGGAAACTGGATAAAAATAATTGCCCGGTTTCTTAAATAAAGATTAACTTACAATTAATATAACTTTTTTAAATTAGTCATTTTTTTAAACTAATATACGACCCCTAGAATCATCGTGATGCTGAATATTTAAACATTTCCAAAGAACTAACTAGAGGGAGGAAACACCTGGAATTTTACATAAATATATAAAGAGTTTTTGTGAATCGATTTTTATCAAAACATGTCCAGGTTCGTATTCATATTTTTTCGATTATTGATTTCATAATTAATATTTCATACAAACAATTATTTTCACAAAAATAAAAATCACGTAAATGTGTTTGGGTTGTTTAGTAGTAACGTCATACAAATAATCAGCGTGAGCAGATAATTATTACAGAAGATGTGAATGGAAGTCTTGGAAACTAATTTAACATTTGAAGCTCAAAACTTTACATACTCATAATTCGAACACGCCTCATCCTAATAACTTGAAACTTAATATCCGAGGTTAATTTTTATAGTTATATTCGAAATATTGCATCAAATTTGGGTGTTGCCATTGAAAATTTCAAAGTTTGTGAGCGTTTAGATATGAAGACGGCCCCTTATGCAAATTTTACGCACATTAATTTGTAGAGGATGTTATTCCTAATCGAATGGTATCTTTCAATTTTCTCTACGATGAACGATGCTCGATTAATAGGAGGGTGGGGCGTTTTTCTTTTCCGCAGCTGTACATACGTTACTAATATTACTCGTAGTTATAGACTCCTAATAATGTACTATATATTGCATAGAAAGTAAAAATATATTGTGGACAAAAAATGTACATTTAATGATTTTGTTTTAATTTCCAAGTTTAATTAAGGTTATTACGAGTATAACACCTCTTCAAACTTTTCAGCGTTTAGAAGTTTTTCTAGTTAATCTTCTATCATTTTGCTTTTCTGTGTCCCTTACTACAAGTAAACTTTATATCAACCTATAATTATCAAAGTTTTATTGATAAAGTTTATTCTTGGATATTTTTATTAAAAGTAAAAAGATTCTAGTCGACAGTCCGGTAATTAACTTAATTAAAAGTTTTCTTTAAAAATAATGAAGAATCAGCAACGGTATTTATATTTTTTCAGAGTAACGGGGGGAAAAAATTAGTTATATGTTCATTTACGGGGATTTATTGTATCCCAAATATTAATATTAAAAGTAAATTACTTAGTATATTCATTAATTTTATAGTTCTAAGACGTTCTGCTACTCTAACAAAAAAGTAATCCAATGAAGCAGAAACAACAAAAATTTCAAATTATTTATTAATTATAAGTTTCTGCTTGAGCAGCTATTTCCATTGCATCACCAATATTTGAGTGTTTCTTTCGGAAGGTACACTAATTGTGTTCAACTTTATATATATCGGGTTTTTTTTTATCAATGTACTTGAAAATCGTGCAATATTTCCAGAAAGGTTTTTCAGGCTAACGTTCTAAAGTTTGTATCATTCGTTTACTAATGAAAAATGGCACAAAAAATAATCATGTATGTAACATTATTAAAAGTTTTGAATTTTTAATAATTTTTTCAGAATTGCATTCAAAAATTTAGGTCTTCCGAATATTCGATTGCGTTTAAAATCGATAAAGTTCCAGTATTCACCGATTGTGATATATGTACCAAGTATCTTTCGAAACGATTCATTCGTTCGTAAGATATCGCATCCACAAACTCACGGAGACACATATATATATTTATGCATACATTCGCACATACATGCATGCACACACATACATACATGCATACACACACATACATACACACAGACACCTCCTCAAAAATGTTCGATTCGTGTTTAGGGATGCTTGAAATGGGCTCTTCCGTCGAAAACTCAAATTCGAATTTTCGACCCCGTCACAGTAATTTCCCAATACATTAAACCTAGTACGTATAGAGGGAAAGGGATATTTGAGTATGATATCGTTACTGATAAAGAAGAGCTAGTGCCGACGCGGTGGTCGAGCGGTCAAGGCGAGCGTTTCCAACCGATCGTTCGACCGCCGCGTTATGGATTCGAATCCCACGAAGTTGTGTTGTTGGGCGCAGTGTGTTCCGCCCCCCTCTGGTGCGCCTGGGGCAACGTCCAAGGACGGCTAAATGGTTCACGTTCTAGCCAATATATAGGCGAATGATGAAAGTCAAGTGCCTGGCCATTTGATTAAAAAAAAGAAGAGCTCGTAAAGTTAGTTGATTTCAATTCGGAAATAATAATTTCCGAACCAAGAAAACTCTTAAAAAAGGGATTTCGAAAAGTAACGAACACAGACACTTTTCTTGAAGGAAACTCCCCGCAAGCTGCAAGGCAACCTCTGGTCAATTGGTCTACTTTCAGTCTTTCAAATCCTGCCCCCCCCCCTCCCCACGCCTTTCACAACATACAGGCGCTTATTAACAAAGGCCGCATTTGAGTCAAAGCTCCCAGTGCCACTGCATCCAATCAAAGGTGCGGTTCTTTTCATTCTTTGCGATTTCAAGTAATTACAGAGCGTTTATTTATAACGTATCGCAGAAATTTATTTAGGGCGTATAACGCGCGCGTTGTACAATTGGTATGGTTGATTATGGCAAAAACGGAGAGCGGTAAGTATTTTGGTTCAAAACAGACGATTTGAAATTGAGTGGTGTTATCTGTATCTATGATATTTGCGTAGCGTGCGCTCGTTTAAGTCCAGAGTAACGCCGAATAATTCGTTCTAGTTCTTTTCTATGTGACGTGACCTACATTCTCCTTCAAATTTCAAATCAAAGTACAATTCCCGTTATTTCGCACTTTACTGTAAGATAATAAAACGTTAATCGGGATATTCCCTGAATTAGCCTCATTCTCTGGAAAAAAAACCCATCAAAATCCATCAAGTAGTTATGGAGATATTTCATATAAATCATCCATTCGAATTTTCCATTTTATTTATTAAATTAAATTTAAATCAGTATATGTCTAAACAACTTTTATTAACTTCAACTTAATTACTTCATACCAATTATCAATTCATTCGCTAGTTCTTCAAAACAATGAGTTCTAATTGCCGAGATAAATTCATTAAACAGACGACATATTTGTCAAATATCTACAGATACATTAAAAATCACTTTAAAAGCTGAAAGCTACTTAAAATCTTCCGTTGCTGAATATCCCCAGAGGCCAGGAACATATTAAATTATCCCATTATTTCAAGAGAAAGAAATCCTGTATTAAATTCTTTATTTCCTCTTTACTTTACGCTTGCATCTATTTGCCATACATTAAAATTTTTTTTTCCTTGAAACGTCCTCGGCATACATAAGGTAGTTTACTTTTATGTTTATAACTCCCATTAAAACCAAAACCGACACGTGGGTGTGGAAGACTTTTTGAATAGTCTTTCGTGTTTCTTGCTTTAGGGTATTGAATACGTCACAATGTTAGCGAAAGAAAGTAGGTTTAACAAGAAATAAAAGAGTTTTTCATAACAATGTTTAACGCGTTTGATATTTGAGCAAATTTTTTTGATTGCAAATGACAATTTCTCTTTCTGCGTTTCCCAAACTGTGGTTCCCAAACTGGGTTTGAAACAAACCCAGGTACGAAGTCTAAAATCGGAACATGAAAAAGTGGCATAATCGGCCTTGTCAACTACTGTCCATCGTACACATTCTCGATAACGAAAAAATAATAAATGCAACAGACCCGACCCAAGGCGCCAATAGGGAAAGACAAGAGGGGCAGTAACCCCCTCCCCCACACACACACATACATCTGGACGTATATGGTCAGAAAGACTGGGGCATCATGCTAGTCGCTCTAATTCTTACCCTTGAGTTTGCCCCTCTCCTCCCTGGTCCTGGCTCCACGGGCGCTCATATACCCAGCCCACCGGGAAATCTCCATAGATCCCGCAGGACCTGATTTGAAACACTGCTAGAACATTCAATACCGGGATAAAATCAAATACCGCTATTTCAGTATTTTCATTCCTCAAAACCGGTATACCTGTGAGAAGGAACCTTTAATGTAATTAAACACAAATCAATAAACATCTGTTTCGACATCATACAGCTGTTCCAAAGATACGTCGTTCAGACTTACCGCGTCTTGTTGGACCATTTATTTCTATTGTGTCTTGGGGCACTCTAATCTTGTGTGTCACTTCTATGTTTCTGATTGGCTGAGCTGCTCTTCATTCTGCTTTCTGATTGGCTCTCTCGTGTATACATTTAACCCACGACGTGAGTATATATAACCCTCTATTTCTGCCATGTGTGCCCATTTCGTTTCTTTTTACTTTGGGTTAGTTGGTCTGTCTCGCATTGTACAAGGAGATCTTACATATCCTCGAAACAGCTGTAAGCTACATTGTTTATTAATTTGTGTTTAATTATGTTATTTATGTTCATCCTTATCGTTTCCTCTGGGATACAGGTATTGATAATATTTCTGAACTTTACAATTTTAACTCTATGGCCACGATAAATTTTGAAGACAAACTGCCGGCCTTATAATTTAACTGAATTGAAAAAAAAAACATTTTTTAAATCGAATTAAATATGAACATACAAGGAGCAATAATGAAATGAAAAATCCTAAAGTATTGAATTGAGAATAGCACATTAGTGTTTGTGTTGTCCAGAGATGACTAACTAAAATCAATAAAACAAAACAACCAAATATACACAAAACAAAGACAAATTATTTCAGATAGCAAGTCCTATATATAAATTATTGTAAAGAAAATGAAAAATATAAAAGAAAACACTGATAGGATCACATCATTTTACGGATTCAATTATTTTTGACTGAATACGGTTTCGGAATACAATTTCAAATTAATAAGTTCTTCTGAGTTGTTCTGTTTACATGATAAGGAACAAAATGGCTATGGGCATTAATATTTTTAATTAAGCTAAGAAACAGATGGAAATTTTATAAATACTTGAATCTCTAATTCAGAATATAACTTCACATTAACATATAAGTTGAGTAAATGATGAAATAATGGATCAACTGTCTCTTAATAAAAGGATGCAATGGTGAAATTAATTTCTACCAAAAATAAAATATTCGTAAATACACAATATAGAACAAAACAATAACAGTATCAGCAGGTTTCAAAAGCGAAAAAGGGCATTTTTCTTCAGAGTAAATAAGACAAAGCACCAGTAACCAACAAGCGTGGGAACGCTTTTGTCAAAAAATAGTTGTATCGCGTGACCTAAGAAATCGCTGCCATATGAAAATTCGAAAAAAATAAGCGAAAGAAACAATCTATGAGGAAGATTCAAAGCACTTTCTCGATAAATAAAACGATGAACTAAGTTTCGTATGATGAAAATTAGGAAACAACCGGTTCACCATATATTTACCGTTACACCATGTAGTTTTAATCACTGAGAATGTTCTTTTTACTTTCTACAGAATCTTTCTCTTCGAATTTCCGTACGACAACGATTTCTTCTTGGGTAACGTGATACAATTATTTTTGACCGGAAAGTTCGTGCTGATACTCCGCCTCACTTATCCTGATGAAGAAACCCATTTTAGCCACTGTAACTGATTAATACCCTCACTATTTTGCTCTATGTTGTGTATTAACGAAGATTTCACGTTTTACACCTTTTACAGCAGTTTGAATGATGTATTTTAGACGAAATCCTACATTGTTATAAAATACTCTAAAATAAATTAATATGAATAATAGTAGAGGCTAACAATTAAGTTTCAAATCTAATAATATGATCTATATGAAATACCGATAATACCAAAACATCTGTACTTTCGTATCACGACCGTAATTATAGTCAAGAAAGTTGGTAACCTATTGGTAAATAAACTCATTAAGGAAAATGTCATATTTCTTGTTCCCTTTTCTCGCTTATTTGTTGCAGTTTAGCATTATTATTCATCAAACATCAATTGAGTCCATCAGTTGGGTTTGCTTTATGTTTATACAACAAGCCTAAATAGAAATATGGCTCTAAAAGATATTTAGAAGAATCTTTAATGCGATTTATCTTAGTGTATAGGGATTGTTACATATACTATGGAAGAGATTATTATTCAAGAACAAAAATTTTCTTTGAAATATTCAGAAAGTATTAACACATGATGCACTAAATCAAATTACACTGCATTTCCCAGTTGATATATAAGTGCCCGTTACTTAAATAATACATTTACAGATAACACTGCCCAATTTTCAGACACACGTTATCCGCAAAGCAGAAAAATTACATTCTCTCCGAAAAGCAAAAAGAAAAAAATAAATAAAAATAATAATAATACACGCTCTCCGCAAAGCAAAAAAACACATTCAAAGCGGAATTCTTTCAGTAGGGTGGCTTTAAGCCCATACTCAGTGGCGTACGACTGACCGTAGAATGAAGAATCGTTGATACACAAAGAGCCGATTAAATTCGTTTGCTCGTTTAAAAAATCTGATGTGGGCAGCACATGACTTTTCTTATATAATGCAATGAATTTACTACTTTTACAGTAAAAAAAATAGATTATTTTTATAGTAGATATTTATATTCTTTCCAAGATATTGAATTTTCGTCAATGAGTCGTCATTTTCATTGATTTAGTGTCATTTTTATCCATTTGGCGAGATATTCGTTAATTTAGCAACATTTAAAAAAAGTCGCCAAGTTGGCAACATTCCACCAAATTCGTCGCCAAAATCTCGCCAAGCATTATGGACGGAGAAATAAGTTGTTCTTGCAGCAGATAAATGACTATTGGCGTTCAAATACAAATGTATTACTCAAAGTATATTTCTCATGAATGGAATGAGCTAGATCCACGAAAATGATGTCACCAAATTCATCGAATGGTATTACATATGAAAAGTGAACCTGTTTCTCAATAGGAAATATTTCTTTTTTTATTTTACATGATTTTTTGATAATTTTTTTGAAAAATGTGCAATATCTCGAGAACGGTTCATGTTAGCATTCTAAAATTTATGTCAATAAATTTCTCTAATAAAGTTACGCAAATGAACATTTCTTATGTAACATTTCATTAGAAAACGATTGACATAAACTTTAGAACTCTAGCATGAACCGTTCTCGAGATATCGCACATTTTTCAAAAAAAATTATCAAAAAATCATAAAATAAAAAAATATATTAACTGTTGAGAAATCTTTCCACTTTTCATATGTAATATCATGCTATAAATTGGGTGACATCATTCTCGTGGATCTAGCTCGTTCCATTCATAAGAAGAGATACTTTGAGTAATATTTTTGTATTTGAACACCAATAGTCATTTATCTGCTATAAGAATAACTTATTTCTCCGTTTATAACACTTGGCGATATTTTGGTGACGAATTTGGCGGAATGTCGCCAAGTTGGCGACTTTTTTAAATGCTGCCAAATTAAAGAAAATCTCGCCAAATGGATAAAAATGACGCTAAATCAATGAAAATGACGACTAATTGACGAAAATTCAATATATTGGAAAGAATATGAGTATCTACTATAAGAATAACCTAATTTCTTCTACTGCAAAAGTAGTAAATTCATTGCATTATATAAGGAAAATCATGTGCTGCCCAGATCAGATTTTTTTAGAGTACGAAGATATACCAGCAACTTTTAGTAACAAATTACAGAATTGCGCTAATCCTATTTTCTAAGATGCGACGATATAATATCAGATAACCTAACGAATGCAAATTTCGTGATATTTAAAAAAAAAGAAGAAATATAACGGAATTCTCCTACGGATTCGGTTAAACATTGTTCAAAAGAATGTTCTTCGATCTTTCAAATGGAGTCAAGACAGAAATTCAGTGATAATATTTTCAATCGCTAAGAAACCGATTTTTCTGGAAATTGTGAAAACGTTTAAAATAGGGTTAAAACATAAAATAACTACAAACGAATTCCAATATCACCGACGTGCACCTGTGGTGAACCAAATTTCATGGCCGTACAACGCTTAGATTTCCCTTATAGACCACACACGCAGAAAAACAGGCACACACAGATTCACAAACGTATTTAATATGTAAGATAATAAAAGCTCATATCTCTATCTATCTGTCACTTTTGGCGACTGATTTGGCCATATGTCGGCAAGTTGGCGTAATCAGATCACTGGAAATTTAATTTTGTTTCCTTGATAATCTTTGTCAGCTCGTAAGAATTAATGATGTCAATCAAATTTTCCATCTAGATTTTTACTAAAAAAATTTAAGCATCTATTTCTCGGGATCTTCTATAGATAGAACTTAGATGATGACTGGTATGGATTCAGCATCACATTTCGAAGGGAGGGTGTCTGAGAATTTCCACTTCCTGTTGAAAAAATTTCCTTGAAACATCTATTTCTAAAGATGGACAATAGATAGAGCTTAAATTGTGACTAATATGGATTTAACATCAAATTCCAGAAGGGGATTGGGGAGTGTACTAATAATTTCCACTTCCAGAATCTTTTCAATTCCAGTTAAAAAATTTCCTTGAAAAATATATTTGTTTTTCCAGAATCGGCTATAGATAGAGCTTAGATAGTGATTGATACGGATTCAGCCTTAAATTCTAGTGAGAGTGAGGTCTCACAAAGGATTTCCACTCCCAGTTCTAGAGAAATTAGTTCCGAATAAAAAATTTACATTTTCCTTGCGACATCCATTTCTCAATATTGACTATAGATAGAGTTTAAATGATGACTGATATGGATTCAGCATCACATTTTGGAGAAGGCAGGGGGTCTATTAAAGAAAAAGAAGATCCACAGATGAAATGCATATCGGCTTTTTCCCTATTTGTAAATTCCTCCATCGTCTCAAAAGTTGGAGCTGCGAATAACTGCTACAAACTGATAAGGCCGTACATTTGGTGATACGAAAATTTGCATAAGGGTTCTCCTTCTTTCCCAGATGAAATCTGAATACGTGGATTTCTTCTTCAACCAGAAAATAACATCCAGAATGACGGTTTTAAGTTTGCGGAGTGGCAGTTTCCCAACGAGAAAGCACCCCGTAACTCCTTTACGTTTCATTTCCGACCCGGTAATCTCTGACAAAAAAATGCTTAGTTTGGTGTGTACTACCACCTCGTAAAGTTTACCCCATCGTTTTTTAATCACCCTGTATATAAAGTGTAGATTTCCCTTCCGGTGAGACCCCATCCTACACACACACACACACATACACGCACTTCTAGAAAAAGTAAAATGTTGCACTCTGGCACAAAGACAGTGCGAGCGATATAACTAACTAAAAATTTAAAAAAACAAAAACGAAATTCATTGTTATGAGGGGAATGTCAAAGAAAATATCGGAACTTTTCAGAATGATTCCCTTCGCGATATGTCTCAATTTATTACAAACAATCCAACAATTTCTGCATCACTCTTTAAAATCTAAAATGAGATGTTAACACTTTTAAAATCATTTTCCTGTTTTCAACAAACTAGTAATTTAATTAAACTTACAAAAAACGACTTTATAATAATCATAATTAAACATCATGATTATATGTATATGCATGAACTCTTATTTTAATGATGTAAAAACACACTAAAATGGTCCAATTTCTGTAACTACCAGAAATGAAACTTTTTATATTCCTTAAAATAAATTTTAATTAGAACATTTTAGCTAATTTAAGGAGTTTAAGTGCTGGCATGCAAAATAAAAGTAATCATTGTTTAAAATTTATAGGAATAATTTGTTTTTAATTTCGTAGAAAGTTACTGAAGTATTTATTGATATTTTTGTGCAACATAATTCAAATTGTTGAATTATTCATGTGGAACATTTTGATAGAAATTTAAAAACAGGTAAATGAAAATGATAGACATTCCCATAAGAGTTATTTTTCATTGCTTATTCCGTAAGTTTAAAAGAATTTTCTGGTAGAACTGTTCTTATTCTGTATGATATTTTAAACAAGATATATTTATCTGGTCGATACATATAATTTATAGCGGCATATGCCGTAGGAAAGTCTCTTAAGCACCAAAGTAACTTTGTAAGGAAAGGTCACGTTAGGTCTATCTAGAGTAAAATGACCATACTCGATCGAATAAAAGTGATTACAGCACCCTTAGTGAATAATTTAAAAATATAGAATAATGAGCTCTGAAACAAAGCGAGAAATAAGAAATATGTCAGTTACAAAGTTATAAAGTATTATCTAATAAATAGGGATCGACATAAGTGACGAATAAATAGCGTATATCGAAATACTTGTCAAATAGTCGTACTACACTATATGGCCAAAAGTATCCTGAAACCTACCGTTATAGAATCAGAGAGGCATGTTGCACATATTAATTGAATGTTAGGCCACCTTTTGTATCAATCACAACCTATACTCTTCTGGTGAGACTTTCCACCAGCTTTCGAAATTTTGCAGCAAGTATTGCCTTCCATTCGGCGATGAGAACTGCAGTGTGTCCGACCGCGGAAGATGGGCGATTTGGCCAAGCCCATATCCTGCGTTCCAATTCATCCCAGAAGTGTTCAATGGGATTCAGATCGGGAATCTGTGAAGGACAGTCAAATATTTCAACACCCATCTCTGTAAACCACGGCCGCACAGCCTGTCCACACAGCCTTCGCTGTGTGGACAAAACAGTTATCCTGTTGATACAGAAACGGTCCTCCCCACAACTGTTACCAGAGAGTTGGAAATTCAGAATTGTCAAACATGTTAACAAACATTGCAGCGTGCATGTTGCCCGCCACAGAATCTAAGGATCCCAAACCCAACCACGAGAAACGACCCCAAACTATGACGCCTTTGCCACCAAATTTTACAGTTGGCAAAATACACTTGGGCAGGAAGCATCCGCCAAACCCAGACGCTTCCGTCGAATTTCCAGACAGTGTAGCGGGATTCATCACTCCAAAGCACGTGTTTCTACTGCTCCACAGTCCAATGGCGGTGAGTTTTGCACCCCTGCAATCGACGTTTCGCATTGACCGGGCTGATGTTGGGTTTGTGAGCGGCTGCACGACCGTGGAAACCTATTTTATAAACGAAGCCAGACGCATTTTGGAACTCACCAGTGACCGTTACCACCAGGGCCTTTCGATTCTTCAGCACTACTCTCTTCAGGGTTAAACGGCTGCGATCTGTGAGTTTCTGCGGCCTATCTCTTCGTTTTCCTGCAGTTGTAGATCCCAGACGTGTCCATTTTACAATGACATCGCTTGCAGTTGATCGAGGCACCTGCACCAATGCCGAAATGTCACGAACTGATTTGTTGCAACGATGGCATCCAATTATCATGCCACGTACAAACTCACTCAGCTCTGCCGACTTACTCGTTGTCTTTCTAACGCACTTTTATGACCTACCGAGGCTGCGGTGTTTACTTTTATCTAGTTCTACGACGTACATAGTCACACTTACTTCTCCGGAGGGATGTCCGGATACTTTTGACCATATAGTGTGTCAGGAACTGTAACACGGTGACAAATTCAATGTTTTTCTTTTACTCAAGCAGGCTAGCTTACCCAAACTGTGTTGTGTTGAGCAATTACAACGTATGGGCCGTCAATGCTTCTTCTTCTTACCCAGGCCATACGGCCTACCCGAAGGTGTGCGGTATCTGTTTGGACGGCCGTGAAGTGCAAATTTAGATATGAACCCCGTGGGTGCGGCATCCACAGGGACCGTACTCTCCTTCCCCTACCCCTAACCTCTCGAAACGACATATGGATCCACATATTTAACGTGTCCGTACTCCACGTGAACACGGGAACCGTTTGGGCAGAATCGAACTCGGATCGTCGGAATGCAATCCCCGCACACTAACCACTGGGCTGGCCCACCTCTGGACCTTCACTGCTTGTCAAAGTACGCTGTAATATACTTTCTCGAATTCAAATGTGTATTGTTGCTAACGGGGGGCATTTTGCCCAAGCTTTAGATTCCTGCGCATGTAAATGTTTATTTTATACTCTCTGAATGGGCAGCAATCCGCCAATAAAATCCTATTATGTCATATAAATGCCTTTTTTCACAGTTTTATTGTCGAATCCTTTTCATTATGCAGTACTCTACAACTTTGTAATTGGCTTTTTCTTCGTCTATCTTCGCTTGTTGCCGAGTTCGTTTTCTAACTTTTTAAATTTTTCCCACTAGGGGACGCTGTAAGACGCTATAACAGATTGGACATTTCAGATAAAGTTTCCGAGTCAAAATACCTCATTGATACTATTGATTCAGCCGCTTTCCTAGATCTTATGTTTCGTCTAATAAAGTAGTGTTGCCCGAAAATAATTTTGGTGGTGGTAAAAAAGGGAGTGGGGTAATAACCAAATATTTTGCATTCCATTTCTCAAAATATTATTTATTCGGAATTCAGTGGATTCGATGTGCTTCTGGGGGTTGTTTTGACCCCTTGGCGCCGCCACTGATCTAATATGCAATAGATAAAATCAAAAACAAAGCGTTTTAAAAAACGAAATGTTTTTTATTTAGCACGTCCTAAAAGTCGTACAAAACATATATTAAAAACTGCCAGAGCGCTTTCGGACGTATATACGCCCTTCATCAGTGGCTACATGAATAGTAAAAACATGGAATGTTTATATATAGAGAGACCAGTTTAAAGCAAATTTGCATAAAATATAAAATGGTAAATGAACTTACTAAAAATAATACAAGAAATATACACGGAAATTACAAAATAAGTTTAAACGCTTACGAATTTTAAAATATTACAAGAAAAGAACTAATACAAATTTTAGGAAAACGTCAAGCATGAACGTCGCCTGAGAATGACGTCACAAATACCTTTTAAGAAGTTTGAATTGCGTAGAGTCGAAAATGAGTCGCCAAACATAACTTAAAATTTGAACAGGATCAAAATTACAAATGGATTCACGGTAAATATAAATAAACAGGGATTCATAAAGAAGAATACTACGTGGATTGTTACAACGAACCAAAAGGAAAGTTTTTTTCAAAAACGGGAAGAAATTTATCATTAACCACATATTGAACAAGAGCCGTAGAAAGTTTACCAGATTTGACATCGCGAGCGTGTTCTGCTAAACGGATGCCAACAGTACGTTTTGTACTACCAATGTAAAATTTATAGTCACCGGCAGGAGACAACAGGGGAACGACATACACCCCAGCAAAGCTTTTAAAGTCATCAAAATTCCCAAGTTTATCCGATCGATGAAGAGCGTATATACGTCCGAATGCACTCTTGCAGTGCTTTCGGACGTATCAATATATGTTTTTTACGTCTTTTAGGATGTGTTAAATAAAAGACATTTCGTTTTTTAAAACGTTTTGTCCTTGATTTTATCTATTGAATGCAGACGTGATACCAATCTTGATTAGTATAAACAATATTAGAATAGAATTTACTGCTACAAATGGTTCAATAATAAAAACGTGTGCCTCTAAGCCATATGTATTAATACACATACGATTAGGACAGCCAACGGCCCTACCGTGCTGGAAACACCGGTTCTCGTTATATCACCGAAGTCAAGCAGCATCGGGCGCGGTTAGTACTTGGGTGGGTGACCACCTGGGAACACCGCGTGCTGTTGGCACATTTCGGGCGCGGTAGCCCGGTGGTTTGCTCGCTGGATTTGCACGCTGCCACAACTGCCGCCGTGTTCATGCGGAGTACGATCACGTTAAACATGTGGGTCCGTAAGTCCTTCCGAGAGGTTGGTGATAGGGGAAGGAGGGTACGGTCCCTGTGAATGCTTCCCCCACTGGGTTCCGGTCTAAATTGGGTGGCACTTCCCGGCCGTCCAAATAGTTACCTTACACCTTTCTGGTAGGTCGGACGGTCTGAATCTCACCAACAACATACGATTAGGATGACCATTTCAATGGCCATTCGCAATAGTAGATGTTAGCAAACCTATAATTGGAGTCGATTTCTTACAAAATTTCAAATTGTTTATTTAAGCAAGAAAGATCAATCATACATAAATCGTTGATTATGAACACTTTCCCACTGAAATGCAATTTTATTTAAACATCTCTAAAATGCGATACATTCAGCGCTGATATATTTTAAATTATCACAGTGCTACACTAATTTGACGGGCGCCCAAAACGAAAATGTTCGACATATCAAAAGTTTGGACAAAGCGTTTCAACATGAAATAGAGCCTTGAACTGTTGGACAGAAAGATTGTGTAATACTTTCAAAGTACACCAAGCGTACTAAACGTACACCAAAATTTTCAATTTGACGAATAAATGAAAAATGCTATTTTTACATTACATAGAGATATGAAATATAGTACAAGCTTTAATACTTTAATTTAAATAAAAAAAGAGAAAAAATCAAATTTTTAAAACTTTGCATTTGCGGCGGAAAGAGGGTAAGATTCTGTACCAAAACGTTCAAAATATGAGCTGTTTAGAAAATGATCTGTCAACAAAAATATATACATGATTTTTTAATACTTTCCTTGCAATACATGTATAGGGAAAGTATTGGAATCATACTGAAAGTCACAACTCGAGTTTTCGACGGATCTGCACGTTTCGAGACCTCTAGAATACGAAAAAAGCATTTTTAGAGTGACGTCTCTGTGTCTGTCTGTAAGTTTGTCTGCATGTGTGTCTGTCTGTTTGTCTGTCTGTTTGTCTGTCTGTCTGTGCAGATTTTGTATCCACTCTAACTAAAAAACTAATTGACCGAATTTCACAAAATTAAAACGGATTAAAAATCCCTACTTTAAAGCAATAAACTTCTACTCGAATTCTAAATTGTGTCACTGAATTGTGTCACTGAAAAAAATGTAAAACTGAACGCCATCTAGCAAATATACATCCCAAACGAGTAGGTTAACAACTGAACAGGAAAAAAGTTCAGAGAGTTTCATATATTTAATTTCTTAGGACGTAATTTTGTTGTGTTTTGACTCGACCGTTCACCTCAAGCTGTGTGTATATGTTATTTTATTTCAGCTAGTTTTTACGCTAAACTTTAAAACTTGAGAAATGATAATAACAACATTTTTACTTCCTCATACTACGTAATATACTATAGGGAAATTATTGTTTTCGCGAAAATTTTCGAATTTGAAATTTTGATGCCAATATATGTTTTAAGACTTCCTAAACACGGTTTATTATTTTTGAGTAATATGCGTTTGTATGTCTGTTCTGTCTGTGGTCGATTTCTTGTGTACACATTGCGGCCACTGGTATAAATGGATTTTCACGAAACTTTATATCCGGCTTTATCATCAAAAAATATAAAACTAAATAGAATTTTTTTTAAATTCGAATGAAAACATCGAAATTTATTCGAAATTTTATATTTCTACTTTCCCTGCAATACATGGTAATGTATAGGGAAAGTATTGGAATCATGTCGAAAATCGCAACTCGAGTTTTCAAAGGATCTACGCGTTTCGAGACCTCTAGAATACGGAAAAGCTATTTTTACGTGACGTCTGTGTGTATGTCTGTCTATGTGTGTATCTGTCTGTGTGTCTGTCTGTGTGTCTGTGTGTCTGTCTGTGTATGTGTCTGTGTGTCTGTCTGTGCGTCTGTGTAATGTATGTATCCACTGTAACTAAAAAACTAATGGACCGAATTTCATAAAATTTGGTATGTAAGTCACTTGGGTGAGACTCTGGTGCTGATTAGTTTTTGGTAGGATTCGTAAAAACAGAATCCGCCATTTTTTTGCGGAATGGTCCGTAAAAATTTCATGTATCCACTCTAACTAAAATACTAATTGACCAAATTTCACAGAATTTGGTAGATAAGTTACTCTGGTGCTGATTAGATTTTGGTACGATTCGGAAAAGAACAACCTGCCTTTTTTTGCAAAATGGCTCGTAAATATCGTCAAAATCTAAAATAAAAAACTACGTATGCTCAAATATATCCATTAAATGCTTGTTTTATACGTAATTTTTAAGAAAAGAATAAGACCAACCCCATTGCACTTCGTCTAGCCGTTCTCGAGATATTTTTGTTTTTTCGTTTTTTCTCTACGGCACCTTTGAAAATGAGTTCAGTTACCAAACGAGAACGAAAATTGAATTAAAAGTGAATTAAATTTAATTAAAATAAAGAGAAGGTGTATATAAGTCTGTATCCACTCTAACTAAAACACTCTTTTGTATCCACTTTAACTAAAACACTAATGGACTGAATTTCATAAAATTTGGTAGGTAAGTCATTTGCGGGCGAATCTGGTGCTGATTAGCTTTGAGTACGATTCGGGATAAAAGAACCCGCCTTTTTTACGAAATGGCCCGCAAAAGCTTGTATCCACTTTAGCTGAAAACTAATGGACCGCATTTCACAAAATTCGGTAGATAAGTCGCTTGTGGGTTACCCTGATGCTGATTAGATTTTGGTACGCTTCGGAGAAAAATAACCTGCTTTTTTTCTTGCTAATTAGCCAGCAAAAATCGTCAAAATCTAAAATAAAAAACTGCGTATGCTCAAATATATCCATTAATTGCTTGTTTAATACGTATTTTTAACGAAGAAAAGAATAAGACCAACCCCATTACACTAGGACAAGCCGTTCTCGAGATATTTTAGTTTTTTTTTCGTATTTTCTCTACACCACCTTTGAAAATGAGTTCAGTTACCAAACGAGAACGAAAATTGAATTAAAAGTGAATTAAATTTAATTAAAATAAAGAGAAGGTGTATATAAGTCTGTAGGGAAAGTCATGTGCTGTCCACATCAGATTTTTTAACATGGCAGCATAGGACAAAATTTACATAATCATTCATAAAAGAGTTTCTTCATAACTCAATAATCACGAAACTTAATAGTTTCACTCATTGTTGTAAAAAAATAGCAGCAATATACAACTTTTTGTTCGTGACGTCATTATTCCCCTTGGGGGGAAACAAGTTACACCTCTAAGGGGCACATTGCCAAGTATGGTATCGATCGAAGGATTTTTTTCAAGGCCTTTTAAGTGAACGGTAATATATGTGGGGCTATAATTGCAATCATTTAATCCCCACAGTACCGATTTTTCAAAATTTTTCTTGTAAAATTAAAAAAGAAGCTACATAAAATAGATTCTGGTATCAGAAAGTCGGGTTGACCGGCACTTCTGTTAATTTCATTTGTATTCTTGTTTTAGGCCGTCTGGTAATATAATTAAGCTTACAAAAAAAACACTTAGTAATAAACATAATTAAGCAGGATGATTACATACGCATGGATTTTTATTTTAATGACTACAAAAACATGCTAAAATGGTCCAATTGCTTTAACTACCAGATAAGAACTATTTTTATTCTCTAAATGAAATTTTAATGAATGAAATCTTATCCAGCATAAAAATAATCATTGTTCAACATTTATATGCCAAGGTGTACATAATTTTATAAAAATTTTCTCTCGCGTTTGTTAATACTTACTGTTTGCTGTCGTGATCGCGTGCAACATAATTCAAAATGTTGAATAATTCATGTGGAACATTTGAAAGAAACTAAACTGCATACGGGCATACAAAAGCAATAGACATTGCCATAAAGTATATTTTTCATTGCTTATGCCTTGCTTTCAGTTTAAAGTCGTTTTCGTGTATCAAAATTCTTATTGTATGGTGTTTTATACAAGATATATATATTTTCCTTGCCTTTTAGAGAATTAAGAAATTTATACAAGGTATCCGCTAAAATTGTAAATAAGCCAAGTAAGCTTTGAACTAAGGTAGCTAGTGTTCGGTATAGTAAAGTGCCCATGCGCCATCAAATGAGATTGACGACAGTGCTCCTGGCGGCAAAATTTGGAAGTTACCACTTCTATCTCAAAAATTATTGAAAGATACAAAAACATGTCAATTTGAAAATTGTAGAGCATCACAAAATTAGTAAGAAACTTTATCTCATTTAATACAAACGTGCTACATAACGTACAGTATAACGTAAAGTATGTTCAACCCTAGTAGCAATTGGCAGTCAACCTAGTAGTATTGGCAGTCAATATTGGACCAATATGAAAATATTTGATGTGGGCAGCGCATGACTTTCCCCTCAAACTTGTATTCACGTTCTCTTTATTTTAATTAAATTTAATTCTTTTTAATTCAATTTTCGTTCTTATTTGATAACTGGACTTATTTTCAAAGTTGTCGTAGAGAAAATATGAAAAAACTAAAATATCTCGAAAATGGCTAGTCCTAGTCTAATGGGGTTGGTTTTATTCTTTTCTTCGTTAAAAATCACGTATTAAACAAGTATTTAATGGATATATTTGATCATACGTAGTCTTTATTTCAGATTTTGGTGATTTTTGGAATATGCAGGAGAGACATTTTGCAAAAAAAGGCAGGTTCTTTTTTTTTCGAATCGTGCTAAAATCTAATCAGCACCAGGGTGTCCCACAAATGGCTGACATATCTGTCGAATTTTGTGAAAGTCGGTACATTAATTTTTCAGCTAGGGTGGATACAAACTTTTGCGGGCCATTTCGCAAAAAAAGGCGGGTTCTTTTATCCCGAATCGTACCCAAAACTAATCAGCACCAGATTCGCCTACAAGTGACTTACCTACCACATTTTATGAAATTCGGTCCATTAGTTTTTTAGTTAGAGTGGATACGAAATCTGCACAGACAGACACACAGACAGACACACACACAGACACACACAGAGACACACACACACAGACGTCACGCTAAAAATAGTTTTTTCTTATTCTAGAGGTCTCGAAACGTGAAGATCCGTCGAAAACTCGAGTTGCGATTTTCGGCATGATTCCAATACTCTCCCTATACTTTACCATGTATTGCAGGGAAAGTAAAAGTGGACATTCTGACGGAATTGGTTCAATATTGGCTTAAAATATTGGGACAATATTACGCCAATATTTCCAATGTAACACCAATATTGGCGTAATATTGTAATGAAAATATTAGCCAGTATTGGAGGCCAATGTAACCCCCAATATTTGACCGATATTGGGATTATATTGGAAATATTTCCAATGTAATGCCAAGATATGCAATACTGTTCGAATATCGAATCACTATTAAATGCTATTAGGGAATATGCCCACCGTCGACCACAATGCATGCTTGTATGCAGGAAAGACACAGATTTCTGTTGCACGCTCCAGCATTACGGGTGAATGTGCAGTAGTAGGAAATCGGAAGGCATAAATGCTTCGCAGTTTCCACAACATTCCGTTTGAATTGCACAATCTCGTAATAATCTTGACTGTAATAGCGTTTCGTAATCTTATTTTGGCACAATACTCATCAAAGTACTCACATCTGATAACAGACGATTGTTTGCAAAGTACTCACATCTGATAACAGACGATTGTTTGCAAAGTACTCACATCTGATAACAGACGATTGTTTGCAAAGTACTCACATCTGATAACAGACGATCGTTTGCAAAGTACTCACATCTGATAACAGACGATTGTTTGCAAAGTACTCACATCTCATAACAGACGATTGTTTGCAAAGTACTCACATCTGATAACAGACGATTGTTTGCAAATTTTCTCGCATATTTTTATCTGCAGGAGCGGATTGCCCGTCACAGACATCATTTGTATACGATACTCAAAGTGACACTCAGAGTTTTCTAATTGCAACATTCACCTCTACAAATTATCATTTTACTAATTCGATGATACTCTACAACTTTCTGATTTACTTTTTCACTTTATCTGTCATACTTTCCGAAGTAACGAGTCTAACTTCTAAATTTTGCTGCTAGGAGCGCTGCCGTAAGCCCCACCTGGTAACCTCCCTTTCATAGTACTAACTACCATTTTTCCAAACTTATTTGGCCTACTTACAACTTTACCGTGCACCCTCTATAGAGGGTGCACGGTAAAGTTGTAAGCTCTATAGAGGGTGCACGGTAAAGTTGTAAGTAGGCCAAATTAAGAAACCTATATATAGAGAGTTTTTAAACTAAGAAACCCATATATAGAGTTTTTAAGCCAAGAAACCTATATATAGAGTTTTTAAACTAAGAAACCTATATATAGATTTTTTAGTTTAAAAAAATATTTATAAAATAAACAACTTTTACTTTGTAACAAAGAAATCTCAGGGAACATTTCTTAATGTTCCATATTATTGCTTAAAAAAAGTATTTTAATATTTTTTCTGACAATTTTCGAATTAGATATTTTGGCAGGAAAGAACGTTTCAAAACCACCAGAACGCATTTCGAACACTTTTGGAAAAGTGAGAGAGGGCGCGAAAACTCAAAATTGATTGTTCATGCCGTTATGAGATTTCATGCATAGATGAATTGTATAAAACATGGAATTGGAAAGGAATTTTTTTAATCCGCAAAATTAGGACTCGAATTATTCATAGCCAGAGTGGTAAAGTAGATAGCATTTCTGAACACAATCGAGATAACCTAATCCCCAACAGCAGCTGATTATTTTTTTCTCATCTTGTCCCGAACACATAATCTCCTGATATCGAAACGAGAAGTTCACCAACTGGGATAATCGCGCCTTAGAGAATCTCATACACTTAATTTCCTAGGACGCATATTGTAACGACGTACTCTTTGAAATCGTGGGTGTGAGCTCAGGATACAAGAATGAGTCCAAATTCCTTGATAACTAACACGTTTATTCACAAGTACGGCGTAGACAGGAAGAATATACAGTAAAACAGCACTTAAATGATCCACTAATTTCACGGAACAACCGATTATATTCTCAAAACATTGAAGTATTTAATTTCAAAAACAGCAGCTACTATTCCAAAAGAATTTAACGAATACTACAGTTCAATGTAGTTTGTATCACTCCAACTGAGCTGCAACTGAATGATGACTCCTTTTATAGACTCACTCTGTAGAAACTTCTAAAAATATCTCATATCACATAGAATAATCGTTATTTCGACGTGCTTGTCGAACCTTCGGAAACTCGCCAAATTGGCGATGAATCACCGAAACTAGCAACCCCTCTTTGAATTTAGGCATATGGAAACCCTAGACTCACGTGATAGGAAAGGATGACTCCTTTTAAAGTATATTTATTGAAATTTCTGGAAATCTCTCGTATCTCGTAGAATACTGGTTATTCCGAGGTGTTTTTCGAGCCCTTAAAAAGTCGCCAAATATCGATAAATTGGCAATAAATAGCCAAATATGGCAACCCTCTTCCGAACTTCAGCATCTGGAAACCCTAGATACATATCATAGGGAAGGTTGGTTATATGAGTGTTTTCTTCGTCTGAATATCAAAAGTAACTGGCGAGAGCAACAGTATTTTATTATATTTTAGATTCACTGATTCACCTTAAGGTATATGTAAGTGTTAGTTCTTTTCTTTTCAAACAATTCAAAAAATTTTTGGCGAAACTTTAAAACTCAAAATGTGGAATGATAACATTTATATATATATATATTTTTTTTTTTTTTGAAATGTCTATTAATACAGTTAAGCTTACAAAAAACCACTTAGTAATAAACACAATTAAGCAGGATGATTATATATACGCATGAATTTTTATTTTAATGGCTACAAAAACATGCTAAAACAGTTCTTTTGCGTTAAAAAAAACTGCATGAAAAACATATTTATTCTGTAAATTAAATTTTAATGAGGAAATCTCGGCTGGCTTACATACCGTCATCATAAAAATGATCATTGTTTAAAAATTTATATGAATAACTTATTTTGAATTTTAGAGATATATACTCTCATATTTATTAATATTCTATAGCAACATAATTGAACATGTTGAATAATTCATGTGAAACATTTTGAAAACGATATACCATAAAAGTTGTTTTTCATTGCTTATGCCATACTTTTAGTTGAAAGTCGTTTTCGTAGAGGGGTGCTTTTATTTTGTATAATAATTTATGTAAGATACTATTTGTTTTGCTCTTTATATAATGTATTGTGAAATACGTGCGTCTGTTCCATAGCGTCCTGAAGTTTTTTGAGATGTGCCCAAGAGAGGCTTTTGGAGAAGCCCCACACAGAGCGGTGTCAAGAATTTCGTGACAAGAGCTACATCCCAATTTTATGAATTATAATTCTTCGAATTCCCCTTTTTATTCTTAATTTCGTCAAAATAGTAAAGATTCGATAATCCGAACCTCATTAATCCGAATGTTGTGTAATCCGAACAACGATTATATTTGTTTTATTGTTTATTTTATTCAAGGGGTACAAATAAAAAATCGACCTCTTTCGAATTTTTATGACTCGTTTAAGACGAGATCTTCATACTTCGTATACAGGAAAATACACTCATTGCCATAAAAATTTCCGCACCAAGAAGTAATTGTGGGATCATAACGAAACTTGGCATGAAGGTACGTGTCAGGCAGATATGCAAATGATTAGAAATACAACGTGATTGCGTATTGCGTAATGCCACCAGAGGGCATTGAATTTCGTTCTTCCTGGCGCAGAAAAAGTAAGCAGGGGTTTTTTGCCTGTACTTAATTTGTTGCAGAGGGACGTTTATTTCATTAGGGATACCGTTACGCCGCCATCGATGACAATATGATCAACTGTCAGAATTCGAGATGGGAAGAATCATCGGGATGATGGAAGCTGGGTGGTCAGCTCGGCCAGTAGCCCGCCACCCAGGACCTTTCTGACTTTACTGTGAGGAGGTGTTGGGACCAGTGAACGAGAAAAAGGTCGCATACACGGCGGTCAGGCTTAGGACGCCCTCGGCAGACCAATAGCTGAGAAGGCCGTCACATCACCCGACACGCACGCACAGCGCGAACTACATCATTGTCCGCCATCCGGACACAGCAGCACCTTCACTACGGGCCACTGTGTCTGTCCGTACCATCGCGAGGTGCCTGGCTGAAAGACATTTGGTATCGCGGCACCCATTGCTGGTGCTGCCAATGATATCCACCCACCGTCGTCTCCGTTTGGAGTCGTGTCGCGCTCGACGCAATTGGACCGCAACCAAATGGAACCAGGCCGTCTTCAGCCACGAATCGAGATTCAGTTTGGGCAGTGATGACAACCGTGTGCGTGTCTGGAGGCCCCGTGGTGAACGCCTCAATCCTGCTTTCGCTTTACAGCGGCACACCGCTCCGACAGCTGGTGTGATGGTATGGGGTGCCGTCGCATACGACACCCGGTTACCTCTAATATTGATCCACGAAACCATGACAGACCAGCGGTACGTTCGTGACATCCTTTAGCCACATGTGTTCCCACTCATGGTAGGGCTCCCAGGAGGTATTTTTCAACAGGATAATGCTCGGCCATACGCAGCAAGGGTGTCACACGAATGCCTCCGCCACATTACCAACCTTCCCTAGCCTGCCCGATCCCCAGATTTGTCATCGATCGAGCATGTCTGGGATCACCTGGGACGGCAAGTTGGACAGCCTACCAGTTTGGTCGAACTAGTGGCGCGCTTACAACTACTGGCGAATAAAATAACGCATAACACCATACGGACCCTATATGCCCCAATTCCCACCCGTATTGCATCATGTATTCACGCTAAAGGTGGCCCAACAGGGTACTAGAACCTCCATTCATTTGTAGTTTTTCCTGTAATAAATATTCCTTTTGCTTTGATTTAGTATCATTTACTTATATCAACGTTGCACTCACATATATAAAATTTCGTATTATTCTGACAACTCTTTCTTGGTGCTCAAATTTTTATGGCAATGAGTGTAAATAAATATAAAATAGTTGTAGAACGAAGGTCGACTATTTTTGAAATCTTATCGTTCATGTGTAAGATAATCACATTTTCGGCATATCCAGCAGTTTAATTTAATTTTATTTAATTTTAAATCGCATCTAAATTTCGTTCCATTTGTTAATCACATTGCAAGTTACATACTGCGTGTTGGAGCCCGTGAAGTATGTATTTGAAAGAAGCCATGTGTTCTTGTTTGGCGAGCACGAAGCAGCGGGTGGCGGGTTTTTAAAAGCGAATTTGTAGAGTTGGAATAAAACTTGTAGCGATAGGAGACACGAGAAAGTGTTGTTGTTGTTGAGACCCAGACCGTCCGACCTACCAGAAAGGTGTAAGGTAACTGTATGGACGGCCGGGAAGTGCCACCCAATTTAGACCGGAACCCAGTGGGGGAGGCATCCACAGGGACCGTACCCTCCTTCCCCTACCACCAACCTCTCGGAAGGACTTACGGACCCACATGTTTAACGTGATCGTACTCCGCATGAACACGGCGGCATTTGTGGCAGCGTGCAAATCTAGCGCGCAAACCACGGGGATACCGCACCCGAGATGGCCAACAGCACGCGGCGTTCCGAGGTGGTCACCCACCAAGTACTAACCGCGCCCGATGCTGCTTCACTTCGGTGATCTAACGAGAACCGGTGTTTTCAGCACGGTACGGCCGTTGGCCCAACACGAGAAAGTGTATCGTTGTTCTCATTATTTCTTTTAGATAGTTTGTAATAAAGATATGGATAAGAATTACTGCAGTCTTCTTTTATAGATTTACAGTCCACTACTCATTTAGAAAAACTCAATTTAGTTAGTTTTGATTCATCCTCCATTTGTGGTCCGCTCGCGGAGAGACCTATGGAATCGTAATACTTTCCGTACAAAATCGTCAAACACATTGGTGTTGCTCTTATAGTTTAGATTGATATTCATTTGTAGCTGAAATGTCAGAAATAACAATTTTGAATCGAAAACGCGGAAATATCAAGGGCAAATTACAAAATTTACAGCTGCCCTAGGCTCTGATGAAAAGAATGACGCTGTGATTAGTGCCCGCTTGGAAGCTTTAGAACGCTTGCAAATTAAATTTGAAGCCTTAAACCTGGAATATTACTCAAATGTTCAAGAAGAACATCTTGAAGAAATTGAAGACCAACTGTCAGAAGTCGATGAACTGCAGAATTTGGAGGTGAGTTTGAAAACGTCCTTACATCAGTTTAAGATAGCTAGTACTCTCTCTGTTGTTCCGAACACTAATGTTCCCATTAGTAATGATCTTGCGGGAACTATATCCGTAAAGTTACCCGAAATTCCACTGCCAAAATTTTCTGGCAAATATGAAGAGTGGAGTTGCTTCAAATCCCAATTTAAGAGCTTAATTCAAGATAATCCAAAATTAACTGGCAATCAAAAAATTTATTATTTGCATGCAGCTTTGAAGGGGGAAGCAAAGCATATCGAAACTGTCGATGATATGTACAGTTCTCTGTTTCAAGCACTTGAAAATAGGTACGAAAATAAAAGAGCAATCATGGATACGCATATCAAAGGCATCATTAATTACGAAAAATTGACACAAGAATCAGCTAGAGATTTGCGCAAATTACTAGACTGTGTTAATAAGAATTTGAGAGCATTGAAGAGCTTAAAATTTGATCGAGATATTCTTTCGGATGCCTTACTTATCAATATACTTCTTCAAAAATTAGATCGCGAAAATCGGAAACAATTCGAACTAACTTTGAAAACTAATGAGGTTCCTGTTTTTGAAGAACTCATAGATTTTCTTGAGAAAAGATGTCGAATTTTAGACAGTATCAATCATAACATTTCGAATAAACCTAAAATGATCAATTATGATCAAGGAAATAAATCCTGAAATTTAATGGTAAAATCTAGTGATAATACCCCAGCATGCATTTTGTGTAAATATTCTCATTCATTACATAAATGTGAAATGTTTCTGAAACTTTCTCCTCAAGAAAGATACGAAATAGTCAGAAAAAATAAATTATGTTTGAATTGCTTTGGATACCATAAAGTGGCGGTTTGCCGATCTCAATTTGTGTTCAACACTTGTAAATCTAAACACCATTCCCTATTGCATAAAACTGATGTAAAGTTAATGAGGCCTACTTCTCTCCCCACTTCGTTTGAAAGGAATCAGAATTCCGATGCTGAGGACTCGAATCAAGTAAACATTGGCGGCGGTGAGTCGGCAAGAATATTAACGTCTTGTTTTGTAACGTAGAAAAAGAAAATAATTCTAGCAACGGCAGTTATTTATATTACAGATGGAAGGGGTAATTACGTAAAAGGAAGAGGTATTCATGACTCTGGGAGCCAAATTAATTGTATAAGATCGGATTTCGCAAATGCACTTGGTTTGCGAAAAGAAAGAATAAATGTCCCAGTCACAGGGTTAACAGATTGCTTGATAAATGTAAGAAGAAAAACAAGTACGAGTATTTCGAATTCAAATGGATCTTTTTCTGCATCGATTGACCTTTTAATTATTCCTGAAATTACGGATATGATGCCTGCTAAATATTTGGAAATGAAAGAGTTAAAAATTCCACCGAATATACCTCTAGCCGACCCAAGGTTCTTCGAACCGGGGAAGGTGGATTTATTGATTGGTGCAGAGCTATTTTTTGAAATTTTAAAGAGTAACAAAATTCGTACCACTCAGTCCGTTACACTCCAAGATACTGTGTTTGGTTATGTAGTTAGTGGAGCGGTGGAAGGTAGAGTTGAGGAAAGACAACACTGTGGGTTGATATCTCAGATAAATAAGTTGGAAGATATCGTACAAAGGTTTTGGTAAATCGAAACAGTATCATATCCTCCTTGTTCAAAAAATAAAGAAGAGTTATATTGCGAAGAACATTTTTCAAAAACTCATAGTAGAGATGTAACGAGGAAATATACAGTGAGCCTTCCTATTAAGGAAAATGCTGAATTTGGCAGTTCTATACAATCCGCTAGGAAGAGATTGAATAGTTTATGGTATCGACTGGATAAAAACCCTGAATTAGCTATCCTTTACAGTAACTTCATGAATGAATATGAGAGGCTAGGACACATGCATGAAGTGAGGGAGACGATTCCAGAAGACTCGATCTATGTTATGCCCCATCACAGGATTTACAAGGCTGATAGTAGTACCACAAAATTGCTCGTCGTTTTCGATGCTTCAGCACCTTCCACTACTGGAAGTTCCCTGAACTGTTTGTTCAAGGGAGGGGTAGTTCAAGAAGACCTGTTCTCCATACTTTTAAGATTTCGGAAGCATAAGTTTGCCTTTACAGCAGACGTAAAGAAAATGTATAGGCAGATTTGGATTCATCCCAAACAGCGGCACTTGCAATGCATTCTTTGGAAAAGAGGCTTTATTGAGGAAACGAAATTGTTTGAACTGCTGACTGTGACTTATGGTACTGCGTGTGCACCATTTTTGGCCACTCGAGTCTTGAAACAATTAGCTATAGATGAAAGGGACAATTATCCATTAGCATCTCCGGCAGCTTTAACTGACTTCTACGTCGATGATATTTTATCTGGAGCAGATAATCTTGGTACAGCTACTGAATTACAACAACAGTTAATTGCAATGTTAAAGTCTGTAGGAATGGACTTGTACAAATGGTGTTCCAATGAGAAACTATTGCTTGAACAGGTTTCTTTCAGTGACCAAGAATATCACTTTGAAGAAGAATCTAATATGGACACTGTGAAAACACTTGGTTTAAGATGGAACCCAAAGAATGACGATTTTAGTTTCACAGTTTCATCTTATTCAAACGCAACTACTAAGCGCTCTGTCTTATCAGACATTGCGAGATTGTTTGATCCTTTGGGATTTTTAGGTCCAGTCATAGTAAAAGCAAAGATATTTTTACAAACATTGTGGCATTTAAAGATTGGGTGGCACCAGTAACTTCCACAAAAAGAAAATGGGAAAGGTTTTTACAGGCCTCCCCGAAATTGAGACATGTGAAAATCAACAGATATCTTCTTGCAGATTCGGTTAAGGAAATAGAAATTCATGGATTCTCTGACGCATATAAAGATGCTTACGGCGCATCAGTGTATATTCGTTGTGTGACCAACTTAAATGAAGTGAAGGTCAACCTTCTGTACAGTAAGTCACGAGTTGCACCTATCAAGGTGCTAGCCATACCGTGTCTTGAGCTGTTTGCAGCAGAATTACTTTCAAGGCTTGTGTCAAAAATTCTGACTCCATTAAAACTAAAATTTGACAGAGTTTACCTTTATACCGATTCTTCAGTAGTGTTAGCTTGGATTGATTCATCACCCCATCTGTTGAAAGTTTTCGTGTCCAATAGAATCTCACGCATTCAGGAGCTCACTCGGAATTTTCAATGGCAACATGTGATATCTTCAGAAAACCCAGCGGACTTGGTCTCTCGAGGACTCGACCCTGATCAAATCGGTAATCATAGCTTGTGGTGGTATGGCCCGGAATTTCTTCATCAGGAAGCACTTGTAATTGCTGATAAACATTATTCCCCATCTGATGAAATGTATATCCAGGAATTCAAGAAAGTGACTGATGTGACATTGACATTGAACTTGAACTCCCTTTTTTTAGATTCTATTCTCAATATTTCAAATAATTATGTTAAATTAATTCGCATTTTAAGTTTCATTTTCAGATTTACTCATAACTTAAAAAATCCATTAGGTAAGCTTTGTGGACCCCTCTCCAGTAACGAACTTCAACATGCAACGTTATTTTTAGTTCGTTGTGTTCAAGAACGGGTATTTACTGATGGCATAGCTAACATTCAGAAAGGTAAATCTCCAACTGGAAAGGTAAGAAACCCTTATTTGGATCAAAATAATGTTTTGAGAGTAGGAGGTCGTCTCCAAAATTGTCGTATATCTGATACTCAAAAGCATCCCATTTTATTGCCGGCCAAACATAAACTCACTGAAATGGTTATTGGGAGTTATCACAAAAAATATCTACATGTTGGACCTCAAAATTTATTATATTGTATTCGTAGGGAATTTTGGCCTTTAAATGGCAAAACCACATGTAGAAGTATTGTGCATAATTGTATTACTTGCTTTAAGGTCAAACCTCTAATAGCAGAACAAATTATGGGTGATTTACCAAAGGAAAGGGTAAATGTAAATTTTCCATTTAATTGCACAGGGGTGGATTTCTGTGGACCATTTTTAATTAAATATAGGGGTCAACGTAAAGGGATTTATCATAAGATTTATGTTTGTATATTTGTATGTATGGTTACCAAGGCAGTTCATTTGGATATTGTATGTGACTTATCTTCTGAAGCATTTATTGCCACCTTGAAAAGATATTTTGCTGGACGAGGAAAGGCGACGACTATCTTTAGTGATAACGCAAAAAATTTTGTGGGTACTAGTATAGCACTTAAGAAGTTACATAATCTGGTAACCAAACCTGATCTCAATCTTGCCAATTTTTTGTCCTCTGAATCTATACTTTGGAAATTCCTTCCTCCCAGAGCTCCCAACTTTGGAGGTCTTTGGGAGGCAGGAGTCAAGACTTTCAAGTATCATTTAAAACGCATGGTGGGAGATGCTAAATTGACTTATGAAGAATTTTTAACTATAACCACTCAAATAGAAGGAATTTTGAATTCTCGACCACTTACTCCCTTGACCACGGATATTGATGACTTGGAAGTATTGACTCCTGGGAATTGCCTTATTGGTAGACCAATCACTGCTATTGTAGAACCCACTTTGACAGAAATTGATGATAACAGATTACATTTGTGGAAAAGAACAACTAAAATGTGTCAAACAATATGGAAAAGATGGCAAAACAATTATTTAAGTACGTTGCAACAAAGAAATAAGTGGATGATTATAAAAAATAATCTAAGGGTTGGTGATATGGTTGTAGTAAAGGAAGATAATTCACCTTCCTGCAAATGGGTTTTAGGCAGAATAGTTGAGACATTTTTAGGCATGGACAATAAGGTCAGAGTTGTCAATGTAAAGACACATAATGGAATATACAAGAGACCCATTTCAAAAATAGCTGTTTTGCCTATGGAAAATTAATGTCTTAATTCAGATAATGTAACTACATATAGAATGGAGTTATGTGATTAGTTAAAATATCTTCTTGAATTAATTGCAATTTCTTCTTGTATTGTTTATGATTTTATTGTGTGGTTTTTATTATGATTATATTATGTACTTTAGTAGCAATTTGATTTAAATTCTTGATTGTTTTGTTTTATAACTGTACTTATTCATTCCTTGTTGAAATTGACATTTCAACGCCGGCCGGACTGTTGGAGCCCGTGAAGTATGTATTTGAAAGAAGCCAAGTGTTCTTGTTTGGCGACCGCCAAGCAGCGGGTGGCGGGTTTTTAAAAGCGAATTTGTATGGTTGGAATAAAACTTGCAGCGATAGGAGACACGAGAAAGTGGCTCGTTGTTCTCATTATTTCTTTTAGATAGTTTGTGATAAAGGTATGGATAAGTATTACTGCAGTCTTCTTTTATAGATTTACGGTCCACTACTCATTTAGAAAGACTCAATTTAGGTATGTTTAATTCATCCTTCACTGCGTAATATGATGAAAGGCAATCATTTTGTGCCATATGAGCAATTCAATAAATAGAAAACTACACTGTAACCATTGCTCATTTTTTTCAAATATGTTGATCATTTCAGCAAACTGATAAGTAAAGCCACAATTACAGCGTTCATGAAAATTACAGCTTCATTTCTGAAATATTCAGCTAATAATCATCTGGGGAAGCGTTATTTTTACATTATATATATATATATATATATATATATATATATATATATATATATATATATATATATATATGTGTGTGTGTGTGTGTGTGTGTGTGTGTGTGTTTATATATATATATGCTAGTGAAACTTACCCCACAGGGACAAGATGGATTATGACAATTATTTTTATATCAAAATATCGAAGTATTAAACTGTCTACTGTAATTTAATATACACTACCCGACACAGCAAATGCAATACCATGCAAGAGCGAATAGAGTGTGATGATAAAGAACACATAGAGATGGCATATATAAATAAGTGATGGTAATTGCAGAAGGATAATGCAATACATTAATGGCTAGACAGGAAGATCAGTAGGCAATAGGACCACCTCTTGCGGCGATACAAACATCAACCCTTCGAGGAACAGATGCAATGTATGTGCGAATAGTTTAATGAGGGATGGATGACCATATGCCTTCAACCATTCTCCACAGGTCGTCCTCTGTTTGAGGCGGGGGCAGGGCAGTCAAACGACGGCCAATCACGTCCCATACATGCTCGATGGATGAGAGATCTGGAGATAGCGGAAGCCAAAGAAGTACCTGGATAAATTGCACGGTTTGTCTGCTGATGGTTGCCGTGTGCGGTTGGGCGTTATCTTGCTGGAAAACAGCATTTTGCAACCACTGAATGTAGGGAAGTGCAACCAGCCGCAGGACGTCATCCACATATAGTCGTGCCGTCATTGTGCCTCTGATACGAACCAGAGGTGCCCGGCTATCGAAACCGATGGCACCCCAAAACATGATGCCACGTTGTCGAACAGTATCACGTTCAACAATCGCAGCAAGATTGGATCTGTTTCCACGTCGTCTTCAGACTCTCACAAGGCGACTATCATTCGAACACACAGAACCGAGACTCGTCGCTGAACACTACCCTGTCCCATTCAGTCGTCCAAGGGGCTCGGGCCCGACACCATTGCAATCTCTGACGTCGGAGTCTTGTCGTCAACGGCAGTCTTCGTGAAGGACGGTTTAAGTGCAAGCCGCTATCGGCCAATCGTCGGGAAACTGTTCTCGCTGATATTGGAACATCCAAAGTACCCGCCAAATTCTGCAAAATTTTGACAGTCGTCGTTTGTGGAACCGCCTCCGCATGCCTTGTAATGCGTTGATCAACGCGTGCTGACATCCGTCTGCATAGACCTGGATAGACGATTCACATGCCCTACTTCATTCCATCTTCTCCAAATTCTTTGCATAGTAGGTGCATCTACGCATGTCGCAGCGGCGATACGTCAGCCATACGTACCATTCAGCCGTACGTAGGCCTAAAATGAATCCCCTTGCACAATCATCCAATTGCTGAAACGTATTTCGGCGGCGTAGGCCAGGCATCTCTTTAACAACACGTGTCTTCTGAAAAGAAAAACTGCTCGGAAAAAGGGTTTCCGTAGGTAACAGATAGTAACAACTGTTGGTTCATCTGCATTTTCCATCCCTTTTATCCCGCACTCTAATCACGTGACCTACTTGCATTTGATATCATTTGCATACACGGCCTGCTGCGTTTGTCTCCCAATTTGCATACTTATACAGCCAAAGTTTCATGGTGTTGCATTTTCTATGTCGGGTAGTGTAATTATTAAACTATAAAAATGCAATATTATGATTTCATCACATTTTACGCAATGTCTACTTGATTATCGTCAAAGGTTTTGAAAATGACGGGAAAAAATTCCATGATTGGAAAATCAGAATTTTTATTACACACTCAGCTTCAAAATGCTACCTTTGAATCGTCAGACGATAATTAAAAAAGTTATACAAAATTATTATAAATAAAAATATGTGATGTAGACAGCACATTACTTTTCCTACAGGCACAAATGTATTTTATTTCTTTCATAATTCATTAAATTGAGTTTAGTTACACAAAATGGCACGGCACGGCCGGTCGTCCAAATAGTCACTCAAGTCCTCTGGACGAGTCGGACGGCCTGGGGTTTCCACAAAATGGCACGGATATTTATTTGAAATTACTTATTTGAAATTCTAGTATCAATTTTCGTTTTCATTTAATAACTAAACGCATTTCTAAAGGCGATGTTGTAAAAAATGTTAAATAAATAAAATTTCTTGAGAACTGTTATGCTTAGAATAATGGTGTTCATCTTGTTTTTTTAGTCATCAAAAATTGCGTATGAAACAGGCATTTCATTGATACATTTATGCATATGTAGGCTTTAATTTCATATTTTGACGATTTTTTTGTGCCATTTTACAAAAGAAGAAAATATGATGTGAGCAGCACATGATTTTTCCAGCAGACTTATTTATATCCACGTTCTCTTTATTTTGGTTAAATTTAATTCACTTTTAATTCAATTTTCGTTTTCATTTGGCAACCGGACTTATTTTCAAAGGTGGTGTAGAGAAAATATGAAAAAACTACAAAATGAAAAAGCTATCTCGAGAATGGCTAGTACTAGTGTAATGGCGCTGATCTTAATCTTTTCTTCGTTAAAAATTACGTATAAAACAAGCATGTAATGAATATATTTGAGCATACGTAGTTTTTTATTTTAGATTTTGACGATTTTTGCTGGCTAATTTGCAAAAAAAAGCAGGTTATTTTTTCCGAAGCGTACCAAAATCTAATCAGCATCAGGGTAACCCACAAGCGACTTATCTACCGAATTTTGTGAAATGCGGTCCATTAGTTTTTCAACTAGAGTGGATACAAGCTTTTACGGGCCATTTCGCGAAAAAAGGCGGGTTCTTTTATCCCGAATGTACCCAAAACTAATCAGCACTAGATTCGCCCATAGGTGACTTATCTGCCAAATTTAAAGAGTTATTATAATTAGTTTTTTAGTTAGAATGGATAAAAAAATCTGCATGGACACACACACAAACGTCACTCTAAAAACGGTTTTTTCGTATTCTAGATGTCTCGAAATGTGTAGATCCGTCAAAAAATCGAGTTGCTATTTTCGGCATGATTCCAATACTTTCCTTATACATTACCATGTATTGCAGGGAAAGTAAAAATCTGATGTGAGCAGCACATGACTTTCCCTGCAGACTTATATTCACGTTCTCTTTATTTTAATTAAATTTAATTCTTTTTTGATTCAATTTTCGTTCTCATTTGATAACTGGACTTATTTTCAAAGGTGGTGTAGAGAAAATACGAAAAAAACTAAAATATCTCGAGAACGGCTTGTCCTAGTGTAATGGGGTTGGTCTTATTCTTTTCTTCGTTAAAAATACGTATTAAACAAGCAATTAATGGATATATTTGAGCATACGTAGTTTTTTATTTTAGATTTTGACGATTTTTGCTGGCTAATTAGCAAGGAAAAAAAAGCAGGTTATTTTTTTCCGAAGTGTACCAAAATCTAATCAGCATCAGGGTAACCCACAAGCGACTTATCTACCGAATTTTGTGAAATGCGGTCCATTAGTTTTCAGCTAAAGTGGATACAAGCTTTTGCGGTCCATTTCGTAAAAAAGGCGGGTTCTTTTATCCCGAATCGTACCCAAAGCTAATCAGCACCAGATTCGCCCGCAAATGACTTACCTACCAAATTTTATGAAATTAAGTCCATTAGTGTTTTAGTTAGAGTGGATACAAAATCTGTACAGAGAGACAGACACACACACAGACCTCACGCCAAAAATAGTTTTTTCGTATTCTAGAGGTCTCGAAACGTGTAGATCCGTCGAAAACTCGAGTTGCGATTTTCGACATGATTCCAATACTTTCCCTATACATTACCATGTTGTAGAAAAAGTAATATAAAACGTTTAAAAAAACGTTTTTTTAGAAAACACGCTTTTGTTTCAAAATGCACTAAAAGGTAGAAAATTAATTTTTCTTCAGCATCCAAAAAATTTTACACACACATGACTAAAAACAAAAGCATGGGTGCTTATTTTAATTAAATTTTACTGCTATTTTCTACGTTTTCGAAAAAAAAATTTGGAAACGTTTTAATAAAATGGAAATAAATTGCTGCATTGTTGTGTAACAGGGGAAGTAATTAGCGGTATATAATGTTGTAATTTGTATAGCATCAACCCTCGTTCTCCAAATTACACGTAGCATTTACACATTATTTCGAATATTCTGCTGAGTATTTTATTTGTACGTCTCAAATACAGATGTGTATTTTTTTTAAAATCTATCATGGAATATTCATTACTATGACAAAGAATTCATCCATAGTTAAATTTCAGAACTTCTAAGATTATAAAAGGCAACGATGATCTCTATAAGTTAAGATTTTAGTAGTTAAGGAAACGAAAGAAAAGCATTCACGCTTTACTTTTAATCTAATCATGTGTGTATGAAATTGTTTTGGGTGCTGAAAAAAGGTTTATTTTCTACAATTTAGTGCATTCTGAAAAGAAAGAGTGTTTTTTTTAATAAAGCTTTTAATATATATTTATTTTGTACTTTTTACTTTTCCTGCAACTTTTTACTTTCCCTGGTAATGTATAGAGAAAGTATTGGAATCATGTCGAAAATCGAATGTCGAGTATTCCACGGAACTACACACTTTGGGACCTCTAGAACACGAAAGAAACGATTTTAGCGTCACGTCAATGTGTGTGTCTGTGCAATATATGTGTCCACTCTAACACAAAATTTTGTGGGCAAGTCACTTGTAAGAGACCCTGGAGCTGATAAGATTTTGGAACAATTCGGGATAAAAGAACCTGCGTTTTCTTCCGAAATGGCCCTCAAAAATCGTTTATATCCACTCCAGCTGAAAAACTAATTGACCAAATTTCACAAAATTTGGTAGATAAGTTATTTTTCCGTAGCCCTAGTGCTGAATAGGTTTTGATACGAGTCGGGAAAAAGGAGCCTGACTTTTTTTTTTTTTTTTGCGAAATGGCCCGCAAAAATAGTCAAAATCTAAAATAAAAGATCAGGTATGCTCAAATGCATCAATTAAATTATTGTTTTATACGCATTTCTGAAGAATAAGAAAACAACACCATAACTTTACGACTAACCATTCTCAAAATATTTCAGATTTTGCCTTTGAACATACGTTCATTTACTATATTAAAATGAAAATTGAATTGAAAGTGAAAATTTTCAGTGTAATTTCAAATAATCATGCGTGTTATTTTGAACATTTAAACTCAATTTAATGAAATATTAAAGAAATAAAAAAATCTGATGTGGGCAGCACATGACTTTCTCTGCAGTCTTATATTCACGTTCTTTTTATTTTAATTACATTTAATTCACTTTTAATTCAATTTTCGTTCACATTTGATAAGTGGACTTATTTTCAAAGGTGGAGTAGAGAAAATACGAATAAACTAAAATATCTCGGGAACGGCTAGTTCTAATGTAATGGGGTTTGTCTTATTCTTTTATTCGTTAAAAATTATGTATAAAATAAGCACTTAATGGATCTATTTGAGCATACGTAGATTTTATTTTAGATTTTTGCGATTTTTGAGGGCCATTTTGCAAAAAAAGCAGGTTATTTTGTTCCGAATCGTACCAAAATACAATCAGCACCAGGGTGTCCAATAAGTGACTTATCTGTTGAATTTTGTGAAATTCGGTCCATTAGTTTTTCAGCTAGAGTGGATACAAACTTTCGAGGTCCATTTCGCAAAAAAGGCGGGTTCTTTTATCCCGAATCGTACCCAAAACTAATCAGCACCAGATTCGCCCACAAGTGACTTACCTACCAAATCTTATAAAATTCGGTCAATTACTTTTTTAGTTAGAGTGGATACAAAATCTGCACAGACAGACCGACAGACAGACAGACAGACACACAGACACACACGCAGACGTCACGCTAAAAATAGCTTTTTCGTATTCTAGAGGTATCCGTCGTACCCGTAAAATGTAGAACCGTCGAAAACTCGAATTGCGATTTTCGACATGATTCCAGTATTTGCTCTATATACGAGTATTACCATGTATTGCAAGGAAAGTAAAAATCTGATGTGGGCAGCGCATGACTTTCCCTGCAGATGCGAAATCATTCTTTCTAAATTTCTTTAAGTACTCATTAAATTGAGCTTAATTGTACAAAATAACACAAAATTTTCATTTTTACTTTCCCTGCAATACATGGTAATGTATAGGGAAAGTATTGGAATCATACCGAAAATCGCAACTCGAGTTTTCGGTGTATCTTCACGTTTCGAGACCTCTAGAATAAGAAAAAACTATTTTTAGCGTGACGTCTGTGTGTGTGTGTGTCTCTGTGTGTGTTTGTGTGTGTGTCTGTCTGTGTGTCTGTGTGTCTGTCTGTGCAGATTTCGTATCCACTCTAACTAAAAAACTAATGGACCGAATTTCATAAAATGTGGTAGGTAAGTCACTTGTAGGCGAATCTGGTGCTGATTAGTTTTGGGTACGATTCGGGATAAAAGAACCCGCCTTTTTTTGCGAAATGGCCCGCAAAAGTTTGTATACACCCTAGCTGAAAAACTAATGGACCGACTTTCACAAAATTCGACAGATATGTCAGTCATTTGTGGGACACCCTGGTGCTGATTAGATTTTGGCACGATTCGAAAAAAAAAGAACCTGCCTTTTTTTGCAAAATGACCCGCAAAAATCACCAAAATCTGAAATAAAAAACTACGTATGATCAAATATATCCATTAAATACTTGTTTAAAACGTGATTTTTAACGAAGAAAAGAATAAAACCAACCCCGTTAGACTAGGACTAGCCGTTCTCGAGTTTTCGACGGATCTACACGTTTCAAGACCTCTAGAATACGAAAAAACCATTTTTAGCGTGACGTCTGTGTGTGTGTCTGTGTGTCTGTGTCTGTCTGTCTGTCTGTCTGTCTGTCTGTGTGTCTGTCTGTCTGTGCAGATTTTTATCCTCTCTAACTAAAAAACTAATACACCGAATTTCACAAAATTTTGTAGGTAAGTCACTTGTGGGCGGGGCTGGTACTGATTAGTTTTGGGTACGATTCGGGATAAAAGAACCCGCCTTTTTTTGCGAAATGGCCCGAAAAATCTTGTATCCACTCTAACTGAAAAACTAATGGACCGAATTTCACAAAATTCAGAGGATAAGTCACTTGTGGGTTACCCTGGTGCTGATTAGATTTTGGTACGATTCGGAAGAAAATAACCTGCCTTTTTTTGCAAAATGGCCCGCAAAAATCGTCAAAATCTAAACTAAAGAACTAGGTATACTCAGATATATCCATTAAATGCCCGTTTAATACGTAATTTTTAATGACGAAAAGAATAAGACCAACCCCATTACACTAGGACTAGCCGTCCTCGAGATATTTTAGTTTTTCGTACTTTCCCTACGCCACCTTTGAAAATAAGCCCGGTTACCGAATGAGAACAAAAATTGAATAAAAGTGAAATAAATTTAATTAAAATAAAAAGAACGTTAATATAAGTCTGCAGGGAAAGCCATGTGCTGCCCACATCAGATTTTTAATTCAATTTCTACTTTTCTTTGGTAATTGGATATTTTTCCAATGGCGGTACAACGAAAATGCAAACAATTTCAAATATCTCGAGAACGGTTAGTCCTAGAGTAATAGAGTTATTCTTATTCTTTTCCTCGTCAAAAATTACGTATAAAACAAGCATTTAATTGATACATTTGAACTTACGTAATCTTTTTTCAGACATTGACGATTTTTGCGGGTCATTTCGTTAAAAGGGGCAAGTTGTTCTTTTCCGAATCGTACCAAAATCTAATCAGTACCAGGGTAACCCATAAGTGATTTATCTACCGAATTTTGTGAAATTTGGTCAATTAGTATTTCAGCTAGAGTGGATACATGAACTTGTTACGGACCATTCCGCAAAAAAAAGGCGGGTTCTGTTTTTACGAATCCTACCAAAAACTAATCAGCACCAGGATCTCACCCAAGTGACTTACATACCAAATTTTATGAAATTCGGTCCATTAGTTTTTTAGTTAGAGAGGATACATACATTGTACAGACACACAGACACACACACAGACGTCACGCTAAAAATTGTCTTTTCGTATTCTAGAGGTCTCGAAATGTGTAGATCCGTCGAAAACTCGAGTTGCGATTTTCAGCATGATTTCACTACTTTCCCTATACATTGCCATGTATTGCAGGGAAAGTAAAACTGTGATGTGAGCAGCACATGACTTTCCCTGCAGACTTATATTCACGTTCTCTTTATTTTAATTACATTTAATTCACTTTTAATACAATTTTCTTTCTCATTTGATAACTGGACTTATTTTCAAATGTGGCGTAGAGAAAATAAGAAAAAACTAAAATATCTCGAGAACGGCTAGTTCTAGTGTAATGGGGTTGGTGTTATTCTTTTCTTCGTTAAAAATTACGTATTAAACAAGCATTTCATGGATATATTTGAGCAGACGTAGTATTTTATTTTAGATTTTGGCGATTTTTGCAGGCCATTTTGATAAAAAAGGCAGGTTATTTTCTTTCGAAACCTACCAAAATCTAATCAGCACCAGGGTGTCCCACAAGTTATTTACCTACCAATTTTGTGGAATTCGGTCCATTAGTATTTCAGCTAGAGTGGATACAAGCTTTTGGGGGCCATTTCGCAAAAAAAGGCGGGTTCCTTTATCCCGAATAGTACCCAAAACTAATCAGCACCAGATTCGCCCACAAGTGACTTACCTACCAAATTTTATGAAATTTGGTCAATTACTTTTTTAGTTAGAGTGGATACAAAATCTGTACAGACAGACACACAGACAGACAGACAGACACACAGACTCACAGACACTCAGACACACACACAGACGTCACGCTAAAAATAGTTTTCGCGAATTCTAGAGGTCTCTATACGTGTAGATCCGTCGAAACCTCGATTTGCGACTTTCGGCATGATTCCAATATTTTCCCTATACATTACAATGTATTGCAGGGAAAGTAAAAATCTGATGTGGGCAGCACATGACTTTTCCTGCAGACTTATATCCACATTCTCTTTATTTTAATTAAATTTATTTCACTTTTAATTCAATTTTCTTTCTCATTCGTTAACCGGACTTATTTTCAAAGGTGGCGTAGAGAAAATACGAAAAACTAAAATATCTCGAGAACGGCTGCTCCTAGTGTAATGGGGTTGGTCTTATTCTTTTCTTCGTTAAAAATTACGTATTAAACAAGCATTTAATGGATATATTTGAGTATACCTAGTTCTTTAAATTAGATTTTGACGATTTTTGTGGACCATTTTGCAAAAAAAGGCTGGTTAGTATTTTCCGAATCGTACCAAAATCTAATCAGCACCAGGGTAACCCACAAATGACTCATCTACCGAATTTTGTGAAATTCGGTAAATTAGTTTTTCAGTTAGAGTGGATACAAGCTTTTGCGGGCCATTTCGCAAAAAAAGGCGGGTTTTTTTATCCCGAATCGTACCCAAAACTAATCAGCACCAGATTCGCCCACAAGTGACTTACCTACCAAATTTTATGAAATTCGGTCAATTACTTTTTTAGTTAGAATGGATACAAATTCTGCACAGACAGACACACACACAGACGTCACGCTAAAAATCGTTTTTTCGTATTCTAGAGGTCTCGAAACGTGTAGATCCGTCGAAAACTCGAGTTGTGATTTTTGGCATGATTCCAATACTTTCCCTATACATTACCATGTATTGCAGGGAAAGTAAAAAGGTAGCCACATAAAGTACTGGTTTAAATCGTTTTATGTACTAAAGAATGTATGTATTCATATGGGATGTCATTATCTCAACTATCTCTGACAAGCAATTAGTTGTTTCTATGAAATAGATAACATTTAATAAAATGGCAGATTTTCTTAAGCTTTTGCGAATGACTGTAATTAGTAACCTGCCCAACTGAAAAGCGGCAGAAATTGACCGGGTGAACATTTTCTACATTAAAAAATGCACATTACCCCATCACTTTATCAGGAAAGAAATAAAGAAAATCATAAGTAGAGAGGTAGAACCAGAAGAATGGTTCTACAGCGGGATTACTTACCTTCTTCTTAAAACCAAATCACCTGCTGATCACACAGACTTTTTGCCAATAACGTGCATGCCTAACTTGCATAAGCTCATAACAACGTTTGTCACGACGAGGCTAATAAGCTGTTTCGATACATTTCACCTAAAGGCAAAAATTCTGGGGGGATCAACTCAAATTTGGTAAAACATTGTAATGTCATTAGGAATATGTAAGTATGCTACGTTTGAAGTCGATTCAACATCGAGAGTTGGGTTAAAAATTGATCCCAAGATTTAAATATAACAAAGCAAGCTAAGTAAAAAGAGCGTAAACTAGAAAATTCGCAAAACAAACGTCTTATTAAGTTGGGCTTAGAAATACCACGTTGGAACATGAAAAATTAACTTCATAATTTGAAAATTATTATAATATAAATTAAAATAAAAAAATATTGCATCTACATCTGAAGCAGCTAAAGATTTACTCACGCTAACCATCCTAATCACATTTATCCTAACATTCCCCTCGAATTCATTAATAATGAGTTCACAAATCGGAGAAATGAAGTTATCCTATATTTACGTGTTTATAGGAGTTTTCTCACAGATTACATTCCACGGCGTTAATAATAATCTTCTTATAAAAAAACAGTGTTTACATTGAACTTAATTAATCACTTTTCATGCTTTTATAAGCTTAAGTATAATCCTAACACTTCCCCACAAAAGAACTGTTTATTTTAGAAATAGAGGGGGGGGAGCTGAATGCTTAGTCTGGAGCGAAAATCGCTCTTGGTGAAATCTGAGCCAGTTAAAGTCTTTTGTAGTAAGTTATCAAATGGAAATAGGGATTAGACGAGAAGATTTGAAAGAATCTGATGGATAAGGGGGTAATTCAAGTTTTTATAGTTTTATAAAATCAAACATACATGAAAGAACCGATTTCTAACAGCATTAATTTTTTTTTATTATTATTTACTAGCCGCTTTCAGCGACCAGCCTGTTCGCTACCCTTGAAAATTCTAACCCTGGCAAACTCGCTTGCGCCATAACCCCGTTTAGTTAACAAAGTTTGTTTTAGTTTAATGACGTTAACACTAATAATTAAATTTTAAGATAAAAAATAATGTATTCCAAAAACAAAAACATTCATTATTTAAGTTTGTATATATTAAAAGCTTTTTAGTTTTTAATAAAAACACGAAACAAAATTATAAACACCCATAATACCAATAGTCCACTGTTAAAATAAACTCTAAACTGAATAGAATGTTTACAAATTAAACAAAAATCTAAATACAATTCTAGAATAGAAGTCGAAAACCTGTTAAATCAGAACAATATATGGCCCCTGTTTAAATCAGACCAATTTTAAAGCAATATAAATAAAATACACTATAAACGTGCAAATATGCAAATACACTTAATACGTAGTGTTATAAAAAGAGAAAGAGAAGTTTATGTTCTTAAAAGAGCAATAAGGAAATAAAATAAATTCTTATCTTGATACGGAAAAACCGCTCCAAAGAAACTGCTAACACAACAAAGTGAAAAACAATAATAAATGCATTTCAAACAAATTGAAATTTAAAATGAAAAGTAATTTATTTCGAAAATAATAATTTGTTCCAATAAAATAGATGAATAATTTATTCAAACAAAATGGATGGTTTGTTTTAGTTCAATGACGTACATTCATTATAATAGAGTTTCGTCCAGAACAGAGCAGCAGGCGCGAAGCGCCTTTAATCTCCAATCTCTAGGTGTGGTTCTTATCTTCATACTGTGACATTATTTCATTGTCCCATAGTTGGAGGTTCAATGTTTTTGATTTACTGTTTTTATTATTTGACCTAGCTCCTAGTGTGGCAGTTTGTTGCACATTTAGAGTTTAAGCAGTTTGGGGGGTTGATGCAGATCTAAGGGTTACCTAGCAGTTTAGGATTTAAGACATTTTGTAGAAAAGCAAAGATCGCGAGTTTTATTTAATATCAACTGATTAAGGTGGGACGTTCCTAGTACCGAATATCAAAGTTAAGTACCGAACGGGGTCTCTTACGAGATTCAGCCTTGCGATGATCATAGTCATGCAGATTAAATAATAGTTCATTTGGGACAGATGGCAGATTTTTGTAGAATTTAAGCGCTAGCTTTTTAATTTGGGCTCTAACAGTTTTTATTTTGAAGTCTTTCCTAATTACCGAGTTTTTTAAGTATCTAGGGGCTTTCCTTATAATCCTTAGGGTTTTGTTTTGTCTTGTCTCTAATAAGTCTATGGTAGTTTTACAGGCGTATCCCCATACGGGTGCTGCATACAGCATTCCCGGGCGGATGACCGATTTATAAATTAGGAGTTTTTTTAATAACTTAGATTTCCGTTTCCTATCATTGGGTATAAGGCTCCTGTGGCTATATACACTTTTTTTATTAAGATCGTTACGTGCTCGTCAGAAGGGTAACGTCATAACCTCGCCCACCTCTTCTCCACCATTGAAACACCATGCGTCTGCGCTCGCATGTGGTTGAAAAATCGGTCCCTCCTTTTGCGGTTTGGCCGAGAAATTGAAAATCATTACTTCCTTAAAATTCTGATCTTGCTGCTACTTTTTCTTATTGCTCGACCAGATTGAGCTTGTAAGAAAGCCTGATCTTTGAGCTTTCTAAAAATGTAAATTATTAGTCGAAATTGTCGGTACTTTTCCCGGCGCGAGGATTTAAAAACGAAAGTTCGTTTTTTTTTTGTTTTGTTTTTTTGGACCGAAAGTGACTTTTGCTTTAAAATCTTTAAAAAATATTAGAATTTGTCCCTGAGATTTGAAATTGATATATTTTTACTAGCAATTGTCTGCTCTTTTCGGTCGTATGATTTGTTTTTTTCTACGACGTCTAGATGGTGGAGAAAAAAGAAGGAAAATGGGAAAAAGCTGTCGAAATCGCATAAAACATTAAATAACAAAAAAAAATTATTCAAATTTTAAAAATCGGTTTTCATGCATCACCTACCCCCCCCCCCCCTCCCGGGTCTCCGATTGCCAAATTTCGTAGCTCTGCGAAGCGCGGTCGCTGAGCCTATAGTGTATAAGGCAGACACGCAGACAGACATTGCCTTTTAATATATAGATTTACTTTTATTTATTACTAGCAGCATACCCGTTCTTCGTACGGAGTATATAATATAAAGAAACTTGAAATTCATAACCATGCCCAAATTTCATGGACATATCTGAAGAATAAAACATCTTGGACCCCTTATGTAAGCAAATATAAAAAAAAATATGGAATTGAATCAATATATGCAAAATAAAAGCGTTAAAATTGTATGGGACCCGTACTAATTATATACGCGAATATTAGAAAATATAACCTGTATTAGTAGATTACATGTATAAATTGAAAATACCAATAAACCCGTAATCTTTAAATCTGAAGACAGTCATTTATTCCAATATATGTCAAAATTAAAGTGCTAAAATTATATGGGAAGATATACACGTACTACTTATAATGTCCGATTATTAGTAGAAGATTACCCGTTTTGCAATATGAGTCACAAATGTTTTTTGGTAAAATACAACAGACGACGTAATAAATTGAATATATAATTAATCCCCTTAATCTTCATACCAGAAGACTGTACTTGATTCCAATATATATGCCAATATATGTCAAAATATATGCCAATATACCTGTACTACTTATATTCTCGTAGGTTAGAAGATATACCCGTGCATTCCTAGAAGATTACTCGTACAACGTACAATATGCGTGTGTCAGCAATTTTTGCCGCAATAAAACAATGGCGTAATAACTTAAAAATATCAATAATCCCTGAATCAATAATTCCGGAAAATATCAATAATAATAATGTTTAAACCTGAAGAGTATAATTGATATTATCCAGTCCAAAATGAAATGGCAATGAAATTTATTTTATATACATATCTTCATTATTCAAATCGGAAAGGATTTAATAAAAATCGTCTGCCGCATAAACACATTGGATTTAAATCCGTTGCTAAGCGACATGATATCATTTGCTTCAAATAAATTGGTAGAAAAAATATCGTCTAAATAGTTATATTTCTATGGAACATTTGGCGACAGTTTCGTCAAATTAGCGACATTTTAAAAAATCGCCAAATTTATCGCCAAGTGGGACTGTAGAACTGACAGTTCCACTTTGCGACAAATTGACGAAATATCATCACAATACTATCCCCTAACAAGAAACAATTAATATCATTTATGTAGCGCAATTTTATCAATTTCAAGATATTTTTATAGATTTGAAAACATTTTTATCAATTTGGTGACATTTTAAAAATTCGCTAAATGTATTACTAAGTAGGATGGTTGGTCTGACAGATAAATGCTAACCAAACATCATTTCAGTACTCTCTTCTAACAAAACAAAAAAAAATTTCATTGATATGTAGAAGACCCAAGCCACACGACCAACCCGAAGGTTTATGGCAGCTGTTTGTGTGTCGTTTATATCAATTTGGCGACATTTCCGTCAATTTGGCAAAGTTTAAGAAAAGTTGTCAAATTAGCGATATCCCTCCAAATTCGTAGCTTTGAATTTGCAGATCTGAATGAAACATTCTTATCCCGTTTCAATATACTAAATGAAAACACTACAATTGTATTAGAAGATATACCCGCTCTACTCTTTTTCTGTTTCAACAATCGGCTATATGAATTTATTGGCTAAACACAATATATGAGTTTAGTAGCTAAATACGATATAAGCTTGAAAACTCTTTGCCAAAATAAATGAAATTGATGTACGCAGTCAGCAATTAATATAATTAAAAGAAAAATCAAACCGTCCATTCATAAGATATACTTTTATATCCATTTATCCATTTATTTATTATTTAAATCGAAAAAAAATAATAAAAACATTAACAAACACATTTAATTTAATTGCGATGCCGAGCAACATGATATATCCTCCTAAAATGTTAAAATTTATTAACCACTAACAGCACACCCGTTATTCGTACGGAGTGTATAATTTAAAGAAACTTAAAGTTCGCAATCATGTGCAAATTCTGTTAAAATATTAAATTTATTGCTCCTAAAGAGAAGTTTAAGAATATATGTTCTCACTATGCAAAATTATCTTCACGATCCGATCTGAAGAATAAAACATCCTGCTCCCTTTTGTAAGCAAATTTACAGAAGAAAAAATAGGAATTGAATGAATATATGCAACCCCGTACTAATTATATTGTCGCAGATCAGAAAATATGCCAATGTGTTAGTAGAAGATTAGCCGTATTACAATATGCGTCTCAAAAATATTTGCCAAAATAAAAGAGATGACGTAATAAATTGAAAACATCAATAATATCCGTACTCTTTATACCAGAAGATCGTAATTGATTCCAATATATGCCAATATATATCACCACGGACATATGTCAACATATGTCATATACCTGCACTACTTATATTCTCGTAGATTAAAAGATATACACGTGTATTTGTAGAAGATTCGTACAACATACAATATATGAGTTTAAACAATTTTTGTCATAATAAAGTAATTGTATAATAACTTGAAAATATCAATAATCCTTGAATCAATAATCCCCGAAAATATAAATAATAATAATTTTTAAACCTGAAGACCGTAATTGATATTATCCAGTCAAAAATGCTATAAGAAAAATCAAATCGTTCTTTTCTAAAATATATTTTTATATCCATTTATTTATTATTCAAATCGAAAAAATAATTATTAAAATTAACAGACAGATTTAATTGCGTTTCTGAGTAACATGATATAAGATAGAATCTTATAACATGTTAAATATGTCATGTCTTATAACATAAACTGCGAAATTAAATAACGATTTTGATTTCTCTATACTTCTCATTGTTCCGTAAAAGCTTGTTTTAAATAAACCATGAACCATGGAGATAGATTTCCCCTTTAAATCATGTTTCAAACAATTCATGTTTTCAGAAAGTGACTAATTAACGCAAAAAATCTCCCATCAAACTCAGAGATTAAATTTTAATTCACTTTCAAACGATTTTCAAGCTTTTCGTTTGGATAAACCACGGAGTTAGGGAGTAGAACTCCTAGGAAAAAGTTCCGTTTTTCATTAATATCTCGAAAACCCCAGGTCTTAGAAACTCGAAACTTCGACAAAATTTATGGGGGGATATTTCAAGGCTATTCACCAAATTTCATTAAATTCGGTTCAGCCGTTTTTCCGTGACGATGAGACAAACGAAAATTTCGTTTTTTACTAATATATCGAGAACCACTGGTCGTAGAAACTCAAAACACGGATATAATTTTAAGTGGGGCTATTTCTGGGCTACCCACAAAATTTCATCAAATTCGGTTCAGCCGTTCTCCCGTGATGGTGTGACAAACAGACAGACAGACAGACAGACAGACAGATTTTCATTTTTATTTATATAGATTATTTTTTTTTTACATTCCTATACTATGATATAAATTATTGTTTCTCTCTATATTAAAAAAAATTACTTTCTCATACGTAATATTGAGAAAGTATTGTTTTCACGAAAATTTTCGATTTCGATATTCTGATTCCAATATATGTTTTCGGACCTACTAAACACGTTTTGACTACTTTTGAAGAAATGTTCGTCTGTCTATCGTCTGTCTACTGTCGATATCTTGAGTACACTATACCTGCCACAAATATTAATGAATATTCACGAAAATTTTTATCCGGCTTTGTTAACGAAACATCTAGAACCAGGCCGAATTTTTTGAAATTCGAGCGAAAACTTCGAAATTTTATATTTTCTTAACATAGAAGCATAAAACAAAATTTGACATAATTATGCATAAAAGAGGTTATTTATGACCCAATGGTCACGAAATTTAAAAGTTCCAGTCACTGAAGTGACAAAAAGCCGAGATGCAATTTTTGTGTTCGTGACATTATTCGCCCCCCCCCCCTAGACGGTACATTATAAACTTAGTATTATTCGACAGATTTTTTTCAAATCCTTTAAAATGAAAGGTAGTATGCTATAATTGTGATCATTTGAAACAACAATACAGATCTTTCAAAATTGTTCTTATAAAATTTTCAGAAAAAAAGGCTGTTTAAAAAAGGAATTCAGCACTGCCAATATGGGCAAATATTTAATGTTTCAAGATAACTTTCAACTTCTCTGTGATCAGTTTTCTGGCAGAAACATAATAAACATGGCCGAAGAGTGAATTTCAGAAACGTCTTATTGTTTATTCATATAATCAGAGCAGTTCTCAACTAGGATTGGCATGATCAGTTACTATTAAGATGCAATTATTAATGCATTTAACAATTGTACAATTAATCATAGTGATTACGATCATTTTCCAGGTATCATTTTTTGATCATTTGCAAATCTCTATGTTACAATTATATTCTGAAAATTTTATAAGGATATATCAATTTTTTCATGGAGCTGCGATTTGAATTGTGAGCAGTGTATATACTGCGACAACGCAATTACAATATTTTTTAGTTTAAATGGTCATCAAACTTTGATTATTTCAGCAACGAATCCTGATTTTCAGGTATGGAGTATGTAAATACATCAAAATGTAAGATGTGTTGTATAAGAATTGCTGAATCACTTTAAAGCAAAATTATTTAGCTCTGGAATCTGCAATACGGCTGATATGAATGAAACATTTATTAATTTTACATAGAGAAGTAGACGATTCTGTTGCCTTTTTCGATGGAGACTTAAACATGGAATTATACAGTACCTTTACCTCCATGGTTTTAAGTTTTAAAGTAAAATAAATTATTGTGGTATTGTGATAATTTTAAAAATATCGCCACTGAATGAAAGGAAAAGGGAAAACAGTTATGAATGAAATATTAATTGCTTCTATATAGAGAGCCATGCGATTTATATTTTGATGACGTTATTTGAATAAAGCTCATTTATTTTTCATGAAGTTTTAAAATATAATAAATTGTAGTGTGGCGTTAATTTTAAAAATATTATCGCTGAATGTATTGCATTTTAGAGATGTGTAAATAAAATTGCATTGCAGTTGAAAATTGTTTCATAATCAATACTTTATGCATGATTGATATTTCTTGTTTATGGATATCTCGATAACCCCTGGTCCTAAAAACTCGACATATGGACAAAATTTATGTGGGGCTATTCCAAGTATACCCCGAAAATTTCATCAAATTCAGTGCAGCCATCTTCCCGAGATTATGATGCAAACAATCGCATTTTAGAGATGTTTAAATAAAATTCCATTGCAGTTAGAAACTGTTTCATAATCAATGCTTTATGCATGATTGATCTTTCTCATTAATTAATTGCATTTAATATATCTATATAAAGAAAATAGAAAATATATCTGCATGTGTGTTTGTTCGATCTTCAGAGAATAGCCTTGTTGAATTTCATGAAATCTTGATGGATAATCTTAGTCCTACTTAAAATTTATGCATTCTTCTGTCTGTCTGTCTTCACGTCCTTCTAACTACATTTGTTTCTATTTATAAGTAAGGTACTTACAGAAGGCGGTTTTTAACACTTTTCAAAGGTGTTTATGACTTTATTCATTCTGTCTGTCTGTCTGTTTGTCTGTCTGTTAACAAGATAACAGCCGTAAAAATGACTTTATCAAAATGAAATTTTAGTATGTTGTTCAGACGATCTGTGGGACATAACGGAATATAAATGAAGAATATTACCCAATTAATTTTGGATTGAAACCGGGATGAAAAAGTGAAAAGCATAGAACCTTATGGGACCCAATTTTTCAAACATTTTTTAAGCAAAGTTAAAATCCACAAATTGCTTTGAAATTTTTAGAAAATATTCAAATTATCCCATAAAATATATAAAAACAAAAAAGATCGATAATGCATAAAGCATTGATTATGAAACAACTTTCCAACTTCAATACAATTTTATTTAAACATCTCTAAAATGCAATACATTCCTAACTAATATTTTAAAACTTATCACAATACTACATTATTTTATTATATTTAAAAACTTAAACCTTCATCAAAAGAAATGAACTTCATTCAATTGACGGCATTAAAATACAAAATGTCTGGTTTAAAATCTCTAAAATGCAATACATTCCTGGGTAATATTTTTAAAATTATCATAATATTACAATAATTTATTAGATTTGAAAACGGCATCGAAAACAAATGAAATTTATTCAAATGACGTCATCAAAATATAATATGCTTGGCTCTCTCTCTATAAAAAAGCAGCATTTCAGTCATAAACATTTTTCCATTCATTTCATTCATCACAATACTATAATAATTTATTCTATTTAAAAATTTTAAAGCATGGAGTCACAAGTAATTTAACTCTATGCTTAAAACTTCATCGGAAAAAATTGTTTGTTTCTCTGTGTCAATGAATGTTTCATTCATATCAGCTATATTGCAGGCTCCATGAGCTAAATAATTTTGTGTTAAAGAAATACAGCAATTCTAATACAACTCATCTTACATATTTTGCTGTTTACATTTTACATAAGTGAAAAATAGGCTTCGTTGTAGAAATAATCAAATTTGGATGATCATTTAAACTCAAATATATTGTAATTGCGTTGTTTTAGTATGTAGAAGCACAGAATTTAAGCAAAAATAAAGTGATTTTAGGACGGATACAACACTCAATATGAATTAAAAAGAACTTTAAAAATCACGATTTTGAGACAAGATGGATGCCATATTTTATTTTGAAGTGGGTCACGTGATCTCTTCATATCATGGTCATATGATTTCTCCATATAAAGGGTGTAATTATTATTTTAATTTTTATTTAAAAACTACTGAATATATTTTGCTGAAATTTTTTGTATATATTTTATGGGGTAATTTGAATATTTCCCAAAACTTTCGAAGCAATGTGTGAATCCTGAATCCGCTTAAAAAATGTTTGAAAAATTAGATCCCATAGGGTTCAATATATTTCATTTTTTCAACCCGGGTTCAATTCAAAACTAATTGGGTGATATTATTCATTTATATTCTCATAGGTCCCACAGACTATCTGAACATCATACTAAAATTTCATTTTGATAAAGTCATTTTTACAGCAGTCATCGTGCTAATGAACAGACAGACAGACAAAATGAACAAAGTCATAAACACTTTTCAACTATGTTGTAATGTTATAAAAATTCAGCAAAATATGTTCGGTAGTTTTTAAATAAAAATTAAAATAATAATTACAACTATGATATATGAAGAGATTGCATGGCTCATTGCAAAGCATAAAATATAGCATCCATTTTTTTTCTCGATATGTCAAGATCGTGATTTTTAAGTATCTTTAAAATTTATATTTATTGTTGCATCCATCCTAAAACCCCTTTATTTTTGCGTATTTTCTGTGCATCTATATTCTGTGCCAACGCAATTACAATATTTATTACTTTCCTTATATACATAATGTATAAGGAAAGTATTGTGACGGGGTCGAAAATTCGAATTCGAGTTTTTGCCGGGAGAGCACGTTTCAAGCATCCCTGATCACGAATCAAACATTTTTGAAGAGATGTCTGTGTGTGTGTGTGTGTGAAAGTATATGTGTGTGTGTGTGTGTGTGTGTGTGTGTGTGTGTGTGTCAGTGAGTCTGTGGAGACGATAACTGACGAACGAATGGACCAATTCGTACAAAATTTGGTACAAAAATCACAATCTGTAAACACTGGGAGCCTATACTTTTTATACGCAATGAAATGTTCAGAACCCCCCTAAATTTTCGAGTGAAATTTTGCAAAAATCGTCAAAAAATCAAAACCTCTAATAAACTTACGCAAATAGACATTTCTTATGTAATTTTTCATTAGAAAACGATTAACGTAAATTTTAGAACGCTAACATGAACCGTTCTCGAGATATTGCACATTTTTCAAAAAAATTATCAAAAAGTCATATAAAATAAAATAAAAATATTTCCTATTGAGAAACATGTTCACTTTTCATATGTAATACCATGCGATAAATTGGGTGACATCATTCTCGTGGATCTAGGTCGTTCCATTCATGAAAAAAGATACTTTGAGTAATACTTTTGTATTTGAACATCAATAGCCATTTATCTGCTGTGAGAATAACTTATTTCTCTGTCCGTAACGCTTGGCAAGATTTTGGCGACGAATTTGGCGGAATGTCGCCAACTTGACGACATTTTTAATTGTTGCCAAATTAACACAAATGTCGCCAAATGGATAAAAATGACGCTAAATCAATGAAAATTACGACTAATTGAAAAAAATTCAAAATCTTGGAAAGAATATAATTATCTACTGTAAGAATAACATTTTTTTAACTGTAAAAGTAGTAACTTCAATGCATTATATAAAGAAAGTCATGTGTTGCACACATCATATTTTTTTAAATGGTCATCCAATTTTGATTATTTCTACAGCGAATCCTGATTTTCAGGTATGCAGTATGTAAACACATCAAAATGTAAGATGAGTTGTATAAGAATTGCTGAATATTTTTAACTCAAAATTATTTAGCTCTGGAGTCTGCAATATAGCTGATATGAATTAAACATTCATTGATTTTACATAGAGAAGCAGACGATCCTATTGCCTTTTTCGATGAAGATTTAAACAGGGAGTTATACAGTACTTTTACCTCCATGGTTTTAAGTTTCTAAGTAAAATAAATTATTGTAGTATTGTGATAATTTTAAAAATATCGCCGCTGAATGAAAGGAATGGAAAAAAGTTTATGAATGAAATATTCACTACTTTTATATAGAGAGCCGGACGATTTATATTTCGATGACGTTATTTGAATAAAGCTCATTTTTTTTTATGAAGTTTTCAAATATAATAAATTGTAGTATTGCGTTAATTTTAAAAATATTACTGCTGAATGTATTGCATTTTAGAGATGTTTAAATAAAATTGCATTGCAGTTGTAAAGTGTTTCATAATCAATGCTTTATGCATGATTGATATTTCTTGTTTATGGATATCTCGATAACCCCTGTTCCTAAAAACTCGAAATATAGATTAAATTTTAACTAGGGCTATTCCAAGTCTACCCCGAAAACTTCATCAAATTCAATGCAGCCATTCTCCCGTGATTATGATACAAACATGCACACACACTGATAAATTTTCAATTTTATTTATATAGATTTATTTATAGTTTTTGATTCCATTGTGGTAACTATAGCAACCAAATTACGTTTCAAATACGGAAATCGTCTGCTGTCGATTCTTTTAATCAAACTATTGAAAATAATGTTATAGTTAATTGATTATGTAATTTAAATGTCTGAAAACGTTGAAATTAAGAACTTTAAAATATGCGTCATTTTTACTTTCCCTTCAATACATGGTAATGTATAGAGAAAGTTTTTGAATTGTGTCGAAAATCGCAACACTAGAACACAAAAAACTATTTTTAGGGTGACGTCTGTGTGTGTTGAAGACCCAGGCCGTCCGACTTATCCTAAGGACTCGAGCAACCGTTTGGACAGCCGGGACGTCTCTGTGTGTGTGTGTGTGTGTCTGTGCAATGTATGGATCCATCCTAACTCAAAAACTAATTGACCAAGTTTCATAATATTTGGTAGATAAATCACTGTATGTCGTGCACTGCGTCTCGTATGTTGCTCATATATGCACCAGAAACAGGTTTTTAAATGTTGTTTTGCCTCTCTAGTGCAGCGTGTATCTATGTGTTTTTAATGTGTGGACATTATTAGTAGGTAGCAACCACTGTTCAAACGAACCGCATTTTGCAAGATGCAGCATGCATCCTCAGTGTGTGCTCTCCCTAGTGCAGAGTGTAGCTATAGGTCTCTAATGTGTACCCTCCCTTTATCACCCATCCACCAATCTGATTTCTTCACCGCGATGCACAGATAATTGCAAAATATATAAAAGAAAATCCGATGTGGGCAACACATGACTTTCCTTATATAATGTAATGAATTTACTACTTTTACAGTAAAAAAATAGGTTTTTCTTATAGTAGATACTAATATTCTTTCCAAGATATTGCACTTTCGGCAATCAGTCGTCATTTTCATTGATTTAGCGTCATTTTTATCCATTTGGCGAGATTTTCGTTAATTTGGCAACATTTCAAAAAGTCGCCAAGTTGGCGACATTCCGCCAAATTCGTCGCCAAAATTTTGTCAAGCGTTATGGACAAAGAAATAAGTTGTTCTTGCAGCAGAAAAATGACTATTGGCGTTCAAATACAAAAGTATTACTCAAAGTATCTTTTTTCATGAATGGAACGAGCTAGATCTACGAGAATGATGTCACCCAATTTATCGCATGGTTTTACAAATGAAAAGTGAACATGTTTCTCAATAGGAAATATTTTTTTTTCATTTTATATGACTTTTTAATAATTTTTTTGAAAAATGTGCAATATCTCGAGAACGGTTCATGTTAGTGTTCTAAAATTTATGTCAATCGTTTTATAATGAAAAATTACATAAGAAATGTCTATTTGCGTAACTTTATTAATGATTTTGATTTTTTAACGATTTTTCCAAAATTTTATTCGAAAATTTAGGGGTGTTCTGAACATTCGATTACGTATAAAAACAATAGGCTTCCAGTGTTTACGGATTGTGATTTTTATACCAAATTTGGTTCGAATCGGTCCATTCGTTCGTCAGTTATCGTCTCCACAGACTCACGGACACACACACACACACACATACTTTCACACACACACACACACATACTTTCACACACACACACACACATACTTTCACACACACACAGACATCACTTCAAAAATGTTTGATTCGTGATCAGGGATGCTTGAAACGTGCTCTCCCGTCGAAAACTCGATTTCGAATTTTCGACCCCGTCACAATACTTTCCTTATACATTATGTATATAAGGAAAGTAAAAAATGATTTTTTAAATAGATATTAAACGATTTTCAATACATATTTCATTGGGATATGTAATACACCTCGACTTTAAGGTACTTAAATATAGAGATGAAGAACTAAGATTTAAGTATGTCTATCACTCACCTTCACCTGCTGTAACTCTCTTTTTAAATCTGCAATTAGCTGTTCCTTCTGCTCAACCAACTTCTTTAACTTCTCGACTTCTTCGCATAAATCCATGGGGCAATGCACTGCATGGCCGTCCTCGTCATCATCATCGTCTTTGTCTTCAGATGATTGCTTGCGACTTCCAGATACACTGTGACCCATAGAGACCACTCTCCGGGCTCCGTAAACCCACCTGATGATGAAAGGTATGTGTGAATACTTATTCCTAAAATCTAACCAAATTTGCATTTTAATTATTACGTACGCTCTGAAATGCGTAGGCTACAGTTGTAAAGAACGTTGTTGCCCCAACAGAAAATCGAACCCTGGATCTTCGAGCTGACCAGCAGACACTCCACCGTTGAGCTTCTGGGACGAAATTGCGAGCTCTTATCGTCAAAGTGAACTCTGTATTCTCCACTCTCTAATATCAGATTGGCGTGCAACTGACAATCTGACTGGTATTTTTACCTCAGGTTAGCCTCCTGATACTACTCCTTTTACCCAGAATAGTATCCTGCGTGGTTATTATCCTCTCCATTTGAAATAACTTCTCAATCTTCCAGAGTCCATTGAATCCGTGCTAGTCGTACTAAGGTCACTTTCAGACTTTCAACATCTTTGCACTAACCTACAGGGTTAATTTGTCCGAGCGCCATTGTGAAGAACTTTGTTGCCCCAACCGGAAATCGTACGCTGGATCGTCGAACTGACCAGCCTATGCTCTACCGTTGAGCTACTGGGACGAAATTGCAAGCTCTTATTGTCGAAGTGGACAATAAGTGGACAATAAGACACAGTCAATGGTATATTCGAACCAGAACGCAAAAGAAAAATGTTTCGGTACTTTGTAGAGTCACAATAAGAGTACTTTGCAGAGTCGCAATAAGAGTACATTGCAGAGTCGCAATAAGAGTACTCTGCAGAGTTGCAATAAGTGTTTGCAAATTCGTCCCAGTATCTCAAGAGTAAAGCATCGACTGGCCGGTACGAAGGTCCATGTTTCGACTCCCGGTTAGGGAAGTAAGGTTCTTTCAAATAGCATCCGAACAAAATCAGTCCTGTAGGTTAGTGCAAAGTTGTCGGAGGTCTGAAGACCCCAGACCGTGCGACTCACATATTGGGTTTAGAGTAGCTATCTGCACGGCCGGGAAAGGATACCTCCTGCATTCAGGAGGCACCCAAGGTCTACCATCCCACCAAACGAACTTTTATTTAGGTCTAAAAATATTACAATTTATAATAAATATTGTGATTAAACAGACAGTTTTACATTATATTTGAACTTGACAAGTACGTCCATTTTACAAAAACGGGAAAATGGTTATTGCGAATATAGATAAAAAGATCATTGAAAAATAATATTTAGAGTGAGGTATAATAACATAATAAAATATAGATTAAAATGAAAGAAAATAATAAAATTTTGAAAGTAAAATTTAGAAAATATATAAAAAGAAAATATATAAAAAGGAAAAAAAAATTTTGGCGTATGAAAACAAAAACAGAAATTTAGAATAAAATTTAGAAAAGAAAAATAAGAAAAAATGCAAATAAAAAGTGTCAAAAGAAAAAGAAAGATAAAAAAAAATAAGAACAGTTAACATAGCTTTTTTTTTTTTTTTAAAGAAAAAAATAGAGGGAACACAATAAGTTCATAAAAGTTAATAAGAATAAAATAAAGGGATTCATTGATCAAAATTAAATGAGAGCAGAATCTACTCATAAGCTTAGGTCACTTTATTAGAAATTTCCATGGAAACAAGAATACAGTTTTTAATTTTATCTACATTTTGTCTTTAGTTGTCGGAGGTCTGAAAGTCACCCTAGTACGACTAGTACGTATTCAGTGGACTCTGGAATATGGAGCGCCGATTTCAAAGCAAGAGGATAACGACCACGTAGGAAGCTAATCTGGAGGACAAAAATAGCATCAGGAGGCTAACCTGTGGTAAAAATAGCAGGAGGTGATCAGTCAGATTGTCAGTTGCACACCAAATTGACATTACAGAGTGGAGAATGAGAAGTCCATTTAGACAATAAGAGCTTGCTATTTCGCCCCTGTAACTCAACGGTAGAGGGTCAGCTGGCTAGTTCGAATATCCAGGGTTCAATTCCCGGGTGGGGCAGCAAGGTTCTTTACAACATTTTTTTTATAGAGACGGAACTCTTTTCTAAGTGTAATAATATAAAATCATTAAATTTAAACTATTAATATCATTAAAAAATATGATGTGGGCAACACATGACTTTCCTTATATAATGCAAAGAATTTACTACTTTTACAGTTAAAAAAAATGTTATTCTTATAATAGATACTTATATTCTTTCCAAGATATAGAAATTTCTTCAATGAGTCGTCATTTTCATTGATTTAGCGTCATTGTTATCCATTGTGCGAGATTTTTGTTAATTTGGCAACAATTAAAAATGTCGCCAAGTTCGGCGACATGCCACCACCTCGGCCAATGCCGCCAATGCTCGCTCAATGCCGCCAACTCGGCGACATGCCGCCGAATTTGGCGAAATGTCACCATGGCGATATTCCGCTAAATTCGTCGCAAAAATTTCGCCAAGCGTTATGGACGGAGAAATAAGTTATTCTTACAGCAGATAAATGACTATTGACGTTCAAATACAAAAGTATTACTCAAAATAACTTTTTTCCTGAATGGAACGAGCTAGTTCCACGAGAATGATGTCACCCAATTTATCGCATGGTATTACATATGAAAAGTGAACATGTTTCTCAATAGGAAATATTTTTTTTTATTTTATATGACATTTTGATAATTTTTTGAAAAATGTGCAATATCTCGAGACCGGTTCATGTTAGCTTTCTAAAATTTATGTCAATCGTTTTCTAATGAAAAATTACATAAGAAATGTCTATTTGCGTAACTTTATTAGCGGTTTTGATTTGTTGACGATTTTTTTCAAAATTTCACTCGAAAATTTAGGGGGTTTCTGAATATTCTATTGCGTATAAAAACAATAGGCTTCCAGTGTTTACGGATTGTGGTTTTTGTACCAAATTTCGTTCGAATCGGTCCATTCGTTCGTCAGTTATCGTCTCCACAGACTCACTGACACACACACACACACACACACATACTTTCACGCAGACACACATACTTTTACACACACACACACACACACATCACTTCAAAAATGTTTGATTCGTGATCAGGGCTGCTTGAAACGTGCTCTTCCGTCGAAACCTTGAATTCGAATCTTCGACCCCGTCACAATACTTTCCTTATATATTATGCATATGAGGAAAGTAATAATGAAATAATCAAACAGGGAGGGGGGGGGGGAGAAATAATATATCTATTTTACGCATTGCTGCTGAAAATGGATTAATTGTAATCCTTAAAATTAGTAGATTTCTTACTGAAAGAATTTCAACTACAGACGTTATAAAAGAGTTGCTAATTGTCGAGCCAAGAGAATGGCTGGCTATCTGAAATGAATCTTGGATTTGGAGGAAATGAAATAGCATCTCTCTCTAAATGTTTTAATTTACCTTTCACAAAATGTTTGAATACCTGCAAGGATTATTCGGCCAATGGAGGTCTTAGCTTGGCAATAGATTTGGAACCTTTTTAAACTTATTTCAAAATTATGCCTTAGTTTTGAATCCGAGCGTAGCTTCAACAGTATGAATTTAATATTAACCGAGGAAATATTACATATTCTTGCCGAATAAGTAGCAAATCTGATCTTTAGTAAACAACACGGTCTACCATTAAAATTACGGAATCCAAATTTTCACATCCAAAGTTGGTTGAAATGTCATCGTCCTGCTGTTGATCAACAAACAAAAAAGACAGTCACACAATAATACGCAATTAATCCTATACGGAAATTTCTATGATTCTAAATAACAGTATAATTTATATTATTTTAAAGCTTTATTTCCGTTTTTTAACACTTTACAACAAAGTTGAAAAGTGTTTATGACTTTTTAACACTTTACAACAAAGTTGAAAAGTGTTTATGACTTTGTTCATTCTGTCTGTCTGTCTGTCTGTCCGTTAGCACGATAACTGCCGTAAAAATGACTTAATCAAAATGAAATTTTAGTATGTTGTTCAGATGGTCTGTAGGACCCATGGGAATATAAATGAATAATATCACCCAATTAGTTTTGGATTGAACCCGGGTTGAAAAAAAGGAAATACATTGAGCCCTATGAGACCTAATTTTTCAAACATTTTTTAAGCGGAATTAAATTTCACAAATTGCTTCGAAAATTTTAGGTAATATTCAAATTGTTCCTAAAATATATAGAAAAAATTTCAGCGAAATATATTCAGTAGTTTTTCAAATAAAAATTAAAATAATAATAACACCTCTTATATGAAGCAATCACGTGACCATGATATGAAAAATCACGTGACCCACTTCAAAATGATGTATGGCATCCATCTTGTCTCAAAATCGCGATTTGGAGGAAATGAAATAGAATCTCTCTCTAAATGTTTTAATTTACCTTTCACAAAATGTTTGAATACCTGCAAGGATTATTTAGTTCTTTTTAATTCATATTGAGTGTTCTATCCGTCCTAAAACCACTTTATTTTTGCTTGAATTCTGGTCATCTACATACTTAAACAAAGCAATTACAATATATTTGAGTTTAAATGATTATCCAAATTTGATTATTTCTACAACGAAGCCTATTTTTCACTTATGTAAAATGTAAACAGCAAAATATGTAGGATGAGTTGTATTAGAATTGCTGTATTTCTTTAACACAAAATTATTCAGATCATGGAGTCTGCATAGCTGATATGAATGAAATATTCAGTGATTTTACAAAGAGAAGGACGATTTTTTTCGATGAAGTTTTAAGCATAGAGTTTAATTACTTGTAGCGCAATGGTCTTAATTTTTAAATAAAATAAATTATTATAGTATTGTGATAAATTAAATAAATAGAAATTTGTTTATGAATGAAATGCTGTTTTCATAGAGAGAGCCAGGCATGTTATTTTTCTATGACGTCATTTGAATGAATTCCAGTTGTTTTCGATGAAGTTTTCAAATATAATAAATTATCGTTGTATTATGATAATTCTAAAATTATTACCAAGGAATGTATCGCATTTTAGAGCTGTTTAAACCAGGCAATTTATATTTCAATGCCGTCATTAGAATGTAGTCCATATTTTTCGATGAAGGTTTAAGTTTTCAAATATAATAAATTAATGTAGTATTGTGATAAGTTTTAATATATTACCGAAGAATGTATTGCATTTTAAAGATGTTTAAATTAAAATTGCATTGAAGTTGAAAAGTGTTTCATAATCAATGCTTTAAGCATGATTAATCTTTCTTGTTCACTTATGTAAAATGTAAACAGCAAAATATGTAAGATGAGTTGTATAAGAATTGCTGTATTTCTTTAACGCAAAAGTATTTAGTTCATGCAGTCGTCATAGCTGATATGAATGAAATATTCATTGAATTTACAAAGAGAAGGACGATTTTTTTCGATGAAGTTTTAAGCATAGAGTTTAATTACTTGTTCCTCTATGGTCTTAAGTTTTTAAATAAAATAAATTATTATAGTATTGTGATGAATGAAATGAATGGGAAAATGTTATTAATGAAATGTTGCTTTTATAGAGAGAGCCAGGCGTGTTATATTTCGATGGCGTCATTTGAATACATTTCAGTTGTTTTTGGTGAAGTTTTCAAATATAATAAATTATTGTATTATTATGATAATGTTAAGAACATTACCGAGGAGCCAGACAATTTATATTTAATTGACGTCATTTGAATGAAGTTCATTTATTTCGATAAACTTTTAAATTTTCAAATATAATAAATATATGTAGTATTGTGATAATTTTTAAAATATTACCGAGGAATGTATCGCAACACTTTTCGCATTTTTAACACTTTACAACATAGTTGAAAAGTGTTTATGACTTTGTTCATTCTGTCTGCCTGTCTGTCCATTAGCACGATAACTGCTGTAAAAATAACTTTATCAAAATGAAATTTTAGTATGTTGTTCAGACGGTCTGTGGAACCTGTGGGAATATAAATGAATAATATCACCCAATTAATTTTGGATTGAACCGACGTTCAAAAAATGAAATACATTGAACCCTATTGGACCTAATTTTTCAAACATTTTTTAAGCAGGTTTATAACTCAAAAATTGCTTCGAAAGTTTTAGTAAATATCCAAATTATCCCATAAAATACATAAAAAAAATTTCAGCAAAATATATTCAGCAGTTTTTTAAATAAAAATTAAAATAACAATTTCATCCTTTATATGAGGAGATCTCGTGACCATTATATGAAGAGATCATGTGACCATTATATGAAGAGATCACGTGACCCACTTCAAAATAAAATATGTCATCCATCTTGTGTCAAAATCGTGATTTTTAAAGTTCGTTTTAATTCATATTTAGTGTTGTATCCGTCCTAAAACCGCTTTAATTTTGCTTAAATTCTGTGCATATACATATTGAAACAACGCAATTACAATATATTTGAGTTTAAATGATTATCCAACTTTGATTATTTCTACAACGAAGCTTAATTTTCACTTATCGTGAATGTAAACACCAGACGATGTAGAATGAGTTGTATAAGAATTGCTGCCTTTAACTCAAAATTATTGCTGCCTTTAGCTCATGGAGTCTGCAATATAGCTGATATGAATGAAACATTCATGGATTTTACACACAAAACCAGACTTTTTTCGATGAAATTTCAAGCATAGTGAAATTTTAAGCATTTTAAGCATAAAAAATTTTGTGAAAAATGATGTAAAATACTTCTTTATTAACAGCATAAACATTTGATTCAAAACGTCTGTTAAAAATAATATAAAATACTTCTTTATTAACAGCGTAGGCATTTGATTCAACAAACAAAAAACAGCCTCCTTATTTAGAATAAGACGGAACAATCATACCAGCAATGACATAAAAGCGTCTGTCAATAAACAATTGCATCATGTGATCCAAGAAAGAAATCCTTACCAAACTAAATCGTTATGTATGTTGGAGTGAAAATTTGCTATCAGGCAAACACACGTTTTTAAGTTACGAAATGCTTTATAATTTCTTCGATATTAAAATCCAAATAATATTTTTATTTTTACTTTTCCTACAGTGGAGGTATAAAGAAGATTATCGTAATAGAAACGAAAATTTGAATTTAAGTTTGGGGTGGATTTAAGTTCTGAGCAGCCTAGAAAATGTATTATCTATTTTGGTGTAACATCTGTGAAAAGTTCACATCTGTACGACTTAAACGTCATTAAGCCACAAATGAAACCTTTTATGTGTGATTATATCAAATTTTGTCCTATGCCTCCATGTTAAAAAAAATATATAATTTCGAATATATTTCGGAGGTTTCGCTCGAATTTAAAAAAGTTCTATCTAGTTCTGGATTTTCTGATAACACAGCACGATATAAAGTTTCGTGAAAATCCATTAATATTTGTGGCTGCTATCGTGCACACAAAAAATCGACCACAGACATCCGACAGACAGACAGACGGAATTTACTCCAAAAATAGTCGAAACGTGTTCAGAAGGCCATAAAATAATATATTGGCATCAAAATCTCGAAATCGAAAATTTTCAGAAAAACAGTACTTTCTCAATACTACGTGTGAGAAAGTTAAAATACATACAGCTCAAACTGCTGCTAAAGTAATAAAACTAAAATAATTAAATTAAAAACACTTTTCAATACAAAATCAAGAGTGTCAACCCGTTTCAAAGACAAAAAACAGCCTTCTTCTTCAGGACACAATTAATCAATCAATCACCCAAAGTGAAGTCCCACCCATTGGGTTTACAACCAGATTCTGCCTCGCCAGGGAATTGTGCATTGTAAGATCATAACAATACTAAACATAAACTTCCTTTTAAAAATATAGGATACCACAGATCAAGAAGTGCAATTTCACTTTGCGACTGATGTAAAAGTAGTGTTGCGAACGCGCAATGTTCCTTTTGGCGCCTCCTCCTTCATCTCGAAGGCCAGGCGAAGAAAATACAGTGCATGATGTCAGAATGACGTGAACCCAGGGTTTCCCAGTTAGAAGAAGTGTTACCATATTTGGCGACTTCCGGAATGTTCCAGAAAGTTCTCGATAGAACGATTATTCTTTGAGATATAGAGATTATCCGAAATTTCTGTGGAAAGACTTATAAAAGGGACTCGCCCCTCCGCTGCAGTGGAATTGACGAATGGATGTGACACGAACTACATTGGACGGTGATTTTTGTCAATGTTTTGATAATAGTAGCGGCTGTTTTGTTGAAATTACTTTCGTCAACATTTTGAGAATAATATCGCTTATTCTGGGAAAATAGTGGAGAATTTAAGTGCTCTTTGAGTGTATATTGTTCCTGTTTACTTTGTGCTTGTGAATAAACGTGAATTATTCAGAAACTTGGACTCGTTCTTGTATTCTGCGTAAACGCCCACGATTCTACAGGTTAAGATTCGTAACAATAAAAAGCGTGATTGAAGCAAAAAAATCTGATGTGGGCAACGCATGACTTTCCTTATATAATGTAATGAATTTACTATTTTTACAGTAAAAAAATAGGTTTTTCTTATAGTAGTTTCTAATATTCTTTCCAAGATATTGAATTTTCGACAATTAGTCGTCATTTTCATTGATTTAGCGTCATTTTTATCCATTTGGCGAGATTTTCGTTAATTTGGCAACATTTCAAAAAGTCGCCAAGTTGGCGACATTCCGCCAATTTCGTCGCCAAAATCTCGCCAAGCGTTATGAACGAAGACATAAGTTATTCTTACAGCAGATAAATTGGCGTTCAAATGCAAATGTATTACTCAAAGTATCTTTTTTCATGAATGGAACGAGCTAGATCCACGAGAATGATGTCACCCAATTTATCGCATGATATTATACATGAAAAGTGAACATGTTTCTCAATAGGAAATATTCTTTTTCTATTTTATTTGACTTTTTGATAATTTTTTTGAAAAATGTGCAATATCTCGAGAACGGTTCATGTTAGCGTTCTAAAATTTATGTCAATCGTTTTCTAATGAAAAATTACATAAGGAATGTCTATTTACGTAACTTTATTATTGGTTTTGATTTTTTGACGATTTTTTCAAAATTTCATTCGAAAATTTAGGGGGGTTCTGAACATTCGATTGCGTATAAAAACAATAGGCTTCCAGTGTTTACAGATTGTGATTTTTGTACCAAATTTGGATCGAATCGGTCCATTCGTTCGTCAGTTATCGCCTCCACAGACCCACTGACACACACACACACACACACACACACACACACACACACACACACACACATACACACACACATACTTTCACACACACACACACATCACTTCAAATATGTTCGATTCGTGATCAGGGATGCTTGAAACGTGCTCTCCCGTCGAAAACTCGAATTCGAATTTTCGACCCCGTCACAATACTTTCCTTATACATTATGTATATAAGGAAAGTAAAAAGGAGATTGGCAATAGGGAGAGAAAAAAAAGAAGGTAAAAAACTAAGATAGAAGGTGCAAGAGGTATAGGACACAATGAATGAACGGTAAAATATTAAGGAGGAAAAGCGAAAGCCCAACACAGGATTCAAAGCAATTATTTAGAGAGTAAAAATATAACCATAAGAGTCTTATTAAATTTTAAAAAAAGGGTAACTAAACGGATTTGGAAGCTACATGAGTCGACCAAACAAGCTGTAAACATAACATATTGTTGCAAACGTACAATATTCCATTTCTTCTGGAGTCAATCGTCTCTTTCAGAGACCAGACGAAAACAACACCCGTACATGCATTGTCTCCCATGAGTCATTCAAGGGTTGCCATATTTGGCTATTTATCACCAATTTGGCGACTTTCCGAAGGTTCGAGAAGCACCACGAAATATCCATTATTCTACGTGATGTGACAGATTTCCAGAAGTCCCTGTGGAGAGTCTATAAGTAGGATTTATCCCTGAGTCGGAAAGCAGTTGACGTGATACGAGCTACATTGAACTGTGGCTTTTGTGAATCGTTTGAGAATAGTAGCCGATGTTTTGTGAAATTACTTTCGTCAATGTTTTGAGAATAGTATTGTTACTTTGTGAAATTAGTGACGAATTTGAGTATTTTTTTACTGTATATTGTTCCTCTTTACGCTGTGCTTCTGAATAAACGTGTTAGTTATCCAGAAATATGGACTCATTCTTGTATTCTGAGTGCATACCCATGATTCAGAGGATATGTCCTAACAATATTCTAAACAAATACGAAAAATAATTAGAACAGAAAATGGTTCTGCATGCAGAAAGAGCTACACAAATACTTCGGAAATAACAACAATTCAGGGAAAAAAATGAACATTATCTGAATAAGAAGTATGCATACGAAATTGAAAAATTAAACCAGAGATTTCCAAGCAGATTATAAAAGAACAATCGTTATTTACAAGGGAAAGTGACTGAGAAATACATAACCGAGAAACATGAAATTGTGAGAGAAAATGAAAGCTACATAGTTTATGTTGTAAAAGAAATGCTTATTAATACGAAAATATTTATAATAAAACTAATGAAACCACCTTCCTGATGCTAAGACACATTTTGAATATTTTCGTATTTGAGTGTTGGTGAGTTGGCATCATTTAGAATCAGCCAAATAGTCGAATAAGAAAATACATCTCCCGATTGCAAATTCGATGTCATTTGATGTAAGTATTGATTTGAGCGTTGGTGAGTTGGCATCATTTAGAATCAGCCATATAGTCGAAAAAGAAAATACATTGACCAATTGCAAATTCGATGTATTTGAAGTACGTATTGATTTGAATGGTGAGGGAATAGAGAATCATTTAGAATCAGCCAAATAGTCGAATAAGAAAATACATTTATCAATTGCAAACTCGATGTTATTTGAAGTAAGTATTGATTTGAGCTTTGGTGAGTTGGCATCATTTAGAATCAGCCATATAGTCGAAAAAGAAAATACATTGACCAATTGCAAATTCGATGTATTTGAAGTACGTATTGATTTGAATGTTGGTGAGGGAATAGAGAATCATTTAGAATCAGCCAAATAGTCGAATAAGAAAATGCATTTATCAATTGCAAACTCGATGTTATTTGAAGTAAGTATTGATTTGAGCGTTGGTGAGTTGGCATCATTTAGAATCAGCCATATAGTCGAAACAGAAAATACATTTACCAATTGCAAATTCGATGTTATTTGAAGTACGTATTGATTTGAATGTTGGTGAGGGAATAGAGAATCATTTAGAATCAGCCAAATAGTCGAATAAGAAAATGCATTTATCAATTGCAAACTCGATGTTATTTGAAGTAAGTATTGATTTGAGCGTTGGTGAGTTGGCATCATTTAGAATCAGCCATATAGTCGAAAAAGAAAATACATTTACCAATTGCAAATTCGATGTTATTTGAAGTACGTATTGATTTGAATGTTGGTGAGGGAATAGAGAATCATTTAGAATCAGCCAAATAGTCGAATAAGAAAATGCATTTATCAATTGCAAACTCGTAGTTATTTGAAGTAAGTATTGATTTGAGCGTTGGTGAGTTGGCATCATTTAGAATCAGCCATATAGTCGAAAAAGAAAATACATTTACCAATTGCAAATTCGATGTTATTTGAAGTACGTATTGATTTGAATGTTGGTGAGGGAATAGAGAATCATTTAGAATCAGCCAAATAGTCGAATAAGAAAATACATTTATCAATTGCAAACTCGATGTTATTTGAAGTAAGTATTGATTTGAGCGTTGGTGAGTTGGGATCATTTAGAATCAGCCATATAGTCGAAAAAGAAAATACATTTACCAATTGCAAATGCGATGTTATTTGAAGTACGTATTGATTTGAATGTTGGTGAGGGAATAGAGAATCATTTAGAATCAGCCAAATAGTCGAATAAGAAAATACATTTATCAATTGCAAACTCGATGTTATTTAAAGTAAGTATTGATTTGAGCGTTGGTGAGTTGGCATCATTTAGAATCAGCCATATAGTCGAAAAAGAAAATACATTTACCAATTGCAAATTCGATGTTATTTGAAGTACGTATTGATTTGAATGTTGGTGAGGGAATAGAGAATCATTTAGAATCAGCCAAATAGTCGAATAAGAAAATACATTTATCAATTGCAAACTCGATGTTATTTAAAGTAAGTATTGATTTGAGCGTTGGTGAGTTGGCATCATTTAGAATCAGTCATATAGTCGAAAAAGAAAATACATTTACCAATTGCAAATTCGATGTTATTTGAAGTACGTATTGATTTGAATGTTGGTGAGGGAATAGAGAATCATTTAGAATCAGCCAAATAGTCGAATAAGAAAATACATTTATCAATTGCAAACTCGATGTTATTTGAAGTAAGTATTGATTTGAGCGTTGGTGAGTTGACATCATTTAGAATCAGCCAAATAGTCGAATAAGAAAATACATTTAGCAATTGCAAACTCGATGTTATTTGACGTAAGTATTGATTTCATATATTATTTTCTGCTACAGACCCCAACGAATGAAGACAACTAAAGAAAATTAGAGAAAGTCATGTTCTGCTGTCTTACGGATTGTTTTACTCAATATAAAAATGCAGTCCATACATAATTATGTAAAGTAGACAATCTTTAGAACTCCTCTGTTGATTTACTGAGAAATAAATTAGGAAAGCTAACAGCAAAATCATTAAATTATGTTTCTCGACACATACACGCAGGTTATAAATTAGATAATTTATTTCCTGCAGCTTAGTATTTTGACGCAAATGTTATAAATTAATGCATTCCATTCCAGATTAATAATGGCGTAAAATTATTTCTCATTTTACTTCTACTTTGAATAGTTAATTTGAAAGGTATAATAAAACAGTAACAAAAAAAATCCTTGTACTTGTACCTTTTATGTATACGGGAGAACGATTGAAATACTTTAGCTCATGCATTTATGACGGCATAAATATTGATATAATAATTTTCTAACATATTTTATTCTTTTCAGACCCTGCAGAAGACCCCCCCCCCCTACACACACACACACACACACATACCGTGTTATGGGAAAGAAAAGCAATATTTACAAACTTATAGTTCTAACCCAACGGACATATTGATATACGGATAAAATTTATGGGAACAGTAATTTCAATACCCCCTCCTCTGGGGGCGGAGAAAATGGGAGGTTTTGTACTCTCTTCAGACCCTTCAAAATCCTCTACCGATTATTTGACAGCTGAATTTCTGCACACTTATAGTATCGTTAATGGGTCAAAACCGTTGATATCCTATATAATAGATGGATAACAGCGGCCGCCAAAACGGTCCAAAAATGTTTTCAAGTGGGTTGGACCTAAACATTAGAAGATTGTTTTGGGATGACCCCCCTACTTTTGTGGGTCAAAACCGTATATATCCTATATAATAGATGGATAACAACGGCCGCCAAAACGGTCCAAATTTGTTTTTAGGTGGGTTGGGCCAAAACATTAGGATATTTTTTTGGGATGACCCCTACTTTTGCGTAGTAATTAAGAAAAAGTATCCGCACGAGTGGTCGACTTTCAAATCCCATTAGCGTACGGTAAAAAGGCGTGGACATAAAGTGAATAACAGTTGACAAGCAGAATGTCAAGAAAAAGTAGCCAATCAGAGAAGATTTTTGACACGTTCTCGTCAAATCCTCGAAGTCAGAATTCAGAGAGAGATGTTACCCCGTATTTCCAGTATTCTGAAAACTCCATTCTTTAGGGCATCTACGGACAAAACCTAACGGGTCCAACCTTTCGATTTCTACCTCGAGGGTGAAAAAAATCTTTCCAAACCTTCCAGAAGCCCTCCAGTGACATAAAAGGCTGAAACTTTATGCACGTATAGTACTAACCATGGGGCAGAACCTAACCACCTCTCCTTGGGGCTTAGAAAATAGGGCTTTTCAAATCTTTCAAGACCCTCTAAATTTCCCTCAGTGACTTAGAAAACTGAATCTTTACACACTTTTAGTATCGTCCATGGGACAAAACTTTACAGGACCAATTTTTCGATTTCTACCAGGGGAGGACAAAATAGAGAAGAGGAAAATCTTTCCAGAGCTTCCAGAACCCCTCCGGTGACATAAAAGGCTGAAACTTTACATAGTACGAACAACGGGGTAGAACTTAATCTTCTCCGGGGACGGAGACAATGGTGTTTTCAAGCCTTTTAAGAACCTCTAGAATCCCCTCGGTGACTTAGAAAGCTGAATCTTTACACACTTACAGTATCGTCTATGGGACAAAATCTAACTGGCCCAACTTTCCATTTCTTATCCGAAGGTGCACAAAATAGGAGAGAGAAAAATATTTCCAAACCTTCCAGAAGCCCTCCGGTAACATAAAAGTCTGAAACTTTGACACTTATAGTACTAACCACGGGATAGAGCCAAACCACCGTCCCCGGGGGCAGAGAAAAAGGGAACTTTTAAGTCCTTCAAGTTCCTCTAGAATCCCCTCGGTGACTTAGAAAGCTGAATCTTTACACACGTATAGTATCCGCGTGCTATTGGTACATTTCGAGCGCGGTAGCCCGGCGGTTTGCATGCTGCCACAACTGCCGCCGTGTTCGTGCGGAGTACGATCACGCTAAACATGTGGATCCGTAAGTCCTTCCGAGAGGTTGGTGGTAGGGGAAGAAGGGTACGGTCCCTGTGGATGTCTCCCCCACTGGGTTCCGGTCTAAATTGGGTGGCACTTGCCGGCCGTCCAAACGGTTATCTTACACCTTTCTGGTAGGTCGGATGGTCTGGGTCTCAACAACACTTATAGTATCGTAAACAGGACAACACTGAATGAAGTCGGATTTTCGATTTCATCTCCGGGGATAGACAAAATAGGAAGGGCGAAAAGTATTTCCAGAAAAATTATTTCACTTTTGATAAACGGCATGTCCTTCGATTGACAAAAAATAAGTCTGTAATGATCATCTGACATAATAAAAGCAGTAGACGATATTTCTGATATATTTTTCAGAGTAAAATGGCGCCACCTTACTGAAAAAAATTCTTCTGTTTAAATTTTATCGTATAAATTACTGATATATAACTAATGTAGATTTACATAAAATACTTAAAGTTGATAAATTTGCAACATTTACATTTCATAATTTTTAAAAAGTTGAATTAATTAAACGGCAAAATACGTAAATGGTCTCTTTACCGTGGAGGTAAAAGTAAGGAGTTAGATATTCATTTTATGAAACCGCCAATATCGTTTGAGACAATAATTCAGGTGGCGCTGGGATAAGTTAAGTAGCCCTGCATTGTATTCTATGGCGAAAGGCTTAATATTTATTTAAACTGTCCATTTTGCAAACATAAATTATTAGCACAATGTAAAGTAGAACTGAAACAATAAAGAATATTCCTAAGCATTCAAAATTATTTTACCTTTCAATTTATTTGTATCTTCATATATTCTGTACTCTATCCTACAAGTATGAAAAAATCTGATGTGAGCAGCACATGACTTTCCTTATATAATTCAATTAATTTATTACTTTTACAGTAAAGAAAAATAGGTTATTCTTATAGTAGATACTTATATTCTTTCCAAGATATTGAATTTTCGTCAATTAGTCGTCATTTTCATTTATTTAACATCATTCTTACCTATTTGGCGAGATTTTCGTTAATTTGGCAACATTTAAAAAGCCGCCAATTTGGGGGCATTCCTCAAAATTCGTCGCCAAAATCTCGCTAAGCGTTACGGACGGACAAATAAGTTATTTTTATAGAAGATAAATGACTATTGGCGTTCAAATACAAAAGTATAACTCAAAGCATCTTTTCGCATGAATGGAACGAGCTAGATCTACGAGAATGATGTCACCCAATTTATCGCATGATATTACATGTGAAAAGTGAACATGTTCTCAACAGTTAATATTTTTTTTAATTTATAGCATTTTTTGATAAATTTATTTGAAAAATGGGCAATATCGCGACAGCGGTTCATGCTAGCGTTCTAACGTTTATGTCAATCGTTCTCTAAGGAAAAATTACATAAGAAATGTCTATTTGTGTAACTTTATTAAAGGTTTTGAAATTTTGATGATTTTTTCAAGATTTCACTCGAAAATTTAGGGGTGTTCTGAACATTCGACTGTATTTAAAAACAATAGGTTTCCAGTATTCACGGTTTGTCATTTTTGTACCAAATTTCATTCTAATCGCTCCATTCTTTCGTGAGTTTCTCACGAAAGAATGGAGCGATTAGAATGAAATTAGTCTCCACAGACTCACTGACACACACACACATACTTTCACACACACACACACACACACACACACACATACTTTCACACACACACACATACTTTCACACACACACATACTTTCACACACACATACTTTCACACACACACACATACTTTCAGACACACACATACTTTCACACACACACATACTTTCACACACACATACATACTTTCACGCACACACACAAATATCACCTCAAAAATGTTCGATTCATGATCAGGGATGCTTGAAACGTGCTTTCCCGTCGAAAACTCGAATTCGAATTTTCGACCCCGTCACAATACTTTCCTTATATATTATACTATGTATATAAGGAAAGTAAAAATACTGGCTAATTATACTCTTCATTAGATAATCCTTAATTTAAAGATAATCAAAAATACATGTACTAAATACAAAGCCTTTCTATTGTCTCAATTAACAATACCTGCTGCTTTACTAACACTAGAGACACCTACATATAATTCTCAAAGCGTTGTGGCATTTTCAAGCATTTCATCCAAAGAGTTTTATCGCCTACGTTCTTGTGGTCTTGGCCCCTGACATTATGGTCTTGACCCTTGTGTTTTTAACACTTTACAACAATGTCGAAAAGTGACTTTGTTCATTCTGTCTGTCTGTCTGTCCGTCCGTTCGCACGATAACTGCCGTAAAAATGACTTTATCAAAATGATATTTTAGTATGTTGTTCAGACAATCCATGGGACCTATGTGAATATAAATAAATAATCTGATGTGGACAGCACATGACTTTCCTTACATAATGCAATGAATTTACTACTTTTACAGTAAAAAAAATAGATTATTTTTATAGTAGTTATATTTATTCTTTCCAAGATATTGAATTTTCGTCAATGAGTCGTCATTTTCCATGTCGTTATCATCAATGAGTAATATTAATTTAGCAACATTTAAAAAGTCGCCAAGTTGGCGACATTCCACCAAATTCGTCGCTAAAATCTCGCCAAGCGTTATGGACGACGAAATAACTTATTCTTACAGCAGATAAATGACTATTGGCGTTCAAATACAAAAGTATTACTCATAGTATCTTTTTTCATGACTGGAACGAGCTAGATCCACGAGAATGATGTCACCGAATTTATCGCATGGTATTACATATGAAAAGTGAACATGTTTCTCAATAAGAAATTTTCAATAAAAAATTACAATTTCTCAATAAAAGTTACAGTTTCTCAATAAAAAATTACACAAGAAATGCCTATTTGGTTCACTTTATTAGCGGTTTTGATTTTTTGACGATTTTTTCAAAATTTCACTCGAAAATTCAGGGGGATTCTGAACATTCGATTGTGTATAAAAACAATAAGCTTCCAGTATTTACGGTTTGTGATTTTTGTACCAAATTTCGCTCAAATCGGTCCATTCGTTCATCAGTTATCGTCTCCATAGACTCACTGACACACACACACACATACACACAGACAGACATTACTTCAAAAATATTTGATTCGTGATCAGGGATGCTTAAAACGTGCTCTCCCGTCGAAAACTCGAATTCGAATTTTCGACTCGAATTCGATACTTTCTTTACACATTATGTATATAAGAGGAAAGTATAATGATATCACCCAATTAGTTTTGGAATGCACCACGGTTGAAAAAATGAAATACATTGAACCCTATGGGAACTAATTTTTCATCAATTTTTTAAGCGAATTTAAAATTCACAAACTGCTTCGAAAGTTTTAGGAAATATTCAAATTATCCCATAAATAATATAGCTGATATGAATGAAACATTCATTGATTTTACATACAGAAGCAGACGATTTTTAGCAGACTTTTTCGATGAAGATTTAAACACAGAGTTAAATTACTTTTATCTCCATGGTTTTAAGTTTTTAAGTAAAATACATTATTGTAGTATTGCGATGAATGAAATGAATAGAATAAAAGTGTATGAATGAAATATTTACTGTTTTTTCATAGAGCCAGGCGATTTATATTTCAATCACGTCATTGGAATAAAGTTCATTTTTTTGTGAAGTTTTATGTTTCAAATCTAATAAATTAATGTAGTATTGCGATAATTTAAAAAATATTACCACTGAATGTATCGCATTTTAGAGATGTTTAAATAAAATTGCATTGCAGTTGAAAAGTGTTTCATAATCAATGCTTTATACATGATTGTTCTTTCTTGTTAAGAATTAACAGCAAGGCGAAATTAAGATTTGAACCGGAGCATTATTGCAAATAGAGTCATAATAAAGGTAAATGAAAATAAATTCATAAATCCTAATAATCCTTGGTTTATTACAGTCAAAAGAAAGGTTTTGTCAGAGGTACTTAAGTTTTCAAAGTGTGGGGTAAAAAAGTAGGTGATTTTTATTACTTTCCTTATATACATAATGTATAAGGAAAGTATTGTGACGGGGTCGAAATTTCGAATTCGAGTTTTCGACGGGAGAGCACGTTTCAAGCATCCCTGATCACGAATCAAACATTTTTGAAGTGATGTCTGTGTATGTGTGTGTGAAAGTATGTGTGTGTGTGTGTGTCAGTGAGTCTGTGGAGACGATAACTGACGAAAGAATGGACCGATTCGAACGAAATTTGGTACGAAAATCACAATCCATAAACACTGGAAGCCTATTATTTTTTAAACGTAGTCGAATGTTCAGAACCCCCTAAATTTTCGAGTGAAATTTTGAAAAAAAACCGCCAAAAAATCAAAACCGCTAATAAAGTTACGCAAACAGACATTTCTAATGTAATGTTTCATTAGAAAACGATCAACATAAATTTTAGAACCCTAACATGAACCGTTCTCAAGATATTGCACATTTTTCAAAAAAATTATCAAAAAGTCATATAAAATAAAAAATATATATATTTCCTATTGAAAAACGTGTTCACTTTTCATATGTAATACCATGCGATAAATTGGGTGACATCATTCTCGTGGATCTAGCTCGTTCCATTCATGAGAAAAGATACTTCGAGTAATACTTTTGTATTTGAACGCCAATAGTCATTTATCTGCTATAAGAATAACTTATTTCTTCGTCAGTAAAGCTTGGCTAGATTTTGGCGACGAATTTGGCGGAATGTCGCCAACTTGGCGACTTTTTGAAATGTTGTCAAATTAACGAAAATCTCGCCAAATGGATTAAAATGACACTAAATCAATGAAAATGACGACTAATTGTCGAAAATTCAATATCTTGGAAAGAATATAAGTATCTACTATAAAAAAAACTATTTTTTTACTGTAAAAGTAGTAAATTCATTGCATTATATAAGGAAAGTCATGTGTTGCCCAGATCAGATTTTTGTAATTACAAAACCAAATGGCGAAAAATTATAGTAATTTGAAACTAGTATTCTAAAGACTGGAAGAAAATGGATTTTTAGGGGGCAGGGGAATAGCTTTTTCCCCCTCAACATTCAGCTAAACATTGAAATGACTGTATAATGGTCATGTTTAATTTTATTTTATGATTAAAAACCTAAATGGCGAAAAATTGTAGTAATTTGAAACTAGTGTTCTAAAGGCTAGAAAAAATGAGTTTTTAGGGGGAGGAATAACTTTTTTCTCTAAACATTCAGTTAAACATTGAAATGGCTGTAAAATGGTCATGTTTAATTTTAATTTTATGATTAAAAAGCCAAATGACGAAAAATTGTAGTAATTGAAACTACTGTTCTAAAGGCTAGAAAAAATGGATTTTTAAGGGGGAAAAAGCTTCTCATGGGGGAGGAGGTCCTAAGTTATTTTCCTTCGAAAATTTACATTTAATGCAGATATTTTTTGAAAAAATATCTGCATTAAATGTAATAAAAAATTCTTGTTTACTTATATTAATGTAATTTATTAATATATTATTTATAAAATCTACTAACATGTCAGTCCTGGGGCTTGTGAGGAAACCCATGTTGAACAGCATCTAATTTCTCGATTGTTTCAGCAAAGAAATCAATAGAGTTAAAATACAAGATGTAATTCATTGTAAAAATTGTTTTAATAGAGTTTATTTTAAGAGGCTTTTAAAATATGAGATCTAGAATAATTGGCCACTACTTGTCCTCTGAGTAATCAGGGTCTAACGGTGATTAGAATCTTTCTGTTTGCGGCTACATAATAAATCTCTTGTTTTCAAATTTATTGACTTTAAAAGTATTTCCTGGCAGAAAACGTGATTAAAATACAACATTTTCCTTTTCAATAAAAATATTATTAAAAAAATTGTAATGTATTTAAAATTATCACATTTTTTTTATTTTATCACATTTCATTTTAAAATTAACACATTTTTAAATCGTTGAACAAAAAATTACAAATCATGGAGAAAAGTAGTATTTTCTAATTGCACATAAAAATTAATACTTATAATGATAACACAAACTTTGCACAGCTTATAAAAACTATAAATTTTATCACGTATTACTATATTTGACGCCTTTTAATATAGGGAAAAATGTGTAATCAAAAAGGCTAAAATTTTCAAAAAATCGGCTTTCTTTTCCCCAAAAGTTTCCGGAAAAAAGCAGGCTTTTTCTTTTCCCCTTTTACTTTAAAAGTTGTTTCTTTAAGAATTTTCTTATTTTAAGAATAATAATATAGCCATAAGTTATTCAAACTAATGAATTATTGAAATCAGCTGATGTGCACAAATATATACAATTTCAATACCTTTACCATCAATAACAAATAGCAAGTTATCTGTTTCCTGTATTATCATTTCTCAGAGAATTATCATTGTTCTCCGTGAAAATAATTCTATGAATGGGAAACAATTCTATGAAATAATTGTATTCATTCTATGAGTGTATAGAACAAATAATTCGTTTAAAGTAAATCGTTCAAACTGTGCGGAAATAGGTAAAAAACAAAATCTTCGTTAAACACACATCATAAAACAAATTAGTAGCATTCTGATGTCCATAAAAATAACTTTTATATCCTGAAAAATGAGGCTTATTTTCATCTCTTAAACATTAATGTATTTTACTTGTTTTAATGACGATTCACTATCAACAGGTTTTGAAAGTAAAACATGGCTTCCTTCAGAATATAAGCATAATCTTTTTATATTAGAACGTTACTAAGTTGTTTAATTTTGTGTTTTTAACAAACATTATATTTCTCAGAAAATAATGTGTGTATTAATAATGCGAATGATCTAAAATTCTGTCTAATTATTTTTTTTATATACTGTTTTGAAATATAAAATTAGATAGTGAAACATGCTTTCGCTTTTGTTTCATCCTGCCCATATCTCACATATAAATTCCCAACGAGAAAAACAGAAACATTTCAGGGAGTGTCAATATTTCAAAATTCCAAATTAAACCAAGGCGTTTCATTACGGAGCTCCTAATCTGTGAGATTATTTATCTCCACATCGAATTGGCGTTAATAGCAATGCAATTTTATAGCATAATGAAGACGGGCTGTCCGAAACGCAGTACTGCTCAACAGGTCTGTAAACGTGCGTTTATGAATTCAAAACTTTTTGGGAAAACAATGATATGAAAAAATAAAAAACTGACCGTTATCAAAACAGAGTATTATTCGAATGGGCATAAACTATTTAAAATCTACTCTACTCATAATATATGTCAAATCTCATAAAAAAGGCAACATAATTATATTGCTAAAAATATTTCTTTATGAATACCCTTTATTTCGTTAACTAGAAGAAAATATACATTTCTTCCCCTAAAAAATAAAACTGTTTAACATCATAACAACGTGGTACAATTTCCACCCACCTTGTGACCCTAGACAGTCCCTTCCTCAGAGGCGAACTGTGTTGTTTTTGTTTGGGAGCGGCAGAGGAGCGGTCATCGTCGGACGAACAGTTTGGATGCGTATCCTCCGAGAGCAAGTCAGTCATGATACTGGAGAAATCTCTGAATCCTCTTCGGATGCAGACTCACGTTGTTGCTAGGAGACGCTCTTTCATTTGGTGCTGCCATCTATTATCATTTATTTTAACTAAATCCTAAAAAACTAGCTAAGGTAGAGAGGTCAAAGCTCTCTAAGGTAAGATAATAAAAACTTCGACATAAAAACTTCGCTAATACAGCATACATACAAAATCTAATGTGCTAGTTTCAAAGGCAAATAACAGCATTATTCTTCAGGATCAACAAGACGCAAATAAAGTCGACAACTTAGGAAGTTTTATGTATTTATTGTGTTATTTTGCAGCAGAATTAGAGTATTTAGATTGCGAGTCTTCAGTATATTTTTACTTTCCTTCTATACATAATGTATAAGGAAAGTATTGTGACGGGTCGAAAATTCGAATTCGAGTTTTCGACGGGAGAGCACGTTTCAAGCATCCTTCATCACGAATCAAACATTTTTGAGGTGATGTCTGTGTGTGTGTGTGTGTGTGTGTGTGTGTGTGTGTGAAAGTATGTGTGTGGGTGTGTCAGTGAATCTGTAGAGACGATATCTCACGAACGAATGGAGCGATTCGAATGGAATTTGGTACAAAATTCACAATCCGTGAAATACTGGAAGCCTATTGGTTTTATACGTAATCGAATGTTCAGAACCCCCCTAAATTTTCAAGTGAAATTTTGAAAAAATCATCAAAAAGTCAATACCTTTAATAAAGTTACGCAAATAGACATTTCTTATGTAATTTCTCCTTAGAAAACGATTGACATAAACTTTAGATCGTTAGCATGAACCGTTCTCGAGATATTGCACATTTTTAAAATAAATTTTTCAAAAAATCCCATAAATTAAATAAAATCTATTAACTGTTGAAAAACATGTTCGCTTTTCATATGTAATATCATGCGATATATTGGGTGACATCATTCTCGTGGATCTAGCTCGTTCCATTCATGAGAAAAGGCACTTTGAGTAATACTTATACTTTTGCATTTGAACGTCACTAATCATTTATTTGCTATAAGAATAACTTATTTCTCCGTCCATAACGCTTCGCGAGATTTTGGCGACGAGTTTGGCGGAATGTCGCCAACTTGGCGGCTTTTTATATTTTGCCAAATTAACGAAAATCTCGTCAAATGGATAAAAAATAACGCTAAATCAATGAAAATGACAACTGATTGACGAAAATGCAATATCTTGGAAAGAATATAAGTATCTATTAGAAGAAAAACCTACTTTTTTTTACTGTAAAAGTAGTAACTTCATTATATAAGGAAAGTCATGTGTTGTCCACATCAGATTTTTTAATATATATATATTCCATATTTTGAAATCCATTAATACTTGAATCAATATCAGTGAAAAATATCTTTTTATGAGTTTTCGTTATTATTCGTTATTAAGTTATTTTTAGTGCAAATACGTGCTGTTTTAATACGTAGTATGTAACGAATTTCAACCTGCATCATGCATTGACGAAATTAACATTGTTCAGGCAATTACCATTATTTTTCGAAGAAAATAATGATTTGAACATTTGAAATTTCGAATAATTCGTGTTTTAATCATGCAAATCACAACAAATGGGAGGATTCTTTTATGTATTATTATTTTATTCTAATTCTGCATTTCTTGATTTTAATTTATGTGATAAACTTCTCAACTTCCATTCCAAAACAGCGAACTCTCGTTATCTGGCTCAGATCCTAAGATAAAGCATTTTTTTTTTTTTAATTAGATCAAAGTTTTTAGCTATTATATGAAGCGTAATTTTGAGCGATTTTCGCACAAATCAATTCCTTAGTAGTCGTAAATATTAGCGGAGTTTTCATCGTAAAGTTAGCCTCATCGAAAAGCTCGAAAAACATTTTTTCCAACGAACTTTGATTTGAACCCGAACAACAATTCCTTCAACTTTAAAAAAGTATTTTTAAAGATACGTCGAAATGCGAGAATTTTAGGTAATTTGAAAACATTTTTTTTTTAATTTCCTTTCTTGGTGAATTCAAGATTTATATGATTCAAATATTTTAAATCAATATGGAGTGATATATACAGGGTGTCCCAAAAAGCTTGAAACGCGTTTTAATTCTTTATCTGTTGGAGATAAGTGGGCAATGTAAATTGCAAAAATGTTGAAAGTAAGGTAGGAAATAAGACGACGCTAATGAAATAGTCCTCCCATTCATTTTCAAAAAGTTATACTTTTTAAATGTTTATACGACCCCCTTAGACAAATTTGGTCAGTCAGAAAATTTTTATTTTTAATGCAAAAAGATCATTAAAAAAAACCGCATACTCATATCTGTATCTTTAAAATCAGCTGATTTATGATAAAGGAAAAAATCTGACTTATGCCACTTTTCCGTACCATGTGAAAGACTGTTTCATCAGTGAAAATAATGATCATGACCAAATTGCCGATGGAAATTGTTTAGATCAAAAATACGTTAATATGTGTCAATTTTTTTTACCACAGATGCATCTAAATAAAGCCTTACACAGACAGAGATCATATAAGGCAATGGTACTCACTACGCGGTTGGGTATCCTATGTATTATCATCCAGTTTTATCTTTTTTGTGATATGTCACAAATTTACATTTCTAATTTGATATATGGTCCCCATTCACAATGTTCAATTTTTAATTAAATATAACTTGCTCAATTTTAAAGATACAGATGATCTTGTTACATAAAGATGATCTTGTTGCATTAAAAATAAAAAATTTCTGATTGACCAAATTTGTCTAAGGGGGTCGTATAAAAATTTAAAAAGTGTAACTTTTTGAAAATGAATGGGAGGACTATTTCATTAACGTAGTCTTATTTCCTACCTTACTTTCAACATTTTTACAATTTACATTGCCCACTTATCTCCAACAGGTAAATAATTAAAGCGCGTTTCAATCTTTTTGGAACACCCTGTATATCTTCGCATTATAATCTTAAAATTTTTTAATTACTCTATTTCAGAATTAGTCATGAAATTTTAAGTGGTTCTATAAAAGTTGCGAGTTTCTCATTCGAATTCCAAAGAACGTGTACAAGACGTCACATCGGCGAGCGCGTCCGTTGCTATGGAAATCTCATACTTTAAATACAGAATACAGATGTGATTTTCAGAAAGCAGTGATATATTTATACAGCCGTTCTTAAATCACATTAGAAAATGTTACATTTTTAGGAGTTATATTAGGACGTCTAACTGCGGCACAATTTTTACCGCATAACTCCCGCAATTTCAATCAGTGCCCTGAACGTAATCTGTACAACATTAAACAGCGTATCACCTGAAAATAAGGCCGGCGTCAGAACAAGGCGAGCATGGCATCCGACTTGGGTCTCGCGTTCTCAGTGCCCCCGCCAATAAATAAATAAATAAATAAACACTTATATACTATTTTTTTTCCTAATTATTTAACATCAGAAATTCGGAAACAAAACTGGGACATTTTTTGGTCCCTAAAATTTAAAAAACTGAAAACAAAAACCCTAAACATCCTCAATCCAGAATGGAAGAAAAAAGGTGTTTACCAGTATAGCGGTACTTCTCATTTCATTCAAATGTTTATCAGAACCATGTATAAAGTATGTGCAGAAAATTGTTTTGCCGTGTATACTTTTGCCGTTCGAACGTGCAGAAAATTTTAGGAGTGTGGGAAAGACCTCTCGCACTCCCCTTAGAAATACTACCGCCGGGCCTGCCTGAAAATTTCGACAAAATCATCTCTTTCGGACCCGTACTTGTATAGCAGTATAGTAAGCACGTTACGCAAAAAATTTCAACTGCAATTTTAATTGTAATCGTATTCTGATTTCTTCTGTGATTATAATCGTAGTCGTAATTATAATTTACTTTTTAGAATGCCTGTTAATTGTAATTCTAATCGATTAAACTCTACAGTAATCGATACATAGTCTGGTTATGACCTCTTTCCCCCTTTCCGAGATTCTATCCCATTATTGCTCGACGCTATTGAACACTGCTGCTATACATATGCCATTTTATGAGACATATAAAAAAATTATATAATTATTCCAATAATATAATCCGATAAAATTATTCCAATTTATTTATAATTTTTAGATACTAACCAGGTCTAGTTCTGATGTGCACACTAACCATAATTTCTGATATTTCCTGGAGCCAGTCGATAAGAACAAATCGAATATGAATATTTTTAAACAGTGAACAAAAGCATAGCTTGACCCAGTCCACTTTAAAGGCATAGAACCTTGACTAAACCAGAAATTTCTTGAAAAATCAACTGTCTAAGTTTTCTTTCTCAAAATGTTGCAATCAAATTTTTCTTGGAGAAACCTGATGAATCTCGTTAAAAGTTGCTTTGAAATTTATCTCAGCATATAAATTTACTATGATATTTATATTTATTAATATTTATTAAATGTTTATATCATGCACTATAGGCTGCCTGGTCTGAATGTTTTCTAACTAAGGATATGACCGCCTAGGATAGATAAAATTTCACTGAAAGATCGACCCAAACCTATACAAATATTTTATGCAAAGTGCCAACACTGGCTGACGACATTTTAGGCTTTAAAACAGCCCGACACAGCAGTCCCAGATCTCGAACTCATCACAAAAATTTTTTCAGATACGTAAACTTAATCAATTCGACCTAAAGAAGAATATTGTGCCAAATTTGGCAGAGGAAACTATACCTCAAATCGTCCCTAGCTTTGGAATCTTAACTTTTACGTCTTTTGATAAACTGGCAAGTAAACTACAGCTACTAGTGCAATGTTTTTCTCTGAATTTATAAATTTATTTAATATTAAATGCTATCTCAGCAATTTTTGGCAGAATTTTTTAGGATTTGTTAATACAATACTCATAATAATAATACAATACCAAATTATAATAAATTAGAACGAAATTTTTTCAATTCGCAAAGATAGAAAACCAATAAAATGTTTCGCATTCGGAAATCGTCTGCGCGAAATTAAACTGATTCTGAAGCCAAAATGTCTACGTATTTTCGTCTTTAAATATTCATAACTTTTAAAATAATTCAAATTTTAAAAAATCTCGCCAATCTATATCGTCCGGGGACCGGAAGTACTTGTGTACCGCATTTCACTGCTGACCGAAGTTTCAATTTTGCACTACAAATAATACAAATTCATAATACATTTTAAGCTTTAAAACAGCCCGACACAGCAGTCCCAGATCTCGAACTCATCCCAAAAATTTTTCAGATACGTAAACTTAATCAATTCGACCTAAAGAAGAATATTGTGCCAAATTTGGCAAAGGAAACTATACCTCAAATCGTCCCTAGCTTTGGGATCTTAACTTTTACGTCTTTTGATAAACTGGCAAGTAAACTACAGCTACTAGTGCAATGTTTTTCTCTGAATTTATAAATTTATTTAATATATTAAATGCTATCCCAGCAATTTTTGGCAGAATTTTTTAGGATTTGTATATACAATACTCATAATAATAATACAATACCAAATTATAATAAATTAGAACGAAATTTTTTCAATTCGCAAAGATAGAAAACCAATAAAATGTTTCGCATTCGGAAATCGTCTGCGCGAAATTAAACTGATTCTGAAGCCAAAATGTCTACGTATTTTCGTCTTTAAATATTCATAACTTTTAAAATAATTCAAATTTTAAAAAATCTCGCCAATCTATATCGTCCGGGGACCGGAAGTACTTGTGTACCGCATTTCACTGCTGACCGAAGCTTCAATTTTGCACTACAAATAATACAAATTCATAATACATTTTAGGCTTTAAAACAGCCCGACACAGCAGTCCCAGATCTCGAACTCATCCCAAAAATTTTTTCAGATACGTAAACTTAATCAATTCGACCTAAAGAAGAATATTGTGCCAAATTTGGCAAAGGAAACTATACCTCAAATCGTCCCTAGCTTTGGGATCTTAACTTTTACGTCTTTTGATAAACTGGCAAGTAAACTACAGCTACTAGTGCAATGTTTTTTTCTGAATTTATAAATTTATTTAATATATTAAATGCTATCTCAGCAATTTTTGGCAGAATTTTTTAGGATTTGTTAATACAATACTCATAATAATAATACAATACCAAATTATAATAAATTAGAACGAAATTTTTTCAATTCACAAAGATAGAAAACCAATAAAATGTTTCGCATTCGGAAATCGTCTGCGCGAAATTAAACTGATTCTGAAGCCAAAATGTCCACGTATTTTCGTCTTTTAATATTCATATCTTTTAAAATAATTAGAATTTTTAAAAAATCTCGCCAAGCTGTATCGTCCGGGGACATGAAGTACTTGTGTACAGCATTTCACCGCTGTCCGAAGTTTCAATTTTTCACTACAAACAATACAAATTCATAATACATTCGGCACATAAGTGACAACCAACAATTTTCACAGTATCCCTCCAAGCAACGACCCATTGTTTTGTTGCCATATTTTGCATGGGTAATGCTAGCTTTTTGAGCTTCTAAATCAGCTGCTTTCTTTATGTCTGTTATATGCTATTACATTTAGTAGTCAATTATAAAATACTTAGTAATTAACAAGAGCTTTTTACAGCATAAAAAAAAATTAACGCTCTGTGCGAAGGATAGGAAAGAAAAAAGCGACGCAGTAGCTGGAAAAAATTTCGGAAGTGATGGGTAACCAAATATTGTGTTTATCATTTTCCTGAATACCATTTCTCAGAACTTCAGTGGGTACCAATGGTTTCCTAGGGGGGTATGACTTCCAACCCCCCCCCCCCTTTCCCGGCGACTCCACTGTGCTATTGGTCAGGAATAAAGTTACAAGGCAGCCATTTTGAGAATACATTACTCCTCTGTCAGTGATAAAAATTTCAGCAAATCCTAGGTAAAAATATGACGAAATGAGTACAAATGTAAGAACTAAAGCGGTATACTTACTCAAGATTTTATTTTACATGACTCAATGACAACCAATTGAAAGCATTACGCCTAATACGGATTCAGAGCCTACCAATCAGAAAACAGAACTGTTTACTGTACTGTTTGCAGAAGCTTGATCTACTGTTTTGTATCTTTCTACTGTTCGCTTACTCTGTTTCTTTCTTTCGAGGCATTTTAGTTTGATTTTTTTAACTCTAGGTTTGGCTAAGTTTCTCCTTGGGTGCAAAAAATTTCATTGACAGAACAACTAGTTTTCTGTTTCTAATTGTGTAGAAGCTATGTATCTCTTATCCTCAATAAGGCTAGTTTTGCTTCCAAAACCGGATGATATATTTTAATTTTAGTTTATGCAGTTTACTAACGAGTATTTTGATCCACGGCTATTTTTAATAAGTTTCAAGGAATTTGTTCACAAAATCGTCGTTAGATGGCAGCACCAAACTTTAAATATTTTTTAATGTTTCCTTTTCATTTAAAATTAATCCTTTTATTAACTACTTGTATATTTCAAGTCAATGATGATAGGTCCAAATAAAATTTAGACTAAATTTTAATAGAACAAATTAGCCTGTAGCTCTAATAATTCTAGCTCTGACATTGATTTTAAAAATGTACTCTTTATTATTTAACGGTTTTATCTGCTAAACATTTTTTGAAGATTTATTTTGTAATTTATATATTTTAAGCTGCATCATCCACAACTACAAATAATATTTTTATATGATGAAGTTACATCCAATATCGTTTTGGAACATTTTTAGGTAAGATAAATTCTTTCCGTGGTGTTTGGTGGCGTAATCTAGTGGGCGTGACTGTAACTATTTTTATTTACTAATGTTTTGATTATGCAGGTCTTTCACGATGCTTTGCTTCATACTTTTAGAATGGCAACCCATATTGACGGATCAGTTTCAATCTCGTTAAGTCTCATCAGCTCTGAATTACAGTTAACTTCAGTAACAGACAAATACCTACTATATACACTAATTTTACACCCCTCTGATGTCCGGCCATCCACTAAGTTGCTCTATGTCCTAGGATGAGTCGGATGGTCTGGGCTTTCGACCCCCTCTGATGTCCGGCCGACATTAAGCTGCTCTATGGCTTCGGTTGAGTCGGTCGGTTTGGGTTTTCGACCCCCTCTGATGTACTCCAGCCGTCCAAACAGCTGCTCATGTCGTAAGACGTGTCCAGTGGTCTGGGTTTTCGACCACCGCTTATGACCTTGTGCGCGCACAGAAACCAGCGAGGATGATTAGCTTGTATCGAACCTGATTTAAAGATAGTACCACAGTTCATGTGTTATCGCAAGTCATTTTCAAGATATTAGAAATTGTACTTTTCTATAGGGCAAATATCCCTAGGAAAAATCAAGCAATTTCAATGAAATTTGGTGTCTTTATTTTAATCAGTGCCTATTGATTGTCAGCGAGATCTAGATATGGAAAATGTAATGTCATTCGTGGGACTGGCTGTTCTGCCTATTGCTCTTAACATGAGCTGAGTGGCCATAGAACCGCCCGGCACAGGCAGCTGACTCGGCTGACAGTGCCAGTTTTTGATGCCAAAAAATTTTAATATAAGAATTATCACTATATTAAATAAGAATTATCACTCTGGAATTTAGTGAAATCTGGAAAACACGGAATCCGATCAACACGGAAATCTACTTAGTACGGAACTATTTTAGCCTGCCGAAAACCGGAATATGCTGTGACCTCATATCTATGGAAGTTGGAAATTTCTTAAGACGGAATTAGTTTTCGTTCCACTGCGATTTTGTCTTACACAGATCTTACCGTAATAGATATACCAAAACCACTAAAAGTTCATATTCGGCCTATTTGATGCTTTATTAATCATTTACCTAGTTAACCAGTAAACAGTTATCAAAACTAATCACATGACATATATACGCGATAAAAGTATATATTTTGTTGTTGTTGTTACTGAATTTCACTTTTAAAAGTGTTTAGAATCACCAAAAATGATGCAATTCTAACTGGGGAGAATCCTCTCAATCGCAAACACCTGGATCCGCCCCTTAGTCCCTGTTTAACTCAATGTAGAAGCGTCCGTCAAAACATGGCGAGTGCTTCGTATCCTTCCATAACTCCATATATGGAAATTCTTCACAAACCCCATTTTGATTCCGAAAGTAAGAACCGAAACCCTTCACCAGATGGCGCTGGCTCTCAAGTTTTGTTTTGCTCTCATCCTTTTAACTCTTTAAATCCCGCCTACATCTGGGGGTCACGTGAACAACCGACCTTGTTATACTGTGGAAAAAGCTTGTAGTGTGCGCCTGGGCGTGTGCGCTATAGCAGGTTTGGCGAGTTCCTTACCTAAAAGTGGGCTACTAAAAAAGATTTATTCTTGGTTCTGCTTTGTTTACCAACTTACAGTTCTCTCATAGAATCCGAAAAAGCAGCGCCGAATTTTTTCGGGCTTTATTTCACGAGTGACAGTTGGTGTGTTTTCTGTGTTTATAAATTGAAAGGAAGCGGGAAGTTAGAGTTTCGCGGATGCCGTCTGTATTTGTGACTCTTGTTGGGGGTTCCCCATGGGGGTTTCGGATTCAAGGAGGAAGAGGAACGGGATTACCCCTTCGTTTATCTAAAGTGAGTACTTGTTTTTATTTCTCTTAATATTTTTTCCCATTCAAAGCAGTATGGCTGATCTTGAACCCCACATTTTCCGGAGCCCCCGCACCCCCTTTAACATTTTTAGCATAGCATTGTACATCATTCAATATTAACAATTATGATTAATTAAATAACTTGAATAATTTTGCGCGACAGGGGGGAGGGGGGAGGTCTGGTATTGAGTCTTAGATAAACATGATCTTGTGCGATTGATTTACCAAAAGTAAATATTTACAATTATTTCTAACTCTTATAGAAATTTATTCGAATTGAAACAAGGTGACGTTGTTTTAAATACCGTTTAAACAAAGTTTCAAATAGTCATAAAAAATCAAATATCGGGTTGTTTTTCTCTCTATTCGTCGTAAATTTATATTTCTGTTACTATTGTTAATTTATTTGTATTTATGACTGTACACAAGGCCTGACTTACAGAAAATGGGGCCCGGTGTCTTTGGGGGTCCTCTGCCATATATTAAAAATGTACGTCTGTCATCAACCATAGATAAATAGGAAATGTTGTGTCTAAAGGCAAACAATTACCGCAATATAAATTTAGCTTAAAATCATAGTACGGTTTTAAACAATAATTTTGCAGATATTTTCTTAGATATTGCTGAAAAATACTGATAATAATACTGCGAAGCGACTTTATAACAGGGCATTGCATAAAAGTAAGAAATGCTCGATCAACGGATCATCACCACCCGCATAGGCGCCCATAGAACTTTTCAAAGAGGGGGCAAAATCAAAGCTATTGTTTTTAAATTATTTTATTATTTTGAACATAATTAGCTTGATGTCCATCTTTGTGACCTTAAATGGCCAGGAAACGGAGCGCCTCCGCTTACCCTCCCATATGGGCGCCTATGACCACCCGTAGACCATGGTTTCGTGGCCTTTACCGCTCGCCAGCATGATGTAGACGATGAAATGATCGGTAAGCCTAGAACTTCTTAAACCAAAGATTGCAGAATTTTTCTTGTAGTAGTATTATAAATTTGGCGGTTTTTTTCCCCACCCATCATTGATAAAATTCTAAACGCATGAGTACGTTAAAGCGATTTCCATCCTTTTACATAAAAGCATTGCATAAAAGCAAGAAAGTGCGAGAGAGTAGATTTAAGGAGTTTTGTGGTCACTAAACATCTCTTACCTGCACCGTGCTGACGAGCGGCGATAACTGCAAAACCATGGTTCACGTGTGGTGATGGATTATCATTTGAGCACTTTCCTACTGATAGTGATATTAAATAATTTTGAAATCTTTTACAAAATTTCAGACCTGCATGTTAAATTTGTGGTCTCCTAAACTTGAAGGCACGTACATAAACCAGGCTCGGGCTGTACCTATTATATCATTAAATGTATTTATTAAAATTTTTAAACTAACTCGTAGTTCGCTACTCTCACTCAGCCACATTTTCAAAGTGTGTACATAAATGTTTGTGAAGAAAGACATAAACATTTTAGTCACTTAATCATAAGTAGAATTAATCTGTGGAATATATTGTAATAGGTCCCTAAAGAATCATATTTCATGTCAATTTCTGTGCCATCAATCTTTTACTATATTTCCTGTTTAAAATCCTGTTATATATTGTATTTCCTGTTTCGTATTACTCACGAATTTTCTCATTACGTTGTTGGTAATGGCAAGTTTTAAGATGAGTCACCGTCGATTTGCTGTAATGCAATATATCTGCGACTTTCGTTTTCCTCGAATATGAGCAAAATAACAAATGGAGTAGGCGGTGTTTTTCTTGGATCCGCAATGTAACGCAGAAGATGCTATGTGTGTGTGAGATATAAAGCTCTCTCTCTGTCTTTCTAACAGTCTCGCTCTGTCTCTCCCTGTCTCTTTCTCACTCTCTCTCTCTTTCTCACTCTCTCTCCCTGTCTCTTTCTCACTCTCTCTCTTTCTCTCTCTCTCTTTCTCTCTCTCCCTGTCTCTTTCTCACTCTCTCTCCCTGTCTCTTTCTCACTCTCTCTCTCTCTTTCTCACTCTCTCTCTCCCTGTCTCTTTCTCACTCTCTCTCTCCGTGTCTCTTTCTCGCTCACTCACTCTCGAACTCTCTCTGTTTTTTAACAGCCTCGCTCTGTCTATCCCTGTCTCGTTTTACTCTCCCTCTCAATCTCTCTCTCTCATTCACTCACTCTTTCTTTCTGTCTATATCTCTGTCTCTCTCTTTCTGTCTCTCCAAATAAAAGTAGTAATTCCAAATAAAAGTAGTAATCAAATTTTAAATATTTAGATCGGTTTTCTGCGTTTTGTCATTTTTCATGTCTTTGCTTTCCTGAGAAAAACATTATTGGGGATCCGGGCCTCCTCTGCAGACCTCCTCCCTTATGGACAGTCCCCTTGTCCCGGGTCCTAATGTACCATAAAATAATTTAAAAACTAATTCGAATTTTGATAAAATCTCGTTTTGGCAGGGCCGCTCATACAAATTGTGGGCCACCCTCCGTATAAATATTTATCACACGCCACTCTTCATATTTGAATTTCCTCGTTTTGTCAGTCTTTCATGTCTATTCTTTCTGAATAAAAAAACATTATTTGGGATCCAGGCCTCCTATGGAGCCCCCCCCCCCCCTCCCTATACACACACACACACACACACACACATTTAAGTGGTGTCCCCTCCCCCTTTATGGGCTGCTCTGATTTCGGATCCCAAAGTACTCTGCACCAAATTTATTACATCACTGTTTCGCTGCAGACAACACATACAGACACACAAGCAAACACCTTCTTTCATTATGTATAAGATAACAAAAAAAAAGAACGAACACACAATTCTCTGAATACAAGAATATTCCTCAGAACTTAAGGATGCAGAGACACGAGTGGTTAGCTCGTCAGGATCATTTATTGAACAATTGTTGCCTAATTTGCCCCTATGCGAATGCGGCTTACAGAGAGGAAGCGTCAGTTAGTTGTGAACGAAACGGGGCTAATTGTTTCATGTGAGAGCGGTTGCCGTGATGGTGAATATTCACGTGATGAACTGCATCGTGGTGGACTGATAGAATTTCAATTCGCTTTTGGCGTCCATTTCACCGAAGAATGAGGAACCTGCTGCTATTGGCTAGAAAAGCTACCGTTTACCCTCTTATAAAATATCGCTAATTTATAAATTCTCATACAATAAGGTGGTTGAAAAGTCACGCACAAATTTTAAATTTATATATGAATATTTCGTACACAAATTCATTTTAAACTATACCTAAAACTTATTTTTTCAAAATTTGCACCAGGTCTGTATCACACCGAGCAATTGTAAACAATCAGACGATTTCTGTAAATACGAGTATATGAAATTTTAATATCATTTACAACCATTACATAATTGACACCCATTTTTCGGTAAAATCCTAGTATACGTTACGAGGTGGATTTGGCGATATAGGCGACATTTGGGAGGGCGATAAAGTTGCTATTGTGTAAGTGTAGATTTGGCGAGATTTGTTAGGTGGTAGGTTTTTAGCCATTTTGGAATTCTTGGTGTGATATTGCGGGAGTTGAGATTTGTGAATAAGTGTGAATTTGTGAGGTTAAAGATGTCTGATGAATATTTAAATACGAAATATACGATGAATAATTTAAATACGATGAATATTTAAATACGAATATCCCGGTGTTCTTTTGTAAATTTGATTTATGATTTGTTTAATGTTTAAATTATTGAAGTTAATAAATGTTTGTCTTTTCATGTTATGTTTATTTATTTGTGATGTTTATGGTATGCTTTGTATTTGCCATTTTTAGGTTTCGATTATCTTTGTTTTTTCCTAAAAACGTCATTTTGGCGTTGGAAACCATTTGGCAACAAGCGTCAACGCATCATTTCGGCGTTGGCGACATTTTTCAAAATCGCGCCAAGTCTGTAACGTATACTAGGATCTTACCCATTTTTCCACGTAGAAAATACTATAAAGTGGTCAGAACTGAATTAAACAAACTTTATCCTTGTTTTCGCAAAATTCAACAATTGCTCATCAAAACTATGAAATAGATCACAGGCTTAAATGTTAATATATCTGGCCAAGGTTATTAAATAACGTCAAAAACATCATAATGAAAAATGCCATCCAATGAAACATCTGCTTACTCTTTCCTGCCAGATGCTGCTAATTTTGTGCTGATACATAAAATTAGATAAAAAAGATTCCTAAATGGTTAAAAAGAGAGTAATACTCCACGCATTAATAAGATGAGGAATATAATATGAGGAAACGATTCCCGAAGGGTTGAAAGAAGACATGTACTTGACACATTGCTAATGAGAGTAACATAATTTACGAAAACGATTCTTGAAGGGTGGGTAAAAACGTGTAAACCATACAATGCTGAAATAAGTAATGTATCGCTCAACTCGATTGTCTCATACCAATTTTTTTTTTAATTCAAATTTTACGAGAAAATATTTGAAAAATCGATATCATGAGTCCAAATGATTATAACCATAGCCTGTTACCCTTCACTTTAAAGGGCTGGAAAAAATCTTCCAATTGATACCATACTTGACAATGTACCCCCCCCCCCCTGCCCCATTTTCAAGTTTGCATTATCATTTTGCCCCCAAGGGCGGTTATTGACATCACGAACAAAAAAATCTGATGTGGGCAACACATGACTTTCCTTATATAATGCAATGAATTTACTACTTTTACAGTAAAAAAATAGGTTTTTCTTATAGTAGACACTTATATTTAAAATATTGAATGTTCGTCAATTAATCGTCATTTTCATTGATTTAGCGTCATTTTTATCCATTTGGCAAGATTTTCTTCAATTTGGCAGCATTTAAAAAAGTCGCCAACTTGGCGACTTTCCGCCAAATTCGTCACCAAGATATCGCAAGCGTTATAAACGGAGAAATAAGTTATTCTTATAGCAGATAAATGACTATTGGTGTTCAAATACAAAAATATTACTCAAAGTATCTTTTCTCATGAATGGAACGAGCTAGATCCACGAGAATGATGTCACCCAATTTATCGCATGATATTACATATGAAAAGTGAAAAGGTTTCTCAACCGTTAATATATTTTTTTTTAATTTGTGGGATTTTTTGATAAATTTATTTTAAAAATGTGCAATATCTCGAGAACGGTTCATGCTAGCGTTCCAAAGTTTATGTTAATCGTTTTCTAAGGGAAAATTACATAATAAATGTCTATTTGCGCAACTTTATTAAAGATTTTGATTTTTAGATGATTTTTTCAAACTTTCACTCGAAAATTTAGGGGGGTTCTGAATATTTGATAACGTTTAAAAACAATAGGCTTCCATTCGTTCGTTTCCATTCGTACGAATAGGCTCTATTCGTTCGTGAGATATCGTCTCCACATACTCACTGACACACACACACACACAGACTTCATCTCAAAAATGTTCGATTCGTGATCAGGGATGCTTGAAACGTGCTCTCCCGTCGAAAACTCGAATTCGAATTTTTCACCCCGTCACAATACTTTCTTTATACATTATGTATATAAGGAAAGTAAAAAGATTGTATCGCGACTATTTTCCACAACCATGATTGAAACTATTCTAGGTCTTGTGATCATTGAGCCATAAATAAACCCTTAATTATGCATGATTATTCTCAAACTTTGTCCTATGCTGCCATATTAACAAAATATATAAAATTTCGAATAAAATTCAAAGTTTCCGCTTGAGTTAAAAAAAAATTCTATCTAGTTCAAGATTTCTTTGTTAATAAACTAGGATATAAAGTTTCGTGAAAAACCATTAATGTTTGTAACTGCTATGGTGTACACAAGAAATCGACCACAGACATCAGACAGACTGACAGACATCACTCAAAATATAGTCAAAACGTGTTCAAGAGGTTAAATCATATATTGGCACAAAAATCTCGAAATCAAAAATTTTCGTGAAAACAATACTTTCTCAGTATTATGTATGAAAAAGTAAAAATTATAAGTATATACAGTTTAAATTATAACTCAACAACAAAGAATATTCCTATGTATTAAACTTTATTACTTTCCTTATATACATAATGTATAAGGAAAGTATTGTGACGGGGTCGAAAATTCGAATTCGAGTTTTTGACGGGAGAGCACGTTTCAAGCATCCCTGATCACGAATCAAACATTTTTGAAGTGATGTCTGTGTGTGTGTGTGTGTGTGTGTGTGTGTGTGTGTGTGTCAGTGAGTCTGTGGAGACGATAACTGACGAACGAATGGACCGATTCGAACCAAATTTGGTACAAAAATCACAATCCGTAAACACTGGAAGTCTATTGTTTTTATACGCAATCAAATGTTCAGAACGCCCCTAAATTTTTGAATGAAATTTTGAAAAAATTGTCAAAAAATCAAAATCACTAATAAAGTTGCGCAAATAGACATTTCTTATGTAATTTTTCATTAAAAAACAATTGACATAAATTTTAAAACGCTAACATGAACCATTCTCAAGATATTGTACATTTTTTTAAAAAATTATCAAAAAGTCATATAAAATAAAAAAAAATATTTCCTATTGAGAAACATGTTTACTTTTCATATGTAATATCATGCAATAAATTGGGTGACATCATTCTCGTGGATCTAGCTCGTTCCATTCATGAGAAAATATACTTTGAATAATAGTTATGTATTTGAACTTCAATATTCATTTATCTGCCATAATAATAACTTATTTCTCCGTCCGAGATTTTGCCAACGAATTTGGCGGAATGTCGTCAACTTGGTGATTTTTTTAAATGTTGCCAAATTAACGAAAATCTCGCCAAATGGATAAAAATGACGCTAAATCAATGAAAAAAAATGACGACTAATTGTCGAAAATTCAATATCTTGGAAAGAATATTAGTATCTACTATAAGAAAAAACCTATTTTTTTTACTGAAAAGTAGTAAATTCATTACATTATATAAGGAAAGACATGTGTTGCCCACATCAGATTTTTTTATTTCACAATTTATTTCTGTCTCTATATTCTACAAAAATACTAAATACTACGCCTTCCTGGTGTGTTATATATATATATATATATATATATATATATATATATATATATATATATAATTATATATATATATATTAGAAAAATATAATAATAACCAATTTCAAATAATCATGAAATATTAAAATCACCAAGGCAATCAAACCAAGTCCACTATGCCGATAAAAGAAATGAACAGCAGCGGCCCAGAATCGGAGATTAACCAGAATTAAATTCCTCTTCAGGTCTGAGCATCTAATTTGGCAATAGTAAGTTACTATAAGTGCCAAAACTCAGACTATTGGCAATATATATATATATGTGTGTGTGTGTGTATATATATATATTAGACGATTCCATTACATTGATATTTGTTGATTATCTTAAACTTAATGACTAGAAATTAGCATTTTTTTTCCATTTGATTGATGATTCTCTAATTAATGGAGGAAAAGGTGGTAATGTGAACTCCCACTTTGTTTTTTGTAAGTTCGACCACATTTTAAGTTAATTTCACTCGTTTTGTGAATGGTTGGTCGTATATGCTAATCAGCTATGGCCACAACAAGAGGAATAATTTTTAGAATATTTACAGCAACCTTCATAATGCGATAACCAACAAAAGTGAAATCACCTGTTTTTTTTAAAGTGCGGGTATTATGGATCCCATGAAATAGTCACAGTTTATTCGTCAAAAATGATCTTTATTATTGAAAAAACATAAATTATTTACAAAAGTCGCAAATATAAATATCTTTCTCTGCTCCAGCACATCCACTGTGTGCTCATAATTCACATGTCACACACATGGCCCATAGTTCTCCACTTTTCAGTCATCAGTAAAAGCTGAGTTACAGAAGAGACAGTTGGCATTTTGCACACCAGGTTGGTCCTCCCCCCCCCCCCCCCCCCCACCACCACTTGGAGATCGAGCGGTAAGTCGCCAGAATGGAATTATTGGTCAGAATCACTGTTAAATTCTTGCATTCACTCTGGGGATCCATATTACCAGCAACACCATGTTGAAAATATCACATCACTACTCCCAAACCTAACCAAAAAGTTAAAGTCTGGTTTCGACATATCATCGTCTAACTAGTGTAGTTCAAGGTATGACATCGAAATCTGCGCATTGCACAACATAAATACCCCTAAAACTTGTATATCACTTACCTTGCTAAACGTTTGCGAATAGGATGAAACTATTAACGCTCATAACACAAATGTTCCTTCAATAATGTACGGCAATGGCGATCTCTTATCTCTGGAGTGAATAGAGTTGATTTACTCCTCCGCCACTAGAGTGATCCTCGTTCAGGCCGAGGATCCGAGGGTATCCATAATACCTACAGAGTCCATATTACCACCTTTCCCTCTACTTCTTTTTATTATGTAGGCATTTTTTAAAGTTAGGATTTTGGAGTTGCAACTTCTCTCTATTCTATCATTGGATTTTCAAACTATTATATATATATATATATATATATATATATATACACAGGGTGTCCAGAAAGTTCCAGAACGGCGCAATACCTCGAGGAATACATTTCGGATCAAAAAATAAAAAAACACGTATTCAATATTTTTAGAAAAGCTATCCAATGATACCAAAATTGACCCAAAATTGGGGCAACTTTGAAATCTTCAATGGGAACCCCCGTTTTTTATTGCAGATTTGGATTCTCCAGAAAAAATTACATACATTTGACCTACGATTTTTGATTTTTGCTCCTACAAATGGCGCTATAATCGAGAAAAACGGAAGTGGGGCACAAACGTTTAAAAGTTACAGTAAAAAGCACCCTGATCATGAGAGACAAGGGGAGTTACAGAATAAAGCACCCTGATCATGAGAGGCAAAGGGACTCATGTTAATCAAGCGCCCCGAAGGGGACAGAAAACTACTACGTCCACATCGTTGTTCCTGGGTAGTGCTAAAAGTAGTTTTGAACCGTTTTCTAAACTGAAGTCAACAGTTGTCTCTGAAGTGAACGGTTAGCAGGGGGAGGGGTCAATTTTAGCATCATTGGATAGGTTTTTTTTTAAAATATTGAGCACGTAATTTTTTATTTTTCTATCCGAAGTGTATTTCTCGAGACATTCCCATTTTTAAACGCTTGAGCCCCACTTCCGTTTTTCTCGATTATAGCGCCGTATGTGGGAGCAAAAATCAAAAATCGTCGGTCAAATGTATGTAATTTTTTCTGGAGAATTCAAATCTGCAATACAAAATGGGGGGTTCCCATTGAAAATTTCAAAGTTGCCCAACCCCCCTCCCCCAGGGGGGGAGAGGGGATCAATTTTGGTGTCATTGGATAACTTTTCTAAAAATATTGAATACGTGTTTTTTGTTTTTGTTTTTGTTTGTTTTTTATCCGAACTGTATTTCTCGAGATATTGCGCCGTTCCGGACTTTCTGGACACCCTATATATGTAATAATAGATGTCTTATCTCCTCTCTAATTCCATAGAATTTTGGTGGACAAACGTAGGATTTTAGTTACAAAATTTTTAAAGCCATATCCGATCCTTGTAAGATCAATGAATCTTCAGGACTGGTTTCGCAATCCAGCGGAACAGGATTCGACATTTTATTCATAAAAAAAACTGTAAAGGCCAGTAGTTCAATTTCAAAACAGGAAAGTTCAAGCTGTGACTCTTTTAAAGACCTCCAAGAAGAATCCAAACAATGAAAACACCGGGATAAGCCTAAAGCTTTGTCTCCCTGTTTTCGATTCGCTTGGACACAGCAAAAAGCTCATTAACTGCGATGAGATCCAAGCCGGTATGGCATTAACGTCGAAAATGCTCTTCGGGAGTCAAAAAGTTCAATTCCGAAGATGATGCATGTCTTTCTTTTTGTTCTCGCTCTGAATTCGAGAGCTGAATAACAACTGCTGACGGTTTTAGTAAAAAAAAAATCTGATGTGGGCAACACATGACTTTCCTTATATAATGCAATGGATTTACTACTTTTACAGTTAAAAAAAATGTTATTCTTATAGTAGATACTTATATTCTTTCCAAGATATTGAATTTTCTTCAATTAGCCGTCATTTCATTGATTTAGCGTCATTTTTATCAATTTGGCGAGATTTTTGTTAATTTAGCAACAATTTAAAATGTCGCCAAAATGGCGACATTCCGCCAAGTTCGTCGCCAAAATCTCGCCAAGCGTTATGGACGGAGAAATAAGTTATTCTTATAACAGATAAATGACTATTGGCGTTCAAATACAAAAGTATTACTCAAAGTATCTTTTTTCATGACTGGAACGAACTAGATCCACGAGAATGATGTCACCGAATTTATCGCATGGTATTACATATGAAAAGTGAACATGTTTCTCAATAAGAAATTTTCTTTTTTTATTTTATATAACTTTTCGGTAATTTTTTTGAAAAATGTGCAATATCTCGAGAACGGTTCATGTTAACAGTCTAAAATTTATGTCAATCGTTTTCTAATGAAAAATTACATAAGAAATATCTATTTGCGTAATGTTATTGGCTGTTTTGACTTTTTGACGATTTTTTCAAAATTTCACTCGAAAATTTAGGGGGGGGGTTCTGAACATTCGATTGTGTATAAAAACAATAGGCTTCCAGTGTTTACGGATTGTGATTTTTGTACCAACTTTCGTTATAATCGGTTCATTCGTTCGTCAGTTATTGTCTCCACAGACTCAAAAAATGTTTGATTCGTGATCAGGGATGCTTGAAACGTGCTCTCCTATCGAAAACTCGAGTTCGAATTTTCGACCCCGTCACAATACTTTCCTTATACATTATGTATATAAGGAAAGTAATATGATGTAGCTAGCCACTACATGACGTTCCATACATAATACAATGATTTTACTTGTCTCAAAACGAAATTTTGATCTACAACATCCACCGAAGTGTTTTTGGCATCGAATTAACATCATATAAAATTGAAATTAGGCATTTTTGGCAACTTATGGGTCCAAATGGAACGACCAATTTATACTCGCGTGCATGAGTGTCTATAGAACTTTTTCCAGGAGTGATGGGACAAACCACTAAAATAAGCGGAGCAAACTCAGAGGTAACATAACTAGCTTGATGCCCCTATTTTGTGATCTTAAACGTACAAAGGGGGTCAAGTGCCCTCCTTGTCTGCCCCTGTGAGCGCTCATGCGCACGTGAAACATTTTAATGAAAATGCAATTGGCATTTAATTAATACACCTTGAAAAAATCTGATATAGGCAGCACATGACTTTCCTTATATAAGGCAATGAATTTACTACTTTTACATCAAAAGAAATAACTTATTCTTAGAGTTGACACTTATATTCTTTCCAAGATATTGAATTTTCGTCAACTAATCGTCATTTTTATTGATTTAGCGTCATTTTTAACACTTTACAACAAAGTTGAAAAGTGTTTATGACTTTGTTCATTCTGTCAGTCTGTCTGTCTGTCTGTCTGTCTGTCTGTCCGTTAGCACGATAACTGCCGTAAAAATGACTTAATCAAAATGAAATTTTAGTATGTTGTACAGACGGTGTAGGACCTATGGGAATATAAATGAATAATATCACCCAATTAGTTTTGGATTGAATCCGGGTTGAAAAAATGAAATACATTGAGCCCTATGGGTCCTAATTTTTCAAACATTTTTTAAGCGGATTTAAAATTCACAAATTGCTTCGAAAATTTTAGGTAATAGTCAAATTGTTCCATAAAATATATAAAAAAAAATTCAGCGAAATATATTCAGTAGTTTTTTAAATAAAAATTAAAATAGTAATTACACATCTTATATGAAACGATCACGTGACCATGATATGAAACGATCACATGACCCACTTCAAAATGATATATGGCATCCATCTTGTTTCAAAATCGTGATTTTTTAAAGTTCTTTTTAATTCATATTGAGTGTTGTATCCGTCCTAAAATTACTTTATTTTTGTTTAAATTCTGTGCATCTACATACTAAAACAACACAATGACAATATATTTCAGTTTAAATTCTCATTCAAATTTGATTATTTCTACAACTAAGCCTATTTTTCACCTATGTAAAATGTAAACAGCAAAATATGTAGAATGAGTTGTATTAGAATTACTGTATTTCTTTAACACAAAATAATTCAGTCCATGGAGTCTGCATGGCTGATATGAATGAAACATTAATTGATTTTATAAACAGAAGGACGATTTTTTTCGATGAAGTTTTAAGCATAGAGTTTATGAATTGTAGCTCCATGGTCTTAATTTTTAAATAAAATAAATTATTATAGTATTGTGATGAATGAAATCCTGCTTTTATAGAGAGATCCAGGCGTGTTATTTTTTCTATGACGTCATTTGAATTTATTTCAGTTGTTTTCGATGAAGTTTTCAAATATAATAAATTATCGTAGTATTATGATAGTTTTAAAAATATTACCGTGGAATGTATTACATTTTAGAGATATTTAAACCAGGCAATTTATATTCCAATGCCGTCATTTGAATGAAGTTCATTTTTTTCAATGAAGGTTTAAGTTTTCAAATATAATAAATCAATGTAGTATTGTGATAAGTTTTAAAATATTACCGAGGAATGTATTGCATTTTCGACTTTTTTAAATAAAATTGCATTGAAGTTGGAAAGTGTTTCATAATCAATGCTTTAAGCATGATTGATCTTTCTTGTTATCCATTTGGCGAGATTTTCGTTAATTTGGCAGCATTTAAAAAAATCACCAAGTTGACGACATTCCGCCAAATTCGTCGCCAAAATCTCGCCAAGAGTTATGGACGGAGAAATAAGTTATTCTTATGGCAGATAAATGAATATTGAAGTTCAAATACATAACTATTATTCAAAGTATATTTTCTCATGAATGGAACGAGCTAGATCCACGAGAATGATGTCACCCAATTTATCGCATGATATTACATATGAAAAGTGAACATGTTTCTCAACAGATAATATTTATTTTTTTTTAATTTATTGGATATTTTGATAAATTTATTTGAAAACTGTACAATATCTCGAGAACGGTTCATGCTAGCGTTCTAAAGTTTATGGCAATCGTTTTCTAAGGAAAAATTACATAAGAAATGTCTATTTGCGTAACTTTATTAAAGATTTTGATTTTTTGGTGATCTTTTCAAAACTTCACTCGAAAATTTAGAGGGTTCTGAATATTCGATTGCGTTTAAAAACAATAGGATTCCAGTATTCACGGATTATGGTTTTTGTACCAAATTTCATTCGAATTGCTCCATTCGTTCGTGAGATATCGTCTCCACAGACTCACTGACACACACACATACACACACAGACATCACCTCAGAAATGTTTGATTCGTGATCAGAGATGCTTGAAACGTGCTCTCCCGTCGAAAACTCGAATTCGAATTTTCGACCCCGTCACAATACTTTCCCTATACATTATGTATATAAGGAAAGTAAAAATGAATCTTGTGAAGTTCTTATGCGTCAGAAACTATAGCATAAAGAATCTTCCCTGGTGAATAGAAGGAACTAGATCATTGACAGTGATGTTAACAAATTTGTCGCATAACACTGTCCATGGAAAGTGAACAAATGTTAGGAATAGTTAACACCTGTTTAATTTTGCAATTTTTAACACTTTCCAACATAGTTGAAAAGTGTTTAAATGACTTTGTTCCTTTTGTCTGTCTGTCCGTCTGTTCGCACGATAACTGCCTTAAAAATGACTATCAAAATGAAATTTTAGTATGTTGTATAGACGGTCTGTGGGACATATGGGAATGTAAATGAATAATATCACCCAATTAGTTTTGGATTTAACCCGGGTTGAAAAAGTGAAGTACATTCAGCACTGTGGGACCTAATTTTTCAAACATTTTTAACCGAAGTTAAAAGTCACAAATTTCTTCGTTAAGTTAAAATGAACAATTACATATGAAACAAGCATTTAAGGAATGCATTTCAGCATATTTAGTCTTATATTTCCAATTTTGGTGATATTTTTTAAAAAGGCATAAAAAGGCATGTTCTTTTTTTTCCCTAATCGTACCAAGATTTAATTAGCACTTGGATAACCCACTAATGACTTACTTATCTACCAAATTTTGTAAAATTTCATCAAATAGTTTCTGAGCTAGAGTGAATACATACATTGCATAGACCCACAGATCAACAGACAGGCACACACACACACAGAGACTTTGTATTAGAAATAGTATTTTCGTGTTCTGGAATACTCAAAACGTATAAATCCGTCGAAAACTCGAGTTTCGATTTTCGACACGATTCAAGTACTTTCCCTATACCATATGTTGGGAAAGTAAAAATTAAATTATGTTTACATTGTACGATAGCAATGGTACGAAATGAGCAAGAAGGAACTTGGTTCTTTTTAACTATTTAACTATGAACCTTTTAAATATTTTAAGATTTAAAGGGTTCATAGTTCAGATTCTTTTATCACTATTGTAAAAAAGAAGGGGTTAAGATTTTGTTATCACTATTGTAAAAGAGAAGGGATTAAGATTTTGTTATCACTATTGTTATTATTACGAAGGAAAATTTTCCAGTTTGTTGAAGTTTACACAATTGGAAACAAAGCTTTCTCAAAAACCTCTGAAAAAGAAAGTATTTTAACAACATTGCACATTTCATGTATTTTTTGTATTTTCTAAAATCGAATAATCGATTTCTCGAATTTGTTTTGTTCTGATATACTCTACCGAGATACTGCTATATTATTACTAGTTCTACTGTATTTTACTTTCCCTACAATACATGGTAATGTATAGGGAAAGTATTGGAATCATGCCGAAAATCACAACTCGAGTTTTCGACGGATCTACACGTTTCGAGACCTCTAGAATACGAAAAAACTATTTTTAGCCTGACGTCGGTTTGTGTGTCTGTCTGTGCAGATTTTGTATGCACTCTAACTGAAAACCTAATTGACCGAATTTCATAAAATTTGGTAGGTAAGTCACTTGTGGGCGAATCTAGTGCTGATTAGTTTTGAGTACGATTCGTGATAAAAGAACCCACCTTTTTTTTGCGAAATGGCCCGCAAAAGCTTATATCCACTCTAGCTCAAAAACTAATAGACCGAATTTCACAAAATTCTCTTGTAGGTCATCCTAGTGCTGATTAGATTTTGGTATGATTCGAAAAAAAATAACCTGCCTTTTTTTTTTTTTTTTTTCAAAATGGCCCGTGTCAAAATCCAAAATAAAAAACTACACATGCTCAAATATATCCATTAAATGCTTGTTTTATACGTGATTTTTAGCAAAGAAAAGAATAAGACCAATCCCGTTACACCAGGACTAGCCGTTCTCGAGATATTTTCGTATTTTCTCTACGCCACCTTTGAAAATAAGTCCAGTTTGCAAATGAGAACGAAAATTGAATTAAAAATGAATTAAATTTGATTAAAATAAAGAGAACGTGGATATGTCTGCAGAGAAAGTCACGTGCTGCCCACATCAGATTTTTTACTTTTTTATACACAGTATTGAAAAAGTATTGTTTCCACGAAAATTTTCGATTTCAAGATTTGGTGCCAATATATGTTTTAGGACCTCCTGAACACGGTTTGACTATTTTTGGAGTGATGTCCGTCTGTATGTTTGTGGTCGATTACTTGTGTGAACGATAGCTGCCCCAAATATTAATGGATTTTCATAAAACTTTATATCCGGCTTTGTTATGAAAAAAATCCTGAACTAAATAGAATTTTTTTTTTTTTTTTTGTATTCGAACGTAAACTTTTATGCTTATTCGAAATTTTATATTTTTTAACATAGCAGTATAGGACAAAATTTGACATAATCTTGCATAAAAGGGTTTATTTGTCGCTCAATGATCACGAAACTTAATAGTTTCACTCAATAGTTGCGATAAATAGCCGCGATGCAAATTTTTTGTTCGTGACGTCATTAACTCCTCCCCTTGGGAGGTTACCCCCCAGGGGAGGGGAACATTATCAAGTATGGTATCAAACGAAAGATTTTTTCAAGGCCTTTAACCTTTTGCTTACGGGTGGGACAGCGTCAATCGCAAACGAGGACCCTCCCAAAAAGACAGGTATTTGACATACCCTATCCCAAACAGTTCAATCCCCCTTTGCAGACATTGGCATCCACAGACGCCAATGTCTGCAAAGGGGGATCGAATTGTTTAGGATAGGGTATGTCACATACTTATCTTTTTTAGAGGTTCTTCGTTTGGGAATGACGCTGTCCCACCCGTAAGCAAAAGGCTAAAGTGAAGGATGGCATAGTTGTAATAAATTAGATACAATACAGATTTTTACAATATATTTTTATTATTTATATTACAGTATATTTTTATATTTACGATTTTTGTAAATATAAAAAATAATATTGTTGTAAATATTGGTTTTTTTTTTCTGTAAAATTTGAAAAGAAATGAGTTCTGGTATCAGTAAGTCGAGTTATTTCACATTTTTATGGAAATATTAGGAAATATTATAATTATTTATGTTCACTTCACACCAGTGATCATAACAAGAACCACGGTTAAACGAAATCTGGCGCCAACGTCAAAGCAGCCTACTCCATTATACTGTTTCCTGAACTCTGGTTTTTCGTGAAAGAGTTTATGATAAAGATCTTGGGGATTGGAGACTCTTACGGAATATTATCTTCAACCTTCTGTTCTTTTTCTCCTTGAAACCGCCCCCTGAAGAAAAAAAAAACACATTTCGTTTATCTGTTTCATCAAGTTTTTTGCAAGATGCTCATATACAACACATGTTCTTAAACTTTTTCTTGCACTCATTAATAAAGAAGAAGTAATGGTCAGACGATTTTGTTATTTATTATTTTATTAACTTTTAATTCTATAACATTACATGTGACAGAAAAACTGCGAATTTGAGCAATATTATTAAACAAAATGAAGGAAATGGCCGTTTCAGTATCTAAGCTAGGAGCTAAATGAACTAAATGTGCCAATAAACTTAAAAAATCTGATGTGAGCAGGACACGACTTTCCCTGCAGACTCAAATTCATCATTTCTTTATTTCATTAATAAATCATTAAATTGTATTCAGTTGCACTAAATAACACGCATAATTGGTTGAAATTGCACTGAATGTATACCTTTAATTCAGATTTCGATTTCATATAGGAACTGGACTTATTCTCAAAACCGCGTCTCAAAAATGCGAAAAATTAAGATATCTCGAGAACAGCCAGTTCGAGTGTAATGGGGTTGGTTTTATTCTATTCCTCGTCAAAAATTACATATAAAACAAGCATTTAATTGATACATACATACAGACGTCACGCTAAATTGATACATACAGACGTCACGCTAAAAATAGTTTTTTCGTATTCTAGAAGTCTCGAAACGTGTAGATCCGTCGAAAACATGAGTTGCGATTTTCGGCATGATTCCAATACTTTCCTTATATATTACCATGTATGTATTGCAGGGAAAGTAATAAAAATGATTCAAACTGCTGTAAAAATATTCTAGAAAAAAATATCTGAAATGTAAAAAGAGGGTCAACAACAAAATTTTCTAGTTTCTCAAGTTACGCCCTCGAATTTTCGTCTCCTATAAAAATTGGTATAAGTTGAGCTTATAGGCATTGTTGTAGGCTGAACTAGAAAATTTTGCCTCGCCTCTTTTGATGTGAATAACATCTATGCTTGGGGGTTTCTGTAGTGGAAAACGGAGCGTTACAAAAAAAAAATGTAAACACTGCCTGTAAACAAAAGCCTGTAAACAAAATAAAAAAAATCTGATGTGGGCAGCACATGACTTTCCCTGCAGACTTATATTAACGTTCTCTTTATTTTAATTACATTTATTTCTCTTTTAATTCAATTTTCGTTCTTAATCGGTAACCGGACTTATTTTCATAGGTGGCGTAGAGAAAATACGAAAAACTAAAATATCTCGAGAACGGCTAGCCCTAGTGTAATGGGGTTGGTCTTATTCTTTTCGTCGTTAAAAATTACGTATTAAACGAGCATTTAATGGATATATTTGAGTATACCTAGATCTTTAGTTTAGATTTTGACGATTTTTGCGGGCCATTTTGCAAAAAAAGCAGGTTATTTTTTTCCGAATCGTACCAAAATCTAATCAGCACCAGGGTAACCCACAAGTGACTCATCTACTGAATTTTGTGAAATTCGGTCCAGTAATTTTTCAGTTAGAGTGGATACAAGCTTTTGCGGGCCATTTCGCAAAAAAAGGCGGGTTCTTTTATTCCAAATCGTACCCAAAACTAATCAGCACCAAACTCGCTCACAAGCGACTTACCTACCAAATTTTGTGAAATTCGGGCCATTAGTTTTTTAGTTAAAGTGGATACAAAATCTGCACAGACACACAGACACACAGACACATACACAGACGTCACGCTAAAAATGGTTTTTTCGTATTCTAGAGGTCTCGAAACGTGTAGATCCGTCGAAAACTCGAGTTGCGATTTTCGACATGATTCCAATACTTTCCCTATACATTACCATGTATTGCAGGGAAAGTAAAAATCTGAAAAAATCTAATAAACTTATTGAACTTTTATTTTACAAAATGTTATTCACGCAAAACCATTTCGGCTCCATCAGACTGGATCTACCGCTGATTTTCTCTACATCTTGATTCTTTTATTTTTTTGTTATTTTTTTTTTCATTTTTGTTACGTATAATAACGTCTTTGTCGGCACCTGGTATGGGGGCCATGTTGGCAAATCGAGTGTGACGAAAGAGAGTGGGATTTTGAAAGATTGTAGCTCGCCGTGTAATAGTCGGAGGGGGGAACGACAATGGTATCGAGTGTTAGGCCGAGGATGTACGCGTGTTACGAGTGTTGATTCATCGGGATGACGCGCTTGAGAGAAGAATGCGGCCGAACGCGAAATAAGATAAAATTTACGAGACAATAATCAAATTTCTTCGTTGAACTTTTGTTTATTCCATTCTGGTATTTTATTGACACTTCGTAATAATTAACTTTGCAACTCATTTCTCCTAATATTGATACCTGTTGGCAATTTGTAGAAATAAGTTAAACTTTTGTAGAAACCGTCGTTTCATTTGAAAGCACTCGTGTGATAAGACATATTCTAGATTTCCGGCGTACCTCCGATACAACCCCTCGAGGTTTTTTTTTCTTTAATTCAAAATATCATATATCTTTTTTACTTTCCTTGCAATACATGCTAATGTATAGGGAAAGTATTGGAATCATGTCGAAAATCGCAACTCGAGTTTTCGACGGATCTACACGTTTCAAGACCTCTAGAATACGAAAAAACCATTTTTAGCGTGACGTCTGTGTGTGTGTCTGTGTGTCTGTCTGTCTGTCTGCCTGTCTGTCTGTGTGTCTTTCTGTCTGTGCAGATTTTGTATCCTCTCTAACTAAAAAACTAATACACCGAATTTCACAAAATTTTGTAGGTAAGTCACTTGTGGGCGGGGCTGGTATTGATTAGTTTTGGGTACGATTCGGGATAAAAGAACCCGCCTTTTTTTGTGAAATGGCCCGAAAAATCTTGTATCCACTCTAACTGAAAAACTAATGGACCGAATTTCACAAAATTCGGTGGATAAGTCACTTGTGGGTTACCCTGGTGCTGATTAGATTTTGGTACGATTCGGAAAAAAATAACCTGCCTTTTTTTGCAAAATGGCCCGCAGAAATCGTCAAAATCTAAACTAAAGAACTAGGTATACTCAGATATATCCATTAAATGCCCGTTTAATACGTAATTTTTAATGACGAAAAGAATAAGACCAACCCCATTACACTAGGACTAGCCGTTCTCGAGATATTTTAGTTTTTCGTACTTTCCCTACGCCACCTTTGAAAAAAAGCCCGGTTACCGAATGAGAACAAAAATTGAATTAAAAGTGAAATAAATTTAATTAAAATAAAAAGAACGTTAATATAAGTCTGCAGGGAAAGTCATGAGCTGCTCACATCAGATTTTTTAGATTTATTAAGAGGATGTCATATATATGAATTTGGAAGACATCATTGTTAGTTTATTATGCTTTACGTTGCAATGGCTACATTTCTGTCAAAATTGTACGATATATTTTAGATTTTCAGCTTAAAATAAAGTAAAGCTTCGACCTGAAAATTTAAATTTTTTAGGTAGCTTGTTTCATCGTATTTATGTACACATCTCTGAACATTTCGTCAAAATCAGATGGATGTTTCATATAGAAACGTTGTCCGTATAGAAAACTGTAAAATGAAATCGGAAAAAAACTGATAAAAATAATCAGGAAAAAAAACTGTAAAATAACTACTTCAAACCACTGTGTAGGTTTTCAGATTTTGAAGATACAACCATGCGACTATGAAGCAATATACTTGACAACCGTAGCCCTTTCCCACAGGTCATCTAATTTTTTAACCACTGTAGATTTAGAGATATGGCTATAGGGTATGTTGCTTGAAATCGTGTTTGTAATATGGTGTTTTGCAGTGCCCCCCCCCCCCCCCCGGTGTCATTGCCACAACACTTTCTCATCAGTTCTAAGTTATTTTATTACTTTCCCTGCAATACATGGTAATGTATAGGAAAAGTATTGGAATCATGCCGAAAATCGCAACTCAAGTTTTCGACGGATCTACACGTTTCGAGACCTCTGGAATACGAAAAAACTATTTTTAGCGTGACGTCTGTGTGTCTCTCTGTCTGTCTGTCTGTCTGTCTGTGCAATGTATGTATCCACTCTAACTCAAAAAATAATGGGCCTAATTTCATAAAATTTGGTAGGTAAGACCTTTGGGTGTGACCCTGGTGCTGATTAGTTTTTGGTATAATTCGGGAAAAAAGAACCCGCCTTCTTTCGCGAAATGGCCCCTAAAAAATCTCATGTATTCACTCTAGCTGAAATATAAATTGACCAAATTTCACAAAATTTGGTAGATACATCACATGTGGGATACTCTGACGCTGATTTGATTTTGGTATGATTCGGAAAAGAACAACCTGCCTTTTTTTACGAAATGGCCCACAAAAATCGCCAATATCTAAAAAAAGACTACGTATGTTCAAATGTATCAATCAAATTCTTGTTTTATACGCAATTTTTGACGAGGAAAAGAATGTAACACACTCCATTATACTTTAGGACTAACCGTTCTCAAGATATTTGAGATTTCTTGCATTTTTGTTACGCCGTTATCGGGAAAATGTCCAATTACCAAATAAAAACAAAAATTGAATTAAAAATGCAAATTTAGTGTTATTTGGCGCAATTAAATTCAATCTAATGAATTATTAAAGAAATAAAGAAAATATGAATTTAAGTCTGCAGAGAAAGTCATGTGCTGCCCACATCAGATTTTTTTTCATATGTTATAATTATTTTCTCAGGAACGACGGAAGGCTCTGCCCTGCCTCCCCCCCCCCCCCACTCCCATCTTTTGCTCGTATAGTAGTTCCAACCGTGCTGCTACTGCCATTTTATTTTTCCATAAGAAGAAACTTTAATATAAAACAACATATAAAACGTTCCTCCAGGGCGTTACATCTTAAAACCGATTATACCACTTTTAGAATGCCATACGAGTTGTATTTTGATTATTTTCCTCACTCTCTCCGTGGGAGCCTGCTAAATCATCTTTTCTTAACATTCTAAAGTAACTTCTTTCTGCCAAACAAAACGTGTCTTAAATGAAATAACAAAATAGCAATTAAAATAATAGTACTGTTTAACTTCCGCGAATATCAACACGATTGAGTCGATTAAGCGCGCCCCCTGCCGGGAAAATAAAAAACTATTCTTATATTAATGCATGGATCGCAGCGGATCGGTCACTGACATACATGCATGCGATTTAGGACTATTTACTTAATTTGCCAGTGGCAAGTAAGACTTAAAAAGAAACTCGGGTGCGTCTTAAATGGAAAGTGTTACGAATGTGACGGAATGTAAAAGGGAAAAAGGAATTGTCGCTCCGTGGTGTGACACAGATAACCTCAACTTATACTCTTCTTGTCGTATTGACGACAATTTCTAACTTAGCATTGAGAAAGCGCTTAGTCGGAAAAGTATGAGAACATAAAGATAATTTCGATGTTTAAAATATTATATGAGGAAAATAATAAATGCCGAAAAAAAAAAACTTTTTAGAAAATAACAAATTTAGATTATTATTATTATTATTATTATTATTATTATTATTACGAACTAGCTGTATACCCGTTTCTGGCGCGAAATATGTAATGCAAAGAAACGTATTTGCGATGAACTTTTAACATTTGGCGTCTTTCTATGTTTTGGCATCTATGTTTTTTCTATGTTTTGGCGTCTTTCTATGTTTTGGCATCTTTCCATTTTTTTTTTTTTAATTTTATAGTAATTCTCACAAAAAGAAAAGAAACATACAAAATCATTATTTTTGTAACAAATTTTAAATTTTATTTTATTCATTTATTTTTTTATTTTTACTTTCCCTGCAATACATGGTAATGTATAGGGAAAGTATTGGAATCATGCCGAAAATCGCAACTCGAGTTTTCGACGGATCTACACGTTTCGAGACCTCTAGAATACGAAAATACTATTAGCGTGACGTCTATGTGTGTGTCTGTCTGTGTGTCTCTCTGTCTGTGTGTCTGTCTGTCTGTGCAATGTATGTATCCACTCTAATTCAAAAACTTACGGACCGAATTTCATAAAATTTGGTAGGTAAGTCACTTGCGTACGACCCTGGTGCTGATTAGTTTTTGGTACGATTCGTAAAAACAGAACCCGCCTTTTTTTGCGAAATGGCCCGTAAAAATTTAATGTATCCACTCTAACTAAAATACTAATTGGCCAAATTTCACAAAATTTGATAGATAAGTTACTTGTACAATACTCTGGTGCTGATTAGATTTTGGTATTAATCGGAAAAGAACAGCCTGCCTTTTTTTACGAAATGGCCCCCAAAAATGGCATGTATCTACTCTAGCTAAAATACTAATTGACCAAATTTCACAAAATTTGGTAGATAAGTTACTTGTGGGATACTCTGGATCTGATTTGATTTTGGTATTATTCGGAAAAGAACAGCCTGCCTTTTTTTACGAAATGGCCCTCAAAACTCGCCAAAATCTGAAAAAAAAGTATGTTCAAATATATCAATTAAATGCTTGTTTTATACGTAATTTTTGATGAGGAAAAGAATAAGGACAACTCTATTACTCTAGGACTAATCGTTCTCGAGATATTTGAGATTTTTCGCATTTCTGTTATGCCGCCTTTAGAAAAAAAGTCCAATTACCAAATAAAAGCATAAATTGAATTAAAAATGCAAATTTAGTGTTATTTTCTGCAATTAAACCCAATTTAATGAGTTCTTAAAGAAATTAAAAAAACATGAATTTTAATCTGCAGGGAAAGTCATGTGCTGCCCACATCAGAGTTTTATTTATGGCAACAAATGCGCGAAAAATTGATAGTCATCCCTTGCTGCGCCTATCCTGAAAATGGATTGACTTTTGACGTTTATCAATTGATATAATCATGCTAAATTTCATACAATTCTCTCGATTTGTTCAAGGGATATCGTCGCCACAGACTCACAGACAGACACGCTTAAACATCGAAAACACAATGAATTCATACTCAGAAATGCTCAAAATATTAAGATCCATCAAAATCCGACACTTGAATTTTTTACTTCACTTCATTACTTTCCCTTTATATGCTGTTCATTCTAGAGGAGGTAATATGGCCATGCTGACCTGTAGGATGAAGAAATCCATCCGCTCTGTAAAAAGCAGAAACAAATATAGATTCATACACCAATACTTTCGTCCGTAGATAATTGCCAATCTTAGATTCGACTGAATTAGATTATTTTAACATTTTACCGTTCATTATATTCTCACGAAGCTTCTTGGATCGGGGGGCTACAATTTAAAATGGATTCCAAACCATGGCGTGTATTCTTACACACAGCTAGCTCTCCGGTCGTCCAATTTGTTGCTCTAAGTCCTCTGGACGAGCCGGACGGCCTGGGGCTTTCACACAGCTAGCTCTCCACCCATATCCGAAATTGAAACTGAACTCCAGTGAATCTAAAGGCCAAAGAGCGAACAGTTTGCCCGCAAGTGCCCCTTGCAGTTGACGCAACGCCCTTTATTGAAGAATGCCTGTGTTTGCGACGAGAGAAATTCTGTTGTTAAGATGTTTCTTGGCTCGGAAAACTTTTAGTATCCTAAGAAAAAACAATTTACTTTTTTTAGCTTTTCCTTTGCTAAACTCTTAAGAATTTTCTACTGTGTAACAAATACTAAGCACCTTCCATGAGAAAATTGCGTACGAAAGGCATACCTCATTTTGCGGCAGGACATCTCCCTTGGCATATATATATATATATATATATATATATATATATATATATATATATATATATATATATATATACACTCAAACCTGTTTTTGTGCGGTGGATAGTAACCGCATAAAAGAAAACGCATAAAAAAATCGCACAAAACTTCACGAGTAGCTATAAAAAATAGTTTTCGCAACACAATTAAAAAATATTTTTTTTATGCGGTGAATAGTGACCGCATAAAAAAAAGTCTCACGTAGAAAATAACGCAAAACCTTACGAAATGACTAGGGATTGCTTTTTTGAACGAAATCAAGACACGAGGCTTGGCAGCTACTTGGAATCTCGCCAAACCTTTTGGAATCTGATTTAGAAAATACACGTGCGAACATTTTTAAATATTTTATTTACATATGTACTTATTTTACACATACAAAACTATTCAAAACATAGAACCATTATCCTTCGTAGTCTGACTATACGCGAACTTTCTTGTGGTAAACTGGTTCAAAATCGCTTTCGTCACTTGAAGATACTACCTCGCACTCGTTTAGAGTTGACTTTTTTTCAGTTACCATGTAGTCGGTGGTCAGTTTTTGCGACGACTGTTGTTTCACTAGACGCTTGTATATGTCTCGGTAGCCAGATATACAAGATTGAAGCTCCTTTTGGAATTTTGAAGTTCTTTCAGAATTGGCATCGATTGCAAGAAAATGACATTCTAATTCATAGCAAAGTTGGAGCCCTGCATAGATTTTATCTGCTGTCATGTTCCAATTTGATTGAAATTTTCATATACCGCACAAAAAAAATCGCACAAATAAAAAATCGCACAAAAAAAGACCACACAAAAACAGGTTTGAGTGTATGTATGTATGTATATATAAATATATATATATATATATATATATATATATATCATTGAAATGTCATATAATATTTTTATTATATATATGTGTGTGTGTGTGTGTGTGTTTGTGTGTGTGTGTGTGTGTGTCATGATCGTAGAAATCAATCAAAAAAGTTCCTTTTAGTTACAGAAATCTACTTTATTAAGCTGACTATCTTAGAAAAAACAATTCCTTACATTGGCCGAGCTCTCCGTCGGCGTCCATGTAGCAAGAGATCTCAGTGCAGTCTACTGTAGTTTCGCACAGGTTACATTTATGTACGAGGGGGAATCTGATGACGGCATGGGAAACATGCTAACCTCGCATTTTCTATACTTGGCGTGTATTCTTATACGCAACTCTCCACCCATATCTGAAATTCAAACTGGACTCCTGTGAATCTAAGAGCCAAGAAGCGAGCAGCTCGGCCACAGGTGCGCCTTGCAGTTCACGCAAAGACCTTTGTCGAAGAATGCCAATGTTTGCGACATAGAAAATCTGTTGTCAAAAAGTTTCTTGGCTCGGAAAGCTTTTAGTTTCCTGAGTTTTCTAACACTGTATCGGACCTGAGTTTTCCAACACTGTTTCAGGCCGGGCTAAGCTCGAACTTTATTTTTAAACACTAGGGTAGTCCGCGCCAAACATATTTAATTTTGAAAATGATTTAAAGGAATTTTAATTGAGTGCATGCCTTTATTGTGTTTATTTCAGCTATGTAATGAAAAATGTTTTAAAGAAAAACTTTTTTCTCAATTTTAGAAAATTTTTCCACATTCAATTTTTCAGTTCACACGTTTGAATGCAAAGCATTTCAGGCTGGACCGGGCCGAGCCGGGTTTACTCACTGATATCATCGGACCGGACCGAGCCGGGTTTACTCACTGATATTATAGGACCGGGTGAAAATCTTACATTTCTGTCTGTGCAGACCTCTACAAAGAACAGAAATATCAACGATACCAACTACCTCTGTGAACGTATTTTAATTGCATTACTCTGTTTCCGGAAATTTTGAACTTCATTGTTATACAATGTGATGAACAATGAACTCTTTCATGACGTTTGAATTACCTAATTCAAGCACACGATCTTCCTACCCCCCCCCCCCCCCCCATTTACCCTAGTCACGTACAATCTGCTGGTTCGTCAAACTAAAAGATAAAAATAAAATATCTTATAAACCGTGGTAGGTTTTTTCGTGCAACGAAAGTGGAAATGTTAGCCACGCTTCAAGTGTTTCCCACGTTTAAGGGTTGAGACTGTAGAACAATTTATTTCATGTGGAATGGTTGGATAATTCCTTAAAATGTGCGGGTAAGAAAGAAAGTGTTTTTCTTCTTTGTATATTTTTGTCTGTTTTTGTCAATGCCCTGCTTAGCTTGTGAGATTATGGTAGAAATTCGATTCTGTCATGGTGAGATAGAATATATCGAGAAGTTAACTGCGGAAATAGTGTTTCTCAAGAATAGGATATCTGAAGTAAAATCCTGCATGGGGTTGGTTGGGTACCCGCGTGTTACCCTCTTTGCAGGTCGGTTTCAGGTCGGGTTTTCTCTATTTTTCAAGTTGCCGCTTGGGTATCAGATCGGGTTCCATTTTTTGTTCAATGCGAATCTACCCGCAGAAAGTATTTTAAAGATTGTATCTTATCACTTTTTTAATATATATATATTACTATTTTTGAAAGTCTTCATACAAATGTTTTTTCGTTCAAGTGTATTCATTCCGGTGTCCACTCGCTTTGACGAAGAGATGTAAAATGCTCTGTCGAATGTTCACCTGCGAACATGTCGACTCCCACGTGGAGGCTGTGCCTGTCAGTTAATATTTCTGTTCTTTTATATTTCTGGTTTATAATTCACTTGGTTTTTATTATTTGTCCTTCCACTAGCCAGTAGACAGTTCCAATGGTGTCCATAGGTAAATACTGTCGCCATTGTTAGAAACTGGCTATTCTATCGGTTTTAATTCGAATTGTATGGCTGTTCTGACGAGAATGCAATTTCGAACTAACCGCCATTTTTTGTGTAGTTTTTATTGATTGTTCTCCATGTCTTGATCTTTAATCTTGAGTTAATTATTATTGCCTTTTCTCATTTTTGCAGTGTTTGCTTATTTATTTTATATATATTTATATATGTACCTTTTTAACTAAGATGTTTATATACTACTTCCCTCACCCCCTTTGCATTATAGTGATAAGTTACCTTCTATTTTTATCCTTAGTCTTGGTCTATAATTACTTATTTGTAACAGATATGCTAGAAATGGATTTTATTGTACTTAGCGTAGTTTATGCATAATTTTCGATTAAAAAATTTTAATTATATATATATATATATATATATATATATATATATATATATATATATATATATATATATATATATATATATATATATATATATATATATATATATATATATATATAAGTTTCCCTAATTAACGCACCCTTTTCTTCCTTAATTCTTATTCCAAAATTCCTATCTCATGTTAATCACTTCTTGTGACCACATTAAATTCTATCACTCCCACGCTATTAATATTAACAAAGAATGCAAGTGCTGCCATTTTCCCTCTACATATATTTGTCCACAAATTCTAACCACTACGTAAACTTTCTCATTTGAAACTGCATCCCCATCATATTTTTGAAGTATAAAAAACATTAAGGCAGCATGTGTTCCCATGCCGTCATAATTGTAACTTATGTGAAACTACTGCAGACTGCGCTGAGATCTCTTGTTAAATGGGCGTCGACGGGGCTCTTGGCCAATGTAAGAAATTTTGTTCTAAGTTTGCCAGCTTAATAAAGTAGATTTTCGTAAGTAAACAGCTTCTTCTGTGCATTCCAAGGTAGATGCCCTGCTATAAAAGGAGGGTATGCCTTGCCTTTCGTACGGGATTTTCTCATGGAAGATGCTCAGTATTTGTTACATAGTAGAAAATTCCTTGGAGTTTCTTTTCAGCAAAGGAAAAGCTACAAAGAGTCAATCGTTTTTTTTTTCTAGGAAACTAAAAGCTTTCCGAGCCAAGAAACTTCTTAACAACAGATTTCCTATCGTCGCAAACACTGGCATTCATCAATAAAGGGCTTTGAGTGAACTGCAAGATGCACTTGTGGTCGAACTGTTCGCTCATTGGCCTTTAGATTCACAGGAGTCCAGTTTCAATTTCGCATATGGGAGGAAAATGCATGTAAGAATATATGCTATGCTTTGGCATCCACTTTAAATTGTAGCTCCCGATCCAAGAAGATTCGTGAGCATATAATGAACGGTAAAAAGTCAAAATAATCTAATTCTGTAGAATCCAAGTAACTGGAGTAACTGGATAAATAATGGAATGGTGGATACAAACTGTAAACAGCAGAAAACTGTGCATATATATGTTAGGTATTTTAAAACTGCGCAGAATTTTCAGATACAATTTCATTGCGGGTTGGATATTTGAATCACACTCTCCGGGTTTGGGTAGGATTGCAAATCGACAATTTTCTATGTTCTTTTTTTAATTATTATTATTATTATTATTATTATTATTATTATTATTATTACCTAGGCCGTCCAGCTCACCCAAAGGGCATAGAGCAGTTATAGGGAACGGTCAGAAAAAAAAAATTTTATTGTCGGTGCTGGTCGACAGTTTTGTTTGTTGTGGGTATGGGTTGGGTCAAAACCTCTAACCTGAGAGGCTCTCGACTGCTGCTATATCTCCGAAAGGGGGATCGAAATTCGAATGGGATGTTACAGTACTAAATTCCGTTTTCCAACATGAACCGTACGGTGAATTAATGTAATTCTTCAGCCAATAGGCGTTATAACGCCCATACCCTCCCACAGAGCCGTCTTAAACCTTACCCGAACCCCTAAACAAAATTAAATTCGAGTCTCACCCTAAAACTTAAAAAAAAAGAGCACATCTATCACAGAAGATGAGTCTCCATACATTCTTTGGCCCACAGCATTTTCTCAAAAATCAAGGAATTTAGTTTTTGCGGTCCCTGGGCTGGGAAAATCCCCTCCTTTTACCCCCTGAGGAAATTAAGTGGGGATAGAAAAAGAAATTTTTGAAAGTAGAGAAAATTTAGAATAACAAGGTGCTCTTCACCACTGCGTTGGAAAATTTCTAATACTGAGCGTATTAGAGGCTAAATAAAAAAATTCGAATAATGCCGTAAAATTAGAATAAATACTGCGAAGATAAGAGAGGGAAAATTTATGAGTTCCTTGCTCGGTGATGAGTAAGGTTAGGCTAATCCCGTCGCGATAGCCTAGTGCTGAGGATAAGGTTCAACTCGAGGTCGAAGATTAGTTAAGAAAAATATATATAGCTAGTCAGGATGGGGGTATTACGAAGATGCTACAGGGTTTCAGAGGTGCGGCCGCGATTGGCACCTAAGTACGCATCCTCGAATCTCCTACACAGGAGCGCCCTTGGCCGCTTTTAGTACCTTGTAAGGTGCCTTGGGTCATAGACCGTCAGGCCATCGATTGTAGCATTTGAGAATTTCCCGAAATCTAAAAAATGTATGTGGAAGCACGACATTTTCTATGCTGTACGCTACTTCATTGGCTACTTTATCTATGACCAAAAACGGCCCTGATCATACCCCTCCGTGCATACACCATCGGATTGGTATACAAAAGAGCTTAAAAAATAATAAAATATGAGTTATGAGAAAGAAGAGTGGAGATTCGCAGTCCAGAAATATTTTATCAAATTCACCTGTCATGTATTTATTATACCTAATTTAGGGTAAGACAAATGAGTCTGGAATCTTATTATTAAAAAATCTGATGTGGGCAACACATGACTTTCCTTATATAATGCAATGAATTTACTACTTTTACAGTAAAAACAATAGGTTTTTCGTATAGTAGATACTTATATTCTTTCCAAGATATTGCATTTTCGACAATTAGTCGTCATTTTCATTGATTTAGCGCCTTAAAATCAATTTGGAGAGATTTTCGTTAATTTGACAACATTTCAAAAAGTCGCCAAGTTGGCGACATTCCGCCAAATTCGTCGCCAAAATCTCGCCAAACTTTACTGAGGGAGAAATAAGTTATTCTTATAACAGATAAATGACAATTGGCGTTCAAATGCAAAAGTATTACTCGAAGTATCTTTTCTCATGACTGGAACGAGCTAAATCCACGAGAATGATGTCACCCAATTTATCGCATGGTATTACACATGAAAAGTGAACATGTTTCTCAATAGGAAATATATTTTTTTTATTTTATATGACTTTTTGATAATTTTTTTTTAAAATGTGAAATATCTCGAGAACGGTTCATGTTAGCGTTCTAAATTTTATATTAATCGTTTTCTAATGAAGAATTACATAAGAAATGTCTATTTGCGTAACTTTATTAGCGGTTTTGATTTTTTGACGAATTTTTCAAAATTTCCCTCGAAAATTTAGGGGGGTTCTGAACATTCGATTACGTTTAAAAACAATAGACTTCCCGTGTTTACGGATTGCGATTTTTGTACTAAATTTCATTCGAATCGGTCCATTCGTTCGTCAGTTATCATCTCCACTGACTCACATACACACACATACTTTCACACATATACACACACACACACACACAGACATCACTTCAAAAATGTTTGATTCGTGATCAGGTATGCTTGAAACGTGCTCTCCCGTCGAAAACTCGAATTCGAATTTTCGACCCCGTCACAATACTTTCCTTATACATTATATATATAAGGAAAGTAAAAATATATATCCCCAGCCGCATAAAACGTAGAAAACTCACAGTCACCATATGTTCTGCATGCTTTATTTTCAAAACCATTATGAATATTCCTCCCAAAATTCTTTTCATTTCGGGTCGTAGAAGTAAAAAAGAGGGATAAGGGGTCGCGCGTAGATCACACGACCCCTGTGATACCCTCTTTCTTATCCTTCACCGTGAATTTGCGGTATTCCATTTTTTTGGCGCCTTAACGGGCGGGGCGCCAAATCCTCTTTAATCCTTCGGGCCTGGCCGATGTTGTTCCCATTCCTGGCATATTGTTATGACAGAGAATCCCTCGAGTAGAAATGGATTACGTTCTGTTTAATGTCTGGAGCCGTGGCTATCAACCTTTCTTAAGAGCTTTGTGTCATGCGCATGAAGTTCCGCTCTTGCTTTTTAATCATGTGCCAACTTTAATCATGGACAAGCTGCATGTTCTGCCGTCTTTTCTGTTTCAAATTGATATGAAGGGGAACACAGTAGATCTCTATGGATTCGCTCCTGGTTTACAGGCGTTGGCCCGACCTCACCCGTAAGCCGGGCTGAGACATTTCGGTCAGACGATATCTAGAAATTAGGATCTGCTCAAACTGAATGTATTTAATGGTTAAAACATTTAAAAATGAAATTTTTATAGCTATCCTCTCTCTTTCTCTTTTTCCTCCTTCCCCATAGGAGGAAGGACACCACTCGAGTAACGGACTATATATATATATAAATGCAATGTAATAACAAGAAAGATCAATCATGCTTAAAACATTGATTATGAAACACTTTCCAACTTCAATGCAATTTTATTTAAAACAGTCTAAAATGCAATACATTCCACGGTAATGTTTTTTAAACTATCATAATACTACGATAATTTATTATATTTGAAAACTTCATCGAAAACAACTGAAATTCATTCAAATGACGTCATAGAAAAAATAACACGCCTGGATCTCTCTATAAAAACAGCATTTCATTCATAATTTTCTCCCATTCATTTCATTCATCACAATACTATAATAATTTACTTTATTTAAAAATTAAGACCATGGAGCTACAAGTAATTAAACTCTATGCTTAAAACTTCATCGGAAAAAATTGTCCTTCTCTTTGTAAAATCAATGAATATTTCATTCATATCAGCCATGCAGACTCACTCCATGGGCTAAATTATTTTGTGTTAAAGAAATACAGCAATTCTAATACAACTCATTCTACATATTTTGCTGTTTACATTTTACATAAGTGAAAAATAGGCTTCGTTGTAGAAATAATCAAATTTTGATGATCATTTAAACTCAAATATATTGTATTTGCGTTGTTTCAGTATGTAGATGCACAGAATTTAAACAAAAATAAAGTAGTTTTAGGACGGATACAACACTCAATATGAATTAAAAAGAACTTAAAAAATCACGATTTTGAAGCAAGATGGATGCCATATATCATTTTGAAGTGGATCATGTGATCTTTTCATATCATGGTCACGTGATCGTTTCATTTAAGAGGTGTAATTATTATTTTAATTTTTATTTAAAAAACTACTGAATATATTTCGCTGACTTTTTTTTATATATTTTATGGAACAATTTGAATAATACCTAAAATTTTCGAAGCAATTTGTGAATTTTAAATCCGCTTAAAAAATGTTTGAAAAATTAGGTCCCATAGGGCTCAATGTATTTCATTTTTTCAAACCGTGTTCAATCCAAAACTAATTGGGTGATATTATTCATTTATATTCCCTTAGGTTCTACAGACCGTCTGAACAGCATACTAAAATTTCGTTTTGATTAAGTCATTTTTACGGCAGTTATCGTGCTAACGGACATACAGACAGACAGAATGAACAAAGTCATAAACACTTTTCAACTTTGTTGTAAAGTGTTAAAAAAGAAGAACAACAATGTATCAAAATTAGCTGAGGGTTTGTGACCCCCACTTCTCGGTTAAGCCAGCTTTATATCATGACGACACTCCCGGAAGCTGATACACTGTCGAAAACCAAGTACACAATACTTAAAACACAAAATTATATATGAAAAGTCCAAAATGTGAAAGACCTATACCGACACTACCAATACTTAAATATCTAAATTCCCTATACAACAAAACAGCAACACAAAAGACAGAATATAAAACATCAAGAAGACAATAATACAAACCAACCTCGCACCTACATCAAACCACAAAAGTAAGTATCGACTTAGTGTCCTCTATTAATATTTTACAGATTAAAACACCCAGCAAACTCATTACCAATACCTCTAAGGCAATGCAATACCTCTAACTATTCTAACTGCAAGGCACGTTATATTTTATTTTAGAAGTAGCTCTTAAGTAAAAATATCTGATGCTGGCAGCACATGACTATCGCTACATAATGCAATGACTTTTCACAGTATAATAAAAATCTGATGTGGGCAACACATGACTTTCCTTATATAATGTAATGAATTTACTACTTTTACAGCAAAATATAGGTTTTCCTTATAGTAGATACTAATATTCTTTCCAAGATATTGAATTTTCGACAATTAGTTGTTATTTTCATTGATGTAGCGTCATTTTTATCCATTTGGCGAGATTTTCGTTAATTTGGCAACATTTCAAAAAGTCGCCAAGTTGGCGACATTCCGCCAAATTCGTCGCCAAAATCTCGTCAAACGTTATGGACGAAGAAATAAGTTGTTCCTACAGCAGATAAATGACAATTGGCGTTCAAATACAAAAGTATCACTTAAAGTATCTTTTTTCATGAATAGAAAGAGCTAGATCCACGAGAATGATGTCACTCAAATTATCGCATGGTATTACATATGAAAAGTTAACATGTTTCTCAATAGGATATATATTTTTTTTAATTTTATATGATTTTTTGATAATTTTTTTGAAAAATGTACAATATCTCGAGAACGGTTCATGTTAGCGTTCAAAAGTTTATGTCAATCGTTTTCTAATGAAAAATTACATAAGAAATGTCTATTTGCGTAACTTTATTAGCGATTTTAATTTTTTGACGATTTTTTCAAAATTCCATTCGAAAATTTAGGGGGGTTCTGAACATTCGATTGCGTATAAAAACAATAGGCTTCCAGTGTTTACGCATTGTGATTTTTGTACCAAATTTTGTTCGAATCGGTCCATTCGTTCGTCAGTTATCGTCTCCACATACTCACTGACACACACACACACAGACATCACCCCAAAAATGTTTGATTCGTGATCAGGGATGCTTGAAACATGCTCTCCCGTCGAAAACTCGAATTCGAATTTTCGACCCTGTCACAATACTCACTCACAATGATGTCACTGTGTGTGTGTGTGTGTGTGTGTCAACTTTCGTAACACATGTATAGCTTAAATCAGTTATTTTTCAATTGTCAAGAAAACTAAATTAAGGGGAATAGGGGAGAGGGGGGTCCTCTAGATCGGGGTTCTCTAAACCACGACCGCAACGATATTTGATTGGATAAAATAAATAATAATGTGAGAAAAAGATAAAAATATGTATTTAAAATTACAATTTTAATTTCCTTTTTTATCGTTTGGATGAAAAGTAAATCAAAATGCGCTGTATAAAGTTGCATTCATTGTGAAATACACGATTTACTTTTGTGAATATTAAATCGAGAAAATTGAACTTCAATTAAATGATTCCCTCGATAAAATATCTTGACGCATTTTTACTTTCCTTATATACATAATGTATAAGGAAAGTATTGTGACGGAGTCGAAAATTCAAATTCGAGTTTTCGACGGGAGAGCACGTTTCAAACATCCCTAATCACGAATAAAGCATTTTTGAAGTGATGTCTGTGTGTGTGTGTGTGTGTGTGTGAAAGTATGTGTATGTGTCAGCGAGTCTGTGGAGACGATAACTGACGAACGAATGGACCGATTCGAACGAAATTTGGTACAAAAATCACAATCCGTAAACACTGGAAGCCTACTGTCTTTAAATGTAATCGAATGTTCAGAACCCCCCTAAATTTTCGAGTGAAATTTTGAAAAAATCGTCAAAAAATCAAAACCGCTAATAAAGTTACGCAAATAGACATTTCTTATGTAATTTTTCATTAGAAAACGATTGACATAAATTTTAGAACGCTAACATGAACCGTTCTCGAGATATTGCACATTTTTCAAAAAAATTATCAAAAAGTCATATAAAATAAAAAAAATATATTTCCTATTGAGAAACAGGTTCACTTTTCAGGTGTAACACCATGCGATAAATTTAGTGACATCATTCTCGTGGATCTAGCTCGTTCCATTCATGAGAAAAGATACTTCGAGTAATACTTTTGTATTTGAATGCCAATAGTCATTTATCTGCTATAAGAATAACTTATTTCTCCGTCAGTAAAGCTTGGCGAGATTTTGGCGACGAATTTAGCGGAATGTCGCCAACTTGGCGACTTTTTGAAATGTTGACAAATTAACGAAAATCTCACCAAATGGATGAAAATGACGCTAAATCAATGAAAATGACGACTAATTATCGAAAATTCAATTTCTTGGAAAGAATATAAGTATCTACTATAAGAAAAACCTATTTTTTTTACTGTAAAAGTAGTAAATTCATTGCATTATATAAGGAAAGTCATGTGTTGGCCACATCAGATTTTTTTTTTCAAATATGCATTCGAAAATTGGGGAGAACGGGCTCCTGAACATTCTACTTCACTGTGTGCTAGCAATAGGCTAAAATCAATAGTCTTCTAGTATTCATTAATTGTAATAATCGTACTAAATTATTTTCAAAACGCTTATTCGTTCGTGAGATATCGCATCCACAGACTCACGGACACATACACCAACATATGCACACGCACACACTAGTATACACATACTCATAAGCTAGCATGCACATACACACTAACATACACATACACACACTAACATATCCACACACACACTAACGGGTGCGGTAGCCCAATGGTTAGCGCGCGGGAATTGCACTCGGTAGGCCCGGGTTCGATTCCCTCCGCCGCCAAAACTGCCGCCGTATTCACGCGGAGTATGATCACGTTAAACATGTGGGTCCGTAAGTCCTTCCGAGAGGTTGGTTGTAGGGGAAGGAGGGTACGGTCCCTGTGGATGCTTCCCCCACTGGGTTCCGGTCTAAATTGGGGGGGCTCTTCCCCGCCGTCCAAACAGTTACCTTACACCTTTCTGGTAGGTCGGACGGTCTGGGTCTCAACAACAACAACACACACACTAACATACTACACACATAGAGACGTCACCCCAAAAATGTTCAATTCTAGTTCAGGGATGCTTAAAACGTGTTCTTCCGTCAAAAACTCAACTTTTCGACTCCGTCACAATATTTTCCATACGCAATATGGTATGCAAGGGTATGCGCTGTCGATCGCCATTGCGAAAGAAAATTCAATTTGGCGATTGAATAATAGATTTGGCGACTTAATGTAACCAACTGCTTTGTTAGTATATATATATATATATATATATATCATTAGGAAAATAAAAAATTTGTTTTGCTTTAATTGCATTCTTATATTTAAAACTAAATTCTTATTTGTCTTATCTTCTAAAAATAAAATCTAATTTAAACGTAATTCATTTGTTTTAATGTTATTCTCTTGTCTACCAACCAAGAAGACAAGTGAATGACGATAGGCGAATGACAAATCACGTGATTTTACTTTCTGGGTATATGAGTTTTATTTGCGTTTAAGCCTAACTTGATATTCAGTTTGCTACACTAACTAGACACACATATATATGTTAAAAAGTAATATTTACTTTTATATTCTGAGAATAATTAAAGACAGGTGAATGACAAGGAATAAAAAATACTTACCCAAAGGTGTTCAGTTTTATAATATTTCCCTGCACAGAGTGATAGCTAGAACAGAGTCTTGAAATGGTGAATTTGGACTTTAATAAAAAATAATAATACTTTAATTTTATTTTGTTGTCATCTATGTACAGAATAAGGTGTTAAAATTTAAAGACAGGTGAATGACAAAAACTAGGGACAGTCGTAAAAAATTAATTTAAAATATTGCTGTATTGCATAGTGGATTTTTTATTACTGTTTGTATTTAAATTGTCTAATTTAATATAAAACATCCAATTAAAAGAAAACTAGAAAATGAAAGCTTGTAAATGAAGTTGTGATTTTATTATTTGACTATTAGGACACCCAGGGGAAAGACATTTAATAAAAAAACTAAATTTTTAAATATTAAAAATATAAATTGTTTTTTAGCTGATGGGTAACAAATATGAACTACAGTGTAGTAAAACTGATAAGTGTCTAAAATCAGTCCGAAATCATGTAAATTTGTATTAAAACACCTGAGACATACATGTAAAACTCCCGTTTACAGAAAATGACCCTTATGCAAGATTATTCCAGAAGTTGTTCGACTCCTTAAATAGATCTTAAAGAGTTTTTTCTGTTTAACAGAAACTCTGCCCGAATTTTAAATACCTCTATGTGACGCATTATTTTTCTTTCTTATTGCCAGCAACATGTGTTTTCGTAGACTATATTTCCTTTTTTGACAAATATAAAAAGAGTTTTCCACGAATCACGATTGACGTCACTGACAGTTTGGAGGAAATGACAAATGGATATTGTTCTTCAAAATAGAAAGTTGCGCTTGGAATTCAAGAGCGGAATTACACTGCCGCGGGAAAAAAAATGGTAAACATTCGATTATTCAATAGCACTTAATTTGTCTTAACTTTGTTTATTATTACTTTTACTACAGACGTGGCATAATGTATAGGGAAAGTATTGCAAATTCGGGGACGAAATTTAGAATTCAAATTCAATTCAATAGAAGAGTGCGTTTTAAGCATTCGACTCGAATCGTTTTTCAGGTGATGTGTGTGGGTGTGTGGGTGTGTGCGCGCGTGCGCATGTGCGTGCATTCGTTCGTGCGTACGTTCGTGCGTGCGTGCGTGCGTGCGTGCGTGCGATATCTCACGAATGAAGCGTTTCGAAAATAATTTCGTAAGTTGATTACAATCATTGAATATACTGAAACCCAACTAATTTTAAACGCAGTCCATTGTTCTTAAGCTCCCCCCAGCCCACCTCCCCAATTTTTGAATGAATTTTTGAAACTATCATTAGAAAGTCAAAATCAATAATAATAAATAAGTAATTATTTCAAAAGTAATTTTTCCAATTATGATACAATCTTTAGAACACTAAAATGACACTGTTCTCAAGTTAGTGCCTTACTAACTAATGAATTTTTGAAAAAATTATTAAAAAATCGGGACTTTTAATACAGTTAAATAATAATCATTTCATACGTAATTGTCTTTATCATAAAAGGAATGACGCAATCTTTAAAAAAAAACGCCAACATGAACCATTCTCGAGATATTGCACGTTTTACAAATACATTTATCAAAATAATTACTTAAAATTTAAAAATAATTAGTATATTCTAATAGATTCACTTTTCATATGCAATATTATATGTGTTAGCATCATTCTCGTGGATTTAGTTTGTTCCATTCACAAAAGAAGATACTTTTTGTAATAGTTTTATATTTTGACGTCAACGAGTTTGCCAACCGTCATTTACTTCACAGGAAATTAATAAAATATCAATCTCGTTTTGATGAAGATTTTGCACATGAATATAAATAAGTCACTCGGTTTGCATTAATAATAGCCGCCAAAAACGTGCTATTTCTATTTATGTGGTGTTATTTCAATGCCAAAAGCATTGTGCTATTAATCTTGCACTTCATAATTTCGCTATGAAAGAAAGAAATGCTGTAGTGAAAGTCACGTGCTACAAATTATTCTCTAGAATAGTGTACTTTCAGGATACAAGAATGAGTCAATTTCTGGATAACTAACGCGTTTATTCTCAAGTACAGCGTAAACAGGAACAATATACAGTAAAACAGCACTTAAATGATCAAGTCAATTCACAAAACAACCTATACTATTCTAGAAACATTAACGTATTTCACTTCACAAAACAGTAACTACTATTCTCAAAACATTGACGAATATCGCAGTTCAATGTAGCTTGTATCACGTCAACTACTCTACAACTGAGTGATGACTCCTTTTATAGACTCTCTTTGTAGAAACTTCTAGAAATATCTCATATCTCGTAAAATAATCGTATTTTGTGGTGCTTCTCGAACCTTCGGGAAGTCGTCAAATTGACGATAAATCACCTAATCTGGCAACACCTCTTTGAACTTGGGCATATGGTAACCCTAGATTCACTTTACGTCATGGGAAAGGATGACTATATGGGTGTTTTCTCCGTCTAATTTTCAAAAGAGATTTCAATGAGAGGGAGAAAACAGACTCCAGAGCATTTTCCATGTTCGTAACACATGTTCGCACACTTTCGTAACACATGTATAGCTTAAATCAGATTTTTTTTCAATTGTCAAGAAAACTAAATTAAAGGGAATGAGGGAGAGGGGGTCCTCTAGATCGGGGTTCTCTAAACCACGACCGCAACGATATTTGATTGGATAAAATAAATAATAATGTGCGAAAAAGATAAATAAAAATATGTGTTTAAAATTACAATTTTAATTTCCTTTTTACTTTCCTTATATACATAATGTATAAGGAAAGTATTGTGACGGGGTCAAAAATTCGAATTCGAGTTTTCGACGGGAGAGCACGTTTCAAGCATCCCTGATCACGAATCAAGCATTTTGGAAGTGATGTCTGTGTGTGTGTGTGTGTGTGTGTGTGTGTGTGTGAAAGTATGTGCGTGTGTGTGTGTGTCAGTGAGTCTGAGGAGACGATAACTGACGAACGAATGGACCGATTTGAACCAAATTTGGTACAAAAATCACAATCCGTAAACACTGGAAGCCTATTGTTTTTAAACGCAATCGAATGTTCAGAACCCCCCCTAAATTTTCGAATAAAATTTTGAAAAAAATCGTCAAAAAATCAAAACCACTAATAAAGTTACGCAAATAGACATTTCTTATGTAATTTTTCATTAAAAAACGATTGGCATAAATTTTGGAACTCTAACACAAACGTTCTCGAGATATTGCATATTTTTCAAAAAAATTATCAAAAAGTCATATAAAATTAAAAAAAAAATATTTCCTATTGAGAAACATGTTCACTTTTCGTATGTAATACCATGTGATAAATTGGGTGACATCATTCTCGTGGATCTAGCTCGTTCCATTCATTGAAAAAGATACTTTGAGTAATACTTTTGTATTTGAACGCCAATAGTCATTTGTCTGCAGTAAGAATAACTTGTTTCTTCATCCATAACGCCGAGATTTTGGCGACGAATTTGGCGGAATGTCGCCAACTTGGCGACTTTTTGAAATGTTGCCAAATTAACGAAAATCTCGCCAAATGGATAAAAATGACGCTAAATCAATGAAAATGACGACTAATTGTCGAAAATTCAATATCTTGGAAAGAATATTAGTATCTACTATAAGAAAAACCCACGTTTTTACTGTAAAAGTAGTAAATTCATTACATTATATAAGAAAAGTCGTGTGCTGCCCACATCAGATTTTTTATGGTTTGGATGAAAAATAAATCAAAATGCGCTGTATAAAGTTGCATTCATTGTGAAATACACGATTTACTTTTGTGAATATTAAATCGAGAAAATTGAACTTCAATTAAATGATTCCCTCGGCAAAATATCTTAACGCATTTTTATAAATACTTTCCAGAAGAAGTTTCACAAACTAGACAATTTGAGCGTTGAATTATATTTTGGATCGCCATATTTATGCTAAAAAAAATTATATTCAAATAAAATCTATAAAATCGATGTCTAGAATGGCATTTGCAAAACATCTCAATCATACTTAACAAAAATTTTTGAAATTCCTGCAAAGATTCTTGAAATTCTGGACAAGTTTCATGTCTTTTAATAATATTGTTCAAAAGTATAGTTCCTGCGTTTGCAATTTTAAATCATTAAATTTTGGCAAATTTTCAAATTTGTTTTGTTTTGAAAATATTTTAATTCAACTGAGATAAAATGGAACTGTCTTATCCGCGGATTACAATTTTGATTATCTTTTACCTGTTTAAAGTGTGTATATGGGGGGGGGGGGACGTATTATACGCGAACAAGCTTATATGCTAATGTAGTACATAAGGTAATTAAGTATATTTATGTGGGACTTCACTAAAATGAACCGAAATCTTGTCTAAGGGTTTTAATCAGTTTGTTAACACTTCAAATAACTATATTGCGTTCTAATATGTATATATAAGTATATTCCTACTAAGCGCAAATATAAATTGTGGTACTCTTCTAGCACTATCCATGATATTAAATTAAAAAACGAGAACGATCAATCATGCTTAAAGCATTGATTATGAAACACTTTCCAACTTCAATTTTATTTAAACATCTCTAAAATGCAATACATTCCTCGGTAATATTTTAAAACTTATCACAATACTACATTAATTTATTATATTTGAAAACTTAAACCTTCATCGAAAAAAATGAACTTCATTCAAATGACGGCATTGAAATATAAATTGCCTGGTTTAAACATCTATAAAATGCTATACATTCCTTGGTAATAATTTTAGAATTATCATAACACTACGACAATTTATTATATTTGAAAACTTCATCGAAAACAACTGAAATTCATTCAAATGACGTCATAGAAAAAATAACACGCCTGGCTCTCTCTATAAAAGCAGCATTTCATTCATAAATAATTTCCCATTCATGTCATTCATCACAATACTACAATAATTTATTTTATTTAAAAATTAAGACCATGGAGCTACAAGTAATTAAACTCTATGCGTAAAACTTCATCGAAAAAAACCGTCCTTCTCTTTGTAAAATCAATGAATATTTCATTCATATCAGCTATGCAGACTCCATGAACTACATTATCACAATACTACATTAATTTATAATATTTGAAAATTTAAAACGTCTTCGAAAAAAAATGAACTTTATTCAAATGATGGCATTGAAATGTAAATTGCCTGATTTAAACATCTCTAAAATGCGATACATTCCTCGTTAATATTTTTAAAATTATCATAATACTACAATAATTTATTATATTCGAAAACTTCATCGAAAACAAATGAACTTTATTCAAATGAAGTCATCGAAATATGAATTTCATGGCTCTCAATATAAAAGCAGCATTTCATTCATACACTTTTTTCCATTCCTTTCATTCATCACAATACTATAATAATTTATTTTGTATAAAAACTTAAAACCATGGAGCTACAAGTAATTTAACTCCATGCTTAAAATTTCATCGAAAAAAATCGTCCTTCTCTTTGTAAAATCAATGAATATCATTCATATCAGCTATACAGACTCCATGAGCTAAATAATTTTGTGTTAAAGAAATACAACAATTCTAATACAACTCATTCTACATATTTTGCTGTTTACATTTTACATAAGTGAAAAATAGGCTTCGTTGTAGAAATAATCAAATTTGGATGATCATTTAAACTCAAATATATTGTAATTGCGTTGTTTCAGTATGTAGATGCACAGAATTTAAGCAAAAATAAAGTGCTTTTAGGACGGATACAACACGCAATATGAATTAAAAAGAACTTTAAAAATCACGATTTTGAGACAAGATGGATGCCATATTTCATTTTGAAGTGGGTCGCGTGATTTTTTCATATCATGGTCACGTGATCGCTTCATATAAGAGGTGTAATTATTATTTTAATTTTTATTTAAAAAACTACTGAATATATTTCGCTGAATTTTTTTATATATATTTTATGGAACAATTTGAATATTACCTAAAATTTTCGAAACAATTTGTGAATTTTAAATCCGCTTAAAAAATGTTTGAAAAATTAGGTCCCATAGGGTACAATGTATTTCATTTTTTCAACCCGGGTTCAATCCAAAACTAATTGGGCGATATTATTCCTTTATATTCCCATAGGTCCTACAGACCGTCTAAACAACATACTAAAATTTCATTTTGATTAAGTCATTTTTACGGCAGTTATCGTGCTAACGGACAGACAGACAGACAGACAGAATGAACTAAGTCATAAACACTTTTCAACTTTGTTGTAAAGTGTTAAAAAGTATCATAATAAATCTATTAGAGATGGGGATAAAAGTGATTTACAGGAATTTCGTAAGACTACGCAAAGTGATGAAGAATGGAATCAAAACTGATGTTACTAATCATATTGCTAATATTGAACTAGAACTCAACAAAAACCCTAAAGATTACAACAATGAATTATAATAATGTGGATTTTTCTAATGATAATGATATTGCTAATTGCTTCGCTTATTTCTTTGAATCTGTTTACATCCAGAATAGCCAACTTGTTGATTTTGAACTGCTGACCAATTATTGTGAACTCAATAATATTGACGTTATATTTCTGAAAATGATGCTGCTAAATCCTTAAGGAAGTTAAAATCCACTCAGTCTATAAGCTGTGATGATGTTCCCTTTTTATTATTAAAGTCTGCGCTGACTCTCTAATTTACCCTTTGCTTATCTTGTTTAAACTTTCGATCTACGACTTTTCCCAATGCCTGAAAATACGGTAAAATTATTCTTGTACTTAAAAAGAACAACAAGCATGATATTTCTAACTACAGGCCTATTACAATTCTGTCCCCTTGTTCCAAGGTTTTTGAATGTGTTATGTATGAAAAGATCTTTTCTCAGATTAAGCAATGGATCTCTCTCCTTACCAACATGGATTTATGCCAATGCTATCAACTTGAACTAATTTAGCTTGTTTTACCTGTGATATTATTGATGTTATTGAAACCAAGAAGCAACTGGATGTTATTTATACTGGCTTTAGTAAAGCATTTGATCACATCTATCTGGGGTTATTAACCAACATGGATTTATTTATGCCAATGCGATCAACTTTAACTAATTTAGCTTGTTTTACCTGTGATGTTATTGATGCTGTTGAAACCAAGAAGCAACTGGATGTTATTTATACTGACTTTAGTTGTTTGTTTGTTCATATGACCCCTGTTTCTGCAGAGCACGAATACAGGTCCAGTGACGCCAGAAGAAGGACAGACAGAATGACACACAAGACAAGAGTACAAAGTTTATTAATACAAGCAAGCATTTATTAATACAATTCTGTCCCCTTGTTCCAAGGTTTTTGAATGTGTTATGTATGAAAAGATCTTTTCTCAGATTAAGCAATGGATCTCTCTCCTTACCAACATGGATTTATGCCAATGCTATCAACTTTAACTAATTTAGCTTGTTTTACCTGTGATATTATTGATGTTATTGAAACCAAGAAGCAACTGGATGTTATTTATACTGGCTTTAGTAAAGCATTTGATCACATCTATCTGGGGTTATTAACCAACATGGATTTATTTATGCCAATGCGATCAACTTTAACTAATTTAGCTTGTTTTACCTGTGATGTTATTGATGCTGTTGAAACCAAGAAGCAACTGGATGTTATTTATACTGACTTTAGTTGTTTGTTTGTTCATATGACCCCTGTTTCTGCAGAGCACGAATACAGGTCCAGTGACGCCAGAAGAAGGACAGACAGAATGACACACAAGACAAGAGTACAAAGTTTATTAATACAAGCAAGCATTTATTAATACAATTCTGTCCCCTTGTTCCAAGGTTTTTGAATGTGTTATGTATGAAAAGATCTTTTCTCAGATTAAGCAATGGATCTCTCTCCTTACCAACATGGATTTATGCCAATGCTATCAACTTGAACTAATTTAGCTTGTTTTACCTGTGATATTATTGATGTTATTGAAACCAAGAAGCAACTGGATGTTATTTATACTGGCTTTAGTAAAGCATTTGATCACATCTATCTGGGGTTATTAACCAACATGGATTTATTTATGCCAATGCGATCAACTTTAACTAATTTAGCTTGTTTTACCTGTGATGTTATTGATGCTGTTGAAACCAAGAAGCAACTGGATGTTATTTATACTGACTTTAGTTGTTTGTTTGTTCATATGACCCCTGTTTCTGCAGAGCACGAATACAGGTCCAGTGACGCCAGAAGAAGGACAGACAGAATGACACACAAGACAAGAGTACAAAGTTTATTAATACAAGCAAGCATTTATTAATACAATTCTGTCCCCTTGTTCCAAGGTTTTTGAATGTGTTATGTATGAAAAGATCTTTTCTCAGATTAAGCAATGGATCTCTCTCCTTACCAACATGGATTTATGCCAATGCTATCAACTTTAACTAATTTAGCTTGTTTTACCTGTGATATTATTGATGTTATTGAAACCAAGAAGCAACTGGATGTTATTTATACTGGCTTTAGTAAAGCATTTGATCACATCTATCTGGGGTTATTAACCAACATGGATTTATTTATGCCAATGCGATCAACTTTAACTAATTTAGCTTGTTTTACCTGTGATGTTATTGATGCTGTTGAAACCAAGAAGCAACTGGATGTTATTTATACTGACTTTAGTTGTTTGTTTGTTCATATGACCCCTGTTTCTGCAGAGCACGAATACAGGTCCAGTGACGCCAGAAGAAGGACAGACAGAATGACACACAAGACAAGAGTACAAAGTTTATTAATACAAGCAAGCATTTATTAATACAATTCTGTCCCCTTGTTCCAAGGTTTTTGAATGTGTTATGTATGAAAAGATCTTTTCTCAGATTAAGCAATGGATCTCTCTCCTTACCAACATGGATTTATGCCAATGCGACCAACTTGAACTAATTTAGCTTATTTTACCTGTGATATTATTGATGCTATTAAAACCAAGAAGCAACTGGATGTTATTTATACTGACTTTAGTAAAGCATTTGATCACATCAATCTGGGGTTATTAACCAACATGCCAATGCGATCAACATTAACTAATTTAGCTTGTTTTACCTGTGATATTATTGATGCTATTGAAACCAAGAAACAACTGGATGTTATTTATACTGACTTTAGTAACGCATTTGATCACATCGATCTGGGATTATTAACCCGTAAACTAATTACTAGAGGTTTTAGTGTTGATTTATCGACTTGGTTGTACACTTATATTACAGATAGGCTTTATTCTGTAAAGTATTTTGGCATTAACTCTAGACTATACAGTAATTTCTCTGGTGTTCCTCGGGGTTTAAATTTGGGCCCACTCTTTTCTTCATTGTTATTAATGAAATACCTCTGATTTTTAAAACTGCCAATTGTCTTATGTTTGCCGACGGTCTGAAACTTTTATGTGTCAGATATTCACAAAATATTTATAGATATTTAATATTCACAATTACAACTGCATTTTAAATAATTTACCTCTATCTCGGTGTAATTGATTTATTGATTTGGGTGTCACTTTTAAGGGTACATTTAACTTTCAGCATAAAATCGATAATACTATTAAAAGAGCCTACCGAAGACTTGGCTTGACCTTGAAACGATCTCGTATTTTTGGTAAAGGACTAATACTGTTATTTGTCTTTATAATACCCTTGTTAAACCAATTTTGGAGTATTGTGCAATGATCTGGAACCCAGTTTACAATCTGCATTCGCAACGAATAGATGTCGTGCAAAATAAACTTTTACGTACTATGAATTACAGAATGTCTGGCTGTTATCTTTATGCACATGAGTGAACGCAGACAAAAATTTAATTTAATGTCTCTTAAAAAAAAGAAGAAAATGGTCCTGCCTCTTGTTATTTTCCTTATATACAATAATGTATAAGGAAAGTATTGTGACGGTGTCGAAAATTCGAATTCGAGTTTTCGACGGGAGAGCACGTTTCAAGCATCTCTGATCACGAATCGAACATTTTTGAAGTGATGTCTGTCTGTGTGTGTGTGTCAGTGAGCCTGTGGCGACGATAACCGACGAACGAATGGACCGATTCGAACGAAATTTGGTACAAAAATTACAATCCGTAAACACTGAAAGCCTATTATTTTTATACGCAATCGAATGTTCAGAACCCCCCTAAATTTTCGAGTGACATTTTGAAAAAGTTGTCAAAAAATCAAAAACTCTAATAAAGTTACGCAAATAGACATTTCTTATGTAATTTTTCATTAGAAAACGATTGACATAAATTTTAGAACGCTAACATGAACCGTTCTCGAGATATTGCACATTTTTCAAGAAAATTATCAAAAAGTCATATAAAATAAAAAAAAATATTTCCTATTGAGAAACATGTTCACTTTTTATATGTAATATCATGCGATCTATTGGGTGACATCATTCTCGTGGATCTAGCTCGTGCCATTCATGATAAAAGATACTTTGAGTAATAATTTTGTATTTGAACGCCAATAGTCATTTATCTGCTGTATGAATAACTTATTTCTCCGTGCATAACGCTTGGCGAGATTTTGACGACGAATTTGGTGGAATGTCGCCAACTTGGCGATTTTTTTAAATGTTGCTAAATTAACGAAAAACTCGCCAAATGGATAAGAATAGCTCTAAATCAATGAAAATGACGACTCATTGACGAAAATTCAATATCTTGGAAAGAATATAAATATCTACTATAAAAATAATCTATTTTTTTTTACTGTAAAAGTAGTAAATTCAGTGCATTATATAAGGAAAGTCATGTACTGCCCACATCAGATTTTTTTACGATAAAGTTTTAAATAGTACTATTGATTGCTCCTTTTTACTTTTTTGCTCGGAATTCCATATACCTGTTAATAGTACTAGAAAAGAAACATTATTTCACGATACTACTGTTAAACACAATTACATTAAGAGAATTACATTCTCTCTATAAATTTGTTGATCTCCATAATAACTATTGTACTGATATTGATATATTTTTAATTTGACTCCAGCCCATTTCAAAAAAACCTATTTAATGGGCTTGGCATGTATACTACTTAGTATTCTTGTATTTTATGCTCTGTTCTTTCATGTTTGTGTGGTTAATGTAACTGGATTCCATCTGTAGTTGCCATGTAAATTGAATAAATAAATAAAAAAATAAATCAGACTTTCGTTTTCGATATATTCCATCGAATCCAATTTAATAATTGAACAAAAAATCTGATGTGATCAGCACATCATTTTCCCTACAGTCTCAAGCACATTTGTTCTTTCTTACTTTCATATTTCCTTAAAGTGAGTTAGATTACAAAAATTAACACAGATAGTTATTTGAAATTACTGCTTTAATTCAATTTTCGTTTTCATTTGGCGACTGGACGTATTTTCAAAGGCGACGTGGGACAAATGCGAAAATTAAAATATCTCGAGAACGGCTAGTCATATAATTATGGGATTGATCTTATTCTTTTCGTTGTCAAACATTACGTATCAAACCAGCATTTAATTGATACATTTGAGCATATGTAATCTTTTATTTTAGATTTTAAAGATTTTTTCGGGCCATCTCGCGAAAAAGATAGGTTCTTTTTTTCCGAACCGTACCAAAATCTAATCATCCTCGGGATAACCCACACGTGATGTATACCCACCAAATTTTGTGAAATGTCGACGAATAGTTTTTGAGCTCGAGTGGACATTGCATACATTGCATACATTTCACATACATTGCATACATTTCACAGACACACACAGATGCCACTCTAAAAATGGTATTTTCGTATTTTGGAGGTCGCGGAACGTGTAGATCCCTCCAGAACTCGTTTTTCTCCAGTACTTTCCATATGCATATTATCATGTATTGTAGGGAAATTAAAAATAAATAAAAGTGTTATTTAGCTGTGCGATGGCTTTTATTGGCGAAAATCGCCACGCTTGGCACAACAGAAACATGCAACATAGGGCCAAAAGAAATGTCTAATCCCACATTTATTTTGTATTTAATTTTTTCCGAATTTTAAAGCTATTTCGATAAAATAAGTGCAATTTCTTCAATATGCGTAAGCCAATATTTCTAAAAGGTGGGGAGGGGGGGGGGTTATGGCCGCATTGGGGATTCACAGTATTTCCCTCTACCTTCAATCGCCCGTTTCTTTTTTTTAAACTTCTTTTTCTGTAAATTATCTTTATTGCTATTTCACAGCCGACCCTCAGATTGGAGTTTAAAGGCAGCCTTCGGCTGCCTGGGCACTCTAATTGGTTAGTCCTTGAAACCTTAAAACCTCTCCCTTCATATTTGTCTTTCTCTTCTTATATAATTTTAATGTCTTCCTCTTCCAAAATTTTTGGACGCCGCCTTCTCCAAGTGGTGTCCCCCCTCCCCTATATGTGTACTCAATGGTGAACTAATATAATTTTTCCGTAAATGGGGGATGAGCGCCATTGATTTATACTGTTTCGATAATCACCAAAAATCTAGTTAACATGAGATCAACCCATAGGCGCCTTACAGAAAGTTTGGAATCCAATATGCTCGAGTGCCCAAAACATGTAAATCTACCAAAAACTCGAATGGAATTCGAATTTTCGATCAGAGTTCAAAATTTTTCTCTTGCAAATCAATACAAAGTATTGCAGAGAATTGGCTCTTATACTGAGTAATAAGAGACAATGATATATGTGACAACAATGGGTATTTTGCTTTACTTTTGTATTAAAAATGCTTTTCTGCTTCAAGATACATTAAATATGATACATGAATTGGCAACAGAACTTTCACCATCTGATAAAACTCAGCAGGTGTCTGGTTCATAAGATTATTGTCACACTTCCTGCCATTCTGTAGCTGACGAATGAACGTGGCGTTTCGACAAGCGTGAAACCACTACATGCAGGGAAGGAATTATTTCATTGGCCATAGGACTTCAGATTTTTTTTTTCGCCCCAATTTAGTAATTCGTTAGAACGTTGCGCACTATTAAATAATCACCATATGCGAAGGTAGGGTTGGGTACAGCCATTGCCACTGCCGATAGTGCCGGAGTTAGAGGTCTCCATGGGTCAAAATTTTAGATGTTTACCCCACCCGATATGATAGAACCAGTGCTTAAACCCCGGCCCGAGCCCGAAGAAATTTACAGATGCAGAACCCGAGCCCAACACGGACAGAAGGCCATTGAATCACGGCCCGATTTGGACCGAAATGATTTGTATTCAAATGTGTTAAAACCCCGAATTTGTGATTCGTACAAAGAACAAATATTAAAGTTGGTTTATTCTAAACATTATCTTTATATAGCTGAAATCAATATATATATATATATATACAATAATTTTAAGTACATTATTAAAATTCAATTAAAGCGTTTTCAAAATTCAATATGTTCAGCCCGGCCCAGCCCGGAAAGACTTTTTTAAAACGTAAACCCGAGTCTGTCTCAGCCTAAAACAGTGTTTGAAAATTCAGGCCCGGCCCGTCCTGTGGGTTGGGTCAGGCCTAAGCCCAAGGTCAGTCCCAAGCCTTTGCAGATCTCTAAGATGATTGCATAGCTCTAGCTTGCATATCTCTAGGGGTAGAATAACCCAGTGGTTAGAGCACAGAGATTACGCTTGGAGGACCTGAGTTTGATGCCCATCTGTCCTCATATCTACGCAGAGTGCGAATACGTTAAATCTGTGGATCCAAATGTCCTTCCGAGAGATTGGTGGCAGGGGAAGGGGAGTACGACCCCTATGTCACCTGTACTGGGTTCCGACCTAAATTCGGTGGCACTACGAGGTCATCTAAACAGATACCTTACCTAGATTTCGCGTAAACATGTTTAATTTAAAAAAAATTGATGACAATTTTATCTGTATGACTTTATTTGTTTTTACTTTACATAGATAGAAATAACTTCAACTACAAAACACTGTTAAAAATATTTTCCTGTCCTATACTTAATAGAAAAATAACAACGTTAAAAATGTTTCATTTTTACTTTCTCGTACTATTGTATACGATAAGTATTGTTTTCTGAAAATTTTCGAATTTGAAATTCTGACGGATCAGCTGAAACCATTTGATGGCAGATAATATCACAGTTTTTACCTTCCTTAAAATACATGGTAATGTATAGGGAATGTATTGGAATTGTGTCAGAAACCGCAACTCCAGTTTTCGACGGATTTACACGTTTTGGGACAGAACACGAAAATACAATTTTTAGCGTGACGTCTGTATGTGTGTGTGTGTTCAGCCTGTGTCTGTCTCTCTGTCTGTCTGTCAGTTTGTGCAATGTATGTATACATTTTATGGCTCAAAAACTATTCGACGAAATTTCACAAAATTTGGTAGTAAGTCACTCGAGTGTTATCCTGGTGCTGATTAGACTTCGGTATAATTCGAAAAAAAAAGGAACCTGTATTTTTCTGTGAAATGGCCCGAAAAAAGTGTATGTATCCACGTTAGCTGAAAAACAATAGACCAAATTTCACACAATTTGATAAATAAGCCGCTTGTGGGTCACCTTGATGATTAGATTTTGGTACGATTCGGAAAAAAGAACCTATTTTTTATTTTCTTTCAGCGAAACGGCTGCAAAAATTGCCAAAGACTGAAGTAAATGACTACATACGTTCAAATGTATCAATTAAATGCTTGTTTTATACGTAGTTTTTAACGTCGAGAGAAATTGCTACACGTAAAATTGCAAATTGTGCTTCTGTCTGTTTATTATTTTAGTACGAGAAAATTCACTTTTTTCCAGTTTATGAGCATTATTATAAAATTTCTAATGAAAGACTCCAATATAAAATAAGTAGTTAATCCAAGTATAAAATAGTGAATTCGGTTCCTTTACTTTTTATGTTCCATATGAGGAACGGATATACAGCTAGTTTGTATTATAAGAGAGTGAATATGTTTTCCCAGAATTCCTTTGGGAAATATATTTTCCCGCCGTTTCGCAGAATAGACCAGACAGTAGCCAGGAAATTAAAGAGAAGCACTTATTTTTCCTGTCATTCATGATTTTTAAGAACAATAATCAGTGTTGCAAGCGTCTTCCGTTGGTGCGACAAACATCTATAATAATGTCTCGTGACCTTCATTCGATTCTTGGGTGGCGTAACGACAGGTGTGTAAACGAAATATTTTTAGAGCTTTCAAAATGGACTATGTCGCCTCATGTCTAGTGTGCTAAAAATTCCGAGAAATGATATCATTCCGTGATTAATTGATTTCTATCTGTGAGGCGCGTTTAATGTCGGGGAAAATAAAAATTGTGTTTGAAAAAAACTTATGCAAAATCTGGTTCTTTTATACTTCCAATATTGTTTACAACTCTTTAATTACTGAAATAGTTAAAATCATGGAGGTAAAAGTAAGAAGTTAAATCTTCATATTAAGAAAACGCCAATATCGTTTGAGACAATCATTCAGGTGGCGCTGGGATAAGATAAGTAGTCCTGTATTGCACGCATTTCTTAGACGAAAGACCTAAAATATTTATTTAAACTGTCAATTTTGTAAAAATTAATTATTAGTACAACGCAAAAAATAACTGAAGCAATAAAGAATATTCCTACGTATTCAAAATTATTTTACTTTCTAATTCATTTTTATCTACACATATTCTGTACTCTATCCTACAACTATGAAAAAAATCTGATGTGAGCAACACATGACTTTCCTTATATAATATAATGAATTTACTACTTTTACAGTAAAAAAATAGGCTTTTCTTATAGTAGATACTAATATTCTTTTCAAGATATTGAATTTTCGACAATTAGTCGCCATTTTCATTGATTTAGCGTCATTTTTATCCATTTGGCGAGTTTTTAGCTAATTTGGCAACATTTCAAAAAGTCGCCAAGTTGGCGACATTCCGCCAAAGCTGTCGCCAAAATCTCGCCAAGCGTTATGGACGAAGAAATAAGTTGTTCTTACAGCAAATAAATGACTATTGGCGTTCAAATACAAAAGTATTACTCAAAGTATCTTTTTTCATGACTGGAACGAGCTAGATCCACGAAAATGATGTCACCCACTTTATCGCATGGTATTACATATGAAAAGTGAACATGTTTCTCAATAGGAAATTTTTTTTTTCATTTTATATGACTTTTTGATAATTTTTTTGAAAAATGTGCAATATCTCGAGAACAGTTCATGTTAGCTTTCTAAAATTTATGTCAATCGTTTTCTAATGAAAAATTACATACGAAATGTCTATTTGCGTAACTTTATTAGTGCTTTTGATTTTTTGACGATTTTTTCAAAATTTTACTCGAAAATTTAGGGGGGTTCGGAACATTCGATTACGTATAAAAACAATAGGCTTTCAGTGTTTATAGATTGTGATTTTTGTACCAAATTTGGTTCGAATCGGTCCATTCGTTCGTCAGTTATCGTCTCCACAGACTCACTGACACACACACACACACACACACACACACATACTTTCACACACACACACACAGACATCACTTAAAAAATGTTTGATTCGTGATCAGGGATGCTTGAAACGTGCTCTCCCGTCGAAAACTCGAATTCGAATTTTCGACCCCGTCACAATACTTTCCTTATACATTATGTATATAAGGAAAGTAATACTGGTTAATTATACTCATAATTAAGGAATCCTTAATTTAAAAATTATTAAAAATACATTTACTAAATACTACGCCTTTCTATAGTGTCATCTAACAATAGCAACTACTTTACAAACACTAGCGACACCTAGATATAATTCTCAAAGCATTATGGCATTTTCAAAACTTCAACGATTTTTTCATAACTTCACTTGAAAATTTAGGGGGGTTCTGACCATTCGATTGCATTTAAAAACAATAGGCTTGCAGTGTTTACGGATTGTGATTTTTGTACCAAATTTCGTTCGAATCGGTCCATTCGTTCGTCAGTTATCGTCTCCACAGATTCACTGACACACACATACACACACAGAGAGACATCACTTCAAAAATGTTTGATTCTTGATCAGGGATGCTTGAAACGTGCTCTCCCGTCGAAAACTCGAATTAGAATTTTCGACCCCGTCACAATACTTTTCTTATACATTATGTATATAAGGAAAGTAATACTCGTTTGTTTAGCATTTTGGAAATTTTCATTATTTCTGTATTAAAAGCTGTTACTTCAGAAACTTTCAATCGTTTAATCTTTATTTTTAGTAGAATATGTCTAAATTTATCTTCTTTGATGGATATTTTTAATTAACCGGAAAATAAAATATTCACTTTTATTAAAATATGTACACGAGTTTTTAAAGAAAAATCGTTATGTATCTTTCCCTTCTCGTTCAAATATACATTGCAGAATTTGCCAGTAAATATATACATCTTAGAACGCTAGTTAGTGACTACGGTAAAAGTGAGTAGTAGCGTACAATCACTTAAAATCACTTAAAGTGCACTTTAGCAAATTAAATATTTAAATATTTAATGTTATTCAAGTATTCTAAATAACTTATTTTCATCACAAAGTTAAATTTCGAAGTTTAATTAGTTTCAATTTTTATTTGCCATCACTGTCAGTTTACCATTACACGCTATGGTAAAAAGAATGCCCTTTTGCCCTTATGTTTCTGCGCATTCTACTACGCAGGTTGTTTATTTACATAAATAACACTGAAAATTTCGTAAACAGGTTGTTAAGAACTCGTGTACCACACAAGGCCGCACATACAAATCGTGTCGTCCCTATATAATATTTATCACGACCCGCCCCCAACTTCCATATTTAATTTTCCCTCTCCTCAAAAATAAAATGAAAAATAGGAGGGGGACCTACTCGATGTAGGTCCGACCCCCTGTAGGGCTTTGTCCCAACCGGATCAAACTATGGATTATCTTTATCTTACCAGTCGACTCGACATTATTCATTTAACTTCTAGCACGATAATATTTTTTTGTATAGTAAAAGTTGGTCATACATTATCTTCCTTCAGATTTCAGAACGAAGTGCAACTTCAAATTTATACCCTGTCCTGCTTTATTTTGTATTGGATAATTATAACATGATGCTCGTCGTAACACTCGTGATTTGAAAATTACTGCCGTAAATCATGGGGGGGGAGGGCTTTGTGAACAAGAAATGGAAATTTCGAGATATTGGTGAACCACTTGGTCTAACCTACATGGTTAAGTTACTCGCACCCCACTGAAAATAACTCAATTTTTAATATTTTAACACAATTGTCTTTAAGAACATTTTTTTCATTTTCGAAAAAAAAAATGCTCAAAAGCTTAAGTCCGTCCCCTGGTCCATTAACGACGAAAATCAATTGGACTCTAACGTTCATTAATTAAAGTTGCAACGTCCACTTCGACGATAAAAACTTGCAATTTCGTCCCAGTAGCTCAACGGTAGATCGCCGGCTGGCCAGTTCGGGGATCCATGGTTCGATTCCTAGTTGGGGCAGCACGGTTCTTTATAATGGCGCCCGAACAAATCAACTCTATAGGTTAGTGCAAATATGTCGGAGGTCTGAAAACCCCAGACCATGCTACTCACATAGTGGGTTTAGAGCAGCTAGCTGCACAACCGGGAAAGGTTACCTCCTGCACTCAGGAGGCACCCAAGGTCTACCATTCCGCCAAACGAACATTTATTTAGGTCTAACAATTGATGAAAAATAGTGTGGCTAAACAGGCAGTTTTACATTATATTTGAACTTGACAAGTACATCCATTTTTCAAAAAAGGGAAAAGGGTTATTGCGAATATTGATAAAAAGATCAGTGAAAAATAAAATTTAGAGTGAGGGATATTACCGTAATGAAAAATAGATTAAAATTAAAGAAGATAATAAAATTTTAAAAGTAAAATTTAGAAAATATATAAAAAGAAAATATATGAAAAGGGGAAAAAAAATTAGGCACATGGAAAACAAAAACAGAAATTTAGAATAAAATTTAGAAAAGAAAAATTAGAAAAAGTACAAATAAAGAGGGTCAATCGAAAAAGAAAGAACCGAGAAAATAAGAGCAGTTAACATTACTATTTTTTTTACTTTCCTTATATACATAATGTATAAAGAAAGTATTATGACGGGGTCGAAAATTCATATTCGAATATTCGACGGGAGAGCACGTTTCAAGCATCCCTGATCAGGAATAAAACATTTTTGAAGTGATGTCTCTGTGTGTGTGTCTGTGTCAGTGAGTCAGTGAGTATGTGGAGACGAAAACTGACGAAAGAATGGACCGATTCAAACGAAATTTGGTACGAAAATCACAATCCGTAAACACTGGAAGCCTATTGTTTTTATTCGCAATCGAATGTGCTGAAGAACTCCCCTAAAATTTCGAGTGAAATTTTGAAAAAATCGTCAAAAAATCAAAACCGCTAATAAAGTTACGCAAATAGACATTTCTTATGTAATTTTTCATTAGAAAACGATTAACATAAATTTTAGAACGCTAACATGAATCGTTCTCGACATATTGCACATTTTTCAAAGAAATTATCAAAAAGTCGTATAAAATAAAAAAAAAAATTCCTATTGAGAAACATGCTCACTTTTCATATGTAATACCATGCGATAAATTGGGTGACATCATTCTGGTGGATCTAGTACATTCCATTCATGAAAAAAGATAATTTGAGTAATAATTTTGTATTTCAACGCCAATAGGCATTTACCTGCTGTAAGAATAACTTATTTCTTCGTCCATAACGCTTGGCGAGATTTTGGCGATGAATTTGGTGAAATTTCGCCAACTTGGCGACTTTTTAAATGTTGCTAAATTAACAAAAAACTCGCTAAATGGATAAAAATGGAGCTAAATCAATGACGACCCATTGATGATTACGACATGGAAAATGACGACTCATTGACGAAAATTCAATATCTTGGAAAGAATATAAATAACTACTATAAAAATAATCTATTTTTTTTATTGTAAAAGTAGTAAATTCATTGCATTATATAAGTAAAGTCATGTGCTGCCCACATCAGATTTTTTAAAACAGAAAATATGTAGGGAATGCAATAAGTCCATATATGTTAATAATAATGAAATAAAGGGATTCATTGATCAAAATTAATTGAGAACAGAATCTACTCATAAGCTTACGTCACTTTATTAGACATGCTCATGGCAACAAGAATACGGTTTTTAATTTTATCTACTGAAGAGGGATTTGAACGAACTTTGGAGAATCAAATTGGTTTATTAGAGAGGGAGGGTTTGCAGAGGTGAAAATTTTTAGAAGAGATGTCGGAGGTCAGAAAGTGACCCTAGTACGACTAGTACGGATTCAGTGGACTCTGAAAGATTGAGCGACGATTTCAAATTGAGAGGATAGCGACTACGCAGAGGATTCTAACCTGGGAAAAAATAGTAGCGGCAGGAGGCTAACCTGAGATTAAACAAGAAAGATCAACCATGCTTAAACCATTGATTATGAAACACTTTCCAACTTCAGTGCAATTTTATTTAAAAAAGTCGAAAATGCAATACATCCCTCGGTAATATTTTGAAACTTATCACAATACTACATTGATTTATTATATTTGAAAACTTAAACCTTCATCGAAAAAAATGAACTTCATTCAAATGACGGCATTGAAATATAAATTGCCTGGTTTAAACATCTCTAAAATGTTATACATTCCTCGGTAATAGTTTTAGAATTATCATAATACTACGATAATTTTTTATATTTGAAAACTTCATCGAAAACAACTGAAATTAATTCAAATGACGTCATAGAAAAAATAACGCGCCTGGATCTCTCTATAAAAGCAGGATTTCATTCATAACTTTCTCCATTTCATTCATCACAATACTATAATAATTTATTTTATTTAAAAATTAAGACCATGGAGCTACACGTAATTAAACTCTATGCTTAAAACTTCATCGAAAAAAATCGTCCTTCTGTTTATAAAATCAATTAATATTTCATTCATATCAGCTATGCAGACTCCATGAGCTAAATAATTTTGCGTTAAAGAAATACAGCAATTCTTATACAACTCATCCTACATATTTTGCTTTTTACATTTTACATAAGTGAAAAATAGGCTTCGTTTTAGAAATAATCAAATTTGGATAATCATTTAAACTCAAATATATTGCATTTACGTTGTTTAAGTATGTAGATGCACAGAATTTAAGCAAAAATAAAGTAGTTTTAGGACCGATACAACACTCAATATGAATTAAACAGAACTTATAAAAATCACGATTTTGAAACAAGATGGATGCCATATATCATTTTGAAGTGGGTCATGTAATCGTTTCATATCATAGTCACGTGATCGTTTCATATAAGAGGTGTAATTATTATTTTTATTTTTATTTAAAGAACTACTGAATATATTTCGCTGAATTTTTTTATATATTTTATGGAACAATTTGAATATTACCTAAAATTTTCGAAGCAATTTGTGAATTTTAAATCCGCTTAAAAAATGTTTGAAAAATTAGGTCCCATAGGGCTCAATGTATTTCATTTTTTCAACCCGGGTTCAATCCAAAACTAATTGGGTGATCTTATATTCATTTATATTCTCATAGGTCCTACAGACCGTCTGAACAACATACTAAAATTTCATTTTGATAAAGTCATTTTTACGGCAGTTATCGTGCTAACGGACAGACAGACAGACAGACAGAATGAACAAAGTCATAAACACTTTTCAACTTTGTTGTAAAGTGTTAAAAAAAATAGCAGGAGGTGGTCAGCCAGATTTCAGTTGCCAGCCTATCTGACATTAGAGAGTGGAGAATGCATAGTTCACTTCGTCGATAAGAGCTTGCAATTTCCTTCCAATAGCTCAGCGGTAGAGCGTCAGCTGACCAGTTTGGAGATCCAAGGTTCGATTCCCGGTTGGGGCAGCAAGATTCTTTACAAAGTGGTGCCGAATTTCATTCTTTAAAAAGATTGCACAACTCAGTATATCTCAAACGATAGGTCGTAGACCCATGACTCTAATTTAAGAAATGTTTTAATTAAGGTAAAACGCAACGAACGCAAATGTTGATCATATGGCACCTTTTAGTAAAAATGTGCAAAATGTAATATTTTAAACGGGCCTTCTAGTAAAAAATCTGTTCAATTACAAACATATTTTCTACAGTCTATTTAACCGAAGAAAATTCCATTGTCATACAATCAAAATTACCCGAGGTATCCCTAATTAAAGTTTTCGATGAACAGTATAAAACTTTTGCTCGAAGTTTTTGGATGGAAATTTTATCTAACGAAATTCAATTTTCATGCGACCCTTTAAATCTATGTTTTTGCCTTATTTTTTTTATCAGAGTGGTTTAAAGGCTATAACTTTGACAATTTTTATGCCAATTTTGTATATTAAAGAACCATTTTTTACTTTCCCTGCAAATGCACGGTAATGTATAAGGAACGGATTTACACGTTTCAAGCACTCTAGAATCCGAGAAAACTATTTTTAGCGTGACATCTATGTGTATGTGTGTGTGTGTGTGTGTGTGTGTATAATGTATCCACTGTAACTCAAAAACTAATTAACCAAAATTCATAAAATTTTGTAGATAAATTACTACGGGATGATCCTGGTGCTGATTAGATTTTAGAACGATTCGGAGAAAAACCTGCCTTTTTTCTGCGAAATAGCCCGCAAAATTCATCAAAATCTGAAGTAAAAGACTGCGTTCGAATGTATTAATTAAATGTTGTTTCATACGTCATCTTTGATAACGAAAAGAATAAGACCAACCCCATTACTCTAGGACGAACCGTTCTCCAGATATTTAAAGTTTTTTTTTTCTTTGAAATTACGTCCAGTTGCCAAATGATTCAAAAATTAATTTAAAACTGCAAAATTCAATGTAAATTTAAATAATTGTCCTTGTTAATTTCTGCAATTAAACTTCAATTTGAAGAATTATGAAAGAAGTAAACAGAAAATGAATCTGGATCTGTAGAGAAGGTCCTGTACTGCCCACATCAGAATTTCCCCCCCCCCCCCAAAAAAAAGATCTTCACAAACGAATAAAGAACAATTTGCTATAATTGGAACTTCCTTTGTATAGAGCTCGTATATAAAGTTAAGTATTATACTATTTTACCAAAACTCTCGTGGTGTTAATGTAGTATATCTTATTTTGAAACATTTTCTAAAGTGACATTTCAAAGTAGACAGAAAGATATAAAGAAAAAATCTGATGTGGGCAACACATGACTTTCCTTATATAATGCAATGAATTTACTACTTTTACAGTAAGAAAAAATAAATTATTTTTATAGTAGTTATTTATATTATTTCCAAGATATTGAATTTTCGTCAATGAGTCGTCATTTTCCATGTCGTCATCATCAATGAGTCGTCATTGATTTAGCGTCATTTTCCATGTCGTCATCATCAATGAGTCGTCATTGATTTAGCGTCATTTTCCATGTCGTCATCATCAATGAGTCGTCATTGATTTAGCGTCATTTTTATCCATTTGGCGAGTTTTTTCGATAATTTAGCAACATTTAAAAAGTCGCCAAGTTGGCGACATTCCACCAAATTCGTCGCCAAAATCTCGCCAAGCGTTATGGACGGAGAACTAAGTTATTCATACAGCAGATAAATGACTATTGGCGTTCAAATACAAAAGTATTACTCAAAGTATCTTTTTTCATGAATGGAACGAGCTAGATCCAAGAGAATGATGTCACCCAATTTATCGCGTGGTGTTATATATGAAAAGTGAACATGTTCCTCAATAGGAAATATTTTTTTTTTTATTTTATATAACTTTTTGAAAAAATTTTTGAAAAATGTGCAATATCTCGAGAACGGTTCATGTTAGCGTTCTAAAATTTATGTCAATCGTTTTCTAATCAAAAATTACATAAGAAATGTCTATTTGCGTAACTTTATTAGCGGTTTTGATTTTTTGACGATTTTTTTTAAATTTCACTCGAAAATTTAGGGAAGTTCTGCACATTCGATTGCGTATAAAAACAATAAGCTTCCAGTGTTTACGAATTGTGATTTTTGTACCAAATTCCGTTCGAATCGGTCCATTCGTTCGTCAGTTATCGTCTCCACAGACGCACTGACACACACACTCAGAGACATCACTTCAAAAATGTTTGATTCGTGATCAGGGATGCTTGAAACGTGCTCTCCCGTCGAAAACTCGAATTCGAATTTTCGACACCTTCACAATACTTTCCTTATACATTATGTAAATAATTAAAGTAATAAGAAAATTTAGGCTATGTTTTCTGCTCGGGTAATATAAAAACGAATTTTGTGTGTGCATCCATTCTTAAGTTATAACTAGAAAAACGTTGAAACGAAACAATTCCAAAATTTCTAAATCTTAGGAATAAAAATTCCAAGATTTTAGATTTTTTTTTTCCCATTACTTAATATCAAATCCCACGTGTTTCCAAATCCTCAGCAGTTTGACCTGTAAATTCATCCATTATTCAGTGATTCTAGCTCATCTATATAATATAGATACTGTTGAGAATCAAAAGTATGCATAACGTAAAAATATTATATTTATGCCCTTCGTTTCAACAACCTCAAATTCTATTAAAAATGTTTTGTAGCAAAGAATAATTATCTAACCATCAACTCTAAACAGCTCAATCTTTATGACCTTGCCCACGTGATCAGTTCAAAAATAATGTTATGAACATGTAAAATGCTTTCACGGCTCTCTGAGTCCCCACAGTGGAAAAACACTTTTACAGGCAGCTATTCCTATTATCTGAAAGTAAGGTTGCCGTAATTTGAGTTTTTGGTACATGGTTGCCTGATTTGTCTATTTATCGCCAACGTGACGACTTTTGGTGAGTTTTCAAAAGAGTAAACAGTGTCATTTATTGAATTCAAAAATCGTCTTCAACCAAATCAAACGTTTTCTGTATCGACAGATTAACCTCTTATTATGGACCTCAGTAGGTCGATACAGCCCGAGACGTGTAGTCTTAATTAGGAACAGTGTTAAGAATATGTAAAAAGTTTCACTGCGGTTTGCTTCTACACAAATAGACCTCTATACATTTGCCTCTATACATAGCAGACCCTTTCTATTCAAGGCCTTTACAGGGAGAGAATACCTTTAAGGGGAACTCTTCAGGAAGAAAACACCTTTACAGGCAGCCATTCTTATTGCATGAATGTAGGGTTGTCATATATTGAATTTCGGAACGTAGCTGCCAGCTTTGGTGATCTAACGCCAACTTGACGAGTTTTCGAATGTACTGGAACTTTCTTTAAATAATGGATGTTCTGGGAGATGCGAGCCCCTCCTGAAAGTTTCTACGGAGAGTAATTCGATGTAGCAGGGCCGTAGCCAGAAGTGTAATCCAAGAGGGGCTGGAATGAAATTCAAGAGGAGCACAACAGCCTTGAAGGAGGGCCTCCCTAGAAAAAACATTTCGGGGATCAAAGGAAATGCACTAAAATATTAAATTTTAATTTTTAATAAATTGTTGCATTAAAAAATATTTTAATTATAATTAAATATGTTATCACATAATATAAACATCACATATCACATAATATAAAATTGACTGTAATTACTTATCAGTTGATAATGTAAAACGTGATAACGAAGTACTCTATATGACTAATTACTCATCTGTATATGCTCATCAGTTGGAAATGTATAACGGTGAAACTCGCAATTAATACAAAAGTACCCTAAATGCTATATATTAATTTAATTTTTAAAACTATATTGAATATTTTTAAATTAAACATGTAAATAAATGATGATCATCCATATAATGGTGGTTATATGATGATCATCCATATAACCACAAATTCAGCAGCGAAAAAATCTTAATTCTGAGTTATGCAAAACAAAGTCTACAAAAAATTCTGAAAAAGAAGTTTTTTGCAAAATTTGGATGTCGTGTTGTATGAAATTTCATACCACTACAAAAGATTAAATATTTCTATCAGAGGGGGCTGAGTATACCTCTTGGGGGAGGGGGGCTCAGCCCCCTATGGCCCCTGCCTGGTTACGGTCCTACCTTCTAGTTTTATATTGTTATGAAATGTATACCCTTGTTTATTAATTATTTCCCTTCTAAATTGTATATTCGGCAATTTCATTTTTGTTTCAATTCTAAAACTTGTTCTTAAATTTTATTCCAAATTGATAACTCGCCAATTCTGTAATTCGGCTTCTTGAAACTTTACCGCCAGTTTCGATAAACCTGGCGTAGCCTTACATTCTCGTGCTGTTGTACATTTACCGCGGATTTGCATTTCATATAGAAACGCATTGGAACTCTTTTTTCTGTCGTCATGAACATGCGCAGGTATACTAAGACACTTCGGCGTGGAATTTGTGATCAGTTCAGTTGGCGATGTAATTCCAAAGTGATAGGTCGCGTGTAATGCCCACGGGGCAAGGAACCGAAAATAATTACCCGAAATTCTAAATTAAATTAAACTATGAAATAATCTATTAGCTTATTAAAAGTCGCGTTTTGAAAAGAAATAGGTTTCGGTGGTGAAGGTGAAATGATTTTCTTTAACGTAGGAATATCGATGTGTTCGAAAGCGTCATATATTGTACACGCTCACCATGTATAATAATTTTGTCATCAACAAGAAAGAATGTTATTGGCAATATCGTCTTGTGAATCCTGTCTAGCATTCATTAATTTATCATGTTTTGAAATGAAAAAAATCTGATGTGGGCAATACATGACTTTCCTTATATAATGTAATAAATTTACTACTTTTACAGTAAAAAAATGGGTTTTTCTTATAGTAGATACTTATATGCTTTTCAAGATATTGAATTTTCGACAATTAGTCTTCATTTTCAATGATTTAGCGTCATTTTTATCCATTTGGCGAGATTTTCGTTAATTTGGCAACATTTCAAACTGTCGCCACGTTGGCGACATTCCGCCAAATTTATCGCCAAAATCTCGCCAAGCGTTATGGACGAAAAAATAAGTTATTCCTACAGCAGATAAATGACTATTGGCGTTCAAATACAAAAGTATTACTCAAAGTATCTTTTTTCATGAATGGAACGAGCTAGATCCACAAGAATGATGTCACCCAATGTATCGCATAGTATTACATATGAAAAATGAACATGTTTCTCAAAAGGAAATATTTTTTTTATTTTATATGACTTTTTGATAATTTTTTTGAAAATATGCAATATCTCGAGAACGGTTCATGTTAGCGTTCTAAAATTTATGTTAATAGTTTTGCAATGAAAAATTACATAAGAAATGTCTATTTGCGTAACTATATTAGCGGTTTTGATTTTTTGACGATTTTTTCAATATTTCACGCGAAAATTTAAGGGGGTTCTGAATATTCGATTGCGTATAAAAACAATACGTTTCCAGTGTTTACGGATTGTGATTTTTGTACCAAATTTCGTTCGAATCGGTCCATTCGTTCGTCAGTTATCGTCTCCACAGACTCACTGACACACACACACACACACACACTTTCACACACACACACACATACTTTCACACACACACACACAGACATCACTTCAAAAATGTTTGTTTCGTGATCAGGGATGCTTGAAGCGTGCTCTCCCGTCGAAAACTCGAATTCGAATTTTCGACCCCGTCAGAATGCTTTCCTTATACATTATGTATATAAGGAAAGTAATAATATGAATGCAGTTTAATAAATCGGAGTGGAATAATACTGGAAATGACTCTTGAATCTTCATTTAGCTTTGCAACCACCACGTCTACTTCTCCATATATCCAATTCGCCAATCGTAAGCTGCACATCAATAGATCTCGATGTCGCCTCAGCATATCTACTGACCCGCCCGCCTTACCTGCGCTTCACTAAAAACACAACGCAAGAAATAGTGCGCCGTCACTGTTAGATCACAACCGTGTAACAAGTCTTTTGGGAGAAATGTGTTAGTTCTAGGCTTCACTCTGATTCCACAATTTTGAAAGATCACCTGGGATGTTGTGATAGCGACCCACTTCTCGTGTCTGGGCTATCTGAAATTTTCCCCCCAAACGACCCGTTACAATATATAGAGATTTTTCCAGAGTTTCACTATAGAAAATACGCTTTCTTATCGTTCTGTAGAAGATCCGACAGTAGCTTGGAAGTGAGAAAATAGCGCCATTTTTCCTGTCATCCATCAGTTTTAAGAACAATAATCAGTGTTGTAAGCGTCTTCGGGTTTGCGAGGCGGAGGAATACCTAATAATGTCTCTCGACCTTTATTCCATTCTTAGCAGACGCACTGACAAGTGATATTTTAAGAACTTTCAGGCTTATGGATTCGCGCGAAAGTCTAGTATGCGAAATGGAATGTCGGAGAAATCAAAGAATTCAGGGTGTTTATATCATGCAGCTAAGTCAGGCTGACTGGCTCACAAAGGGATGGATTACACAACCCAAACTACTGAATGTATAGAAACTTGAAATTTTCCTTATACGTGGGACTCGGCCTATTGCGGTGACCATATTTTCTGGAAGAAAATGAAAGACACGTTTTGACGTTTGTTACAACACATTTCCAGATCAGTTTGTAACTGGGAGAGGGAGGGGGATGATCAAAAATGACGAATAAAAAAAGAAAGCCCCACCTGCCGACCTGGAGTGCAGTACATAATTATGTTTTTATACTAACCCTATTGTGTGGAATTTTTTTCTCCCGTCTTAATAGTACATTTCTTGTAACTTGATGCATTTCATCTTAAGAGCTCATGTGGGAGGGACTGCAGCCCGGTAGCCCCCCCCCCCCAACCTCAGGGTGCACGCTTCTGAAACAGGTTTGGAATAATTTTAAAAAAAACTGGAAAATATAATTGACAAGAAAAAAAATATACTATATAATTATAGTTTTTATACAATATTTTATAATATTTTTTAAAAATATAGTATTTTTTATTATAGTAATGAATTACATTTGATTGGATTTAATGAATTACTGTTGATACTACAATTTATATAGGCTGCCCCGGGTAGATTTATGATTTTCAATACTTATAAATGAAATACTTAACATACTAAATAAAGAGTTGCAAGGACATGCAGGGCTGTCCCACCCCTAATTACCGATGCTTAGGAGGTGAGACAGCCCAGTGGTTAGCGCTCGGGAAATGCACTCGGACGATCCGAGTTCGATTCTCAGTTCTGCCCAAACTGTCCCCGTGTTCACGCGGAGGACGGGCACGTTCAATATTTGGGTCCGTAAGCCCTTACGAGAGGTTGGCGGTAGGAGAAGGAGGGTACGGTCGTTGTGGATGTCGCCCTCACAGGGTCTGGTTTAAATTGGGTGGCGGCATTTCCTGGCCTTCCAAACAGATACCTTCGGGTAACCGGCCACACAAACAGCTACCATAAGCCTTCGGGTTGGTCGTGTGGTCTGGGCTTTCTACACCTTCGGGTAAGTCGGACGGTCTGGGTCGAAGAAGATTTGCCGACGCTTGCAATTCCATTAAAGCATTTCAAGTGAAATCATCATTGCCTGTGCCTTAAAAATAATAACACTCAACATTTTCCCTCTACTCAAATGTTCAAAAAAGACCATGAAAAATTGTCGAAGTAAATTCTCGGTAAAGTTTCAAAACTATTGACAAAATTTGATAATCATCTCTTTAAACATGCAAAATATGAAAAGAGTTTTGAAATATTTTGTTCTCCATTTCATATTGACGTTTTAACTGTTCAGACACACTGCAGATGATATAGTCCATTTACAGATCAACAGAGACTTAAGGCACATTTACATTACACTAGCGGAAATCAACTTTTGAAACAACGTACGTGACGGTGGAAAAGAATCTTAAATTAAAGTTACTTGCACACACAGAAAAAAAGGTTAGTGCTTTGGGATCCAGCCGCGTTTGTGAAGCTTTTTTTCTAAAAATGAACTTTAATAAAAGTAAATATCGAGCTTCATTAATAAGATGAAAATTTGGAAATGTGCAATGACCAAATTGGAAATACAGCCAACCCTCCTGTAACGCAGTACTTTCATAACGCGGTTTCCATATAACGCGGAGCAAAAATTACGACAGCCCTCCCATAACGCGATACTCATAGAACGCGGTTTCCATATAACGCGGTGCTCATAAAACGCGGTAGTCTTATAACGCAGTTTCTCTATAATACAACTCAATTAGCTTAAGCAGTCTTCCTATAGCATGAAATCCCCTGTAAATGCAAAAATATACAGCATTGCGGTTTCCATATAACGCGGTACGAAGTTTTCTGTTTTGTACTAATTCTGAGTTTCTTATAACGCGGTTTCCATACAACACGATATGCGGTTTCCATATAGCACGGTACGAATTAATCTGATTTGCACTAATCAGAGTTTCTTATAAACACGGTTTCCATATAACGCGGTACTAATTAATCGCGGTATAGGAGGGTTGACTGTATCAACTCTCCTATACCGCGATTAATTAGTACCGCGTTATATGGAAATCGTGTTTATAAGAAAGTCTGATTAGTTATTATACCTAGTAGAACTAATTCATTTTAGTAGACCTAAAAAATATTAGTGATCTGAAAGAAAAGCAATTCACTAGTGCATTTATGTAATAAAATGAATGAATAAAACAAATGTTTATATATTTTAATTTATTTTATTTTTATAACGCTCTTTATTTTACGTGTGACAACTAGGAAACTGTAGTTTGTAAAGATGGTCTGCAGAACGATTTGAGTTGGCAGATGGAAAAGTTATCAAAAAATGTATTTATAAGTTGTCGAGCTTTCAACTATTAATATCTTTATAACTGTAAATATATGATTAAAAATCTGATGTGGGCAACACATGACTTTCCTTATATAATGCAATGATTTTACTACTTTTGCAGTTAAAAAAAATGTTATTCTTATAGTAGATATTTATATTCTTTCCAAGATATTGAATTTTCTTCAATAGTCGTCATTTTTATCAATTTGGCGAGATTTTTGTTAATTTGGCAACAATTAAAAATGTCGCCAAGTTGCCGACATTCCGCCAAAATCTCGCCAAGCGTTATGGACGGAGAAATAAGTTATTCTTACATCAGATAAATGACTATTGGCGTTCAAATACAAAAGTATTACTCAAAGTATCTTTTTTCATGAATAGAACGAGTTAGATCCACGAGAATGGTGTCACCCAATTTATCGCATGGTATTTTTATGAAAAGTAAACATATTTCTGAATAGGAAATATTTTATTTTTATTGTATATAACTTTTTAATATGTTTTTTGAAAAATGTACAATATCTTGAGAACGGTTTATGTTAGCGTTCTAAAGTTTATATCAATCGTTTTCGAATGAATAATTACATAAGAAATGTTTATTTGCGTAACTTTATTAGCTGTTTTGATTTTTTGACGATTTTTTCAAAATTTCACTCGAAAATTTAGGGGAGTTCTGAACATTCGATTGCGTATAAAAACAATAGGCTTCCAGTGTTTACGGATTGTGATTTTTGTACAAAATTTCGTTCGAATCGGTCCAGTCGTTCGTCAGTTATCGTCTCCACAGTCTCACTGACACACACACACACACATACACACACACACACACACATACTTTCATACACACAGACACAGAGGGAGAGACATCACTTCAAAAATGTTTGATTCGTGATCAGGCATGCTTGAAACGTGCTCTCCCGTCGAAAACTCGAATTCGAATTTTCGACCCCGTCACAATACTTTCCTTGTGCATTATGTATATAAGGAAAGTAAAAAAAATCTGATGTGGGCATCGTACATGACTTTCCCTTTAGACTTATATTCACGTTGTCTTTATTTCTTCGATAATTCATTATATGAGTTTAATTGTACAAAATAATGTCCATAATCATTTAAAATGACACTAAATTTGCACTTTGAATTCAATTTTCGTTCTCAGTTGGTAACTGGACATTTTTCAAAGGTGGCGTAGGGAAAATGCAAAATAACTAAAATATCTCGAGAACGGCTAACCCTAGTGTGATGAGGTTGGACTTATTCTTTTCATCGTTAAAAATTACGTATAAAACAAGCATTTAATTGTTATATTTGAACATATGTAGTTTTTACTTTCCTTATATACATAATGTATAAGGAAAGTATTGTGACGGGGTCGAAAATTCGAAATCGAGTTTTCGACGGGAGAGCACGTTTCAAGCATCCCTGATCACGAATCAAACATTTTTGAAGTGATGTCTGTGTGTGTGTGTGTGAAAGTATGTGTGTGTGTGTGTGTGTGTGTGTGTGTGTGTGTGTGTGTGTGTGTGTGTGTGTCAGTGAGTCAGATAGGAGACGATAACTGACGAACGAATGGACCGATTCGAACCAAATTTGGTACAAAAATCACAATCTGTAAACACTGGAAGCCTATTGTTTTTATATGTATTCGAATGTTCAGAACCCCCCTAAATTTTCGAATAAAATTTTGAAAAAATCGTCAAAAAATCAAAACCACTAATAAAGTTACGCAAATGGATATTTCTTATGTAATTTTTCATTAGAAAACGATTGACATAAATTTTAGAACGCTAACACGAACCGTTCTCGAGATATTGCACATTTTTCAAAAAAATTATTAAAAAGTCATATAAAATGAAAAAAGAAATTTCCTATTGAGAAACATGTTCACTTTTCATATGTAATACCATGCGATAAATTAGGTGACATCATTCTCGTGGATCTAGCTCGTTCCATTCATGAAAAAAGATACTTTGAGTAATACTTTTGTATTTGAACGCCAATAGTAATTTATCTGCTATAAGAACAACTTATTTCTTCGTCCATAACGCTTGGAGAGATTTTGGCGACGAATTTGGCGGAATGTCGCCAACTTGGCGACTTTTTGAAATGTTGCCAAATTAACGAAAATCTCGCCAAATGGATAAGAACGACGCTAAATCAATGAAAATGACGACTCATTGTCGAAAATTCAATATCTTGGAAAGAATATTAGAATCTACTATAATAAAAATCTATTTTTTTACTGTAAAAGTAGTAAATTCATTACATTATATAAGGAAAGTCATGTGTTCCCCACATCAGAATTTTTATTTTAGATTTTGACGATGTTTGCGGGCCATTTCGCAAAAAAAAAAGAAACAGGTTATTTTTTCCCGAATTATACCAAAATCTAATCAGCACCAGGGTAACCCACAAGTGACTTATCTACCAAACTTTGTAAAATTTGATCTATTAGTTTTTCAGCTAGAGTGGATACAGGCAATTTTTGCTGGTCATTTCGCCAAAAAATGCTAGTTGTTTTATCCCTAACCGTACCAAAAGCTAATCAGCACCAGGTTCACACACAAGTGACTTACCTACCAATTTTATGAAATTCGGTCTATTAGTGTTTCAGTTAGGGTGGATACGTACATTGCACAGACAGGCACACAGACAGACACACAAACACACACACAGACGTCACGCTAAAAATAGTGTTTTCGTGTTCTAGATGTCCCAAAACATGTAGATCCGTCGAAAACTCGAGTTGCGATTTTCGACATGATTCCAATACTTTCCCTATACATTCCCATATATTGCAGGGAAAGTAATAAAATACAATGCTCGCACAGCAGCCTCGAGTTTTAAAAAGTTAAGTAAAACTCTTCGTTAAATGTTAATAGTGAAACTTTTCCTGTTAAAGCAAATACAAAATCGCGTCAAATCGCGTGATTCCGTACACATTTTGTAGTTTCACTCAAAACCACAATTTACATCTAAGTTAACTTCCAGAATGATATTTAAAATTTTATTATTAAGTTATAATCTAAAACTGTGGCAAATAATATATTGTGAATAAATTATATGCTTGAAAAACCTACAATTAAAAATCTGATGTGGGTAGCACATGACTTTCCCTGCAGACTGAAATTCATATTTACTTTATTTTTTTAATAATTCGTTAGACTGAGTTTAATTGCGCCAAATAACATTAAATTTGCATTTTTCATTCAATTTTTGTTTTTATTGGGTAATTGGGCATTTTTCCAAAATCTGCGTAACAAAAATGCAAAGAAATCTCAAATGTCTTGAGAGCGGTTTGTCCTAAAGCATAATGGAGTGTGTTATATTCTTTTCCTCGCCAAAAATTACGTATGAAACAAGAATTTAATTGATACATTTGAACATAGGAAGTATTTTTTTTTTATAGATTTTGGCGATTTTTGCGGGCCATTTCGTAAAACAGGTAGGCTGTTCTTTTCCAAATTGTACCAAAATCTAATCAGCACCAAAATATCCCACAAGTAACTTATCTACCAAATTTTGTGAAATTTGGTCAATTAGTATTTTAACTAGAGTGGATACATGAAATTTGTTCAGGCCATTTCGTAAAAAAAGGCAGGTTGTTCTTTTCCGAATCATACCAATATTTAATCCGCACCAGAGTACCCGTAACTTATCTACCAAATTTTGTGAAATTTTGTCAATTAGTATTTTAGCTAGTGGATGCATGCAATTTTTACGGGCCATTCCGCAAAAAAAAGCGGATTCTGTTTTTACGAATCCTACCCAAAACTAATCAGCACCAGGGTTTCACCCAAGTGACGTGCATACCTTGTATAACAAAGAGCACCATGGGAATTATAGTATCAGGATCTCAATAGGTTCAACTGCAATTTGATAAACAGGTTGTAGCTAAACAAAACGTTGTATTGAATATCACAAACTGATGCCTAATAATAAAATGTAGAATGATATAAAATACCAAGAAAATTTTGGATTAGGTATAATATATAATTCACTAATGACTTTTTTTACTTTTCTTATATACATAATGTATAAGGAAAGTATTGTGACGGGGTCGAAAATTCGAATTCGAGTTTTTGCCGGGAGAGCACGTTTCAAGCATCCCCGATCACGAATCAAACATTTTTGAAGTGATGTCTGTGTGTGTGTGTGAAAGTATGTGTGTGTGTATGTGTGTGTGTGTGTGTGTGTGTGTGTGTGTGTGTGTGTGTGTCAGTGGGTCTGTGGAGACGATAACTGACGAACGAATGGACCGATTCGATCCAAATTTGGTACAAAAATCACAATCTGTAAACACTGGAAGCCTATTGTTTTTATACGCAATCGAATGTTCAGAACCCCCCTAAATTTTCGAATGAAATTTTGAAAAAATCGTCAAAAAATCAAAACCAATAATAAATTTACGTAAATAGACATTCCTTATGTAATTTTTCATTAGAAAACGATTGACATAAATTTTAGAACGCTAACATGAACCGTTCTCGAGATATTGCACATTTTTCAAAAAAATTATCAAAAAGTCAAATAAAATAGAAAAAAAATATTTCCTATTGAGAAACATGTTCACTTTTCATATATAATATCATGCGATAAATTGGGTGACATCATTCTCGTGGATCTAGCTCGTTCCATTCATGAAAAAAGATACTTTGAGTAATACATTTGCATTTGAACGCCAATTTATCTGCTGTAAGAATAACTTATTTCTTCGTTCATAACGCTTGGCGAGATTTTGGCGACGAAATTGGCGGAATGTCGCCAACTTGGCGACTTTTTGAAATGTTGCCAAATTAACGAAAATCTCGCCAAATGGATAAAAATGACGATAATCAATGAAAATGACGACTAATTGTCGAAAAGTCAATATCTTGGAAAGGATATTAGTATCTACTAGAAGAAAAACCTATTTATTTTACTGTAAAAGTAGTAAATTCATTTCATTATATAAGGAAAGTCATGTGTTGCCCACATCAGATTTTTTTTATATGCAATCGAATGTTCAGAAACCCCTAAATTTTCGAATGAAATTTTGAAAAAATCGTCAAAAAATCAAAACCACTAATAAAGTTACGCAAATAGACATTTCTTATCTAATTTTTCATTAGAAAACGATTGACATAAATTTTAGAATGCTAACATGAACCGTTCTCGAGATATTGTACATTTTTCAAAAAAATTATCTAAAAGTCATATAAAATAAAAAAATATATATTTCCTATTGAGAAACATGTTCATTTTTCATATGTAATACCATGCGATAAATTGGGTGACATCATTCTCGTGGATCTAGCTCATTCCATTCATGAAAAAAGATACTTTGAGTAATACTTTTGTATTTGAACGCCAATAGTCATTTATCTGCTGTAAGAATAACTTATTTCTTAGTGCATAACGCTTGGCGAAATTTTGGCGACGAATTTGGCGGAATGTCGCCAACTTGGCGACTTATTGAAATGTTGCCAAATTAACGAAAATCTCGCCAAAGGGATAAAAATGACGCTAAATCAATGAAAATGACGACTAATTGTCGAAAATTCAATATCTTGGAAAGAATATTAGTATCTACTATAAGAAAAACCTGTTTTTTTTTACTGTAAAAGTAGTAAATTCATTACATTATATAAGGAATATCATGTGTTGCCCATATCAGATTTTTTTTTAATGTAAGATTAGTCCAATAAAAATAATATACAAAAATTTGAGGCTCTCTGCAAACATGAGGCTGCTTGGCCCTCGGTACGCCCCGGGGGTTGGGACAGAAGATGAAATTATAATTAGGAAAACATTCCTAATGCAAACAAAACTCATGCCCCCCTCAGGCTATTAATTGTATTTTGAATACAAGATTTTAACTCAGAAATGATTTAAAGAGAAATTTGTTAACATTGGTAAAAATACATGGAAAATAAATTTTACATTTTTTGTTATTTTTATAAAGATAAGTGCGTTTTCAATTCATGCAGTATCTGTACACTGCACATATAATAATGCTGCGCCTACAAAAGCAAAAAAAAATTGAAATAAATAATTACCTAGAGGAAAAAATATTTGTCTGTACTTAACTATAATTTACTTCATTTTAGCATTTCAGACGTCTTATTATGCTAGATAATCTAAATGAATGAAATTTACATTAGACTTAATTCTTTTAAAATATGCCTGGGTCTTTCAATGTAAAAAATTTCGAACTCCCAGTAATTTTTCAAGTCGGCGCCTATGAATCAAACCCTTGTAAAAGAAAACTTACTTATCTGTACTTAACTATAATTTGCTTCATTTTAGCATTTTCAGACGTCTTATTGTGCTAGATAATCTGACTGAATGAAATTTAAATTAGATTTATTCTTTTAAAGTATGCATATGCATCTATTTAACATTAATAATAATTTTTCAAGTCAAATGAGTCAAACCCTTGTAAAAGAAAACTTACTTATCTGTACTTAACTATAATTTGCTTAATTTTAGCATTTTCAGACGTCTTATTGTGCTAGATAATCTGACTGAATGAAATTCAAATTAGATTTATTCTTTCAAAGAATGCATATGCATCGATTTAACATTAATAATAATTTTTCAAGTCAAATGAGTCAAACCCTTGTAGAAGAAAACTTACTTATCTGTGCTTAACTAAAATTTACTTCATTTTATCATTTTCAGACGTCTTATTGCGCTAGATAATCTGACTGAATGAAATTTAAATTAGATTTATTCTTTCAAAGTGTGCATATGCAGCGATTTAACATTAATAATAATTTTTCAAGTCAAATGAGTCAAACCCTTGTAAAAGAAAACTTACTTATCTGTACTTAACTATAATTTACTTCATTTTAGCATTTTCAGACGTCTTATTGCGCTAGATAATCTGACTGAATGAAATTTAAATTAGATTTATTCTTTCAAAGTATGCATATGCATCGATTTAACATTAATAATAATTTTTCAAGTCAGCGCCTATGAGTCAAACCCTTGTAAAAGAAAAAAGGAAAAGGAGAATGGTGCAGAAATTAAGAAAATGACAAAAGAAAGTAATCTGTTTCGAGACCTCTAGATAAAGTTAAATTCATCATTTGAACTACTGAACAATTAACAGTGGTTGAGACTAGGTCAAAAAAGGATATAACACGGAGAAGGATAAATTACAGTGATACCTTGAAGAATTTAACACATAGTGGTGCTCCTTGATAATATACGGCTGCAAAACCATGTTCTGCAGTTTTATTTGACATAAAAGCTTGGTTTGACCGGAAACTGAAGTCTAACATAAAACCTCAATATCCACCATAACTATCGGATTTTCGTTTTTCATGAATCCAAGAATACCAAACATGTCGTGTTTATCGCACTTTATGTTTCCTCATTTCACATGCAATTGTGTGATCCTCGCCAAGTCTCAAACAGCCATATCTTACTCAAACAACCGAATCGAATTTACCATCGGTATGTGTGTTCGTCGCAGAGAGTCGAAAGTCGACTGCGCGTGACTCATGCTGCGGCATTCTGCACGCTCGAGTTGAGAAGGCAGATTGCTTTCTCGATTCGCGACAGTATTTTGTTCTGTCGAACAGTATATTGCTTTATTCTGGAGCGACAGCTAGAAGAATGATATTCAGTTCTATGCGTGATTTTTGTTTTCGAGTTGTAAGCCGTTTGGAATGACATAAGAGAGTAAGCACAATAAAGCATCAAGATCCTTGAGAGCTTCCGCTTTACAAGGGATTAAACTTTCATGAGCATCATGAGTGAGTGAATCTGAGATATCCTTAGATATCGAATATTGAGGTGTGTATGTGTGTGTGTGAGAGAGAGGGAGAGACAAAGAGAGAGAGAGAGTTGGAATTTTAACTTCCACAATTTTTTCTCCTTTACTGCTTTATTTTTCTCCTTAATTCCTAAGGCGGCCCATAGCCCGATAAGGTTCAAAATCCAAAGAAGTGAAATGTACCACAAACGACAACAAAATACTCAATTTCATGTTAATATTATAAATGTAGTCTGATTATTTAGGGCCTCAAGGTTTTAAATCACACTCATAAATATCAAATCAAGTTAAATAAAACGTTGCAAAAACTCTTAAAACAGTTTTTCATTCAAAATTGTTATAACATTACAAGAACTTCGTGTTACTACTAATAAAAATATAATATTATAAAATATAACTCTCTCTCTCTCTACAATTATTCAAAAATATCATATCCTCTCTGTTGGTATAAAATTGACCACTGCCACTGGCCTAACCAGGGAAGTTTAATTGCATTGTTTCTTCATTGAGTCCACATTAACTACATTGTATCTATAGTAATGGTTTAACCCTTTATGATCCTGTTTTGAAAGAGCCTCGACATTGAAAATTATTGCCACCAGTCAAATCTGTCTGCAGATCAGTCTGTCAGGTGAGACCGGACAGTCAAATCAGTCTATCAGGTGAGACCGGACATCGAAAATGTTTAGTTCCAGTCAGATGTCGGCTGAGCCCCTAGCATAATTTATCACGCTAATTACGTTATTATTGTATTGCACACGTCATCTGCGAACTAAATATTGTATTTAATCGATCCTTTAAAATGATGTCCACAACGAGGTCTATATTTTAGTTGATTGTGACAGAGAACTTTTGGAACATGTATAGCGACAAAGGAGTTTCCTATACACCTGCTTAAAAAACATTCGAGTTTTTCTCAACTGGACTTTCTCATACCGAAATAAATGTTTAATTAACTTGCTAACTTTTCAAATTTTGTAAATTTTGCAAGACATTTTTTTCAAAGGATCGAATTATAAGATGTTACATGCATTTTAAAGGACTTGAAAAAACTTTTGCCTGATATCATACTTGACAATGTTCCCTCGAGGGGGAAGGGTAACTTATCCCTCAAGGGGGACTAACGGCGTCACGAACAAAAAAAATCTGATGTGGGGACACACGACTTTCCCTGCAGACTTATATTCACGTTCTCTTTATTTTAATGAAATTTAATTCACTTTTAATTCAATTTTCGTTCTCATTTGGTAACTGGACTTATTTTCAAAGGTGGCGTAGAGAAAAAACGAAAAAACTAAAATATCTCGAGAACAGCTAGTCCTAGTGTAATGGGGTTGATCTTATTCTTTTCTTCGTTATTATTTTCTTCGTCGTTCTTCTCTTCGTTTACCTTCATCGAAAAAAATGAACTTCATTCAAATGACGGCATTGAAATATAAATTGGCTGGCTTAAACATCTCTAAAATGCGATACATTCCTCGGTAATATTTTTTAAATTATCATAATACTACAATAATTTATTATATTTGAAAACTTCATCGAAAACAATTGAAATTCATTCAAATGACGTCATAGAAAAAATAACATGCCTGGCTCACTCTATAAAAGCAGTATTTCATTCATAACATTTTCCCATTCATTTCATTCATCACAGTACTAAAATAATTTATTTTATTTAAAAACTTAAGACCATGGAGCTACAAGTAATTAAACTCTATGCTTAAAACTTCATCTACAAAAATCGTCCTCCTCTGTGTAAAATCAATGAATATTTCATTCGTATCAGCTATGCAGACTCCTTGAGCTAAATATATTTCCTTTAAAGAAATACAACATTTCTTATACAACTCATTCTACACATTTTGCTGTTTGCATTTTACATACGTGAAAAAAACGCTTCGTTGTAGAAATAATCAAATTTGGATGATCATTTAAACTCAAATATATTGTCATTGCGTTGTTTCAGTATGTAGATGCACAGAATGTAGGCAAAAATAAAGCGGTTTTAGGACGAATACAACACTCAATATGAATTCAAAAGAACTTTAAAAATCACGATTTTGAGACAAGATGGATGCCATATTTTATTTTGAAATGGGTCACGTGATCTTTTCATATCATGGTCACGAGATCGCTTCATATAAGAGGTGTAATTATTATTTTAATTTTTATTTAAAAAACTACTAAATATATTTTGCTGAAATTTTTTTTATATATTTTATAGAATAATTTGAATATTACCTAACATTTTCGAAGCAATTTGTGAATTTTAAATCCACTTAAAAAATGTTTGAAAAATTAGGTCACATAGGGTTCAATGTATTTCATTTTTTCAACCCGGGTTCAATTCAAAACTAATTGGGTGATATTATTCATTTATATATATTCCTATAGGTCCTACAGACCATCTGAACAACATACTAAAATTTCATTTTGATTAAGTCATTTTTACGGCAATTATCGTGCTAACAGACAGACAGACAGACAGAATGAACAAAGTCATAAACACTTTTCAACTTTGTTGTAAAGTGTTAAAAAGGCAATGTCTGTGTGTGTGTGTGTGTGTGGCTGTGTGTCTGTCTGTCTTATTAACTATAGGTTCAGCGACCGCGCGTCGGAGAACTACGAAATTTGGCAATCGGAGACCCGGGAGGGTGGGAAGGGGACACGTGAAAACCGATTTTTAAAATTTTAATTTTTTTTATTGTTGCTGTTATTTAATGTTTTATGCGATTTCGACCGTTTTTTGCCCGTTTCGCCCTTTTTTCTGCACGATTCAGATGTCGTAGAAAAAAACAAATCACACCACCGGAAAGAGTAGACAATTGCGAGTAAAAATATATCAATTTCAAATCTCAATTTCAATTTCTCATATTTTTTAAAGATTTTAAAACGAAAGTCACTTTCGGTTCAAAAAAACCAACTTTCGTTTTTAAATCCTCCCATCGTAAAAACTACTCATAATTTCGACTAATAATTTACATTTTTAGAAAGATCAAAGATCTGGCATTCTTACAAGTCCAATCTGGTCAAGAAATAATGAAAATGTTATTAATGAAAAGCTTAAAAACTGAAGAAATAAAAAAATATATAAAAAGAAAGTTATGGAGATTGTGACGGTGCCTTAAAATTTCATTATTAGTTTTAACGTCATTAAACTAAACCAAATTTTGTTAACTCCACGGGGTTGAAGGCGCTGTAGCCTAGTCGTTAGCGCGCGGGAATTGCACTCCGTAGGCGCGGGTTCGATTCCCGCCACTACCAAAACTGCAGCCGTGTTCACGCGGAGTACGATCACGTTAAACATGTAGGTCCGTAAGTCCATCCGAGAGGTTGGTGATAGGGGAAGGAGGATACGGTCCCTGTGGATGCCTCCCCCACTGGGTTCCGGTCTAAATCGGGTGAATAAAAGGAACATTATGGAGATTGTCGCGGAGGGCGCGGTAGCCCAGTGGTTAGCCAGCGGGAATTGCAGTCAGTAGGCCCGGGTTCGAATCCCGCCACTGTCAAAACTGCTGCCGTGTTCACGCGGAGTACGATCACGTTAAACATGTGGGTCCGTAAGTCCTTCCGAAAGGTTGGTGGTAGGGGAAGGAAGGTACGGTCCCTGTGGATGCCTCCCCCACTGGGTTCCGGTCTAAATTGGGTGAATAAAAAGAAAGTTATGGAGATTGTCGCGGAAGGCCCGGTAGCCCAATGATTAGCGCGCGGGAATTGCACTCGGTAAGCTCGGGTTCGATTCCCGCCACTGCCAAAACTGCTGCCGTGTTCACGCGGAGTACGATCACGTTAAACATGTGGGTCCGTAAGTCCTTCCAAGAGGTTGGTGGTAGAGGAAGGAGGGTACGGTCCCTGTGGATGCCTCTCCCACTGGATTCCAGTCTAAATTGGGTAAATTGAAAGTTATGGAGATTGTCGCGGAGGGCGCTGTACCCCAGTGGTAGGCGCGCGGGAATTGCACTCGGTAGGCCTTGGTTCGATTCCCGCCACTGCCAAAACTGCAGCCGTGTTCACGCGGAGTACGATCACGTTAAACATGTGGAACCGTAAGTCTTTCCGAAAGGTTGGTGTTAGGGGAAGGAGGGTGCGGTCCCTGTGGATGTCTCCCCCACTGGGTTCCGGTCTAAATTGTTTGGCACTTCCTGGCCGTCCAAACGGTTACCTTACACCTTTTTGGTAGATCGCGTCAGCGAGTTTGCCACGGTCAGAATTTGCAACGGTCAGAATTTTCAAGGGTAGCGAACAGGCTGGTCGCCAAAGGCGGCTAGTCACTAATAAAGCCAAATATAAGGTTACGTGAAAATCCATTAATATTTATGGCATTTATCATGTAACACAAGAAATCGACCACTGACATATAGACAAACAGACGGATATCACTCTAAAAATAGTCAAAACGTGTTCAGGTGGTCTTTAAATATATATTGGCATCTAATTATCGAAATAGAAAATTTTTGTGGAAACAATACTTTATATTATATTCTATAGTATGAGAAAGTAAATATATGATAATAATACTTCTCGATACTACTACTTCTTGAATTACTAATCTGGTCCATGACCTTCCTTGACGCTTTGTATGTACAATTAACACCACGAATCCGCAATTTCTCCACAATACCGTAGAAATAATCTGAAAACAGGAGAGAAGCACATCAACCCATATTGTACCGTTCTTTTCAAGGCCAGACTATTATTGTTCTTCAACCAGGTCATTACGTGGGTAATGGAGAAGGCTTTTTTTTTTTCTTTCTTTCAAAGTCAAGTCTGTTATTGCATTGAACTCCAAATGTGGGCACAATACGAGCGGTGTATCTTAACCTTCAACTTTATATGCGGTCAGCGTCACCAAAACTCCGAAAACCTTTCTTGACAAAACGTGGGAAAAAAAAAACAGAGGGGTTAGGGGCCAGTCTTGGCGAAAGAAGTGTTTTTCTTGGAGATTCTGGATCTAAAAGCAACGTTTATTTAACGTAATATGGATTTTTGTAACATGAAAAGAGTGCCAGCAAATATGCAATGGTCGCTTAATGTGACACTTATAATAAATACAAATTGAAATAATAATTACACCCATATTATATGAAGTGATCATGTGACTCATTTCAAATTTTAAAAAACCTGATGTGGGCAGCACATGAATTTCCCTGCAGACTCAAATTCATTTTCCTTTATTTCTTTAATAGTTCATTAAATTGAGTTTAATTGCACAAAATAACACTAAATTTGCATTTTTAATTCAATTTCAGTTTTATTTGGTAATTGGACATTTTTCCAAAAGCGGCATAACTAAATGCGAAGAATCTCAAATATCTCGAGAACGGTTGGTCCTAGAGTTGTTCTTATTATTTTCCTCATCAAACATTACGTATAAAACAAGCATTTAATTGATATATTTTAACATACGTAGCTTTATTTTAGATTTCGGCGATTTTTGAGGGTCATTTCGTAAAAATGGGCAGGCTGTACTTTTCCGAATAATACCAAAATCTGATCAGCACCAGAGTATCCCACAAGTAATTTATCTACCAAATTTTGTGGAATTTGGTCAATTAGTATTATAGCTAGAGTGGATACATGAAATTTATATGGGCCACTTCGCAGAAAAAGGTGGGTTTTGGTTTTCGAATCGTACCAAAAACTAATCAGCACCAGCGACATACCCAAGTGACTTACCTACCAAATTTTATGAAATTCGGTCCAGTAGTTTTGTAGTTAGAGTGGATACATACATTGCACAGACACACACACACACAGACGTCACGCTAAAAACAGTTTTTTCGCATTCTAGAGGTCTAAAAACGTGTAGATCCGTCGAAAACTCGAGTTGCGATTTTCGGTATAATTCCAATACTTTCCCTATACATTACCATGTATTGTAGAGAAAGTAATAAAAATTGAAATAATAATTACACCCTTATTATAAGAAGTGATCATGTTATTCATTTCAAAATAAAATATGGCATCTATATTTTTCTTCCCGATCTGTAAAGGTAGTGATCGTTAAAAAAAGATCGTTTAAATTTATATTTAGTGTTAACACACTTCACAAGAAAGATCAATCATGCGTAAAGCATTGATTCACTTTCCAACTGAAATGCAATTTTATCTAAACATCTTTAAAATATGATGCATTTAGTGCTGATATTTTTTAAATTTTTTCAAAAAAAAGATCGTTTAAATTTATATTTAGTGTTAACACACTTCACAAGAAAGATCAATCATGCGTAAAGCATTGATTCACTTTCCAACTGAAATGCAATTTTATCTAAACATCTTTAAAATATGATGCATTTAGTGCTGATATTTTTTAAATTTTTTCAGTACCTACTACTACTTAAAAACTTAAAACTTAATCGTAAAAGACAATGCTAATTGCACAAAATGAATTTTATTCAAATGACGTCATCGAAATATAAATCGTCTGCCTCTCTATGTAAAATCAATGAATATTTCATTTATATCACTTACATTCCAGACTCCAGAGCTATATAATTTTGCGTGAAAAATATTCAGTAATTCTTATACAACTCATCTTACAATCGCTTGATTTGTTTATATTCTGCATGCTGTAGTCTAGTATTAAAATTCTTCTTCGTTGTAGAAATAAAGTTTAGTGATGATTTAAAATCAAAAATATTGTAATTGTGTTGACACAGAATATAGATACACTCATAATACACAAAAAAAATTGATGTGGGCAGTACATGACTTTCCTTATATAATTCAATGAATTTACTACTTTTACAGTTTAAAAAAATGTTATTCTTATAGTAGATACTTATATTCTTTCCAAGATATTGAATTTTCATCAATTAATCGTCATTTTCATTGATTTATCGTCATTTTTATCCATTTGGCTAGATTTTCGTTAATTTGGCAACATTTAAAAATGTCGCCAAGTTGGCGACATTCCGCTAAATTCGTCGCCAAAATCTAGCCGAGCGTTATGGACGGAGAAATGAGTTATTCTTACAGCGGATAAACGACTATTGGCGTTCAAATACAAAAGTATTGCTCAAAGTATCTTTTCTCGTGAATGGAACGAGTTAGATCCACGAGAATGATGTCACCCAATTTATCGCATAATATTACATATGAAAAGTGAACATGTTTTTTAACAGTTTATTTTTTTTAAGCCGACGCCGTGGTCGAACGGTCATGGCGAGCGTTTCCAAGCGATCGTTCGCCCGCCGCGTTGTGGGTTCGAGTCCCACGTAAGGCATAGATGTTGTGTTGTTGGGCGCAGTGTGTTCCGCCCCCCTCTGGTGCACCTGGGGCAACGTCCCAGGAGGGCTAAATGGTTCACGTTTCTGGCCTATAAATAGGCGAATGATGAAAGTCAAGTGCCTGACCATTTGAGAACAAAAATATATTTTTTTTTAATTTATGGAATTTTTTGATAAATTTATTTGAAAAATATGTAATATCTAGAGAACGGTTCATGTTAGCGCTCTAAAGTTTATGTCAATCGTTTTCTAAGGAAAAATTACAATGTCTATTTGTGTAACAGAAATGTCTATTTGTGTAACTTTATTAATAAAAATTTTGATTTTTTGATGATTTTTTCAAAATTTCACCCGAAAATTTTGGGGGGTTCTAAACATTCGATTACGTATATAAACAATAGGATTCCAGTATTCACGGATTGTGATTTTTGTACCAAACTTCATTCGAATCGCTCCATTCGTTCGTGAAATATCGTCTCCACAGACACACACACACACACACATACTTTCACACACACACACACACACACATACTTTCACACACACACACACATACTTTCACACACACACACAGAGAGACATCACTTCAAAAATATTCGATTCATGATCAGGTATGCTTGAAACGTGCTCTCCCGTCGAAAATTCGAATTCGAATTTTCGACCCCGTCACAATACTTTCCTTATACATTATGTATATAAGGAAAGTAATAAAGCGGTTTTATGACGGATACAACACTAAATATAAATGTAACCGATCTTTAAACATCTCGACCTTTACAGAGCAGTGAAAAAATGTATGCTATATTTTATTTTGAAATGAGTCACTTGATTACTTCATATAATATGAGTGTAATTATTATTTCAATTTTTATTTAAAAAACTACCCAATATATGGTATATATATATATTTTTTTTACACATTTTATGTGTTAATATGAATATTTCCTAAAATTTTTGAAGCAATTTGTGAATTTTAACTACGCTTTAAAAATGTTTGAAAAATTATGTCCCATAGATATTTCCATTTTTTTAACCCAGTATAAATCCTAAACTAATTGCTTGAAATTAATTTTCAATCCCAGGCATTCCAAAGACCGTCTCAACAACATAATAAAATTCCACCCTTTCGATAAAGTCATTTCATTTTTACGGCAGTTATCGTGCGAAGGGACGGACTGACAGAATGACCAAAGTCATAAACACTTTTTAACTATGTTAGAGAGTGTTAATAAGAGTTCTGAATATCAAAAACCGTTTCATATGCAAACATTAAAGTGGCGAACATTTTATATTTCTGTTAATATGAAAATTACTTATTGCAAAACAATATATCATCCCCAATCACAGTATGTTGCCATATTTTCAACGTTTTCAGATCTTTTTATCTAAAAATCAATTATTAATTTAAAAAAAACATATTTGAATAGTTTGTTTAGACCCATGTCTTTCAAACTCTTTTGGTCGTAAAATCCTTTTGAAATTCAAATTGATGGAAGAACAATCCATTGTGGTCCAAATTATGCATTGAAATTTTTACGCATTTTGTTTAAATTGTAAGATAATTTACAAGAAAGTGTCACTTCTTGGAAACGTAGGGTATCTTGGCACACATTTTGAAAAACGTTTTTTTAGACAAGCAGTCAACAAACGAAAACTATATTTGAAACGCAGCTCGATTACCATAGTGACCATACAATTAAATAAAAAACTATAAATATATTCATTGATAAAATATAATAAAAAATGTTTGCTATATCTATAAATTAAACTGCCTGCTGATTGTATATCATTAGAGTTAATTATAATAATTTAGGATTTATTTTGTGTGTGTGTGCGCGCGCTCGCATGGTGGTATAAAAACGGACTTTACATGTCTGATTGTTCTCGAGTCATGGCTGAAAGAATGTTAGAATAAAAAATTCCGTAATTTATAAATGAATTTATAAAGATAATTTTAAAATTTTAGATATATATAGGTCAAGTCTTACGTGTTTGCAAAATTTCAGGTTTCTACCAACTGTACTATTCAATCTTTAGTCAGTCTTACGCAGCTGCATGATACTATTGTAAAGGATTCGTGTTTTCAGTGCTACGGGCTGTACCCGTGGATCGGTTTCGCTCTTTTTAGCACCCATATGGGCAGAATAGCCGATAAGTGCACTGGCAGATCTGTTGCCACAATTTTGCGAACGTCTATGGTGGCCAATAAAGTCAGTTATACCACGCAGCAAGCTTCACATTTTAAGAAAATTGAACTCACGCTGTACAAAATTGGAATGAAAATCCTCCTAAATATGGGTGAAACTTTATGTTTAACGCATATAAATATTCATAGAATTTTACAATCCACGCATATCAATATTTACAGAATTTTTCATTCTAAGCATAAAAATAATCGAATTTAACATTCAGCGCAAATCAATATTGGTGCAATTTTACGGTTTACACGTAAATATATTCATAGAATTTTACGTTCTACTAATATTCGAGAAATTTTTCATTTTACAAATATCTATATTCGCACAGTTTTACGTTCTACACTTAAAAATATCCATATAATTTTACGGTGTTCTCATATAAATATGTGTAGAATATAAAACTCTACGAATATCAATATTTGTACAATTTAAAGTTGAACTCATTTAAATATTCGTTTAAATATACTCATAAATATTCGTATGCATGCAAAGCATACAAATGTTCACAAAATTTTACGTTCTACTCATAAATATTCGTAGAACTTTACATACTATATACGCATATCAATATTCGTACGTTCTACTCACATTAATATTTGTATAATTATATAACTATTATAATATATAACTATTCGTGGATTTTTTTATATATATATTCTACACATATATATATTCGCAGAGTTTTTTTCTACATTCTGCGTATATAAATTTATCTATCCAGGAAGAGAAATATTTTGGAAAGACACTGCAGATGAACTCACAGTTTACGGGAAAATACATTTCACAGAATCACACCTCCAACTAATAAAAAAAAATTAAAGCTTTTTATAGCTTCTTTCCTTCAAACACGGTGCTATTCTTGGGCTATAACCCGACAGAGAATATATATAGATAATATTGCACCTCAGTTACGAAAAGGCGAACAACTCCTTCCCCTCATCAAGCTGGATATGGCGAGTACAGATTACATTACGCACGGTTAACTGTGGCGCGCAGTCCCCTTTATTGTAGCCCACGATCATTAGCCCGCGATCGTTATTGAATATTTCCCAATTTTCAACACGCAGTACTGCCACCCGCGGTTCCATTTATATGGATATAGCGAGTGCAGATTACATTACGCACGGTTAACTGTGGCGCGCAGTCCCCTTTATTGTAGCCCACGATCATTAGCCCGCGATCGTTATTGAATATTTCCCAATTTTCAACACGCAGTACTGCCACCCGCGGTTCCATTTATATGGATATAGCGAGTGCAGATTACATTACGCACGGTTAACTGTGGGGCGCAGTCCCCTTTATTGTAGCCCACGATCATTAGCCCGCGATCGTTATTGAATATTTCCCAATTTTCAACACGCAGTACTGCCACCCGCGGTTCCATTTATATGGATATAGCGAGTGCAGATTACATTACGCACGGTTAACTGTGGGGCGCAGTCCCCTTTATTGTAGCCCACGATCATTAGCCCGCGATCGTTATTGAATATTTCCCAATTTTCAACACGCACTACTGCCACCCGCGGTTCCATTTATATGGATATAGCGAGTGCAGATTACATTACGCACGGTTAACTGTGGCGCGCAGTCCCCTTTATTGTAGCCCACGATCATTAGCCCGCGATCGTTATTGAATATTTCCCAATTTTCAACACGCAGTACTGCCACCCGCGGTTCCATTTATATGGATATAGCGAGTGCAGATTACATTACGCACGGTTAACTGTGGGGCGCAGTCCCCTTTATTGTAGCCCACGATCATTAGCCCGCGATCGTTATTGAATATTTCCCAATTTTCAACACGCAGTACTGCCACCCGCGGTTCCATTTATATGGATATAGCGAGTGCAGATTACATTACGCACGGTTAACTGTGGCGCGCAGTCCCCTTTATTGTAGCCCACGATCATTAGCCCGCGATCGTTATTGAATATTTCCCAATTTTCAACACGCAGTACTGCCACCCGCGGTTCCATTTATATGGATATAGCGAGTGCAGATTACATTACGCACGGTTAACTGTGGGGCGCAGTCCCCTTTATTGTAGCCCACGATCATTAGCCCGCGATCGTTATTGAATATTTCCCAATTTTCAACACGCAGTACTGCCACCCGCGGTTCCATTTATATGGATATAGCGAGTGCAGATTACATTACGCACGGTTAACTGTGGGGCGCAGTCCCCTTTATTGTAGCCCACGATCATTAGCCCGCGATCGTTATTGAATATTTCCCAATTTTCAACACGCAGTACTGCCACCCGCGGTTCCATTTATATGGATATAGCGAGTGCAGATTACATTACGCACGGTTAACTGTGGGGCGCAGTCCCCTTTATTGTAGCCCACGATCATTAGCCCGCGATCGTTATTGAATATTTCCCAATTTTCAACACGCAGTACTGCCACCCGCGGTTCCATTTATATGGATATAGCGAGTGCAGATTACATTACGCACGGTTAACTGTGGGGCGCAGTCCCCTTTATTGTAGCCCACGATCATTAGCCCGCGATCGTTATTGAATATTTCCCAATTTTCAACACGCAGTACTGCCACCCGCGGTTCCATTTATATGGATATAGCGAGTGCAGATTACATTACGCACGGTTAACTGTGGGGCGCAGTCCCCTTTATTGTAGCCCACGATCATTAGCCCGCGATCGTTATTGAATATTTCCCAATTTTCAACACGCAGTACTGCCACCCGCGGTTCCATTTATATGGATATAGCGAGTGCAGATTACATTACGCACGGTTAACTGTGGGGCGCAGTCCCCTTTATTGTAGCCCACGATCATTAGCCCGCGATCGTTATTGAATATTTCCCAATTTTCAACACGCAGTACTGCCACCCGCGGTTCCATTTATATGGATATAGCGAGTGCAGATTACATTACGCACGGTTAACTGTGGGGCGCAGTCCCCTTTATTGTAGCCCACGATCATTAGCCCGCGATCGTTATTGAATATTTCCCAATTTTCAACACGCAGTACTGCCACCCGCGGTTCCATTTATATGGATATAGCGAGTGCAGATTACATTACGCACGGTTAACTGTGGGGCGCAGTCCCCTTTATTGTAGCCCACGATCATTAGCCCGCGATCGTTATTGAATATTTCCCAATTTTCAACACGCAGTACTGCCACCCGCGGTTCCATTTATATGGATATAGCGAGTGCAGATTACATTACGCACGGTTAACTGTGGGGCGCAGTCCCCTTTATTGTAGCCCACGATCATTAGCCCGCGATCGTTATTGAATATTTCCCAATTTTCAACACGCAGTACTGCCACCCGCGGTTCCATTTATATGGATATAGCGAGTGCAGATTACATTACGCACGGTTAACTGTGGGGCGCAGTCCCCTTTATTGTAGCCCACGATCATTAGCCCGCGATCGTTATTGAATATTTCCCAATTTTCAACACGCAGTACTGCCACCCGCGGTTCCATTTATATGGATATAGCGAGTGCAGATTACATTACGCACGGTTAACTGTGGCGCGCGGTCCCCTTTATTGTAACCCACGATCATTAGCCCGCGATCGTTATTGAATATTTCCCAATTTTCAACACGCAGTACTGCCACCCGCGGTTCCATTTATATGGATATAGCGAGTGCAGATTACATTACGCACGGTTAACTGTGGGGCGCAGTCCCTTTTATTGTAGCCCACGATCATTAGCCCGCGATCGTTATTGAATATTTCCCAATTTTCAACACGCAGTACTGCCACCCGCGGTTCCATTTATATGGATATAGCGAGTGCAGATTACATTACGCACGGTTAACTGTGGGGCGCAGTCCCCTTTATTGTAGCCCACGATCATTAGCCCGCGATCGTTATTGAATATTTCCCAATTTTCAACACGCAGTACTGCCACCCGCGGTTCCATTTATATGGATATAGCGAGTGCAGATTACATTACGCACGGTTAACTGTGGGGCGCAGTCCCCTTTATTGTAGCCCACGATCATTAGCCCGCGATCGTTATTGAATATTTCCCAATTTTCAACACGCACTACTGCCACCCGCGGTTCCATTTATATGGATATAGCGAGTGCAGATTACATTACGCACGGTTAACTGTGGGGCGCGGTCCCCTTTATTGTAACCCACGATCATTAGCCCGCGATCGTTATTGAATATTTCCTAATTTTCAACACGCAGTACTGCCACCCGCGGTTCCATTTATATGGATATGGCGAGTGCAGATTACATTACGCACGGTTAACTGTGGCGCGCAGTCCCCTTTATTGTAGCCCACGATCATTAGCCCGCGATCGTTATTGAATATTTCCCAATTTTCAACACGCAGTACTGCCACCCGCGGTTCCATTTATATGGATATGGCGAGTATTGATTACATTACGCACGGTTAACTGTGGCCCGCGGTCCCCTTTATTGTAGCCCACGGTCTCCTTTATTGTAGCCCAAGATCATTAGCCTGCGATCGTTATTGAATATTTCCTAATTTCCAACATGCAGTACTGCGACCGCGGTTCCATTTATATGGATATGGCGAGTACAGATTACATTACGCACGGTTAACTGTGGCCCGCGGTCCCCTTTATTGTAGCCCATGATCATTAGCCCGCGATCGTTATTGAATATTTCCTAATTTCCAACATGCAGTACTGCGACCCGTGGTTCCATTTATATGGATATGGCGAGTACAGATTACATTACGCACGGTTAACTGTGGCCCGCGGTCCCCTTTATTGTAACCCACGATCATTAGCCCGCGATCGTGGATCATTAGCCCGCGATTAAATCTGGATTAAAGCTATATCAAGAGAAAATAAGTTTAGATTATTATTTATTATTAAGCGTATCCATTTTCTGAAATCAGAAGAAAAAGAGTTGGAGAACGTGCATTTTTAGTTAATATCTTGGCCACTTTTAAAATTTTTATTATAGTATAGGAAATATAACGGTAAGATGGGGAGTAGGGAATTTTTCATATGAAATTGATAAAGGCAGTTTTATATGTATATTATGCAACATTCCCAAAGGCAGTTAATCATGAACTGAAAAACTGAAATTGTGATTTAAAACTTACTTTAAAAAACTTTGAATTCTGTTCCCCCCCCCCCCCCTCCCCAGCAGATAGGCTGCTCACACAATATAATGGGTAAAATGTTACCAGTTGTATATATATTTTACACTCTGGCAGTGTTTCTCATGAAGTGCAATAAAAATATTAAGTATTTTCCTATTATGAAAGTATTTTTTTGTAGGATTGTTTAACCATGGCTGATTGATTTTACTAAAAAATGTATGCAATGCAACTGAAACACCTCTACATTAAAACTTCAAAAGTGTAACAGAATTAATTATTTTTATGATCATTTAATAGAAGATTAACATAGTTAAAGTTTGAAGAAAAAGTGTGTGTATTTGTATATACAGGGCTTAACAGGGGGAGAATAATATTACCCATAGCCTTAGCATTAGAGGGGGGCGGGAGGCGGAGTCAGAACGAATTTATATACTCCACCAAATACTTTGGGTCGTAAAAAATGTGTTATATATATATATATATATATATATATATATATGTGTGTGTGTACCCGTAAGCAGCTCTTATTTTTTTTTCCCTGTAAAGTGTATGGTGTACATATCGTTCTTTAGGTTAAATAATTATTAAGTAAAAAGAAAACAAGCGAAAAAATAGCAATAAATGAATCAAAATATGTCAATGAAAAAGACTGAAGTTCTAACATAAATTAACAACATTTAAAGTGTGACTTCTAAAACAGAGGCTTGTTAGCATTTTTTAATTGTAATTCATATTTTAGAAATATTCCGTACTTTTTCTTTAGCTGGGGGCAAGCGATAAATCGTCAAATATAGTTTAAGTATGTTATTTATCAGCCAGCACGCTTTTAAGTTAAACATATTTGTTTAAATTTGAACTTTCTACATCAGTTCATCAGAAAGAAGTTCTAACATAAATTAACAACTTTTAACAGACATGTTAAAAGTTGTTAACATGTTTTAATTGTAGTAATTCATATTTTTAAAATATTCCGTACTTTTTCTTTATAACCAAGTGCTAGCGATAATGAGGAATTTTCACTTTTTTTTATTTTTATTTTTATCGTGTAGCAGAGAAAAAATCATGAATGATAGTATACATTTTTTTTAATTTTTGAACTTAGATAGTTAATATAAAAATGTTTAAACTCGCACTTAGCAATCCGGCGCGAAAACGCCGTTTCTGTAATGGCCGCTCTTGTGACGTCACTATACATGTAAACAAAGAGCGCAATACACTTTTTACTGTGGATTCCGAGAGGTGGCCACTTGATTCTCCGACAAAATATTTTATTTATCATATTTTTATAATGAGTGAGATTCTAAAACCGACCTACAAGTACTGTTTAGTACCTTGCTGCACAAATACAACGGTTAATTCAATTGATAAGCTGTCTTTTAATGTTCCAAAAGATCCAATTAAACGAAAAGCATGGACTAAACTAAAGCAATATAAAGGGACGAGCAGAAAAATCCAAAATTATCGAATAAAACATCTCTTTGGTGTTGTGAAGATCATTTTTCGGTAAGTAAACATTTGCTTCTGTTTAAATATTATTTACTTGGATTTATGGTCGCAATCCAGGGTTTTTTCGGGGGTCCAAACCCCCCAAAATGAAAAAATTAACATTGAAAAGGTAAAGATCCATCAAGATATGAAATATGCGTTTAACCCCCCCCCCCCTTCCCCCCCCCTCCCCGAAATCAAATCCTGGATACGATCTTACTTGCATCAATAATAAAATATAAATAATCCTGTGTAAATAGTAATTTAAAATTAAAGAATTTTAAACAAAATACAATATATATCGCGCTTGTGCACCCATATTTCACCAAGGATTAAGTAAAGACACTGAGCTGCAACAAACGTGATATTTTAAATATTGCAGCTTTCCCAGCTATTGGAAAATCCAGGTTAAAAACTAAGCTATCCAAATTATAACCACTCGATCCAAAACCCAGTTATATACACTTGCAAAACTTTAAAAGAGCTACAAATTCTTGCTTATTGTTCATAGTTAGCACTTTTAGTTTTTGAGATATAAGCAATGCAAACTTGTAAAACGAAAAATTTTCAATCTTCTTCAACTTGACAAGACGATTACTTGAAAGCCAAGTCAGTAAGGTTCAATAAATTAGCTTTTTTTTTATTTTTCAAAAATTAAATTCAGAAACTAAATTTCTAATACATATTTTTGTCGCTTACTATTTATATCTATCTTTTAAAGTTTGAGTGAAAATAAGAAAAATTAAAAAATCACTTGTTCGGATAGATACTTTAAGTGTTTTCTAAAAACCGTTCCAAAGTATTAAAATTATTTCATATATTCATAATCTGGACCGACGAAACAAGAAAAAAATATGTACATTTTATCTATCAGGTTCGGAGAAATTGGTGTCCAAAGTGTTTGCATTTTTCGTAATGCTCCGATTTCCACACACTTTTTTCTGCTCCGATTTTGAACAGATGCCCTAAACGTAGATGTAAGTCACATAATAATAATAATAATAATAATAATAATAATAATAATAATAATAATAATAATTTTAATAATAAACCTTCAAGAAAAAGATATCAAATTTACACCTCGAGTTTCAGCTGCCACAAAATATTTATTGTTTCTGAAATAGACCGCCATCACAGAAAAATCGATCTTGAACAAATTGTGTGATTCCCCTTCAAAAACTAGGATCAAAACCAGAATCCATGTTTTCAATAAAATAAAATTATCAGCAAATGATCTAAATTCAAACGGACCAAGTACAAATGCAAAAATTCAATTGTACACAAAATTAAACAAACCCCAACTACCCTACAAATATCTCAAGATTAAAATACCATAGAATGGTGCATCTCAGGTCGAACCGTGAATATGACGGCGCAGGCAATCACGGGGCGTTTTATGTTTGCTCAGATGTTGTTGTTTTCTTTTCTTGATATTTAAATAAATAATTGTTTTAAGAGATTTTCGCTTGGATATTTGGAATCAAAAGAAAATTCTCTTTAAATATGAATTGGTTTTAAAAGTTTAAAAAAAAAATTGGAATTGTCCATTGTGAATAACTTCAACATTCAATTTTGAATAGACAGGGCATGTATCAGTTGGCCACGCCCACATATGTCCACTCCCATTTTTAGCATTCGAAGATTTTGGAGATGCACTGAAAAGTGTTTATTTTCAATAAATATGAAAGACGGGAGTAAACTTTTAAGCAGGTGATTTCACTCGCAATCACTATTTTTGCAGATGCTAAAATAGTCTAGGAAAAATTATGAAATTAAAACAACTTTTAGGTGTGGATTTCGTATTACCATTAATTAATTCTGCCATTTAAATCTAAATTTCATTTTATTTTATTCATAGATTGATAGATCATGAGTAAATTTTAGTACTGCAGCCTTTAGGAGATTTTGTATGAGATTACAAATAATTAAAATTGAGATATTTTTGTGTACTGTCCACAGTTACCGGTAATATTTCAAAAGTATATTTTATATAAAACGTGATTTCCTTTAATTAGCAAAGCTCATTCAGGCAGGAGTACCTTAAGGATCCATCCTCGGGCCCCCTTCTCTTCAATTTATATGTCAACGATATCCCCCGCTCCCCTAATACCACCCTATGTTTATACGCAGATGACAGGTTCATCATATCATCAAATAAAAATATTAATTATCTGCATTCCCAAATTCAAAACCATATTGGCATACTGGACAGCTACTATGATAAATGGAAAATCAGGATAAATGCTAATAAATCACAGGCAGTCTTCCTTTCAGGCGCACGCTTCCCCCCCCCCCCCCCCCATTATGTACAAAAATCAGGCCATCCCTTTCCAGCGCACAGCCAAGTACCTCGGCGTCCATTTGGACAGCCGACTTACTTGGCGTACGCACTTTGAATATGTAGTTAAAAAATCTAGGAAGCTCGTTGGGGCATTAAATCACCTTTTGTTCTCCAAACATCTTGACATGAGTAATAAAATCTTGCTATTCAAAAGTATCATCCAACCGATTCTTTTATATGCATGCCCAATTTAGGGGTATGCTTGTAAAACGAACCTACGCAAATTGCAAACGGAACAAAATCGAATTTTAAGAATCATAAGGAAAGCACCACGTTATCTCAGGAATGATATCATTCATAAAGACTTCAAAATTAAAACCATAAAACAGGCCATCAGAAAACATTCAATAAATTTTTTCAAAAACATCCCAAAAATTCCAAACGAATCCCTGTTCTGCTTACAAGATTATGACCCACGGGCGAACAAAAAGCGTCCCCGTGCAGTTTTATTTGAACCACCCTAAGCATTGTTTAAATCCGTCTTCCCAATCTGCTTATTGTGCAAACCTTAATTTTTATATATTTATTTTATAACTTCATTTTTGCATCATTTTCAATAATTTTCCCCCCCGTCATGTATTGTAATGATATATGACAGCTTGTGGTATCCCCACTCGCCACTAGATGACAGCACCGCTGCATTTAAGTTTTCTCTATATCCCTTCCAATAAGGAAAGTATGGACAATGCTGTCCATGTCAAAGGTTATATTCAGATCTAATAAGCTCATATGATGACAATGTTTACACATGTTATCCACAGACTGGAGGTAAAAGCCTTCGGGCTAGGCACTCCTGCACGGCCACAACATCCCTCGACCAATTAGCAAAACTAAACCTGTTACTTACATTAATCCAGAAAGCTACGCTGAATACGGCCGCAGTTAATTGAAATTGGTAAAATAAAATATAACCGCGGATTATCCTCTTCAGGACTTGCTATAATAAAAAGTGTTCCGCGGCATGGAAATGCATTGTGTAATTTTGCTTAAAATTTTACTTCGCTATTTTGTAAAGAATTTGTATGGAACTTTTACTTTTTTCTAAAGAACATCCTAACTGTGACACATTTTTGTAACTCGTAAAGCTATTTAAATACAACATTTTAAACAATGTTAATTAATTTAATTTTTTTGCAATTTCTGAATGTAGTCTTTACCTAAATTAACAACATTTAAGAGCGACTTTTTAAATAGTGTTAATATTTCTAAAATATTCGTAAAATTTATTCAAACTCTAACTTGTTATTTATTTTCCTTTTAATTTATATTTAAAACATGTTTTAATATTTAGCATCTGCGATGTCCAAAGCTAGCAGCTATTTTTTTTTTTTCACAGTCACTTTTTAGAGGTGACGCTTTTGGCAGGTATTTTTATAGCAGCCATATTTAACGTTAGATACGCCCTGAGAGCGGGCGCTATAAATCTTCGAACTATGAATGCTCAACTAATTCACATACAAAAGAAAAAAGATCGTATTCCTAATGGGGCCGTTTTTTACTATAGGCAAATTTGTCAAATACTGAAGGCATGCAATAATAAGAGGTTCCTCCGTCTCCATTTCATGCAATTTCTTTTGGAATAACCTATGCCACTTCCTAATAGCACTTTTGAATATGAGATCTCCTATAATTTTTCAGCAAACATTTTTATGGCAGCCACAGTTAACGATAAAGAGGACCGCTATGCGGGCACAATAAATCTTCGACCAATAAACTCTCAACTATTCACTAAAAGGAAGATCGCATTCTCAATAAGGCTGTTTTTATTATAGCAAGTAGTCAAAGAAGTCAAATATTCACATCCATACTTCGTATATATTTATTTTATTAGCCTTTACCTAGCACTTTTGGATTTAAAAAATCAGCTATACGCAGCCTTAGTGTAGTTATTTCACAGTATTTAACACAGGTGGCCAACGGCCCTACCGTGCTGAAAACACCGGTTCTCGTTAGATCACCGAAGTCATGCAGCATCGGGCGCGGTTAGTACTTGGGTGGGTGACCACCTGGAAACACCGCGTGCTGTTGGCACAGGGCGCGGTCGCCCTGTGGTTTGCGGCCTGGATTTGCACGCTGCCACAAACTGCCGCCGTGTTCATACGGAGTACGATCACGTGAAACATGTGGGTCCGTAAGTCCTTCCGAGAGGTTGGTGGTAGGGGAAGGAGGGTACGGTACCTGTGGATGCCTCCCCCACTGGGTTCCGGTCTAAATTGGGTGGCACTTCCCGGCCGTCCAAACGGTTATCTTACACCTTTCTGGTAGGTCGGACGATCTGGGTCTCAACAACAACAGTATTTAACACATTTTTGCATTCCCTGCAATACATAATATGCTATGTATAGGAAAACTATTTTAACAGAGTCGAGTATTCGAAATCGAAATTTCGGTAGACGTACATATTTTATGAATGTTAAGTCACGATTGATTGATTTTCAGAAGTACGACTGTTTTCGCATATTTCGTAAGCCTATGAGTAAATTTTAAACTGCAGCCGTTTGGACATTTTTTATGAAATTACACATAATTAAAATTGAAATATTTTTGTGTGCTGTCCATATGTACCGGTAATATTTCTGAAGTGATTTCACAATATTTAACGAATTTTTACATTCCTAATAGCACCTTCGTATATGCGAATTCTAATTGCAGCCTTGGTTTATTTATTTCACAATATTTAAAGTATTTTTACATTCCTAATAACACCTTCGAATATGCGAACTTCTAATTGCAACCTTGGTCTATTTATTTTACAATATTTAACGCATTTTTACATTCCTAATAGCACCTTCGAATATGCGAACTTCTAATTGCAGCCCGGGTCTATTTATTTCACAATATTTAACATATTTTTACATTCCTAATAGCACCTTCAAATATGCGAACTTCTAATTACAGCCTTGGTCTATTTATTTCACAATATTTAACGCATTTTTACATTCTTAATAGCACCTTCGAATATGCGAATTCTAATTACAGCCTTGGTCTATTTATTTCACAATATTTAACGCATTTTTACATTCCTAATAGCACCTTCAAATATGCGAAATTCTAATTGCAGCCTTGGTCTATTTATTTCACAATATTTAACGCATTTTTACATTCTTAATAGCACCTTCGAATATGCGAACTTCTAATTGCAGCCTTGGTCTATTTATTTTACAATATTTAACGCATTTTTACATTCCTAATAGCACCTTCGAATATGCGAATTCTAATTGCAGCCTTGGTCTATTTATTTCACAATATTTAACGCATTTTTACATTCCTAATAGCACCTTCGAATATGCGAACTTCTAATTGCAGCCTTGGTCTATTTATTTTACAATATTTAACGCATTTTTACATTTCTAATAGCACCTTCGAATATTCGAATTCTAATTGCAGCCTTGGTCTATTTTTTTCACAATATTTAACGCATTTTTACATTCCTAATAGCACCTTCGAATACGCGAACTTCTAATTGCAGCCCGGGTCTATTTATTTCACAATATTTAACGTATTTCTACATTCATAATAGCACCTTCAAATATGCGAACTCCTAATTGCAGCCTTGGTCTATTTATTTCACAATATTTAACGCATTTTTACATTCTTAATAGCACCTTCGAATATGCGAATTCTAATTACAGCCTTGATCTATTTTTCACAATATTTTACGCATTTTTACATTCCTAATAGCACCTTCGAATATGCGAACTTCTATAATTGCAGCCTTGGTCTATTTATTTCACAATATTTAACGCATTTTTACATTCCTAATAGCACCTTCGAATATACGAATTCTAATTGCAGCCTTGGTTTATTTATTTCACAATATTTAACGTATTTTTACATTCCTAATAGCACCTTCGAATATGCGAATTCTAATTGCAGCCTTGGTCTATTTATTTCACAATATTTAACGCATTTTTACATTCCTAATAGCACCTTCAAATATGCTTATTCTAATTGTTGCCGTAGTCTATTTATTTCACAATATTTAACGCATTTTTACATTCCTAATAGCATCTTCGAATATGCGAATTCTAATTGCAGCGTTGGTTTATTTATTTCACAATATTTAACGCATTTTTGCATTCACTGCAATGCATAATATGATATGTAGGAAAAGTACTGTACCAGAGGAAATTATTCGAAATCGAGATTTGTTATATTTGCACACTATTATCTGTTGGAACACGATTAATCTGTTTTCAGAGGTACAGTTGATTTCGTATATGCATGTAAGCTGTATGCCTATCCGTGCAATTGAAATGTCATGTACGCCTGTGTCAACTGTAACTCAAGAACTATCAAATTTTTATGAAATTTACAGTTGGTGATTTACTGTGTTCATTAGATTTTTGTAAAAATTAAAATAAGAAATATAAGTTGTTCTATTTTATATGGTGATATTAAAAGATATTTAAAGGAGAAAGATAAAATATGCACATTTATATTTAGCAAATGATTATTTTGTGTGAAATTTTTCACGGGAAACCCCACACTATCAATTCAAGATAAACAGTTTTGATAAAGTTTCCTGTTTATAGGAAGCGATTTAAAGTGAATAAAAACAACTTTTAGCGATTTAAAATGAATAAAAACAATTTTTAGCGATATAAAATCAATAAAAACAACAAATTAAAAATTAAAAGATGAGAAAACTAGAAATCTGATGCAATTTTAAATAAACTTTTTTTTTATATTAAAGAAAAATAAAATACATGCTATTTCTATTAATATAGATGACAAAAGTGAAAGAACCAGCAAATTTTTCTATCCACGCAGACGTAAATTTATCTATACATAGCTAAAAAAATCGTTAAAACGCAGCATAAAACAAATTTGGGACAAATATTTTCTTTATGATACGAAACAGCAACCATGCCAACAAGGGTAAGCAGGTGTCTGTTAAAAAAAAAATCCAACCTTTATACATAAGTGAAATCCCGTAGGACAATTCCTTCATATTTATTCATTTATTTAAAAAACACATCGAAATTTGTATTTTTTAGGTACAAAATTTTTCGCCACATCCCCAAAACTAAGATTAAATACAATTCTATATTTTAGCAAAAAGTTGGATGTAATACCTTTGCATTCTAACATATTTTTTTATTTAATAAGTAACTTATTTTCTTGCCATTTTTTGAAGCGAGCAAACCTGTAAGATTTCCGGTGTTGCTTAATGAAGTTCCGTACATATTTTGACCTGCTAACTGCGCATGCCCGCCCATCAACGAGATTTAAACCACGTCTACAAAAAGAACAATCCCTTCCTCATGATCGTTTACTTTATTATTTTTAGCTTACAATGTTTATGGAGCGGTGTTCTTTGCGCTTAAACAAAGATTTTCACATTTTGTGGTGATTTGAATTGAAACTGATTTGGCGATCTTGAAGCTGAGTGGCATTATTTAAGTAGCGGGCTCTTATCTGTAACACGGGCAACGGCTGATAGTTCGTTCTAATAATATTAGGAGTAATAATTAATTGGGTAATATGACTACATTGCCAAATGCCAATTTAATTGATTTGATTGCTCAGAATCCTCATAACTCGACAATCACCTACATTTACAATCTATACTTTTCTCTCATGAATTTTATGCAAATATTTTTCTTTTTTTTTTATCTCCTAATGGAATTTTTATTTCATAATATTTACCAGCGTCTCAAACTACTGCGTTCTATCTTTCTCCGCTGTGTAATTAAGTCAGAACAATGCGTATTCAAGGCCTTCGAAGTTGTGTCACAACTTAAACCGCCCTTTCATTGAATCACGTGACGGAATTGTAATTACATAAAACATTTCACATTGCTTGGCATCTCTATTTGGTGTGTCCCATAATTCATTTCCTTGATTTTGTCCAGTCGCAGTTACAGACCTCGCATTTGTCTTCCATAATGCGCTCTATATTATTTTCTATATCAGAAGATCGTCTGTTTTTCATTCACTGAAAAGGAGTATAACGTTGATACATGTTCTTTATTCAATGATAAACGCGTCTAAATGATTCCAAGGACTTATTTTCCATTGGATAACTTGAAAAGCGTTCTTTTGACACCTTATTTATGGCCATGTTAGAACTTGGAATGGATGTTTAAACTCATGTTTCTGTCATTGGATAACATGTTTCTTGTTGATGGAGCGTCCATCAGCCTAAGAGCATTCTTGAGTGTTCGTTTTCGATCTACTTATTTGACAACGCAAGCTGTCAGGTTTTACAATTCAGCTATCAACAGTGAAGAATTGTAAAATAAAATATGATCTGTATAATAGAGCTCAATGACTATATATATATATATATATTGTAGTCATTGAACTCTATTATACAGTTCCTTGAAATGAATTGGACTAACAATCGGAAAACGCCTTTTTCTCAGTATCGAATATATCGAATATATTCGGAGACCCTAAGCTGAAGATCCTAAGGAGCCTCATGATATAGGAGCCTCTAAGGAGCCTCATGATATAACTCATTTTATTTTCATAATATATTTTGTGTAAAAGTATAAACACATTGTTTTCATTGAATTCCATATGCGATTTTGTATTTATCCATTATTTAAATTCATTATTTTAGTTTACAAAAGATAGAAAGCAAAAATATATTTTAATCCACTTAAATATTTTAAGATAAGTTGACCTTATAGCACTTGGATCACAATTAGGGTAAATATTTAGCTGTACCAATTTGTACGAACAGCCCCCCCCCCCCCCACACACACACACACACACACAATAGCCTTTGACCAAGATACTAACATAAGTCACTTCATACAGAATTTTTTGTCATAAAATAATCCAGAAAGTTATCCATTTTTTGTCAAAAAATTTTTCAATTACTGCTTCGTGTAGCAAAACTTTTTTGTACTCAATGTTTTACCTTTAATAAAACTTTAAAATTCTGTATAAATTACATCAGAGCCTTTTGTTTTCCCTTTCCCTTCAACCTTTTTGTTTTCCCAATTTCGCACTTTTCGCTTAGCCAAAAAAAATACACCTCTGTTAACGTGAAACTAATTCTTTTCCCTGGACGACCATCTTTAATTCATAATCTTTTCTCATTTGTATAAAATGGCGGAAGTGTATCAAATATCTTCAAGTTTCATTGAAGACGGCGTATTTTAAATGTTAATAAAAAAAAAACACATTCTTTGGGCCAACTTGCAGGTTATGCTGATTTGTAAAACGACAGCTTTAAATAATGCTAATACAAAATCTGAAAAGAACTACCAACTGTACCATTAATCGTGACATTAGAATAAGTTCTTTTCTATAAAATGCAGTAGTGAATAAGGTAAGTGTATTATCTCAAAGATTTTTTTTTATCGTCTGCGCATTATTCCAGATTAAATAATAATAATTTTTCAAACATATAAAAGGGAAGAATTTTTTAACATGATTAATATTAGTAACATATTTCTTGAAATCATTCTTAATTTATTATTCTTTGGATATCTGAGACATTCGGGAAAGATTGTAATGGGTAAAATAAAACTAAGATTGTTCAAGAGCATTAGGAAGGAATCGTATATAATAAAATATGCGTGTGTAAGGGGGGGGGGGGGATCTAAGTTTCGAACAACGGCGAAATTTGGTACATAATTAATTCAGGTCCCGGGATAATACGGCTCGACAAGATTTGTTTAAATTCGAATTAGCTTTATTTGTTATTTTATGGAGCACGATTTTGAGCGATATTTACACAAATCGGTTTCTTAGCGATCGAATATATGTATTATCTCAGAGATTCCTTCTCGGCATCAACAGAAGATCGAAGAACGATCTTTGAATTGAATCCGTAAGATAATTCCTTCATATTTATCTTTAAATACATCGGAGCATGCATTTTTTAGATACTCCACCGCATCCGAATAAGAAAGATTAGCACAATTCTGTAGTTTGGCAAAAATATGAGAGTGGATCTTTGAATTCTAACAAAAAAAAATGTTTCTTTTCTTTTCTTTTTTAATTTCTCAAATTTTTTTTTCCTGTTAATTTCCAAACAAAACCATAAACATTTTGATTTTCAATACCTGCGGGAAAAGGTCGTCATTTCACCGTTTCAAAGGTTGTTATACAGTGGGCCGGGAATTGCTATGGGGAAAAGTAGATAATTGTATATGCATGCTTGTTAGCAAATAGTTGCACGCGATTTTGCATGCGTTGAAACCTTGAAACTAAGAAAATTTGGATTGAAACGAAAGAAGGAAATGATTTTAGTTTAAAACAGGCGATTCGGAAATTAAAGGTCTGTATTATTTAAGTAGCGGGCACTTATTTAGGACTGGGGCAACGCCTGATAATTCATTCTAGTTTTTAAATAAAAGTTAGTTCATACATATGTCAAAACGTGCTTTACTACCAAAATCTTGAATTTTAAAATTTTCTAAATTGCTTTAATAATTTTGTAAAGAACCTTGCTACCCCAACCGGGAATCGAACCCTGGATCTTCGAACTAGACAGCCGACGCTCTACCGTTAGGTACGGGGCCGGTGTTATAAGCTCTTATCATTGAAGTGAACTCTGCATTCTCCAGCCTCTAATGTCAGATTGACGCTCAACTGATACTCTGACTGACCACCTCATGCTATTTTTACCCCCAGGTTAGCCTCCTGCTGCCATTTTTATCCTCCAGGTTAGCTTACCTGCGTAGTCGTTATCCTCCCGATTTGATATCGGTGTTCAATATACCACCGTCCACTGAATCTATGCTAGTCTTACTAGGGCCACTTTCAGACCTCCGATATCTTCTTATTTATCTTTTCTAAATTTTATTCTAAATTTCTGTTTTTGTTTTCATACGCCAATTTTTTTTCCTTTTCATATATTTTCTTTTTATATATTTTCTAAATTTTACTTTTAAAATTTTATTATTTTCTTTCATTTTAATCTATATTTTATTATGTTATTATACCTCACTCTAAATATTATTTTTCAATGATCTTTTTATCTATATTCGCAATAACCATTTTCCCATTTTTGTAAAATGAACGTACTTGTCAAGTTCGAATATAATGTAAAACTGTCTGTTTAATCACAATATTTATTATAAATTGTAATATTTTTAGACCTAAATAAAAGTTCGTTTGGCGGGATGGTAGACCTTGGGTGCCTCCTGAATGCAGGAGGTATCCTTTCCCGGCCGTGCAGATAGCTACTCTAAACCCAATACGTGAGTCGCACGGTCTGGGGTCTTCAGACCTCTGATATCTTTACCCCCTTTCTTACCGACTTTCTTACCGACTTTCTTACTGGTCATGGCCCCTTTCTTGATTACTTGTACTTTTTCAAAATTAAATCCACCTCTAACTGTATTTGCAATAAATTCGGTGACGTTGACCATTACATTTTCGATTGTCCTTTTTCTAAAAAATTTCATCTCTGCAAACCTTCCCCCTCTAATAAACCAATTTGATTCTCCAAAGTTCGTTCAGATCCCTCTTCAGTAGATAAAATTAAAAACTGTATTCTTGTTTCCATGGAAATTTCTAATAAAGTGACCTAAGCTTATGAGTATATTCTGCTCTCAATTAATTTTGATCAATGAATCCCTTTATTTCATTCTTATTAACTTATATGAACTTATTGTGTTCCCTCCATTTAAAAAAAAAAAAAAAAAGCTATGTTAACTGTTCTTATTTTCTTGGATCTTTCTTTTTCTTTTGACCCTTTTTATTTGTAGTTTTTCTTATTTTTCTTCTCTAAATTTTATTCTAAATTTCTGTTTTTGTTTTCATACACCTAATTACTTTCCTTTTCATATTTTCTTTTTAAATATTTTCTAAATTTTACTTTTAAAGTTTTATTATTTTCTTTCATTTTAATCTATTTTTCATTATGTTATTATACCTCTCAATGATCTTTTTATCTATATTCGCAATAACCATTTTCCCATTTTTGTAAAATGGACGTACTTGTCAAGTTCAAATATAATGTAAAACTGTCTGTTTAATCATAATATTTTTCATAAATTGTTATATTTTTAGACTTAAATAAAAGTTCGTTTGGCGGGATGGTAGACCTTAGGTGCCTCCTGAATGCAGGAGGTATCCTTTCCCGGCCGTACAGATAGCTACTCTAAACCCACTATGTGAGTCGCACGGTCTGGGGTCTTCAGACCTCCGATATCAGACCAATTTGGTTCTCCAAAGTTCGTTCAAATCGCTCTTCAGTAGATAAAATTAAAAACTGTATTCTTGTTGCCATGGAAATTTCTAATAAAGTGACCTAAGCTTATGGGTAGATTCTGCTCTCAATTAATTTTGATCAATGAACCCCTTTATTTCATTCGTATTAACTTATATGAACTTATTGTGTTCCCTCCATTTTGTTCTTTAAAAAAAAAAAAAAAAAAAAAAAAGCTATGTTAACTGTTCTTATTTTTTTTTTATCATTCTTTTTCTTTTGACCCTTTTTATTTGTATTTTTTTCTTATTTTTCTTTTCTAAATTTTATTCTAAATTTCTGTTTTTGTTTTCATACGCCTAATGTTTTCCTTTCATATATTTTCCTTTTATATATTTTCTAAATTTTACTTTTAAAATTTTATTATTTTCTTTCATTTTAATCTATTTTTCATTATGTTATTATACCTCACTCTAAATATTATTTTTCAATAATCTTTTTATCGATATTCGCAATAACCATTTTCCCATTTTTGTAAAATGAACGTACTTGTCAAGTTCAAATATAATGTAAAACTGTCTGTTTAATCACAATATTTTTCATAAATTGTTATATTTTTTTAGACCTAAATAAAAGTTCGTTTGGCGGGATGGTAGACCTTGGGTGCCTCCTGAATGCAGGAGGTATCCTTTCCCGGCCGTGCAGATAGCTACTCTAAACCCAATACGTGAGTCGCACGGTCTGGGGTCTTCAGACCTCCGATATCTTTACCCCCTTTCTTACCGACTTTCTTACCGACTTTCTTACTGGTCATGGCCCCTTTCTTGATTACTTATACTTTTTCAAAATTAAATCCACCTCTAACTGTATGTGCAATAAATTCGGTGACGTTGACCATTACATTTTCGATTGTCCTTTTTCTAAAAAATTTCATCTCTGCAAACCTTCCCCCCTCTAATAAACCAATTTGGTTCTCCAAAGTTCGTTCAAATCCCTCTTCAGTAGATAAAATTAAAAACTGTATTCTAGTTGCCATGGAAATTTCTAATAAAGTGACCTAAGCTTATGAGTAGACTAGCAGCATACCCGTTCTTCGTACGGAGTATATAATATAAAGAAACTTGAAATTCATAATCATGCCCAAATTCTTATAGTATACTAAATGACATGTTTAATCAAAATATTCTGTTAAAATATTTAATATAATGCTCCTAAAAAGAAGTTTAAGAATCTCTGTTCTCGCTATATAAAATTATCTTCATGGACATATCTGAAGAATAAAACATCTTGGACCCCTTATGTAAGCAAATATAAAAAAAAATATGGAATTGAATCAATATATGCAAAATAAAAGCGTTAAAATTGTATGGGACCCGTACTAATTATATACGCGAATATTAGAAAACATAACCTGTATTAGTAGATTACATGTATAAATTGAAAATACCAATAAACCCGTAATCTTTAAATTTGAAGACAGTCATTTATTCCAATATATGTCAAAATTAAAGTGCTAAAATTATATGGGGAGATATACACGTACTACTTATAATGTCCGATTATTAGTAGAAGATTTCCCGTTTTGCAATATGAGTCACAAATGTTTTTTGGTAAAATACAACAGACGACGTAATAAATTGAATATATAATAAATCCCCTTAATCTTCATACCAGAAGACTGTACTTGATTCCAATATATATGCCAATATATGTCAAAATATATGCCAATATACCTGTACTACTTATATTCTCGTAGGTTAGAAGATATACCCGTGCATTTCTAGAAGATTACTCGTACAACGTACAATATGCGTGTGTCAGCAATTTTTGCCGCAATAAAACAATGGCGTAATAACTTAAAAATATCAATAATCCCTGAATCAATAATTCCGGAAAATATCAATAATAATAATGTTTAAACCTGAAGAGTATAATTGATATTATCCAGTCCAAAATGAAATGGCAATGAAATTTATTTTATATACATATCTTCATTATTCAAATCGGAAAGGATTTAATAAAAATCGTCTGCCGCATAAACACATTGGATTTAAATCCGTTGCTAAGCGACATGATATCATTTGCTTCAAATAAATTGGTAGAAAAAATATCGTCTAAATAGTTATATTTCTATGGAACATTTGGCGACAGTTTCGTCAAATTAGCGACATTTTAAAAAATCGCCAAATTTATCGCCAAGTGGGACTGTAGAACTGACAGTTCCACTTTGCGACAAATTGACGAAATATCATCACAATACTATCCCCTAACAAAAAACAATTAATATCATTTATGTAGCGAAATTTTATCAATTTCAAGATATTTTTATAGATTTGAAAACATTTTTATCAATTTGGTGACATTTTAAAAATTCGCTAAATGTATTACTAAGTAGGATGGTTGGTCTGACAGAGAAATGCTAACCAAACATCAATTCAGTACTCTCTTCTAACAAAACAAAAAAAAATTTTATTGATATGTAGAAGACCCAAGCCACACGACCAACCCGAAGGTTTATGGCAGCTGTTTGTGTGTCGTTTATATCAATTTGGCGACATTTCCGTCAATTTGGCAAAGTTTAAGAAAAGTTGTCAAATTAGCGATATCCCTCCAAATTCGTAGCTTTGAATTTGCAGATCTGAATGAAACATTCTTATCCCGTTTCAATATACTAAATGAAAACACTACAATTGTATTAGAAGATATACCCGCTCTACTCTTTTTCTGTTTCAACAATCGGCTATATGAATTTATTGGCTAAACACAATATATGAGTTTAGTAGCTAAATACGATATAAGCTTGAAAACTCTTTGCCAAAATAAATGAAATTGATGTACGCAGTCAGCAATTAATATAATTAAAAGAAAAATCAAACCGTCCATTCATAAGATATACTTTTATATCCATTTATCCATTTATTTATTATTTAAATCGAAAAAAAATAATAAAAACATTAACAAACACATTTAATTTAATTGCGATGCCGAGCAACATGATATATCCTCCTAAAATGTTAAAATTTATTAACCACTAACAGCACACCCGTTATTCGTACGGAGTGTATAATTTAAAGAAACTTAGAGTTCGCAATCATGTGCAAATTCTGTTAAAATATTAAATTTATTGCTCCTAAAGAGAAGTTTAAGAATATATGTTCTCACTATGCAAAATTATCTTCACGATCAGATCTGAAGAATAAAACATCCTGCCGCCTTTTGTAAGCAAATTTACAGAAGAAAAAATAGGAATTGAATGAATATATGCAACCCCGTACTAATTATATTTTCGCAGATCAGAAAATATGCCAATGTGTTAGTAGAAGATTACCCGTATTACAATATGCGTCTCAAAAATATTTGCCAAAATAAAAGAGATGACGTAATAAATTGAAAACATCAATAATATCCGTACTCTTTATACCAGCAGGTCGTAATTGATTCCAATATATGCCAATATATATCAAAACATATGTCAATATACCTGTACTACTTATATTCTCGTAGATTAAAAGATATACACGTGTATTTGTAGAAGATTCGTACAACATGCAATATATGAGTTTAAACAATTTTTGTCATAATAAAATAATTGCATAATAACTTGAAAATATCAATAATCCTTGAATCAATAATCCCCGAAAATATAAATAATAATAATTTTTAAACCTGAAGACCGTAATTGATATTATCCAGTCAAAATGCTATAAGAAAAATCAAATCGTTCTTTTCTAAAATATATTTTTATATCCATTTATTTATTATTCAAATCGAAAAAATAATTATTAAAATTAACAGACAGATTTAATTTAATTGCGTTTCTGAGTAACATGATATAAGATAGAATCTTATAACATGTTAAATATGTCATGTCTTATAACATAAACTGCGAAATTAAATAACGATTTTGATTTCTCTATACTTCTCATTGTTCCGTAAAAGCTTGTTTTAAATAAACCATGAACCATGGAGATAGATTTCCCCTTTAAATCATGTTTCAAACAATTCATGTTTTCAAAAAGTGACTAATTAACGCAAAAAATCTCCCATCAAACTCAGAGATTAAATTTTAATTCACTTTCAAACGATTTTCAAGCTTTTCGTTTGGATAAACCACGGAGTTAGGGAGTAGAACTCCTAGGAAAAAGTTCCGTTTTTCATTAATATCTAGACAACCCCAGGTCTTAGAAACTCGAAACTTGGACAAAATTTATGGGGGGATATTTCAAGGCTATTCACCAAATTTCATTAAATTCGGTTCAGCCGTTTTTCCGTGATGATGAGACAAAAGAAAATTTTTACTAATATCTCGAGAACCACTGGTCGTAGAAACTCAAAACACAGATATAATTTTAAGTGGGGCTATTTCTGGGCTACCCACAAAATTTCATAAAATTCGGTTCAGCCGTTCTCCCGTGATGGTGTGACAAACAGACAGACATACAGACAGACAGACAGATTTTCATTTTTATTTATATAGATTCTGCTCTCAATTAATTTTGATCAATGAATCCCTTTATTTCATTCTTATTAACTTATATGAACTTATTGTGTTCCCTCCATTTAAAAAAAAAAAAAAGCTATGTTAACTGTTCTTATTTTCTTGGATCTTTCTTTTTCTTTTGACCCTTTTTATTTGTAGTTTTTCTTATTTTTCTTCTCTAAATTTTATTCTAAATTTCTGTTTTTGTTTTCATACGCCTAATTACTTTCCTTTTCATATTTTCTTTTTAAATATTTTCTAAATTTTACTTTTAAAGTTTTATTATTTTCTTTCATTTTAATCTATTTTTCATTATGTTATTATACCTCACTCTAAATTTTATTTCTCAATGATCTTTTTATCTATATTCGCAATAACCATTTTCCCATTTTTGAAAAATGAACGTACTTGTCAAGTTCAAATATAATGTAAAATTGTCTCTTTAATCACAATATTTTTCATCAATTGTTAGCTTTTTAGACCTAAATAAACGTCCGTTTGGCGGGATGGTAGACCTTGGGTGCCTCCTGAGTGCAGGAGGTATTCTTTCCCGGCAGTGCAGCTAGTTACTCTAAACCCACTATGTGAGTCGCACGGTCTGGGGTCTTCAGACCTCCGACATCTTTACACTAACCTACAGGGTTGATTTGTTTGGGCTCCATTGCAAAGAACCTTGTTGCGCCAACCAGGAATTGAACAATGGATCTTCGAACTGGCCGGCCGACGCTCTACCGTTGATCTACGGGGACGAAATTACAAACTCGTCGAAATCGATTCTGCAATTTACAATATTTTCTCATATATTCGTACTAGCAAATAGACTCGGTGTTGCTCTCAATTCAAAATATATGGCCAAAATGTAGTATTGTTCTAAATGATAGTATTCTTCAAAAAAAAATTACTAAAATATTTAATTAAATTCCCCTAAAAATAAACATAAGAATTTTCTCGCTATATAAGATTATATGCACAGGCAGATTGAAGAACAAAACATCCTCGTCTTGTTTGTAAACAAATTTTCAAAAAATATGAAGTTCGGGTCAACATACGCCTTAATGAAAAGTTAAAATTGTAGAAGATATATATCTGCATCATGTTTTTCCTGTTTCAACAATCGATTAAACACAATAGAAAATATATATTTGAAAAATATTTGCCAAAATAAAATAGATGACCTAAAATTGAAAATATCAAAAATTTCCGCAATCGTATATGCCAAGGCCGTAATGAGAATTAATCAAAAATATAATACCATTCATTTATAAAATTAATTTTTAACACTTTACAACTAATAGTTGAAAAGTGTTTATGACTTTGTTCATTCTGTCTGTCTGTCTGTTTGTCCGTTAGCACAATAACTGCCGTAAAAATGACTTTATCAGAATGAAATTTTACTTGTTCAGACGGTCTGTGGGAATATATATATATATAAATGAATAATATCACCCAATTACTTTTGAATTCAACCCGGGTTGAAAAAATGAAATACATTGAACCCTATGGGACCTAATTTTTCAAACATTTTTTAAGCGAATTTAAAATTCACAAATTGCTTCGAAATTTTTAAGAAATATTCAAATTATCTCATAAAATATATAAAAAAAATTTCAGCAAAATATATTCAGTAGTTTCTTAAATAAAAAATTAAAATAAAATGTGCACCCTTTATATGAAGAGATCATGTGAGCATTATATGAAGAGGTCACGCCACCCACTTCAAAATAAAATATGGCATCCATCTTGTGTCAAAATCGTGATTTTTAAAGATCTTTTTAATTCATATTTAGTGTTGCATCCGTCCTAAAATCGCTGTATTTTTGTTTAAATTCTGTGCATCTATGTTCTCAAACAACGCAATTACAATATATTTCAGTTTAAATGATCATCAAACTGTGATTGTTTCTTCAAAGAAGTCTAATTTTCACTGTGGAGAATGTAAACGCCAAAAAATGTAGAATGAGTTGTATAAGAATTGCTGTATTTCTCTAACGCAAAATTATTTAGCTCATGAGTCTGCGATATAGCTGATATGAATGAAACATTCTTTGATTTTACATAGAGAAGCAGACAATTTTTTCGATGAAGTTTTAAGCATACAGTTAAATTACTTGTACCTCCATGGTTTTAAGTTTCTAAATAAAATTAATTATTGTAGTATTGTCATAAATGAAGGGAATAGAAAAAAGTTTATGAATGAGATGCTTATTTTATATAGCGAGCCAGGTGATTTATATTTCGATGACCTCATTTGAATAAAATTAATTTGTTTTCGATGAAGTTTTCAAATATAATAAATTATTGTAGTATATTATTATAATTTAAAAATATTACCCAGGAATGTATCGCATTTTAGAGATGTTTAAACTAGGCAATTTATATTTCAATGCCGTCATTTGAATAAAGTTCATTTTTTTCGATGAAGTTTTAAGTTTTCAAATATAATAAATTAATGAAGTATTGTGATAATTTTAAAAATATTACCGAGGAATGTATCGCATTTTAGAGATATTTAAATAAAATTGCCTTGAAGTTGGAAAGTGTTTCATATTCAATGCTTTATGCATGATTGATCTTTTTTGTTATATCAATTTATTTAATAATTCAATCGTATAAAGTGAATAAAAATCGTATGCCATAAAAATACATTTGACTAAATTCCGTTGCTAAACAAAACGATATAATTTTCTTAAGTTTGGGGCAAAAACTCATTTGCATAATTCTATTTCTAAGGAAGTTCTAATTTTGCGGTTTTGCCCTTTACAACATAGTTGAAAAGTGTTTAGGACTTTGTTCATTCTGTCTGTCTGTCTGTCTGTCCGTTCGCACGATAACTGCCATAAAAATGATTTTATCAAAATGAAATTTTAATATGTTTCTCAAACGGTCTGTGGGACCTATGAGAATATAAATGAATAATATTACACAATTAGTTTTGAATTGAACCCAGGTTGAAAAAAATGAAATACATTGAACCTTATGGGACCTAATTTTTTAAAAACATTTTTTAAGCGAAATTAAAATTCTCAAATTATTTCGAAAGTTTTAGGAAATATTCAACATTTTCCATAAAAAATATAAAATAAATTCAGCAAAATAAATTCAGTAGTTCTTTAAATAAAAGTTAAAATAATAATAACACCCATAATATATGAAGAGATCACGTGACCCACTTCAAAATAAAATATGGTATCCATCTTGTGTCAAAATCGTGATTTTAAAGTTCCTTTTAATTTATATTTAGTGTTGTATCCGTCCTGAAAGCGCTTTATTTTTGCTTAATTTCTGTGCATTTATATTCTAAAACAACGCAATTACAATATATTTAAGTTTAAATGAACAATGCCATCCATCTTGTGTCAAAATCGCGATTTTTAAAGTTCTTTTTATTTTATATTTAGTGTTGTATCCGTATTAAAACCGCTTTATTTTTGCTTAAATTCTGTGCATCTGTATTCTGAAACAACGTAATTACAATATATTGGAGTTTAAATGATCATCAAACTTTGATTATTTCTACAACGAAGCCTGATTTTCACTTATAGAGAATGTAATCACATCAAGCTGTAAGATGAGTTGTATAAGAATTGCTGAATTTCTTTAATGCAAAATTATTTAGCTCTGACGTCTGCAATATAGCTGATATGAATAAAACATTCATTGACTTTACATAGAGAAGCAGACGATTTTATAGCAGACTTTTTCGATGAAGTTTTAAGCATAGAGTAAACTTACTTTTACCTCCATGATTTTAAATTTTCAAGTAAAATAAATCATTGTAGTATTGTGATGAATTAAAGGAATGGAATAAAATTGTATGGATGAAATATTTTCTGCTTTTACATAGAGAGCCCAGTCGATTTAGATTTCAATGACGTCATTTGAATAAAGTTCATTTTTTTTATCAATCAAGTTTTAAGTTTGCAAATATAAAAAATTATTGCAGTATTGAGATATTTTTAAAAATATTACATCTGAATGTATCGCATTTTAGAGATGTTTAAATAAAATTTCATTGCAGTTGGAAAGTGTTTTCATAATCAATGCTTTATGCATGATTTATCTTTCTTGTTTATTGATATCTCGATAACCCCTAGTCCTGAAAACTCGAAATATGGATTAAATTTTAAGTGGGACTATTCCAAATCTACCCCGAAAATTTCATCAAATTCAGTCCGGGCATTCTCCCGTGATTATGAGACAAACATGCACACACACAGACAGATTTTCAATTTTATTTATATAGATCTATTTATAGTTTTTTATTCCATTGTAGTAACTATACCAACCAAATTACGTTTCAAATACGGAAATCGTCTGCTGTCGATTCTTTTAATCAAACCATTGAAAAAAAATCTGATGTGGGCAACACATGTCTTTCCTTAATATAATGCAATGAATTTACTACTTTTACAGTTAAAAAAATGTTATTCTTATAGTAGATACTTATATTCTTTCCAAGATATTAAATTTTCTTCAATTAGTCGTCATTTTCATTGATTTAGCGTCATTTTTATCAATTTGGCGTGATTTTTGTTAATTTGGCAACAATTAAAAATGTCGCCAAGTTGGCGACATTCCGCCAAATTCGTCGCCAAAATCTCACCAAGCGTTATGGACGGAGAAATAAGTTATTCTTAAAGCAGATAAATGACTATTGGCGTTCAAATACAAAAGTAGTACTCAAAGTATCTTTTTTCAGGAATGGAACGAGCTAGATCCACGAGAATGATGTCACCAAATTTATCGCATGGTATTACATATGAAAAGTGAACATGTTTCTCAATAGGAAATATTTTTTTTTAATTTTATATAACTTTTTGATATTTTTTTTTTAAATGTGCAATATCTCGAGAACGGTTCATGTTAGCGTTCTAAAATTTATGTCAATCGTTTTCTAATGAAAAATTACCTAAGAAATGTCTATTTGCGTAACTTTATTAGCGGATTTGATTTTTTGACGATTTTTTCGAAATTTCACTTGGAAATTTAGGGGGGTTCTGAACATTCGATTGCATACAAAAAACAATAGGCTTCCATTGTTTACAGATTGTGATTTTTGTACCAAATTTCGTTCGAATCGGTCCATTCGTTCGTCAGTTATCGTCTCCACAGACTCACTGACACACACCCACACACACACGCAGACATCACTTCAAAAATGTTTGATTCGTGATCAGGGATGCTTGAAACGTGCTCTCCCGTCGAAAACTCGAATTCGAATTTCGACCCCGTCACAATACTTTCCTTATACATTATGTATATAAGGAAAGTAATAATATTATAGGTAATTGATTATTTAATTTCATAATCAATGCTTTATGCATGATTGATCTTTCTTGTTTATATATAAACTATTTTTCCGGCAAGTTAATTTATTTATTATCGTGCCAAAATTGAAATAAATCCATGCTCCATCTGACAATCCCGTATGCAATGTCAACCCCAAAAATATACTCTTATCTTATCCATATCGATATCTACGATTCGATTCATTTTCGGAAATAATTTACTCTTTGGAATATTCCACTCATTATTTCAAAAGCAATAAAATAAATGATTCATTTCTATTTTTCGATGATGGGAGACATAATACACACTTTCAAGTGTTCACTAATTATCTGAGAACAAAGGCTTCGCTTCTAATACATGGTTGGATGGTTGAGAAAGTTTCGTTGTCTTTGAGCTGTTACTTTCATTATCTCGACATTGGCATTATCGTTCAAATCCGGTGAGTCATAAAAACTAATTATTACAATTGAATTGGCCAATTTGTAAATCTAAATTAAACCAAAAAAGATTTTTTTTTTTTTAATTTTGCATGCAGTTAGCAGGTATACCGGTGTTGCTCGGTATATTTAAAATATATACAAACTATAGAAATATTCTAAATGATATTGTTCCTTAAAAATTTTATTCAAATTCTAATTTAGTCCCTTAAAATATACGTGTAAGAATCTCTGTTCCTGGCTATGTAAAATTATCGGCACCGGCAGTATGAGAAGTAAAATATATTGTTACGGCCGTATGCTCTCAAATCGTGGGCATACGCTCAGGTTACAAGAATGAGCCCAAATTTTTAGACAATTAACACTTTTATTCACAAGCACAGCGTAAACAGGAACAATAAACAGCGAAGTAGCACTTAAATGCTCCACTAGTTTCACAAAACAACCAATACTATTCTCGAAACATTTCCGTATTTTATTTTGCAAAACACAGAAGCTACTATTCTCAAAACTTCGACGAATATCACAGTTCAATGTAGCTCGTATCACGTCAGCTGCTCTCTAACTGTGTAATAACTCCTTTTATAGACTCTCTCTGTATAAATTTCTAGAAATATCTCATATCTCGTATAATAATCGCTATTTCGAGGTGCTTCTCGAACCTTCGGAAAGTCGCCAAATTGGTGATAAATCGCCAAATCTGGCAATCCTTCTTCGTACTTCAGCACATGACAACCCTAGATTCACGTGATGGAAAATGAGAGTTATTCCAGATTGTGAACTACCACAGAACCCTTCTTTCACATCACACGCCAAACGTAACGAAATATATCCAAAAACGTTCGAAATATGTTCATGATGTCTTTAAATTGCATTTTTTCTTTTAAATATCGAAAATTAAAAGTTATTCGTGAACTTCCTCTATACAATAGTATTAGAAAATAATAAAATCATTCTTTAATTTGGTTAATATTGAATTTTGATGCCAAAATATGTTTTAAGACCTCCTGAACTCGTTTTGACTATTTTTGGAGTGGTGTCCGTCTGTCTGTATATCTATGGTCGATTTCTTGCGCACACGATAGCGGCCACAAATATGGATGGATTTTCACGAAGCTTTATATCCGGTTTTGTTATCAAACAATTTAGAAAAAGATAGAATTATTTTAAATTCGAGTGAAATCTACGAAATTTATTCTAATTTTTAACACTTTACAACAAAGTTGAAAAGTGTTTATGACTTTGTCCATTCTGTCTGTCTGTCTGTCTGTCTGTCTGTCCGTTAGCACGATAACTGCCGTAAAAATGACTTAATCAAAATGAAATTTTAGTATGTTGTTCAGACGGTCTATAGGACCTATGGGAATATAAATGAATAATATCACCCAATTAGTTTTGGATTGAACCCGGATTGAAAAAATGGAATACATTGAGCCCTATGGGACCTAATTTTTCAAGCATTTTTTAAGCGGATTTAAAATTCACAAATTACTTCGAAAATTTTAGGCAATATTCAAATTGTTCCATAAAATATATAAAAAAAATTCAGCGAAATATATTCAGTTGCTTTTTAAATAAAAATTAAAATAATAATAACACCTCTTATATGAAGCGATCACGTGTCCATGATATGAAACGATCACATGACCCACTTCAAAATGATATATGGCATCCATCTTGTGTCAAAATCGTGATTTTTAAAGTTCTTTTTAATTCATATTGAGTGGTGTATCCGTTCTAAAACTACTTTATTTTTGCCTAAATTCTGTGCATCTACATACTGAAACAACGCAATGACAATATATTTCAGTTTAAATGCTCTTCCAAATTTCATTATTTCTACTATTAAGCCTATTTTTCACCTATGTAAAATGTAAACAGCAAAATATGTAAAAATGAGTTGTATTAGAATCGCTGTAATTCTTTAACACAAAATCATTTAGTCCATGGAGTCTGCTTAGCTGATATGAATGAAATATTCATTGATTTTAGAAAGAGAAGGACGATATTTTTCGATGAAGTTTTACGCATTGAGTTTACTTACTTATAGCTCAATGGTCTTAATTTTTAAATAAGATAAATTATTATAGTATTGCGATGAATGACATGAATGGGGGAATTATTTATGAATGAAATGTTGCTTTTATAGAGAGAGCCAGGCGTGTTATTTTTTTATGACGTCATTTGAATGAATTTCAGTTGTTTTCGATGATGTTTTCAAATATAATAAATTATCGTAGTATTATGATAATTCTAAAATTATTACCGAGGAATGTATCACATTTTAGAGATGTTTAAACCAGGCAATTTATACTTTAATGCCGTCATTTGAATGAAGTCAATTTTTTTCGATGAAGGTTTAAGGTATCAAATATAATAAATTATAGTATTGTGATAAGTTTTAAAATATTACCGAGGAATGTATTGCATTTTAGACATGTTTAAATAAAATTGCATTGAAGTTGGAAAGTGTTTCATAATCAATGCTTTAAGCATGATTGATCTTTCTTGTTTTATATATATTTTTTTTTCATATGGCAGCATTGGACAAAATTTGGACATAAACATGCATAAAAGGGTTTATTTATGTCTCAATAATCACGAGACTTGATAGTTTCAATCAGTCGTTGTAGTGAAAAATAGCCGCGATACAAATTTTTTAGTTCGTGAAGTCATTAGCCCCTTCGGGGGGGGGGGGGGGCAAGTTACCCCACCCCACCCAGTAGATACAATGTCAAGTATGATATTAATCGGAGGTATTCAAAGCCCTGTCAAAGCGTATTTAAGCCCTTAAAGTGAAGAGTAATACGCTATAATCGTAATCATTTGGACTCATAATACCGATTTTTTTAATTTTTCTAGTAAAATTTTAAGAAAAAAAAGATACTAAAAAATGAAAGAAAACAGATACTAAAAAATGGATTTAAAAAAAAAGAAAACAAGTTACTAAAAAAGGGATTATAAAAAAAAAGAAAACAATATATTAAAAAATGGATTAAAAAAAGAAAACAAGATAATAAAAAATGGATTAAGAAAAAAAAAAGATACTAGAAAAAGAAAACAAGATACTAAAAAATGGATTGAAAAAAAAGAAAAAAAAACAAGATGCTAAAAAATGAATTAAAAAAAGAAAAAGAAAACAAGATACTAAAAAATGGATTAAAAAGAAAAGTATACAAGATACTAAAAAAGAAAACAAGATACTAAGAAATGGATTGAGAAAAAGAAAACAAGATACTAAAAAATGAATTAAAAGAAATGAAAACAAAATACTAAAAAATGGATTAAAAAGAAAAGTAAACAAGATATTAAAGAAAAGAAAACAAGATACAAAAAAATGGCTTAAAGAAAAGAGAAAAAAAGAAAACAAGATACTAAAAAATGGATTAAAAAAAAGACAAGATACTAAAAAATGGATTAAAAGAGGAAAAAGAAAACAAGATTGTACTAAAAAATGGATTAAAGAAAAAAGAAAACAATATACTAAAAAATGGATTAAAAAAAGGAAACAAGATACTAAAAAAAAAGAAAACCAGATACTAAAAAATGGATTAAGGAAAAGAAAACAAGATACTAAAAAATGGATTTAAAAAAAAAAAAAGAAAAGAAAATACTAAAAAATGAATTTAAAAAAAGAAAACATCGTACTAAAAAATGGGTTATGGTATGAAAAAGTCGAGTTGGACCACACTCTAGTTAATTTTTTTAGTTATTTATTATTGAAGCACAATTTTCAACAATTTCCAAAGTAATCGATTCCTTATTCAGCGATCACAAATTTAAACAAGAAAGATCAATCATGCATAAAGCATTGATTATGAAACACTTTCCAACTTCAATGCAATTTTATTTAAACATCTCTAACATGCGTTACATTCAGCGGGGATATATTTTAAATTATCGCAGTACTACAGCAATTTATTATATTTGAAAACTTGAAACTTCATCGAAAAAAATGAATTATAAAAGCAATGAATAATTCATTCATACCACTTTTATTCCAGACTCCAGAGCTAAATAATTTTGTGGGGGAAAAAAAATTCAGCAATTCTTATACAACTCATCTTACAATCATTTGTTTACATTCTTCATCCATTAAAATTGGATTTCGTTGTAGAAATAATCAAAGTTTGATGATCATTTAAACTAAAAAATATTGTAATTGCGTTGACGCAGAATATAGAAAGCACAGAAAATACACAAAAATAACGACAGATGACGAATGCAACACTAAATATAAATTTAAAAGAACTTTTAAAATCATGATTTTTACTCTAGGTAAAAAAGACGGATGCCTTATTTTAGTTTGAAGTGAATCAATCACATGATCTCTTCATATAATATAGGTGTAATTATTATTTTAATTTTTATTTAAAAACTTCCGAACGTATTTTTTTTTTGAAAAAATTTTATATATTTTATGGGATAATTTAAAAAAATTTCTAAACAATTTGTGAAATTTAAATTTGTTTAAAATATGTTTGAGAAATTAGGCCCCATGGGGTTCAATGTATTTCACTTTTTCAACCCGGATTCAATACAAAACTAATTGGGTGATATTATTCATTTACTCACATTCCCATATGTCCCACAGACCGTCTCAACAACATGCTAAAATTTCATTTTGATAAAATCATTTTTACGACAGATATCGTACGAACGGACAGACAGACGGACAGTCAGAATGAACAATGTCAACTATGTTGGAAAGTGTTAAATACTACTTTTTCGAGATCCCACCCTATTACACAGTCACCATGTACAGATCTCGGTGTATCAGATCTTTTTTCGAAACAGTTATCTACAAATGACTGCAGTTGCAGTTAAAACGTCGTTAATTTAACTTTCACACGGTCCATAAACACACTACCGGTTAGAACGGATAACTAAACGAGACAGGAATTGAAAAGAAAAAAAAAAAAGGTGTGTGAAATCGTTTCGCATCGACCAGCCGCAGTTCCCTTGCGTTTCCTGCCCGTCACTGATACACCGAAACTCGCTAAAGAAAGAAGACAAAAAAAGAAGTTGCAGTCAACAATGGTGGACGAGCTTTGGAGGTGGGAGCGTCAAGATTGCGGAAAGTGATATCACACCGTTTTCTAAAGGAAAGCCGTAGCATTAGTCATTTTCCGGCGCAGTAGGTAATAGCTAAGTATGGAGTTATTAGATATTAAGCACGTCAAACGAAGGGAAATTCATGCATAGAATTCTCTTCCATATACACACACGCCTGCAGTATTTTCTCTCGGAAAATCTTCATATGCACCTCACTGGATCAGTACTATTAACTACTATTTGTTAATTTATTTATTTATTCATTTTAAGTGGATACAACAGATAGAATCCACTTACAGTAACCTCTAAATAAAAATTGAACATAACATACAAAACCAACATACTAAACTGTAAACATGTCAAGCCCATTAAAACAGGCATTATAAAAAATGGGTTGGTGACATAATAAAAACATCAATATCAGTACAGTAATTATTAAAAATCTGATGTGGGCAGCACATGACTTTCCCTGCAGACTTATATCCACGTTATCTTTATTTTAATTAAATTTATTTCACTTTTAATTCAATTTTCGTTCTCATTCGGTAACCGGACTTATTTTCAAAGGTGGCGTAGATAAAATACGAAAAACAAAAATATCTCGAGAACGGCTAGTCCTAATGTAATGTGGTTGGTCTTATTGTTTTCTTCGCTAAAAATTACGTATTAAACAAGCATTTAATGGATATATTTGAGCATACGTAGTTCTTTAGTTTAGATTTGGACGATTTTTGCGGGCCACTTTGCAAAAAAATGCAGGTTATTTTTTTCCGAATCATACCAAAATCTAATCAGCACCAGGTTGACCCACAAATGACTCATCTGCCAAATTTTGTGAAATTCGGTCCATTAGTTTTTTAGTTAGAGTGGATACAAGCTTTTGCGGGCCATTTCGCAAAAATAGGCGGGTTCTTTTATCCCGAATCGTACCCAAAACTAATCAGCACCAGACTCGCCCACAAGTGACTTACGTACCAAATTTTGTGAAATTCGGTCCATTAGTTTTTTAGTTACAGTGGATACAAAATCTGCACAGACAGACAGACACACAGACAGACAGACACACACACAGACGTCACGCTAAAAATGGTCTTTTCGTATTCTAGAGGTCTTGAAACGTGTAGATCCGTCGAAAACTCGAGTTGCGATTTTCGATATGATTCCAATACTTTCCCTATACATTACCATGTATTGCAGGGAAAGTAAAATGATCAACAAATTTGTATGAAGAAAAACTTGTGGGCTTACCAAATAGTATTATGTTATATAAAGATTTTAATGCCAATATAAGTTTTATATAAGAGCTATTTATATATTTTTATAAGAGCCTCCCGAACACGGTTTGACTGTTTTTAGAGTTTTCGTTTGTCTGTCTGTGATCGATTTCTTGTGTATACACGAATAGCTCCCATAAATATCAATGGATTTTCACAAAATTTTATACCCGGCTATGTTATCAGAAAAATCTGGAACTAGATAGAAATTTTTGAAATTCGAAAACTTCGAAATTTACTTGAAATTTTATGTTTCTTAACATGGCACCGTAGAACAAAATTTGACTTGCAATTCAGACGCCTGTGTGTGTGTCTGTCTGTCTGTGCAATATATGTATCCACTCTAACTCAAAAACTAATGGACCGAATTTCATAAAATTTGGTAAGTCACTTAGGTGTGACCCTGGTGCTGATTAGTTTTTAGTACTCTAGGTCGCATTCCCGAAAATATTGGCTCATGGGTTTACCATGCGACAATATACCTCCATTTCCCCATTAAAAATTCCAAAATCCAAAAATTAAAATTTCAAAATTTCAAAAATTTAAATTTTTTTTTTTAAATTTTACCATCAAAAAAATTTAAGCAAATTAAAATATGCTGGGGCGCAACACGCCTTTCCAAAAATACCTCCATTTCCCCATTAAAAAAATCCAAAATCCAAAAATTAAAATTTCAAAACTTTAAAAATTTAAAATATTTTTAAAATCAAAATACAAAAAATTTTACAATCAAAATCATAAAGAAAAATCAAAATGTGCTTTAGTGCACTCTGCTTTCCTTCCAGCCACACAGAAACCAACCTCTGAAAACAGAAGTTTCCTCCTGTATAATAAAACACATAGAAAAACATCATATTGCATATAAAAAACACAATTGTCCATATAGACACAATAAAATAAAATAAAAATAAAACAATCATGGTGAATAAAAATATACAACAAAATGGTGACTTCAACAAAACAGAGAGTCTGTTGTTTGTGTTGCACTAGGCTGTAAAAGTCACTCAAATCAAATTACTTTTCTCACTGATACTGTTTGTTTGTTTTTTGTACTCCAACAGTTTTTGCAAATTGTCCACCAAAAAGTTTTGCGAAATGTCCACCAAATTTGCAAGTTTATCACCACAGTATCTGTTTACAAGGTATAGATGAGAGTGTCTTGGTTTACCTCTCCGTAAACAGAAAACCACACATGAAACACCAAGTCCGCTGTCTGACCGTATAAATTGACTGGAATCTGGAACCGTAAAAAAACTGGAACGTGGACAACTGTAGAAAAGTGGAAACGTGGGCAAATTTTCCCAGTATATATAACTGGAGCATGTAAAACTGTAGAAAACTGTCCTGTAGAAAACTGGAAACGTGTAAATGTATGCATTGTAAAACGAGACAGTAGAAATCACGGACACAGTAGAAAACAGACGGTAGAAATCCCAGGAAACGTGTAATTGCCTGTTCAGTATACAAAGTCTGATACATGGAAATTGATTATAACGAAAGGCACGTCTGTGGCTATAAATGTTTATACGCCTTGTACTTGGCATAAACTGAAAAAAAAAAACTGATGAAAAATGCTCTATAATGGCAAGAATTGCTACCCATTGTGTAGCACCTTTGTACATATTTTTAAAACCAGTGTGCGTATTTTGACACTTATAACATCAGTACTGAAAAGAACCGCAGTCACCCCGCACAGTGCAGGACACAGTTCTTTCGTGTGGTATCGTGCACTTTCTGCACCCCGTCCGTAGAGGAAAAAACAAACACCGGAGGAATCTTCTGCACCCCGTCCATAGAGGAGAACCAACATAGTAATTGTCTCTGTGCTGATCTGAACGACATATCGACATATTACAATGCCTTATTCCGTCATCAAAAATTGTTTATATAGTGTTGGCATGTGCCAACATCCGGTCACCTGCTGACCCGAGATGAAAATTGTCGAAATGAACATATCATATAGCACCTTCCGTGCGCATCACCTTGGAATTTTCGTGCTGTGCAAACTGCTTCAACAGTATTAATAATAATTTTTATACAAAACTAGCCGCCTTTGGCGACCAGCCTGTTCGCTACCCTTGAAAATTCTGACCGTGGCAAACTCGTTGGCGCGACCTACCAGAAAGGTGTAAGGTAACTGCTTGGAAGGCCAGGAAGTGCCACACAATTTAGACCGGAACCCAATGGGGGAGGCATCCAAAGAGACCGTACCCTCCTTCCCCTACCACAAACCTCTCGGAAGGACTTGCAGTCCCACACGTTTAACGTGATCGTACTCCGCGTGAACACGGCTGCAGTTTTGGCAATGGCGGGAATCGAACCCGGGCCTACCGAGTGAAATTCCCGCGCGCTAACCACTGGGCTACCGTGCCATCCGCGACAATCTCCATAACTTTATTTTTATTCGGCAATTTTGGGAATCGAACCCGGGCCTACCAAGTGCAAATCCCGCGCACTAACCACTGGGGTACTTCACCCTCCGCGATATTCTTCATAACTTTCTTTTTATTCACCCAATTTAGACCGGAACCAAGTGGGAGAAGCATCCACAGGGACCGTACCCTTCTTCCCCTACCACCAACCTCTCGGAAGGACTTACAGACCCACATGTTTAACGTGATCGTACTCCGCGTAAACACGGCGGCAATTTTGGGAATCGAACCCGGGCCTACCGAGTGCAATTTCCGCGCGCTAACCATTGGGCTACTTTGCCCTACGCGACAATCTCCATAACTTTCTTTTTATTCATCCAATTTAGACCGTACCCTCCTTCCCCTACCACCAACTTCTCGGAAGGACTCACGGACCCACATGTTTAACGTGATCGTACTCCGCGTAAACACGGCGGCAATTTTGGGAATCGAACCCGGGCCTACTGAGTGCAATTCCCGCGCGCTAACCACTGGGCTTCTTCGCCCCCAGCGACTATCTCCATAACATTCTTTTTATTTACCCAATTTAGAACGGAACCCAGTGGGAGAGGCATCCACAGGGACCGTACCCTCCTTCCCCTACCACCAACCTCTCGGAAGGACTTCCGGACCCACATGTTTATCGTGATCGTACTCCGCGTGAACACGGCGGCAGTTTTGGAAGTGGCGGGAATCGAACCCGGGCCTACCGAGTGCAATTCCTGAGCGCTAACCACTGGGCTGCCTCGCCCTCCGCAACTTTCTTTATATTCACCCAATTTAGACGGGAACCCTGTGAGGGAGGCATCCACAGGGACCGTACCCTCCTTCCCCTACCACCAACCTCTCGGAAGGACTTCCGGACCCACATGTTTATCGTGATCGTACTCCGCGTGAACACGGCGGCAGTTTTGGAAGTGGCGGGAATCGAACCCGGGCCTACCGAGTGCAATTCCTGAGCGCTAACCACTGGGCTGCCTCGCCCTCCGCAACTTTCTTTATATTCACCCAATTTAGACGGGAACCCTGTGAAGGAGGCATCCACAGGGACCGTACCCTCCTTCCCCTACCATCAACCTCTCGGAAGGACTTACGGGCCCACATGTTTAACGTGATCGTATTCCGCGTGAACACTTCGGCAGTTTTGGCAGTGGCGGGAATCGTACCCGGGCCTACCGCTAACTTCCCGCGCGCTAATTTACAATTTAAAATGACCATATGCTCTCTAAGCTCTTAATTCCATCATCCTCATTCCATTGTTCCATCATTTAAAATATCCATAAAATTTAAATATCCATCGTTCCATCATTTAAAATATCCATAAAATTAAAATATCCATCGTTCCATCATTTAAAATATCCATAAAATTAAAATATCCATTTAAAAAATCCATATCGTTCCATCATTTAAAATATAAATATAATAATTTCTACAGTGCATATGTTAAGCTCTTATTTCATTTAAAATCGGAAGCGCGGGAAACGGAAAGTAAAAACTAATTCGGTTTCTTATTGTCCCACCCATCGCTATGCATATACAGAACCGTGACGTCACCTCCACCTTTGCCCTACGCGACAATCTCCATAACTTTCTTTTTATTCATCCAATTTAGACCGTACCCTCCTTCCCCTACCACCAACTTCTCGGAAGGACTCACGGACCCACATGTTTAACGTGCTCGTACTCCGCGTAAACACGGCGGCAATTTTGGGAATCGAACCCGGGCCTGGTAACTGGTTGGACGGCCAGGATGTGCCACCCAATTTAGACCGGAACCCAGTGGGGGAGGCATCCACAGGGAACGTACCCTCCTTCCCCTACCACCAACCTCTCGGAAAAACATACGGACCCATATGTTTAACGTGATCGTACTCCATGTCAGTGGCGGAAATCGAACCCGGGCCTACCGCGTGCAATTCCCGCGCGCTAACCACTGGGCTACTTCGCCCTCCGCGACAATCTCCATAACTTTCTTTTTATTCACCCAATTTAGACCGTACCCTCCTTCCCCTACCACCAACCTCTCGGAAGGACTCACGAACCCACATGTTTAACGTGATCGTACTCTGCGTGAACGTGGCGTAAGTTTTGGCAGTGGCGGGAATCGAACCCGGGCCTACTGAGTGCAATTCCCGCGCGCTAACCACTGGGCTGCCGCGCCCTCCGCGACAATCTCCATAACTTTCTACATATTCACCCAATTTAGACGGGAACCCAGTGGGGGAGGCATCCACAGGGGCCGTATCCTCCTTCCCCTACCACCAACCTCTCGGAAGGACTTACGGACCCACATATTTAACGTGATCGTATTCCACGTAAACACGGCGGCAGTTTTGGCAGTGGCGGGAATCGAACCCGGGCCTACCGCTAACTTCCCGCGCGCTAATTTGCAATTTAAAATGACCATATGCTTAATTCCATCATCCTCATTCCATTGTTTCATTGTTCCATCATTTAAAATATCCATAAAATTAAAATATCCATTTAAAATATCCAAAAGTTAAAATATACATTTAAAAAATCCAGATCGTCCCATCATTTAAAATATAAATATAATAATTTATATAGAGCAAAGGCGCTCTATTCAGAACCGTGACGTCACCTCCACCTTGACGTCCCCACCCACCACCTTCCCTGCTTCAGCGGGGGAGAAACGAACGGAACGCCGAGAAATTTAAAATCATGACGTCTTTAAAATTGCCATCCTGAAGGCAATTTTCATTATTTCTGGACCAGATTGGACTTGTAAGAATGCCAGATGTTTGACCTTTCTGAAAATGTAAATTATTAGTCGAAATTATGAGTACTTTTCACGATGCGAGAATTTAAAAACCAAAAATCGTTTTCTTGAGCAAAAAGTGACTTTTGTTTTAAAATCTTTAAAAAATATTAGAAATCGAAATCCAGATTTGAAATTGATATATTTTTACTCGAAATTCTCTGCTCTTTCCGATGGTGTAATTTGTTTTTTTCTACGATGTCTGGATCGTGGAGAAAAAAGGGCAAAAAACGGTCGAAATCGCATAAAACATTAAATAAATAAAAAAATAATTAAAATTTTAAAAATCGGTTTTCACGTGTCCCCTTCCCTCCCCCCTCCCCCCCCCCCCGGGTCTCCGATTGCCAAATTTCGTAGCTCTCCGACGCGCGGTCGCGAAACGTATAGTGTATAAGACAGACACACAGACACACAGACATTGCCTTTTATTATATAGATACAATATATATATATATATAGACTGGCCTTAGTGACGGCAAAGTTACCACCAAGAGACCTAGCCAATATGCACTTTATTCTTCTCTCCCTCCGAGAACAAAACATTTTAAAACAAAATGCAAAATTTCTAAATGCCTGAACATGAACGTAAAAAATGTATAAAATTTTACTCTCTTAGCTATAAAAACTTTACTTCTTTACATATAAAAACTCTACTCCTTTACATAGAAAAACTTACTGCCAAAGGCAACTTTACGTTAAATAACATGTTTCATATACCATGAAATTCAAAACTCAAAACCATAAAATATCACACCAAATTTTCATAATTAAATTACATGATCTAAACTAAAAATTTTCTATCCAAAAAAAAAATCAAAATCATCCAACACATTAAAATATCTCATTAATTGCAAGTTACAGAAAATTATACATTTACTGCCCAAAAAATGAATGTTTCAAACCCATTCGAAAATTTTACATGTACCTATGTCCAAACCGTCGCTTAATACGTGACTTTATCTCAATTTTACAGTGTCTTACTGCCTAAAAAAACTCTTTTTTTCTTTCTTTCTTCTATATATATCTCTAGTTTATATGAAAAAAACCAAGATATCTCCCAAGCGTTCAGAAAAAATGCCGGAAACTGTCACTTACAGTATAAAATTGTGTAACGATGTACGATTTAAGAAAATTAATGTATCCAAAAATTGATTCCCTTTTGAGCCCCGTTGTAATCTAACAAACCTATCAATTTTCTATTCCGAATAATTTATTAAATTATGTGTGTTTTAACAAAAGTAAAATATAAGTGAATGTAGGAAAGTACCCTTTATAGACGATGAAAATATTGAATAAAAAGTTAAGAGATACAAAAAATGGAAATACCTTTTATTTATTTATTTATTTATTTATTTATTTATTTATATATTTTTAAATAAATCCTTTCAACGTTATGTCATCAGAAGATGAAAAAAAAACCCTTTGTTGCGCACCCAAACAGTCTGATTCAATCCCCAAAATATAGAAATATACACTCTAAATCCCAAACATCACACAATTCTGCCCGCAGAAAAAATATGTGCCTAAGGTCAAATTATATATCCTATCAACAATTGTTAAAAGGCCTATTTATTTATTTATTTGTTTATTAAACTTAAAAATTTACTCTTTGTTGTTTGTATTTTGTCTGTTATCTTTGTCACTTTATTAGAATTCCCTTGTAAACCAAAAGTTTCCTTAGTAGTTAAAATTTTGTTTCCATTTCGGTTACAAATTGGATTAATATAATATCTATTCATTTTCATTATTTATTATTATTATTATTATTACCTTTTTTCGAAAAACAATATACTTATTACTTTATGTATTTTAATTCCCAATAGCCTAACTAACTCTCTCCAGCTGCAACGCCATTCTATTACTCACTCAGTAACTCTATCCAAACGAAAGGCAGTCTCTCTACTTGTATGTGTCGTCCATCCCTCTTTGAAATTTATGTTCTCCTCCGCTAACTATGTCCAAGCTCCCGTAAAATATATCTGCTAAAACCACCCCTCTGAAAAACGGCTTTCTTTTTGGAGTGTGGAAAAAACCCCATCGCGACGTATCAAATTTCAACCAATGTTGCCCCCCTTTGAAAACATCTGTGTTGTGTGAACAAGAAACTTTTGGAAATCCTTGTGTTTGCCATTTCGCACTGACTGTATAAGCGCGGGGGGGGGGGGGGGGGGGGGGTTCGCTCGCACCTGGTCACGGCACCAAATTATTTTGTCCTAAGGTAACTTCCTTTTTAGGACACGCCCGGTAAGAGCGCGAAAAAGAATAAGGCCGTGAGTATAACAAACATTAATTTATTTACACTATATAAATATCTACAACATTATTTATGCAAAGTATTTGAAAGACCACTTCTCATATTCAAACAATTGGAAGTATATCAAATTCAGATAAACCAAACGAAAGTGTATATAGTCTCATAGACTAACATTTGAAAGATGGTAATTAAAAATTAAATTTAAAATTATGAAATATTTAAATATCCTTAACCCGGAGAGAGAGGTCGAGATAAAATGATTTAGGCAAAAAGTCCCAATTGGGTAACTCCCCAATTTTACTGGCCGAGTTGAGGTCGTCCATCCTCTGAAAAGGAAAGCACTAAAAAGGCGCAACTGCTTGCCTTCCAGTCCCAGATCATTCTCCTCGCTCCTCTTTTAAATTCTGAAAAACTCTCTCTCTCCAAGATTTTAAAACACGCCCCTGAGGCGCATACAAACATCCCATTAGATTCAGGGTCTTAACCCCTTGACCCCAAAGCACCGCCATTGGCTTTAGGCCTTCCAAAAACAAAAAGCCCCTTCTCAAGCCCCTGCGAAACTGATATTCCTTCGGCCACTAATTGAAAGTCGCCGAGGACCCTATGACCCTTCCGAAAAGGACAGGACGCCCGTTAAATCTTTCGGTACGAATCCGAAATCCAAAGCAGCTTCGACATCCTGGTTTTCTATTTCGAGTGCAGATGGCCGAACGAAAAGGCTGACCCCCAAAAATAAATAAGAAGACTCTAGGTCGCATTCCCGAAAATATTGGCTCATGGGTTTACCATGCGACAGTATGCTCGAATATATCCAATAAATGCTTGTTTTATACATAATGTTTAACGAAGAAAAGAATAAGACCAACCCCATTACATTAGGACTAGCCGTTCTTGAGATATTTAATTTTTTTCGTATTTTCTCTACGCCACCTTTGAAAATAAGTCCACTTACCAAATGAGAACGAAAATTGAATTAAAAGTGAATTAAATTTAATTAAAATAAAAATAACGTGGATATAAGTTTGCAGGGAAAGTCCTGTGCTGTCCACAACAGATTTTTAAGAATTGTTTGCAAGAACGATCTGTTTGTTCACTTTCCGTTTTTCCTCATCTCCGGCGTTCTGATTTATAGAAACCACAGATCGTCACTCAATATCCCACACGGACTCTCACGCTTGACGCGTAGGCGAACCGTCCTCACACGGAAGCTACTCGAAACCTGAACTAATAACTAACCACCAAAATGGCCTTGAAGTGATTGTTGAAAGATTCCAGCCTTTTCAGTATCGAGTTCTGGTTTTCGAAAAGCGTACTTGAACTTCTCGTGTTGGCAGGTGTTGCAAGCAGGACTGAGAAATCCTATTACTTTTCAAATAGAAAATTCGTATGTGGTACTATATCCTTTGCTTTCCGTCACTTTATCAAAAGTATTTTGTATTTTAATTTTCTGAAGTATTTTTAAGCGAAATAAGTAAAATACAAAAATAAAGAATACAGTAAAATGCTTCGCTTGATTTTAGCATAAATCCTCACATAAATCATCTGCTTGATTTTTGCATAAAGCCTCGCATAGATTCTTTGCTTGATTTTTGCATAAATCTTCACATAACTCCTTTGCTTGATTTTTGCATAAATCCTCACATAAATCCTTTGCTTGATTTTTGTACAAATCCTCACATAAATCCTTTGCTTAATTTTTGCATAAATCTTCACATAAATCCTTTGCTTGATTTTTGCATAAATTCTCACATAAATCCGCTGCTTGATTTTTGCATAAATCCTCACATAAATCCTTTGCTTGATTTTTGCATAAATCTTCACATAAATCCTTTGCTTGATTTTTGCATAAATTCTCACATAAATCATTTTTGCATAAATCCTCACATAAATCCTTTGCTTGATTTTTGCATAAATCTTCACATAAATCCGCTGCTTGATTTTTGCATAAATCCTCACATAAATCCTTTGCTTGATTTTTGCATAAATCTTCACATAAATCCGCTGCTTGATTTTTGCATAAATCCTCACATAAATCCTGTGCTTTAATTTTGATGGGAATAACTATGGTTGGGTATCTCTGGCTGAAATGTAAACACTTCGTATGCCTATATCTCCGAACCTAGAAGATAAAATGTAAACAATTTGTATTTGCTTTGTTGAATATGGGGATAACTTTTTTCGAAAAAACAAAACTGAAAAATTTATTTCTGAGCGACTTTTTGTCTCACCTCGCTTACTTTCGCTCAAAATATCTTCTGCTGAACTATAAAATATGGATATAAACAGTAAGCGACAAAAATGTTCAGTAGGATATACAGCTTCTAGATTAGCAATTTGTTTATGCAAAGCTCTTATAGTTTTCTAGGAAGCGTCAAGTTCAAGAAGATTGAATATTTTCCTGCTTCAAGTTTGTAATATCCTTATACCTCGAAAACCAAAAGTGAAATAATTGAGAGTAATTCATAATATAATTATGAATACGACTAATTATGAGTACGACGATATGAATACGATATAATTATGAATACTACTAATTTGTATCCCTTTGAAAGCCCTGTAAGGATATATAATTGGATTTGTATCGAGTTCCAATTTTTTTTTAATATAGTGGTTATAATTCCGATATTTTGAACTATTTTAAAATGGTGGTTCTAATTTCAATATTTTGAGCATTAGTATTTTGAGCTGTTTTGAAAATGTTTAAACAAGGTAAACCACCCACATATAAAGATGAGCGCGGTAGCCCAGTGGTTTGCGCGCGAGAATTGCCCTCGGTAGGCCCGGGTTCGATTCCCTCTACTGCCAAAACTGACGCCGTGTTCACGCGGAGTACGATCACGTTAAACATGTGGGTCCGTAAATCCTTCCGAGAGGTTGGTGGTAGGAGGAGGAGGATGCGGTCCCTGTAGATGCCTCCCCCACTGCGTTCCGGTCTAAATTGGGTGGCTCTTCCCGGCAGTCCAAACAGTTATTTTACACCTTTCTGATAGTGGCCAACGGCCCTACCGTGCTGAAAACACCGGTTCTCGTTAGATCACCGAAGTCAAGCAGCATCGGGCACGGTTAGTACTTGGGTGGGTGACTACCTGGGAACACCGCGTGCTGTTGGCATATCTCGGGCGCGGTAGCCCGGTGGTTTGCGCGCTGGATTTGCACGCTGCCACAACTGCCGCCGTGTTCGTGCGGAGTACGATCACGTTAAACATGTGGATCCGAAAGTCCTTCCGAGAGGTTGGTGGTAGGGGAAGGAAGGTACGGTCCCTATGGATTCCTCCCCCACTGGGTTCCGGTCTAAATTGGGTGGCACTTCCCGGCCGTCCAAACGGTTACCTTACACCTTTCTGGTAGGTCGGACGGTCTGGGTCTCAACAACAACAACACCTTTCTGATAGGTCGGACGGTCTGGGTCTCAACATCAACCCATATATAAAGATGTTATTCACGCAAAACCATTTCGACTTCATCGGACTAAAGCGCTTGCCGATTGTTGTTGTTGATAATTACACTAGTCCGGAAATTACCAGAACAAGCCTATGATCAAGATAAAGGAAGATATATTTCAGCTTATGTTTATCCAAAGACCCAAGGTAGAAAGAAGTACGACTCTGCCTGATCATGACCGTATCCGGGCAGAGGCCAGAGGGGACTAAGTCCCCCAAGAGGTATACTCAGCCCCCCCCCCTGATAAAAATATTACATTTTTAATAGTGATGTGGCATTTCATACAGCATGTAATCCAAATGTTGCATAAAAATTGATTTATGACATATTACTTTCCTTATATACATAATGTATAAGGAAAGTATTGTAACGGGGTCGAAAATTCGAATTCGAGTTTTCGACGGGAGAGCACATTTCAAGCATCCCTGATCACGAATCAAACACTTTTGAGGTGATGTGTGTGTGGGGGGGAGATCAGTGAGTCTGTGGAGACGATATCTCACGAAAGAATGGAGCGATTCGAATAAAATTTGGTACAAAAATCACAATCCGTGAATATTGGAAGCCTATTGTTTTTATACGTAATCGAATGCTCAGAACCTCCCCCCTCACTAAATTTTCGAGTGAAATTTTTAAAAAATCATCAAAAAATCAAAACCTTTAATAAAGTTACTCAAATAGACATTTCTTATGTAATTTTTCCTTAGAAAACGATTGACATAAATTTTAGAATACTAGCATGAACAGTTCTCGAGATATTGCGCATTTTTAAAATAAATTTATCAAGAAATCTAATAAATTAAATAAAATCTATTAACTATTGAGAAACATGTTCACTTTTCATATGTAATATCATGCGATATATTGGATATATTGGGTGACATCATTCTCGTGGATCTCGTTCGATTCATGAGAAAAGGTACTTTGAGTAATACTTTTGCATATGAACGCCAATAATCATTTATATGCTATAAGAATAACTTATTCCTACGTCCATAACGCTTGGCGAGATTTTGGCGGAATGTCTCCATCTTGGCGACTTTTTAAAATGTTGCCAAATTAACAAAAATCTCGCCAAATAGTTAAAAATGACGCTAAATCAATGAAAATGTCAACTGATTGACGAAAATTCAATATCTTGGAAAGAATATAAGTATCTACTAGAAGAAAAACCTATTTTTTTTACTGTAAAAGCAGTAAATTCATTGCATCATATAAGGAAAGTCATGTGTTGCTCACATCAGATTTTTTTAATAAATTAATTCGTTTTTATGATTTTTTTAATTTAGCTAAATTTGTGGTTATGCAGATGATCAATTTATTTACATGTTTAATTTTAAAATGTTTTGCATTGTTGCCGCGTTTATTGTCACACATCATAGAGTCAAAATCAACTGATAAGTAGTTAAGAATTAATATTAAGTGTTGACTTGTATTTATTATCTAAGAGTTTCTTCGATTGACAGCTTTGCTTCTAATTAACGCTTATATTGAAATTAATTGTAATTATTACATATTAATATTGATGCATAGCAGCTATATGGATTTTTCTAATCAACTCTTAGTCTACAAATATAAAAAATCTAATGTGGGCAACACATGACTTTCCTTATATAATGCAATGAATTTACTACTTCTACAGTTAAAAAAATCTGATGTGGGCAACACATGACTTTCCTTATATAATGTAATGAATTTACTACTTTTACAGTAAAAAAATAGGATTTTCTTGTAGTAGATACTAATATTCTTTCCAAGATATTGAATTTTCGACAATTAGTCGTCATTTTCATTGATTTAGCGTCATTTTTATCCATTTGGCGAGATTTTCGTTAATTTGGCAACATTTCAAAAAATTCGCCAAGTTGGCGACATTCCGCCAAATTCGTCGCCAAAATCTCGCCAAGCGTTATGCACTAAGAAATAAGTTTTTCTTAAAGCAGATAAATGACTATTGGCGTTCAAATACAAAAGTATTATTCAAAGTATCTTTTTTCATGAATGGAACGAGCTAGATCCACGAGAAGGATGTCACTCAATTTATTGCATGGTATTACATATGAAAAGTAAACATGTTTCTCAATAGGAAATATTTTTCTTTTTATTTTATATGACTTTTTGATAATTTTTTTAAAATATGTACAATATCTCGAGAACGGTTCACGTTAGCGTTCTAAAATTTATGTCAATCGTTTTCTAATGAAAAATTACATAAGAAATGTCTATTTGCGTAACTTTAATAGTGGTTTTAATTTTTTGACGATTTTTTCAAAATTTCATTCGAAAATTTAGGGGGGTTCTGAACATTCGATTGCGTATAAAAACAATAGGCTTCCAGTGTTTACGGATTGTGATTTTTGTACCAAATTTGGTTCGAATCGGTCCATTCGTTCGTCAGTTATCGTCTCCACAGACTCACTGACACACACACACATACACACATACTTTCACACACACACACACACACACACACACACACACACACACACACACACACAGACATCACTTCAAAAATGTTTGATTCGTGATCAGGGATGCTTGAAACGTGCTCTCCCGTCGAAAACTCGAATTCGAATTTTCGACCCCGTCACAATACTTTCCTTATACATTATGTATATAAGGAAAGTAAAAATGTTATTCTTATAATAGATACTTATATTCTTTCCAAGATATTGAATTTTCTTCAATTAGTCGTCATTTTCATTGATTTAACGTCATTTTTATCTATTTGGCGAGATTTTCGTTAATTTGGCAACATTTAAAAAAGTCGCCAAGTTGGCGACCTTCCGCCAAATTCGTCGCCAAAATCTCGCCAAGCCTTATGGACGGAGAAATAAGTTATTCTTATAGTAGGTAAATGACTATTGGCGTTCAAATACAAAATTATTACTCAAAGTATCTTTTCTCATGAATAGAACGAACTAGATCCACGAGAATGATGTCACCCAATTTATCGCATGGTATTACATATGAAAAGTGAACATGTTTCTTAATAGGAAATATTTTTTAATTTTATTTTATAACATTTTGATAATTTTTTTGAAAAATATGCAATATCTCGAGAACGGTTCATGTTAGCTTTCTAAAATTTATGTCAATCGTTTTCTAATGACAAATTACATAAGAAATGTCTATTTGCGTAACTTTATTAACGGTTTTGATTTTTTGACGATTTTTTCAAAATTTCACTCAAAAATTTAGGGGGGTTCTGAACATTCGATTGCGTATAAAAACAATGGACTTCCAGTGTTTATGGATTGTGATTTTTGTACCAAATTTTGTTTGAATCGGTCCATTCGTTCGTCAGTTATCGCCTCCACAGACTCACTGACACACACACACACACACACAGACATCACTTCAAAAACGTTTGATTCGTGATCAGGGATGCTTGAAACGTGCTCTCCCGTCGAAAACTCGAATTCGAATTTTCGACCCCGTCACAATACTTTCCTTATACATTATGTATATAAGGAAAGTAATATGCAATTAATTATCTGTTAATAATTTGCATGGATTGAAAATATAATAATATCTATTATGGTTTATGAATGCTAATGATTAAAAGTTTTAAGTGAGTCCCCCTTGGATTTCAACCTAGCTCCTCTTGAATGTTGTTTCTAGCTACGGCCCTGTGGGTGATGCCACTCGATTTAATCCGGAACCCAGTGGGCTCATTGTTACTTTCCTTATATACATAATGTATAAGGAAAGTATTGTGACGGGGTCGAAAATTCGAATTCGAGTTTTCGACGGGAGAGCACGTTTCAAGCATCCCTGATCACGAATCTAACATTTTTGAAGGGATGTCTGTGTGTGTGTGTGTGTGTGTGTGTGTGTGTGTGTGTGTGTGTGTGTGTGTGTGTGTGTGTGTCAGTGAGTCTGTGGAGACAATAACTGACGAACGAATGGACCGATTCGAACCAAATTTGGTAAAAAAATCACAATCCGTGAACACTGGAAGCCTATTGTTTTTATACGCAACCGAATGTTCAGAACCCCCCTAAATTTTCGGATGAAATTTTGAAAAAATCGTCAAAAATCAAAACCGCTAATAAAGTTACGCAAATAGACATTTCTTATGTAATTTTTCATCAGAAAACGATTGATATAAATTTTTGAACGCTAACATGAACCGTTCTCGAGATATTGTGCATTTTTCAAAACAATTATCAAAAAGTCATATAAAATAAAATAAAAATATTTCCTATTAAGAAACATGTTCACTTTTCATATGTAACACCATGCGATAAATTGGGTAACATCATTCTCGTGGATCTAGCTCGGTCCATTCATGAAAAAACATACTTTGATTAACACTTTTGTATTTGAACGCCAATAGTCATTTATCTGCTGTAAAAATAACTTATTTCTTAGTGCAAAACGCTTGGCGATATTTTGGCGAAGAATTTGGCGGAATGTCGCCAACTTGGCGACTTTTTGAAATGTTGCCAAATTAACGAAAATCTCGCCAAATGGATAAAAATGACGCTAAATCAATGAAAATGACGACTAATTGTCGAAAATTCAATATCTTGGAAAGAATAATAGTATCTAAGAAAAACCCATTTTTTTGCTGTAAACATAGTAAATTCATTACATTATATAAGGAAAGTCATGTGTTGCCCACATCATATTTTTTTTGTAGCAATGTCATAAAATCCAACTATCGTAACACAAAGTATTAATCTTAGTCTCATATATTAAATGCGTAAATTACGAATAGCTTGTGGTGAAATTTATGTGGCGAACTAAATTTTGATGACATCACTGATTTCAACCAGCATTTCGTACTTCTTTTTGGGGGAACTTTAATATATTTGTTTTCCTTATGTGGAAGACAAGTATTTTTACTTTCCCTGCAATACATGGTAATGTATAGGGAAAGTATTGGAATCATGCCGAAAATCACAACTCGAGTTTTCGACGGATCTACACGTTTCGAGACCCCTAGAATACGAAAAAACCATTTTTAGCGTGACGTCTGTGCGTGTGTCTGTGTGTCTGTCTGTCTGTCTGTCTGTCTGTCTGTCTGTGTGTCTGTCTGTCTGTCTGTGTGTCTGTCTGTCTGTGCAGATTTTGTATCCACTGTAACTAAAAAACTAATCGACCGAATTTCACAAAATTTGGTAGGTAAGTCACTTGTGGGCGGGGCTAGTGCTGATTAGTTTTGGGTACGATTCGGAATAAAAGAACCCGCCTTTTTTTGCGAAATGGCCCGCAAAAGCTTGTATCCACTCTAGCTGAAAAACTAATGAACCGAATTTCACAAAATTCGGTAGATGAGTCACGTATAGGTCACTCTGGTGCTGATTAGATTTTGGTACGATTCGAAAAAAAATAACCTGCCTTTTTTTGCAAAACGGCCCGCAAAAATCTTCAAAATCTAAACTAAAGAACTTGGTATACTTAGATATATCCATTAAATGCCCGTTTAATACGTAATGTTTAACGACGAAAAGAATAAGACCAACCCCATTACACTAGGACTAGCCGTTCTCGAGATATTTTAGTTTTTCGTACTTTCCCTACGCCACCTTTGAAAATAAGCCCGGTTACCGAATGAGAACGAAATTTGAATTAAAAGTGAATTACATTTAATTGAAATAAATAGAACGTGGATATAAGTTTGCAGGGAAAGTCATGTGCTGCCCACATCAGATTTTTACTTTCCCTGCAATACATGGTAATGTATAGGGAAAGTATTGGAATCATACCGAAAATCACAACTCGAGTTTTCGACGGATCTACACGTTTCGAGACCTCTAGAATACGAAAAAACCATTTTTAGCGTGACGTCTGTGCGTGTGTCTGTCTGTCTGTCTGTCTGTGTGTCTGTCTGTCTGTCTGTGTGTCTGTCTGTCTGTGCAGATTTTGTATCCACTGTAACTAAAAAACTAATGGACCGAATTTCACAAAATTTGGTAGGTAAGTCACTTGTGGGCGGGGCTAGTGCTGATTAGTTTTGGATACGATTCGGAATAAAAGAACCCGCCTTTTTTTGCGAAATGGCCCGCAAAAGCTTGTATCCACTCTAGCTGAAAAACTAATGGACCGAATTTCACAAAATTCGGTAGATTAGTCACGTATAGGTCACTCTGGTGCTGATTAGATTTTGGTACGATTCGGAAAAAAATAACCTGCCTTTTTTTGCAAAACGGCCCGCAAAAATCTTCAAAATCTAAACTAAAGAACTAGGTATACTAAGATATATCCATTAAATGCCCGTTTAATACGTAATGTTTAACGACGAAAAGAATAAGACCAACCCCATTACACTAGGACTAGCCGTTCTCGAGATATTTTAGTTTTTCGTACTTTCCCTACGCCACCTTTGAAAATAAGCCCGGTTACCGATTGAGAACGAAATTTGAATTAAAAGTGAATTACATTTAATTGAAATAAATAGAACGTGGATATAAGTTTGCAGGGAAAGTCATGTGCTGTCCACATCAGATTTTTACTTTCCGTGCAATACATGGTAATGTATAGGGAAAGTATTGGAATCATGCCGAAAATCGCAACTGGAGTTTTCAACGGATCTACACATTTCAAGACTTCTAGAATACGAAAAAACTATTTTTAGCGTGATGCCTGTGTGTCTGTCTGTCTGTGCAGATTTTGTATCCATTCTAACTAAAAAACTAATTGACCGAATTTTATAAAATTTGGTAGGTAAGTTACTTGTGGGTGAATCTGGTGCTGATTAGTTTTGGGTACGATTCGGGATAAAAGAACCCGCCTTTTTTTGCGAAATGGCCCGCAAAAGCCTGTATCCACTCTAGCTGAAAAACTAATGGACCGAATTTCACAAAATTCGGTAAATAAGTCGCTTGTGGATTACCCTGGTTTTGATTAGATTTTAGTACGATTCGAAAAAAAAATAACCTGCCTTTTTTTGCAAATTGGTTAGCTAAAATCGTCAAAATCTAAAATAAAAAACTATGTATGCTCAAATATATAAATTAAATGCTTGTTTTATACGTAATTTTTAACGAAGAAAATAATAAGACCAACCCCATTACGCAAGGTCTAGTCGTTCTCGAGATATTTAAGTTTTTTTCATATTTTCTCTACGCCAACTTTGAAAATAAGTCCAGTTACCAAATGAGAACAAAAATTGAATTAAAAGTAAATTAAATTTAATTAAAATAAAGGGAACGTGGATATAAATAAGTCTGCAGGGAAAGTCATATGCTGCCCACATCAGATTTCTTCTTCTTCTTGCGAATGTTGATGTCAAAAATATCACAAAAATATATATTAAGAAAGTAAGTGTTGTAAAGTAAAGAAAGAGAAAGAAAAAGAATATCGTTTAAAAAATGCCGTTCCAGTAGCTGAGTGATAGAACAACTGGTCAAGTGAATATCCGTAGTTCGAATCCGGTTCGGACACCGTGCAGACAATGACGAGGTTGAATTTGCGCTGAACGAGGCCAGAATCCCAAGTTTCTTTGTTCGTAAAGGGGGCTGCCAGCCCTAAAGTCTCACATCACAGATAAATTTTTAAAGTTTCTAAACCCATCAACTACGGATCTTAGAACCCTATTTGCAACAAAACAAGTAATAGTTTAGATTTTTACTTTCCCTGCAGTACATGGTAATGTATAGGGAAAGTATTGGAATCATGCCGAAAATCGCAACTCGAGTTTTCGACGGATCTACACGTTTCGAGACCTCTAGAATACGAAAAATCTATTTTTAGCGTGACGTCTGTGTGTGTGTCTGTGTGTCTGTCTGTCTGTGTGTCTGTCTGTGTGTCTGTCTGTGTGTCTGTCTGTCTGTGCAGATTTTGTATCCACTCTAACTAAAAAACTAATGGACCGAATTTCACAAAATTTTGCAGGTAAGTCACTTGCGGGCGGGGCTGGTGCTGATTAGTTTTGGGTACGATTCGGAATAAAAAACCCCGCCTTTTTTGTGAAATGGCCCGCAAAAGCTTGTATCCACTGTAGCTGAAAAACTAATGGACCGAATTCCACAAAATTCGGTAGATGAGTCACGTATAGGCCACCCTGGTGCTGATTAGATTTTGGTACGATTCAGAAAAAAATAACCTGCCTTTTTTTGCAAAATGGCCCGCAAAAATTGCCAAAATCTAAAATAAAAAACTGAGTATACTTAAATATATCCATTAAATGCTGATTTAATACGTAATTTTTAACGACGAAAAGAATAAGACCAACCCCATTACACTAGGACTAGCCGTTCTCGAGATATTTTAGTTTTTCGTACTTTCCCTACGCCACCTTTGAAAATAAGTCCGGTTATCGAATGAGAACGAAAATTGAATTAAAAGTGAAATAAATTTTATTAAAATAAAGAGAACGTTAATATAAGTCTGCAGGGAAAGTCATGTGCTGCTCACATCAGATTTTTCGTAATGTTTTGATTTCAGCCAGACATTGTGGACAGGGCGAACATAGAAGAGGGCAGTGTTTCTTTCAAGCATACCTCCGTGGGGGGGAGGGGGGGAGCGTCGTCGTCCAAGGTTTATAGAATACTATAAACCTTGTATAGTAGTATTCTATAAACCTTGAGCGTCGTCCCCCCGGAGACGAACATTGGCCCCTCCCCCCGAAGACATTTTATGTTAACATAGTTTCTATTTATGTGACACAGCATGATGTATTTATATAGGGTAAATGGAAAACTTGCCCCCCCCTAAAATTTCATTCCCCCCCCGGCCAAAAAGTTCTGAAAGAAACACTGGGAGAGGGGGCAGATATCACTCGAGTAAGCGGCCTTTACGCCAGGAGCCGACCCAAATTTTTATTATTGAGAAAGGACAAGATATGAAAAAAATCACAAAGAGATAAGAATCAAATATGGAGGGGGGGGGCTGTGATAAATGTTTGAATGGGGCTGCAATTCGTATAGGTGGCTCTAACGTAAAGATCCAGAAATTGTTAACCCGCCACTACTTTCTAATTTAAACAATCCCGGGAGAAAAAACGATCAACCGGGCGAGATAATGAGACAGACTTTGGAGTTTCATGTAATCTTGTTGTTCGTTTGTCAAGAATTATGTCACGAGATTGGTAAATTGTTGGTTTTTCACCTCAAGAAATTCTTGGTCCAAATAACACATTTTGAACATTCTCTGGAATGGTAACACTATTGGGAAATTAAAACTATAGTTTTATTAACTATAGTTTTATTTTCCTATAGTGTTGTTTTCCCAAATTATCGAATTCAACATTTTACGTTTTAAGTTAAAAATTTACGTTAACATTACGTTAATTTTACGTTAAAAATTTTACGTTAAAAATTACGTTTTAAGATCCCACCCCACCCCCCACCCATCACCAACAAACATTTCAAACACTTTTCCTAAAGCTGTCCCTGCTTGCATGTATGTATGTGTGTATGGTTGTGGCGCAGTAACTAGCAAATAAATTCAAATATCACTTTGAAATGTTGTGTGGCAATAGATGGAAAGAACTAGAACTAAATAGATTTTTTTATTATAATACTATTTTTTCAAAACCTTTTTCAAAAGATTTTCATGGCATTATATCTTAGAACTTTGATAATTTCCGAAATATAGATTGTGATATTCAGAATAATTAATGAAATTCTTTATCATCCATTTTTATAACTTTATAAAGAACTGCCATATGCTCGTGAATCGTTTAGCAACTTTTAACAGTATTGTGGCGTGGCCGTGCATCTAGTAACCGATTAAGTATTTGTTGTCTTCATGAGTTTCGTTCGTTCTTAGTGTTGATTTTTACTAATTAGACGATGCTCTAAAACTATGTATTTAGCGTTTTTCGTTTATTTCGTTTTATTGATGAGTTTGGTATGTTAACTTTTTAAATGCTCCACTAGGGGCGCTCCAGTCACTTTTATTCAATCAGACGTAATCTCTTCAGTATATATATATCTAATGTATGCACTCATGACTCTTTCTTTACAAAGCTATTGAGGTGCTATAAGGGTTTTCATAAAATCCCTGTATTTAAAAGAAATCAAAAAATAATTTTAACGTAGCAAATTCGTTAAAACAATAATTATATTGTTTTATTGTGTCGACGCGGTGGTCAAGCGGCCAAGGGTAGGCGTTTCCTTGTGATCGCTCGGTTGCCGGGTTGTGGGTTCGAGTCCCACCTGCGGACATGGATGTTGTGATGTTGGGTGTGGTGTGTTCCGACCCCCACTGGTGCGCTGGGGAAACGTCATGTGACGTTCACGGCTCTGGCCATTGTTTAGGAGGCATTGACTGTTCATGTTATATGTTCGGGATATTTGTTCTGTTTGTATAATGTATGTCTTATCCTCTGCCATTTGAAAAAAAAAAATTATATTAAAACATAACGGTATTAACTTGTTTTGGAGGCAAATACAGCCTCCTTCTTATAAATATCCATATTGAAAATTTTAACTTGATTAATTTTATTATTTTGTCATGATGACTATATGGATTTCAAATACAATTTTGCATTTAAAGATAAACGTTAACATTTTAAAAGTGAAACTTAAATTCATTCAACAATTAGGTTGTAGCAGCATATAAAAAATTTCAGAATATTAAGGAGATTTTAATTTAATGCTTCAAACATGAAAAAACACCACCCTGAAAACTCTTTTAAGTCTCAAATTAAGTGTAGTTCGTAAACAAGATAAAATTTCTGATTTCAAAACTCATGTCAATGGCACAATTTCTAATGTGGCTTCGATGTCTTTCAGCAAAAAATGATATCAGCTCATTATTTTAGACCAACTTTCCATATCAAAGTAATTTTGAATCTGTTTGAATGCATGTAATGTGTATTTTTAGCGGTAGCCGGATAAAAAATTCTGTATAATGCAACTATTTTTGGTACATAAACTACATCTGGTGAACAAATGATCAAAACAATGTTTTTCGTTTCAGAGCATCAAAATTGTAATGAACCGAATTGCTAAATATAACTTTTTCAATTACACAGAGAGAAGAAAAACATTAATTTTATATGAAATTCTGGATTTTAACTGTACCCGCAAAGACATTAAATGCGCTCATTCCAACTTTCTCCATTTTCTATATTTAGAGCTGAACCGTACGTACTTCGTGGAATTAATTGAAAATTGGGAACTCGCAAAAGTCTTTTTAACACTTTCCAACATAGTTGAAAGGTATTTATGACATGTTTATTCTGTCTGTCGTCTGTCTGTATGTATGTATGTCCGTTCGCACGATAACTGCCGTAAAAATGACTTTATCAAAATGAAATTTTAGTATGTTGTTGAGATGATTTGTGGGACATATGGGAATACAAATGAATAATATCACCTAATTAGTTTTGGATTGAACCCGGATTGAAAAAGTGAAATACATTGAACCCTATGGGACCTAATTTATCAAACGTTTTTAAAGCAAAGTTATAATCCGCAAATTGCTTCGAAAATTTTAGGAAATATTCAAATTATCCCATAAAATATATAAAAAAAATTCAGCAAAATATGTTCTGTAGTTTTTTAAATGAAAATTAAAATAATAATTACATCTATGATATATGAAGGTATCACGTGATTCATTGCAAAATAAAATACGGCATCCATTTTTTTCCCGATGTGTCAAGGATTTTTTTAATTTATATTTAGTGCTGCATCCATCCTAAAACCGTTTTTTTTTTATTATTTTATTTAATTTATTTTTCCTTTTTTGTATTTTCTGTGCATATTCTGTGCCAACTCGTCTGTAAAAAAGATTTTATGAGTTTAAATGTTCATCAAACTTTGATTATTTCTACAACGAAGCCTAATTTTAATGGATGCTGAATGCAGACAAATCAAGTGATTGTAAAGTGTAATGTTGATTGTATAAGAATTGCTGAATTTTTTATACGCCAAATTATTTAGTTCTAGAGTCTGGAATATAAATGATATGAATGAAATATTCCTTGATTTTACATAGAAAAGCAGACGATTTTCTAGCATTGCCTTTTTCGATGAAGTTTTAAGTTTCCAAGTAAAATAAATTATTGTAGTATTGTGGTAATTAAAATAAATATATCAGCACTGAATGTATCGCATTTTAGAGATGTTTAAATAAAATTGCATTTCAGTTGGACAGTGTTTCATAATCAATGCTTTATGCATGATTGATCTTTCTTATTCTATTTTTCGTTGATCATAGAAGGTTTCATTGATCATAGAGAAAATTTTCACGTTTTTGTTTTTGGTTGTTGTTTTTTCTTTTCTGACTGAAGTAACTTTTTCATTCGAGTGAATAATATTCAATTACAAAAGTAATTTCAATTCTTATGACCAATGTTTAACTGTATCTCGCCAGCGCGGGTTGTGGAATACAGTTAAGTCTTGTTATGGCAAATGAAATTTTTTATTAAGTTTTGATTCGAATAGATGAACCATGGAGTTAGAGAGAAGGAGATAAAACTTATATGGATAAATAGCTTGAAAATATCATAATGCTTTATGAATTATATCTAGGTGTCACAAGTGCCGGTAAAGTTTCGTCTGTTCTCCTTTAAAACAATAGGAAGGCGTAATGCTTATACCTGCGGCAAACTTAACTTGAATACATTATGCAAGCTACTGGAGCCTTTTCACTCGGTTTTATTCTTTCATACGCACATTTGGCGAAATTCTGTGCTTAGGGCTGCTAGATTGGGCTATCTATCTTGAAATTTGTCAAGAAAAATATCATGATGGTAAATGCTTTTACGATGTATGATGGACATCGTAGAATACAGGCTTTCATGCTCAGAAATCATTTTTACTTTCCTTATATACATAATGTACAAGGAAAGTATTGTGACGGGCTCAAAAATTCGAATTCGAGTTTTCGACGGGAGAGCACGCTTCAAGCATCCCTGATCACGAATCGAACATTTTTGAAGTGATGTCTGTATGTGTGTGTGTGAAAGTATGTGTGTGTGTGTGTGTGTGTGAAAATATGTGTGTGTGTGTGTGTGTGTGTGTGTGTGTGTGTGTGTGTGTGTCAGTGAGTCTGTGGAGACGATATCTCACGAACGAATAGAACGATTCGAATGAAATTTGGTACAAAAATCACAATCCGTGAATACTGGAAGCCTATTGTTTTAAAACACAATCGAATATTCAGACCCCCCCCCCCTAAATTTTCGAGTGAAATTTTTAAAAAATCATCAAAAAATCAAAACCTTTAATAAAGTTACTCAAATAGACATTTCTTATGTAATTTTTCCTTAGAAAACGATTGACATAAATTTTAGAACACTAGCATGAACCGTTCTCGAGATATTGCGCATTTTTCAAATAAATTTATCAAAAAATCTCATAAATTAAAAAGAAATATTAACTGTTAAGAAACATGTTCACTTTTCATATGTAATATCAGGCGATAAATTGGGTGACATCATCTTCGTTGATCTAACTCGTTCCATTCACGAGAAAAGCTACTTTGAGCAATACTTTTGTATTTGAACGCCAATAGTCATTTATCCGCTGTAAGAATAACTTATTTCTCAGTCCATAATGCTTGGCGATATTTTGGCGACGAATTCAGCGGATTGTCGCCAACTTGGCGACATTTTTAAACGTTTCCAAATTAACGAAAATCTCGCCAGATGGATAAAAATGGCGCTAAATCAATGAAAATGACGACTTATTGAAGAAAATTCAATATCTTGAAAAGAATATAAGTATCTACTATACGAATAATATATTTTTTTAACTGTAAAAGTAGTAAATCCATTGCATTATATAAGAAAAGTCATGTGCTGTCCACATCAGATTTTTTTTAGCAATCTTCATACTAATTTTACTATCTGCAATAAAGAAAAGTTCTTATAAAGAATTATTTACAGGATAAATACAGACTTAAATAAATGACTTTATAGAACGTTGTTTTTGCAGTAGATTAGCAAAATATACTTATAAAGTAACATATATTTTTTAAATCGTATGCAATATTTTTAATCTTAGAAAGAATTATGGATTTAATACTCTAAAAATGAATTTTTAGATCTGGAATTTGGTTGCCATAAATTAGATTGGCGAAATAATGCCAAACGATTTTGAAAATGATATAAAGACATGTTTAATTGAAATATAGTTAGAATTTGACATGCAGTTTTTTAAATTGCTTGATTGAAAGTAAAACCGTCGGATTCATGCAAAACATTTTAAAGTTTTAACTTTTTATAATATTAAACAAATTGGACTATATTTCTTATCGGAGGCTTACAGTTATTCTACATCTCTCTATTGTCGAGTTATCTTTGCCGCAAGTGTATTTTTGATTAATTTTAAACTACAGTCCCATAATTAAAAGTAAAAGTAGTGAATAATTTTTTCCTAGCTGTGGAATAGGGTACAGAGGAGACAATAATAAATTGAAAGGTAAAATAAATTTGAATACTTGAAATATTCTATTACACACGTATTCTATATACTATATTAAGTATTATATCTCACAAGTATTCTATAGTATTGTGGAATATTTTATTTTGTTTTAAATCTAATTTGCATTGCACTGATATTTTTTTTTCAAAATTAATATTTTAAATAAATATTATTCAATTCAATACGAGCCTATTGACATAGAAAATTTCATACATATAATGCAATCTGACCTTATCTTCTCAAACAATTTAGGTGTTTTTTGGCATGAAATAAAAAAAAAAATAAATAAATAAAATAAAATGAATCTGATGTGAACACGATATTTTCCCCTACAAATCCCGTTTTTAACAAGTATTCCCTATAAAATGTCCCTACAAATTTCTTTGCCTGCACTGGTGTTTCATCCTAGAATTGTATTACTGTAGTAAAATTTTGCCGCAGTAGTGTGAATCATACTATTAAACATGTTTAAACCTTTGCTATCCTGTTATCAAAAGGACTTTTTGCCTCCCCTTCCCCCGGGATGGGGGGAGGGGGGCATGTTTTCTATTTGCCTTATATAAATATATCTAAATGGTGTGTCACACATAAATAGACACTAGGTTAACATAAAATCTCCCCGAGGTATACCTGAAAGTGATAACAAGATAATTAATAGTGAAATTGATGATTTGGAATATAATAAAAAGTGCAACTGCGATAATATAATACATATAATGATCAGTTTTTCTTGCTATGTGTTTCTACTAGTTTTCCCTCAAAATTAAATAGGACCTGGGAAGACAGCTTGGAGAAAACAAATTTGACCTAAAAATGTTAATAGACGCAGTTCAGTTGTAAAAAATGAACTTTGCCTGTACAGTTTCGAACTCCGACAGCATATCTGAAATACAAAAACAGAATATTAAAAAAAATAGTAATACGCATTTCAGCTGTTTAAATGTATTTTAAATTATTCAGTTAGACATTTTATATTCAATCTGACGTGATCACATAGAATTTCCATATGAACTGAATCACTAAGTAAATGTATTAAACTCGAAACGCCATTGTTTTTGAAAATTCAAAAAACTATGAAGTGTGTCCAGTGCATTTTTCTACAAATGAACACATCTCAAGACCTACAAATGAACACATCTCAAGACCTACAAATGAACACATCTCAAGACAAACAAGTGATAACTCCTAAATAAACTCTTCGATTTTTTACTTTCCCTGCAATACATGGTAATGTATAGGGAAAGTATTGGAATCATGCCGAAAATCACAACTCGAGTTTTCGACGGATCTACACGTTTCGAGACCCCTAGAATACGAAAAAACCATTTTTAGCGTGACGTCTGTGCGTGTGTCTGTGTGTCTGTCTGTCTGTCTGTCTGTCTGTGTGTCTGTCTGTCTGTGTGTCTGTCTGTCTGTCTGTGCAGATTTTGTATCCACTGTAACTAAAAAACTAATCGACCGAATTTCACAAAATTTGGTAGGTAAGTCACTTGTGGGCGGGGCTAGTGCTGATTAGTTTTGGGTACGATTCGGAATAAAAGAACCCGCCTTTTTTTGCGAAATGGCCCGCAAAAGCTTGTATCCACTCTAGCTGAAAAACTAATGAACCGAATTTCACAAAATTCGGTAGATGAGTCACGTATAGGTCACTCTGGTGCTGATTAGATTTTGGTACGATTCGGAAAAAAATAACCTGGCTTTTTTTTGCAAAACGGCCCGCAAAAATCTTCAAAATCTAAACTAAAGAACTTGGTATACTTAGATATATCCATTAAATGCCCGTTTAATACGTAATGTTTAACGACGAAAAGAATAAGACCAACCCCATTACACTAGGACTAGCCGTTCTCGAGATATTTTAGTTTTTCGTACTTTCCCTACGCCACCTTTGAAAATAAGCCCGGTTACCGATTGAGAACGAAATTTGAATTAAAAGTGAATTACATTTAATTGAAATAAATAGAACGTGGATATAAGTTTGCAGGGAAAGTCATGTGCTGCCCACATCAGATTTTTTCTGGTTGAAAATACTCACAAAGCACTCACTCATTTGATAATAGTGGCATATTTATTTTTTAGGATTTTGTCATTTTTTCTCGAAAATGTAATATCCCAAGAACGGCACATAACTCCTTTAAATGATATCATTCGCTTTAAAAAAATACACATGAAATGACTTTTTTCTATAACCATTTTAATATAATTAAAGATTTTTTTTATTCCTTTTTACTTTCCCTGCAATACATGGTAATGTATAGGGAAAGTATTGGAATCATGTCGAAAATCGCAACTCGAGTTTTCGACGGATCTACACGTTTCGAGACCTCTAGAATACGAAAAAACTATTTTTAGCGTGACGTCTGTGTGTGCGTCTGTCTGTGCAATGCATGTATCCACTCTAACTGAAAAACTAATTGACCGAATTTCATAAAATTTGATAGGTAAGTCACTTGTATGTGACCCTGGTGCTGATTAGTTTTGGGTACTATTCGGAATAAACTAACCCGCCTTTTTTTGCGAAATGGCCTTTAAAAATTGCCTGTATTCACTGTAACTGAAAAACTAATTGATCAAATTTTACAAAATTTGGTACATAAGTCACTTGTAGGTCACCCTGGTGCTGATTAAATTTTGATACGATTCGGAAAAGAACAACCTGCCTTTTTTTACGAAATGGCCCGCAAAAATTGTATATTTCCACTCTAACTCAACTAATCCACTAAATTTCATAAAACGTGGTAGATAAGTCACTTATGGTCGACCCTGGTGCTGATTAGATTTTGGCACGATTCGGAAAAGAACAAACAACCTCCCTTTTTTTACGAAATAACCCACAAACATTGTATATTTCCACTCTAACTCAACTAATCGACTAAATTTCATAAAGTTTTGTAGATAAGTCACTTGTGGTCGACCCTGGTGCTGATTAGATTTTGGTACGATTCGGAAAAGAACAACCTGCCTTTTTTTTAGGAAATATCCCGCAAAAATTTCATGTATCCACACTAGCTAAAATACTAATTGACCCAATTTCACAAAAATTGGTAGATAAGTTACTTGTGGGATACTCCGATGCTAATTAGATTTTGGTACAATTCGGAGAACAACCTGCCTTTTTTTAGGAAATGGCCCGCAAAAATCGAAAAAAAAAGACTATATATGGTCAAATATATCAAATGAATTTTTGTTTTATACTCAATTTTTGAAGTGGAAAACAATACAACACACACCATTATACTTTAGGACTAACCGTTCTCAAGATATTTGAGATTTCTTGTATTTTTGTTACGCCGATTTCGGGAAAATGTCCAATTACCAAATAAAAACAAAAATTGAATTAAAAATGCAAATTTAGTGTTATTTGGTGCAATAAAACTCAATCTAACGAATTATTAAAGAAATAAAGAAAATATGAATTTAAGTCTGCAGGGAAAGTCATGTGCTGCCCACATCAGATTTTTTTATTTTCAATAAAGAAATGTTTGAAAAATTAAGGGCCTTTCCTGTTCAAATCCTTGAAAATCAATAAGCCTCTGACGGTTTCGATTGAAATAATCATGTTGTTGTTGTTGAAACCCAGACCGTCCGAATGAAATAATCATGTAAAATTCCTTCCATTCGATGCTCTCAATTTGTTCGAGAGCAATCTTCACAGACTCAGACAAACTTACACGGGGCGGCTAAGGTGCGTCCAGTGGTTAAGGCACGGGAATTGCATCCGAGTTCGATTCCCTGCGCTACCCAAACTATACCGGTGTCTATGCGAAGTACGGACACATGAAGTCTGTAGATCCGAAAATCATTCCGAGATGTTTGTGGCAGGAAAAGAAGGGTTCTGTCCCCGTAGATGTCTCCCCCACTGGCTTCCGGTCTAAATTGGGTAGCACTGGTGGCTGGGGCTCTACCACCAACAGGACAACTACACACAGGAGTCCAAACAGATATCTTACACCTTTGAGTAGGTTGCACAGTTGAAAAGTGATTAATTCGTATTAAAGAATGTTCAAAATATGTAAATCGAATAAGATCAAAGAGTCAAGAGTGGATTCAAATATGGGCGATTGAGGCTAAAAAAACTGCAGCACTTCGAGACCAAAGAGCACTTCACTGTCTCACTTTTATACTTACTAGGGAAGGGGACGCTAAAAAAAGACCCAATTTTTGCGTTTTTTTAGCTGTTGAAAAGTCATGAGCATATCTGAAGAGTTTTAGATATGCATCAATACAACCCAAATACAGAAAATATGTATCAATTTGACTATTGTTATACCTGTAATAGTAAAATTCTCTTGATCCCATGTTCCATAGTTCAATGTTATAAGAAGGAGAGGATGTCGGTAAGGAATTTAAAAAAAAAATAGCTTCGCACGAGGTATCAAAAAGTAAAGCGCATTATGTCTTATACATAAAATACTACTTCTTAAACTACAAAATTTTTATAGTTGAATTTATTGGAAAAGAATGGCAATATTTTCCTTTAGTTTTAGAGAAAGTATTGAACGAAAACAGGAAAAGTTTCCATAAATGCATTATGCCACGTATAAGATACTTAAAAAAATCACCCCTGGTTGCTACAATGTCATTCCAAATAAAAAAAAAATCGATTAAAATCAAATTAAAAATACGATTTAAAAGATCGATCTCCTTTTAAATATCCATCTTATCACTATGATAATAGAAATGGGCTTATAAAAGCTCAAAATCATCAGTCCGGTTTGACGCAAAATCCACATTAAAATGTAATTGAAATTTTATTGATATCTAGCGAAATTTGCACAATTAGTTGGCGTCATAACACAAAACCATTAAAAAACATGTTTTTCCACGCGAACGAAATGTGATAACTTCATGCGATGGATAATAAGAAAAAATATAGATAGATTTTTATTGTGATTTCATTTGATTAAATACAACATTTGATTAAATAGGATTTAAAAGATCGATCTCCTTATTACTATAATAATATCTACCTTATCACTATGTTAATATTTACCGTATCACTATGATAATAGAAATGAGCTTGTAAAAGCTCGAAATCATCTGGTCAGTTTGACACAATATCCACATTAAAATGTAATTGATATTTTATTAATATCTTGCGAAATTTGCACAATTAGTTGACATCATAACAGAAAATCATTATAAAACATGTGTTTCCACGCGAACGCAATGGGATAACTTCACGCGATGGGCAGTAAGAAATACATAGATAAATTTTTATTGTGATTTCATTTGATAAAATACATCATTTTTGCGGCATTTATTATTCTTGCATCATTATTTTGCGACACACTTTCTATTCTATTCAAGGCACGCTAATCCAGCTCACTAACCTGAAAGACCGACCATGCCCGGTTTAACATGCAGAGAGATCAAAAACATTTACCGAAATTTCGATAAAGAATATCTTGGAACATTTCATAGCATACGGAGATGAAGAGGATTCACCGATGACAGCGCATGTTACTTACTCAATTTCCTTCCTCCTTGATTTAAATGTGACGTCAGGTTAATGAACTCATCTTCTATTAACTTGCCAGACGATTTGGTGGACAAGAGTGGGAACAAAATACTCCAGTGTCAATATCGTTATTCCAATAAATAATAAAGAACTTTTCTTAGAAAAATGACCTGGCGAAAACGGAACTGCAATATTCATTTCAGATAAGGAGAAGGAAATAAAAAAATAGAATATGCAGTTCTTACCACTTGTAGAATCAGACAATCACTTCGAAGAATAAAATATAATATTAAGATGCTGTATCTGTTTGACGTTTTCATATTTCATCCCACGCTAACCATTGATTTTTTTTTATTCTTATTATTATTCCTACTCTGCGCTGGTGACAACCGGTTGTTGAGACATGGTAGGAAGTGTTGTCTCCATAAAAATAATTTAGCGGGATGTAACAACTAAATTTGATGCGAATCGCAATTTCATTGAAAATTTCAGCACTCGCGGTTCGGTTTAGCGATTTATAGCGCTCTTCAGCACGGAATAATCGATAACTGCAACGAAAACTGAGCAATATTGTGAAGGACGGTGTTAGTCACATACCGCAATCGGATTCAAATTACAAGAAGGTTGAACTACAGCTGCAATAACCAAGTTCATAGTCATAGAATCCGTCTAAAAGAGATGTTGCCAATATTAGAAACCCAGCTTGCTTTCAGTGGTTATTAGTATAGCCGACAAAGCCCAGTGGTCGAGGATTGCATACAGTGTGTCCCGAGTTCGATCCTCGGTGGCACCCGAAACTATCCCCCGTGTTCGCGCGGAATATGGGCACGATACATTTGTAAGTCAGAAAAACCATCTGAAGGGTTAGAGGAAGGATGGTACGGTCGCTGTGGTTGACACCCTCCTGTCTGAATTGAGTGGTACTTTACCGGCTGTCCAAACAGATATCTTAAACCTTCAAGTAGGTACCGAAGTCAAGCAGCATCGGGCGCGGTTAGTACTTGGGTGGGTGACCACCTGGGAACACCGCGTGCTGTTGGCACATTTCGGGCGCGGTAGCCCGGTGGTTTGCGCGCTGGATTCGCACGCTGTCACAACTGCCCCCGTGTTCATGCGGAGTACGATCATGTTAAACATGTGGGTCCGTAAGTCCTTCCGAGAGGTTAGTGGTAGGGGAAGGAGGGTACGGTCCCTGTGGATACCTCCCCCACTGGGTTCCGGTCTAAATTGGGTGGCACTTCCCGGCCGTCCAAACAGTTACCTTACACCTTTTCTGGTAGGTCGGACGGTCTGGGTCTCAACAACCTTCAAGTAGGTGGAACGGTTGCAGGGTCACCTACTACAACAAAAGCTTGCAAAATAGATTCTTGAGAGGTTCTGCCGCTCAACTTACTGCTCAAACCTTAGGGTGAGCGGGGCGGCCTGGGTTTTCAACAAAAGCTTTCAATTTTATCGGCCCGTACGAAGATCTATGGTCCTAGTTCCAGCTGGGACAGCAAAGATCCATTACAGTGATGCTCAAACAAATCTCCACAAGTTAGTGCATTGATGCTGTGGGGGTCACAAAGTTACCCTAGTGCGACTAGCACAGATTCAATCACTGTAGGATATCTGAAATATCTAGAATAGCTAGGACATCTTTTAAATCTGATAAAAATAGTATCAGGAGGCTAACCTGAGATAAAATATAGCAGGAGATGGTTAGTCAGATTGCCAGATCGCACATTAATCTGGCATTAGAGGAAGGAGAATGCAAAGTCCATTCCGACGATAGCTTGTCATTTGGTCCCAGCTCAATTGGGAAAGCGCTGCCTGTCCAGTAGGAAGATCCGTGGTTCGAGTTCTAATTGGGACAGAAAGATTCTTTACACAGTCTAGGAAGAGAAGGATAAATAAAGTAAATTATCAGTTGGTACGTGCTGAAGAACACTAATAAGTTCGAAACTGGTCTACGGATGCTGGTATGCGTAATAAAAGCGCGATTCTGGGTTTAGGACAGCTCCCTTTAGGCAGGTTCTGTGAGTATCTTTGTAGGTGTTTTCGTTCGCAAAAAATTCTCGAATTATATTTGGATGATGCAATAAAAAACATACATGTGTTAAGGCTAAAAATGGTGTTATGTTGTACAATTTTCCACGATACATAAAATAAATAACTAAAAACATTTTAGATTAACTGGAGTGTTGTTCCATTCCATTTGGATAATCGAGAATCATTCAAGATCATATACAGAAACCATTTTTAAGTAACTTGCATTTTTTTTTTTCTGTAAGAAATTTTTTGAGAAATCCGTATTGTCGATACAAATTGTCATAATTATAGTATGTTACTTTTCATTTTAAAGTGCCCCATCGAGGGGAGGGGGGGATAACTGGCCTCCCGGAAAGGAGTTAATGACGTCACGAACACAAAAATTGCTTTGCTGCTATTTTTCACTACAATGATTGAAACTGTTAAGTTTCGACCATTGAGCCATAAATTACTCCCATTTGTCAAATTTTTTCTATGCTGCCATGTTAAGAAAATATAAAATTTCAAATAAATTTCGCTCGAATTTCAAAACATTGTTTTAGATTTTAGATTTTTCGTTAACAAAACAGGATATAAAGTTTCATGAAAATCCATTAATATGGATATGTGTATATATTAATATTTGTGGTAGCATAAAAAATCGTCCTCAAACAGACAGATAGGCGGACATCACTCTAAAATTAGCCAAAACGTGTTCGGGGGGGGGGGGGGGGGTTAAAACATATATTGTCATCATAATCTCAAAATCGAAAATTTTCGTTTTCTCTAGATACTATATTTCATAGTATGAGAAATTAAAAATCTGGTCTGAGCAGTACATGACTTTGCCTACATATTCCAATGATTTTGCTTCTTTCACAGTCAAAGAATGGTGTGCAAGATCCACTGCACAATGTTTTTGAAATGGAATTAACATTACCGAAATTGAAATTGGGCGCTCTGACAACTTATTGATCCAAACAGAATGATTTTTTCATGCTCACGTGCAAAATTCTTATCAAAATATAATTGTCATTTAATCCACTGAAATAAATGACTATTGGCAAATTCTTTAAAGTAAAATTTCAAAACTATTACAGAAAGTATTTTCTCTGTGGCGAATGGAATGAACTGGATCCATGAGAATGAATGATGTTAACAGATTTGTTTAATAATATTATGTACATATACAAAGTGATGAAAGTATTATATGTAATTTTTACTTTTTCATATGTAGTATTGAAGTATTGAGAAAGTATTATTTTCACGAAAATTTTCGATTTCGGGGTTTTGATGCCAATATATGTTTTAATACCTCCTGAATACGTTTTGACTATTTTTGGAGAGATGTGCGTCTGTCTGTGGTCTATTTCTTGTGTACACAATAACAGTCATAAATAGTAATGGATTTTCACGAAACTTTATATCCGATTTTATTATCAAAAAATCTGGAACTGATTAGAATTTTTTTTAAATTTGAGCGAAAACTTTGAAATTTATTTTAAATTATATATTTTTTTTGCATGGCTGCTGCACAGGACAAAATGTGACCTGATCATGCAGAAAAGGGTTTATTTATATCTCAAGATCACCAGACTTTATAATTTCAATCATTGTTGGGGAAAATGGCCGCGACACAATTTTTTTGTTCGTGGACAGTGTTACTTTCATTCATGCCTCTGGGGGAGCGAAATCCCCCCGCCCTCAGGAGTCATTTTATGTTAACCTAGTTTATATTTGTCTGACAGCATTTAAATATATTTATATAGGGCAAATAGAAAACTCCCCCCTCCCTGAAATTTCATTCGTCCCCCCCCCCCCCCCCAAAAAAAAAAGAAGTTCGGAAAGAAACACTGTTCATGACGTCATTAGGCCCCGCTCGGGGGGGGGGGGGGGCAAGTTACCCGCTTCCCGGAGGGTACATTGTCAAGTATATAGTATCAATCCAAATATTTTTTTCAAGCCCTTTAAAGTGAAGTGTAACACGCAATAATTATAATCATTTGACCCATAACGCCAATTTTTCAAAAATTTTCTTGTAAAACTTCCAAAAAAAAAAAAAAAATTACTAAAAATAGATTTTGGTATGAGAAAGTCGAGTTGAGCCATACACCAGTTAATTTTTTATAAATTTATTTGAAAAATTCAATATTCCGAAAACGGTTCATGCTAGCTTTCTAAAGTTTGGTATTCGTGTTGAAAAGAATAATTACGTATGAAATGATTATTTATTTAACAGTATTGAAAGTCAGGGGGTGGGGTTCATAACTCCCCCCCGACAATGACAGAAAATTTACATTAGTTCTCCATTAGGTCAATAATATAAAGAAAAATCCAATGGTGCAAGCCTTTTTCCCTTTCATTGAAACCCCGCCCTCTTTAGAGAGCCTGGCTACGCCTATACTTTGAAAAATATACTTTATATGCATTGAAATACGTACATAAAGTCACCACAATTAATACTAATGAATAAAACTCTTCAACCGCTAAGACGTATAAATGCTCAATTTATCGCTCTACGCTGCGAAAATTATCTGCTCCAGTTACCGTTACAAGCTTAAAAAGGAAAAACAATCTAATTATTATTCACCGCACCTTACTCATCATTAAGTTATAACCGCGGAACAGGAAATAATTTTATTGGGTCATTTGCGCCTACGTTCTTGACTCAAACTTGGCGCCGTTTGGCGTGCATCAATTTAAAAATATGGCAACCCGGCTTCAATTCCTCCTTGACATTGAAAAGCGGGTGAAAATATGTAAAAGAACACCTACGCTTGTTCCGCCCTTTCGACCAAGGCCACAGCGGACGAAGAGAACAATATTTTTATTCCATCTTTCAAAGACTCGCTTGTTGTGTTTGCATCAAATACATAAAAAAATGAACTCGTAAATTATGATAATGTTCGTATTTAGAAGGATGCATGTATAACAAGAATGTCGCACGAAGGAGAATGAGACCATTGTATGTTGTCCTGCTGAATTGGTTTATTTCAGGAAATGAAAATTTCTAAATATAAATGCTTTGGGACAATTTTCGATTGTTAAGTGACAACCCGTGATAAGTGCTATCAAGGACACTCCTGAGACACTAAGGCTGATATCGGGTCTGAGTTCGTATGTAAAATCCTGACCTTGTCTAATTTGAACACGTTTTATAAAAGAAAACCGGCAGCTAAATTCAAATACAGTAAAATTTCAATAATCCTGTTCGGGACGACAGCGGTGCCGGATTATCGGGAGGGGGGGGGGGGGAAATTAACAATAAATGTGTTATTTATTTGCCTAAAACGTTGCTTAGACTAGATTACAATGTGCAGTATGGAAAATAATATTTAAATTAATTTTTAAATTATAAAAGAAACTTCAATGAACAGAAACTGCATATAAAATCATTTAGTCTATTACAGTGAATGTATCTCAGTACAGTCGAACAGACCAGAATGCCGTTCAATAGACGTGCTGGTCTATCGGGCTGGCCGAACTATTAGATGCCGGATAAACGAAAGTTTACTGTATTATATTAAAACGTGCCATTCGAGTAGCCAGCGTCATGGAAAGGAGAAAGATATCGAGACTCGAAGGGAGGGGGGGGGGAGTAAAGTGTTATATTTCGTTTTCTAATATGAATCTCATAGATAACTAATATAATTATTCAGTCAATGCTTGGGGTATGTCCTTCTTTCCCCAACTCCTTCTGCCTTCGCCACTAAAACTTTAAATCATCCGGAGGAGGACTCGAATCAAGAGAGCAAGCAGCTCCCACTTCCATCTTCCTTCACTTCCTTTTTTCCGTACTATCTTTATCTCAAAAACCAAGGTTCACAAGATGGTTCCCCCCCCCCCCCCCCCTCCACAAATATATATAATATATATATATATTATTATTTTTTTTTTTTAAAGGGGCCAAGCTGGTGTAGAATAAATATTTAGAAAATGGAAAATGCTAAGCAATATGGGGCCAAAGACAGACAGAGAAAGAGAGAGAGATATATCTCAGCCCCAGGATTTGAACTTCTACTCATGGTCGCTGATTGGAGGGACGGATACCACTTGGAGACAAGCAGTGGAGTGGGAAACCGGACATCAGGGGAGGTGGGTGCGGCCTCACCAATTTTGATTTCAAAAGAGGAGAAAAGATGGAAGATTTATAAAGAAAAAAAATAAAATAAGGATTGTGGGGAGAAGAGTCCGTTATACATATTTGCATCTAGTCCACAATGTGTATGGGTGGTCATGTTCTACCATTGTTCAGGCCATACCTAGGACAGCGGCGTAGTAAGCAGTCTCTTTGAACCCAGCAGCTGAAAAGGTTCCCAGAATCTTTTACAATATACAAAATACATTAATATGCTTAGGGCTCTCAAAACAGTACCGTTGCTGACTCAGGAAGAGACTCTGGCCGCCTGACCATGGGTGCCCATTGGAAAAGGCAATGGGGGAAATCCCCCTACCTGTACTTTTAAGGTTAATAGACGGACATCAAGATAGTCTATGTTGTACGTCTTATCTTTTAGTTTGTCTCCCCCCCCCCTCCCCTGGAAAAAGTTCTATGGCCACCCATGCGCTTGACCCCTAAATCTCGAGATCAACGTTATACTCTACCCACGGAATTACTCGAATTTAGATTCTACGAAACCAAATTTCCAAGCCATGTTTCTTTTTGGAACGTTGTGCTTTTTCTGACATGTACTGCAAATATTCATTAGAAAGCTCTCCATGAAAAATATTCCTCCCTTAACAGCATGACCACATATAGTCCAATTAAATTCCCTTTCCTTGTTACATTATTAGAATATGAACATGATATTTTTTTTCTTGGAATATTTTTATGTAGTTATATATATACTTTAACATATCATGTTACTGTTAGGTCATGTATTCAATAAGTATTCAAAGAAAAGGAATTTTTAACCAGTTTTATAAAGAGTTTTACTCAAAATTTAATAAAATAGAATCACAAAATATTTGCATGTTTAAAATGATATAAGTATACGTAATTAAAATAAGTTACAGCACTCAAGTCCTCAGGACGAGTCGGACGGTCTGGGTCTTCAACACATTGCATATAAATTTCTGTGAAAATGTCCCATTTAGAAATGAATATTGTATCGCATTAAAGTTAACTGAAGTGTAAACTAGATGGCAGCACCATAACTTCAATTTTCTCTTTTTTCTCCAATTCTTTTCTTTAAATTCGTTGGAAGTGATTCACATGTAGTGCTGCCATCTATTATCCTCTGACTAAGTTCTTAAGATATTGATACCAAGCGCTACATAGTATTGATGTCCGCTTGGGCACTACATTGTGTTTTATTAATATATTGTACGTAGTTTTATTAATTTTATAAATATCTTAGTTTCTGTCCAACCATGTGACAATGTATCTACAAGTCATGAAGGGTAGAGAGTATTTACCCTTCATGACTCATAAGTATATTCTTCTAATTACAAAGTTAATTCTTTTCTTGGAACCTCACGATTTTTTTACCAAATGATTTAAGGAATTGCATAAAACTTTCGAAAATTTAAATAGATGTTTAAATATTTGGAAAAAGAAAGCCTCTAAAGCGACAATATCTACACATTCTCAAAACACTATCAATCTCTGCTCTGTCAGTTTTTAACTTAAAATCATTTTTTATTTTTAATGAAAGCTGGATATGTGGAAGGTTTAAGGTTGCAGTCTAAAAATCCATATATATTTTTAATGCAAATTTTTAGAAAAGGACAAAATATGGTTGCAGATGCAGGATTATTTTTTATTTATAATTTGAATTGTATTATAAGTATTATTTGCGCAGCTGCAGCAGGCACTTATTCTGGGATTCTGCGTCTTAAATTGGGGATAACGCCGTATAATCAAACGGTAAAACAATTTCTATTTTTTCTCCTTTTATTTTTTTTTTTCAATTCTTCCTAACTTTGTAAAATTACTCTTCAAACTTTAGGAAAAGTAACATCACTTCTCAAAAAATTATTTGTTTGCGATGTTTGCTTAGGTCTGTTTGGAAAAAAATTATGTTTGCGAAGGTCTTTTTGGTCAAAATATTGTAATTTGGAAATTTTTGGCAAAATAATACATTTCTTTCCAATAGTTTCAAAAAGTAAAATTTCACTGCGCAATTCAAAGAGTTTTCGAGCGCTTCAAATTTAAAACATTTTCAGTTGTTTCGCTCCTTTATTTCTACCAATTTCGGGGAACTGCGAATGCCAAGTAACATCGGTAAGTGAGATTCCGAGTCCATCTCAAGATTTGGCTACTTATCATCAGTTTGGCGCTTTTACCCCTAATTTTATTAAATTTCATCGTTATCTTTAAGTTTGTTCAAACTTTTAAGATTTCTTTTTAGAAAGTTCGCTTGAATATCAGAGATTATATTTACCAGTAGGATTGTTCTATGTCAAAAGTATATATCAGATTTTTTTGTTTGTTTGATGTTTTCAGAAAATTTTACAATTCTACTCAGGAAGATGAATCTATCGTGTTCGAGGTTAGATAATTACACAGTAATTATAATGACGTGACTTATCAATGGTATTCTTCTTGTAACTCCTTGCTTTATATGTATGAGTTTTATTTGTTTTCTAAGAAAGTCTTTAATCACCCCAATAAATTTGAAAGGAAAAGTTCATGCTTATACACGTTAGGTCTACCTATAGTAAATTGACCATGTCTGAACGAATAAAAGTAATTGCAACGCCTCTAGGGGTAAATTGAAGACGTTAGAATTGCTATTTCAAAAACAAAGGAAGAGAATATTTTCAATTACAAAATGTAGAGCGTTCTCTATTTAGTATGAAAAGACGTACGATACTTACACAGACGATAAAAAATAAGGTCAACAAAATAGGATAATTATGGTACTGCATCATTTGTCTGCAATTTTTATACAACTTTCATTGTGAACTGCAAAAGAATAATTCTGAATAAGTCAAAATTAACATATTACACAGATTTCTCGCCATTCCCGTTAGAAGTACTTCAGTAGTAAACGATGCTGTATAATTGCTCCATCATCATAATAATAATAATAATTGCATAATGAATGCAGCATCACCTTTTCCTTACAAAGTTATTGGGGTGACTATGGACTCTCCTAGTACGCCTGTATATTCAAATTTGACATTTCATTTAAGAGTACCGAAAACTCTTTATTTGAGATGACATTCCCAATAGCATTATTACTTTCCTTATATACATAATGTATAAGGAAAGTATTGTGGCGGGGTCGAAAATTCGAATTCGAGTTTTCGATGGGAGAGCACATTTCAAACATCCCTGATCACGAATCAAACATTTTTGAGGTGATGTCTATGTGTGTGTGTCAGTGAGTCTGTGTAGACGATATCTCACGAACGAATGGAGCAATTCGAATGAAATTTGGTACAAAAATCACAATCCGTGAATACTGGAAATATTGTTTTTAAACGTAATCGTATGTTCAGAACCCCCCAAAATTTTCCAGTGAAATTTTTAAAAAATTATCAAAAAATCAAAACTTTTAATAAAGTTACACAAATAGACATTTTTTATGTAATTTTTCCTTAGAAAACGATTGACATAAACTTTAAAACGCTAGCTTGAACCGTTCTCGAAATATTGCATATTTTTCAAATAAATGTATCAAAAAATCCCATCAATTAAAAAAAAATATTAACTGTTGAGAAACATGTTCACTTTTCATATGTAATATCATGCGATAAATTTGGTGACATCATTCTCGTGGATCTAGCTCGTTCCATTCATGAGAAAATATACTTTGAGTAATACTTTTGTATTTGAACGTCAATAGTCATTTATCTCCTATAAGAATAACTTATTTCTCCGTCCATAACGCTTGGTGAGATTTTGGCGACGAATTTGGCGGAATGTTGCCAACTTGGAAACTTTTTGAAATGTTGCCAAATGGATAAAAATAACACTAAATTAATGAAAATGACGACAAATTGTCGAAAATTCAATATCTTGGAAAGAATATAAGTATCTACTATAAGAAAAACCTATTTTTACTTTCCTTATATACATAATGTATAAGGAAAGTATTGTGAAGGGGTCGAAAATTCGAATTCGAGTTTTCGACGGGAGAGCACGTTTCAAGCATCCCTGATCACGAATCGAACATTTTTGAAGTGATGTCTGTGTGTGTGTGTGTGTGTCAGTGGGTCTGTGGAGACGATAACTGACGAACGAATGGACCGATTTGAACCAAATTTGGTACAAAATCACAATCCGTAAACACTGGAAGCCTATTGTTTTTATACGCAATCGAATGTTCAGAACCCCCCCCTAAATTTTCGAATGAAATTTTGAAAAAATCGTCAAAAAATCAAAACCACTAATAAAGTTACGCAAATAGACATTTCTTATGTAATTTTTCATTAGAAAACGATTGACATAAATTTTAGAACGCTAACACGAGCCGTTTTTGAGATATTGTACATTTTAAAAAAAAAACTATCAAAAAGTCATATAAAATAAAAAATAAAATTTCCTATTGATAAACATGTTCTCTTTTCATATGTAATACCATGCGATAAATTGGGTGACATCATTCTCTTGGATCTAGCTCGTTCCATTCATGAAAAAAGATACTCTGTGTAACACTTTTGTATTTGAACGCCAATAGTCATTTATCTGCTATAAGAATAACTTATTTCTCCGTCAGTAAAGCTTGGGGAGATTTTGGCGACGAATTTGGCGGAATGTCGCCAACTTGGCGACTTTTTGAAATGTTGCCAAATTAACGAAAATCTCGCCAAATGGATAAAAATGACGCTAAATCAATGAAAATGACGACTAATTGTCGAAAATTCAATGTCTTGGAAAGAATATTCGTATCTACTATAAGAAAAACCTATTTTTTTACTGTAAAAGTAGTAAATTCATTACATTATATAAGGAAAGTCATGTGTTGCCCACATCAGATTTTTTTTACTGTAAAAGTAGTAAATTCATTGTATTATATAAGGAAAGTCATGTGTTGCCCACATCAGATTATTTATAAAGACTGTCGTGAGATAAACTGAATATAAACCTTGATAATGAGGGACTAATTCCTTGAAAATTGATCATTCATGATAAACGATTGTGTGCTTCATTGATTGTTCATGAGCCGTCGCCAAGTTAATTTACTTCAGAATTCTCCCATCCATACTTTCCCATTCATGTTTTTTTCCGGTTCGTGAGAACTTGTCACTGTGAGTATAACAGCATGGCTCCCAGTGTCGTGCTTGCTTATCGCTGAAGGCGGAAAGAAATTTTTGAACTGAAGAAGCTCTACTCGACTTCATCAAATATTCATATTCCATTTTACTCAGTATCTCTATAAATAATTTCATATTATTCTATAAATAATTTATATCTCTATGATTATCTCTATAAATATTTTCCATATGTTCTCTAATTTCATGTTGCTCAGTTTCACCCCAATAAGAAATCTTATGTGGACAGCACATGACTTTCCTTATGTAATGCAATGAATTTACTACTTTTACATGGTCAATTGGTCATTGGTCAATTAGTCGTCATTTTTATCCATTTGGCGAAATTTCATTAATTTGGCAACATTTCAAAAAGTCGCCAAGTTGGCGACATTCCGCCAAATTCGTCGTCAAAATCTCGCCAAACTTTACTCACGGAGAAATAAGTTATTCTTATAACAGATAAATGACAATTGGCGTTCAAATACAAAACTATTACTCAAAATATCTTTTCTCCTAAATGAAACGAGCTAGATCCACGAGAATGATGTCACCAAATTTATCGCATGATATTACATATGAGAAGTGAACATGTTTCTCAACAGTTAATATTTTTTTTTAATTTATGGGATATTTTGATAAATGTATTTGTAAAATGTGCAATATTTCGAGATCGGTTCGTGCTAGCGTTCTAAAATTTATGTTAATCGTTTTCTAAGGAAAAATTACACAAGAAATGTCTAACTTCCTGGCCGTCCAAACAGTTACCTTACACCACACCTTTCTGTGGATGCCTCCCCCACTGAGTTCCGGTCTAAATTGGGTGGCACTTCCCGGCCGTCCAAACAGTTACCTTACACCTTTCTGGTAGGTCGGACGGTCTGGGTCTCAACACCACACCTTTCTGGTACTGCTCTAAGTCCTTGGACGAGCCGGATGGTCAGGGCTTTCGACACCTTTCTGGTAGGTCGGACAGTCTGGGTCTCAACAACAACAAGAAATGTCTAGCCAACGGCCCTACCGTGCTGAAAACACCGGTTCTCGTTAGATCACCGAAGTCAAGCAGCATCGGGCGCAGTTAGTATTTGGGTGGGTGACAACCTGGGAACACCGCGTGCTGTTGGCACATTTCGGGCGCGGTAGCCCGATGGTTTCCGCGCTGGATTTTCACGCTGCCACAACTGCCGTCGTGTTCATGCGGCGTACGATCACGTTAAACATGTGGGTCCGTAAGTTCTTCCGAGAGGATAGTGGTAGGGGAAGGAGGATACGGTCCCTGTGGATGCCTCCCCCACTGGGTTCCGGTCTAAATTGGGTGGCACTTCCCGGCCGTCCAAACGATTACCTTACACCTTTCTGGTAGATCGGACGGTCTGGATCTCAACAACAAGAAATGTCTGGCCGGCCGTCCAAATGGTTGCTTGTGTTCTTAGGATGAGTCGGACGGTCTGGGTCTTCAACAAGAAATGTCTATTTGCTTTATTAAAGGTTTTAATTTTTTGATGATTTTTTCAAAATTTCACTCGAAAATTTAGGGGAGGGGGGGTCTGAACATTCGATTGCGCTTAAAAACAATAGGCTTCCAGTTTCAAGGATTGTAATTTTTGTACCAAATTTCGTTCGAATTGGTCCATTCGTTAGTCAGTTATCGTCTCCACAGCCTCACTGACACACACTGACACAGATACACACACACACACACACACATACTTTCACACACACACAGACATCACCTAAAAAACGTCTGTTTCGTGTGCAGGGATGCTTGAAACATGCCCTCCCGTCGAAAACTCGAATTCGAATTTTCGACCCCGTCGCAATACTTTCCTTATACATTATATGTATATAAGGAAAGTAACTAGTACATCCATATTATGGCTCACGCAGGACGGGCTTGCCCAATAAAATTCAAAATCAAAATAACTAAAATGTATTGCAAAGATAACAATATACAAAATATCATATTACTGTGAGTAATGAATAAATATGGTTGACATGAATTCTATAAGTCCTTGAATTGACATTATGAGCTAATTAATTCATGTTAATTTTATAATTTTTCTTAATTTTATATGTACATATATGAGTTTCGTATTTTTAAGCTTATGTAATTGTTTCATATTTGTTATGCATTATGCATATAATCAATCAATCGTACTTTAGAAATACTGCGCGAGTAAAAAAATTATTTTATAATTCTCTGTCGCCAAAATTCAAATCAGGTGCTTGATATGGCAACCCAACCACCTGCAACTGAGTGAAAAGTCCCTTGTAGCTCCCAGTGCTACAGGTTAGATGTTCGCTGAGTATTTTAAGATATAGTAACCTTGCGCTGAGTATAGTATTTAAAAAATCTGATGTGGGCAACACATGACTTTCCTTATGTATGCAATGAATTTACTACGTTTACAACTAAAAAACGTTATTCTTATAGTAAATACTTATATTCTTTCCATGATATTGAATTTTCTTCAATTAGACGTCATTTTCATTGATTTAGCGTCATTTTTATCAATTTGGCGAGATTTTTGTTAATTTGGTAACAATTAAAAATGTCGCCAAGTTGGCGACATTCCGTCAAATTCGTCGCCAAAATCTCTCCAAGCGTTTAACGGAGAAATAAGTTATTCTTACAGAAGATAAATGACTATTGGCGTTCAAATACAAAAGTATTACACAAAGTATCTGTTTTCATGAATGGAACGAGCTAGATCCACGAGAAGGATGTCTCCAAATTTACCGCATGGTATTACATATGAAAAGTGAAGATGTTTCTCAATGGGAAATATATATATTTTTTATTTTATATAACTTTTTCATAATTTTTTTGAAAAATGTGCAATATCTCGTTCATCTTAGAGTTCTAAAATTTATGCCAATCGTTTTCTAATGAAAAATTACATAAGAAATGTCTATTTGCGTAACTTTATGAGCGGTTTTGATTTTTTGACGATTTTTTCAAAATTTCATTCGAAAATTTAGGGGGATTCTGAACATTCGATTGCGTATAAAAACAATAGGCTTCCAGTGTTTACGGATTGCGATTTTTGTACCAAATTTCGTTTGAATCGGTCCATTCGTTCGTCAGTTATCGTCTCCACAGACTCACTGACACACACACACACAGACATCACTCCACAAATGTTTGATCCGTGATCAGGGATGCTTGAAACGTGCTCTCCCGTCGAAAACTCGAATTCGAATTTTCGACCCCGTCACAATACTTTCCTTATACATTATGTATATAAGGAAAGTAATAAGGAACTGAATAAAAGCATATTTGATTCCTCTGCTTAATAATATGGCTTTACTTGTGTTACAACGAAAAAGTGGTGTACAGGATCCACACCACAATGTTTTTGGCACTGATAATTGCATCACATAATTGAAATTAGGCGTTTGTTTTTGACAACTTATGATTCACTTATGACTATTACAACTTATGACTACTACAAAAAGTATCTTGTATCGTAAAAGGAACGAGCTAGATTCACGAAAATTATGTTAACAGATTTGTAGCATAATGTTACATAAGGAAATAACACGTTAGGTTATGCTTACTACTTTTTAGATTTTATGTTTTGGATAAATTTATTTGTAAGCATCCATTATCTCGAGAACGGTACATGCTAGCGTTCTAAAGTTTCTGTCATTCGTTTTATAATTAAAAAAAATTACCAGCTGATTTTCGTATTGGCCAGATCAGATGGCCTTACGATGTGTGTATTGTAAATAACATTCATTCCCTGTTAGGGATGGAAGGTTCTTTATAACACACACGCTAACATGCAGACATACACACTAACACACACACAGAGAGAGAGAGACATCACCTCAAAAGCATTCGATTTCGGGTTCAGTGATTCTTAAAACGTACTCTTCTGTCGAAATCGCGAATTCAAATTTTCGACCCCGACACAATACTTTCCCTATACATTATGCCATGTATGTAGAGAAAGTGCAAAATAATAAAAAGTATCGTTTTATGATCTTGCGTTTCCGACCAGAACGACGTATGCCGCAAGTGCGAAGAGCAATAATATTCAACAGGCACTCTCCAGTCAGAAGAACGCGAGCCTGCACTGTGCGTTCAAGGAGCATGCGCAGTAGTAAGATTCATACTCTGTTTAAGCACTTCATATAACGAGCAGTTTGTTTTGATAAAACAATGTCGAAAGCCCAGACCATCCGACTCATCTTAGGACATAGAGCAATTAATTGGACAAAGTAGGCTTATTAAAATTTTATTTGATGGATTTTAATATAGATAGTCCACCAGAAGATCGTAATAATAGACTCCAATAATACCAACTTGAACTGGTTAATGTTCGAGATATTCGTGACAGAACTTTAGCCAACCAATCTGTTTTCGCAGAGCATATACTACCATTGTAAGATGCATTCGGCCAAGAGTGTCTCATGCATACATATGATTATTCGCCCTCCCCCCCCCCCCCCCCCCGCGGAGACATTTTATATTTAGTTTCTATTTACGTGACAGCATTCAAATATACTTATAGCCAAATAGAAAACTTGACCCCCGCCCCTGCTACAAAGTCCTGAAAAACTGCCTGGGCCGAAAAATGCGAGGCTTTCGGCAGGGGTTGGCGAGCGGAGGCGGTAGCCCCCTAGTATATAATAATAACTATTATTTTACAGATGCCAATGATTAATTAACATTGTAGTACATAAACTTTGACATAATAATACATAAAAATTGCGGTCCACAATAATAAAAAAATGTACCGTTGTAGTTAATGTTAATTAAAGCATTTTATATAGAGCATTTATTTAAACACTAACATTTTATATTTTATCGAATTAAAAAAAAAAAATAGCTGACGGCAATTTAAGTTCCTCTGGAATTTTATTCCAGCCCCATTTCGTTTCTAACTATGACCCTTCAAGACATAAATGTTCCCAGCACTCTTTTATTACAGTATTAGTTGTTGTACCCGCAGCTAGCGGTCACTAAATACATATAGCAACCAATTTTTATAGCAATCAGTTTTTTTTTTTAGCAAGTTTTGCACTTGCTGCGTATACAACGTGAAAATTGCATCAAAATATAAGCAAGAGTCGCTAAGATAGATTAAAACGGAGATTATGAAAAGGGGCTTCCCCCTTCTAAAACGGTCGCTCCCTTGACCAAGAGTGAAAATAAGAGGGAATTTTGCACGCCCCACCGTAAAACAAAAATTTTCGTAATACAAAATTATATCCTCCCCCCAGCAATGCAATCAAAGATCGTGTTTTGAAAGCTGTAAACACATATTCGGTAATACGATTGACCCAAACTCGAGGCAAAAGAGAAAGAGTCGAAGGCCTTCTTTTACGGCTACGATTCAATAACTTTGAAATGAAAGTTGTCGAATCCTAAATTTAATTGCAAAAAAATTGACAAATAAAATGACAACGAAAGCAATTGAAGATTTTAGAGTTAAGCAATGAGGGTTCCGCTTACAAATTTTGAAGACCGTATCTCGAAAAGTCTTCTATTGCCGACCGTTCTAATATGAGCAATACGGAGAATGCTCGAAAAAGGTGTTTACTCTTTTTTTTAATCGTTTTTAAAAATCTGTATAAACAAACTATTAACTTTTTCAAAATTCCAGCTTCTAGAGGTTTTTTAAAATTTGTCTGTTTCTCGTTCAAATTAAAAACCGAGATTCTAGCTTTATTTTTGACTGAAGAGATAGCTTTTCTCTTACCTCTCTATTTTGCACTTTAAAAACAGAGGGTTTTTTTCTCAAGTATTTAAAAATCTATTAAATTTTTTTTAAGTTTCTGGCCCCTCTCCAGATTAATAGCTACACTTAAAAAAAAAAAAACGCGAGCTTATGAACCAAGTGGGGGCTTCGCAATAGATACATACATGCAAATATACGTGGTTGACTTTTAATAATGTAGATCAGTGTTTTTCAAACTTTTTCGGTCGCGGAACCCTTCTGTAATGAATTTGATGGCGGAACCCCAAATTGAGATAATTTCCAGTATGGTCAAAATTATGCATACGCAGTTTTACGCGTTGTTTTAATTTAAAAAAATTTACACGAAACTATCACGTCGCTGAACACACATTGAAACACACATTGGTGAAGATTACAATCAAGCCATCTGCATTCGTCCAATTGTATAGTTTTTACTAGTCTTCTCTCTTGTGTGTATTTGTGAGCATGCATGCTCTTAATGCCTTCGGTGGTGTTATTTTTATTATACACTGTCTTCATTTTTATTTATTTTTTTTATTTTATTTTAACGGAACGCACTCCAGTGTTCCACATAAAACAGTATGCGAAATGCTATTCCATTCATACCAAATAACCCTACTTATATTCTCCAATTTGTTTTCTTTTCTGGACTGTAACCACCATAAAATAGCCCAACCGGCAATTTCGAGTGCAATCTGTTTCACCACGTGAAGAAAAAATGTCGGCTTCTTCTACCCTTGGCCTCACTTAATCCTGTCCCCCCACCCCACCCCTACCCAAGAAGTGTATTGATAACCCCAGTGAGTCAAATCTTTGAGTTCGCCTGCGCATCCGCCATTGGTGGTCCCATTTTATTAGTTATGAGATGAAACACAGATGCTGAAAATGTCAGAGGAGTGATTACTTTATGAATCGGATCTTGTGCGGATATATACGTAAGTATTGGTGTTAAATTGAAACATTTAATGCAGTTGTTCTCGACAAACAAATGGGCCAGAATTCTAGGATAGATTCATGAGTTAGTTTTGGAAGGGTTCTCCGACGTAATAGTTTCGTGTAAATTCTTTTAAAAATTAGATTAAAAAAAAAGAGTAAAATTTGAATGCATAAATATACCACAAGGAACTTTTATCATTTTGAAGTTCCGCCATCAAATTAAATTTTAAAAAGGTTTCGCGACCGAAAAAGTTTGAAAAATACTGAACTAGGTGTTGGTGCCAAAGGCAAACAGTAAAATTGAAGCCCCCCCCCCCTCCCTCCCGAAACCGAAGACGGTGTCAAATTTTATTATATACCTGTTCCTAATACGTGTCTCGATGGCAACACCTTCTCCAACTCGGCACCCAGGGCGGCCATCCCCTGCTTCCCCCTCCTCCATCGTTACTGCTCTGTGTCCGTTTGTCACTCTCACCAACAATCCGTTTATGCATTTTCATTTTAAAATTTCAGAAATACTAACAGTATTCTCGTCTTATCCCATTCTTCTAAGATATTTCAGCTTTCACCAAATTAAAATTCAAAATTATATTCATGTTCTTTTAATAATAAAAATATTCTAAATTAATATTCAAAATAAATTCCGTCGCTATGGAAACCATCTAGTCATAATAGATGTATGAAGTCAAAACTGAGTCTTTAGACAATTAGACAACCCCAATGCAATCAAGTTAGCTTTACCGCAAGTATAAATATTTTTCCTTAATAGCGTGGTAATTTTGTTGATTCATCTTCGTTGTGCATCGTCTTGTAACACACCCTTCTGAAATAACTGACTCCTGACAAATCCTAACTTAGATTCGGAACGGTATGTTGAAAGTATTTCCCTTCCCACGGGAATTCGGTCTCATAGCAATTTGTTATTTTAGACTCAAATGTCTCATGTGTGTTGTCGGCAATGAGAGCGTTTCTTATTTTCATATCGTCTAAATTAGGAAAGTTTGTATCGTATTTCTTGAAATGGATGGATTCTCATGAGCCTGCAAAAGAGATTTATCATGCATTGAAGTTAAAAATCTATATATATATATATAAAATTGAACTGTTTGTTTATTTGTTTCTTTGTCGGTTCGGTATTCGTATAAATGTACTTTTTTTTTTTTTTTAATTGATACGGTTATTTTCTACTCCGCTACAGATATTCCTGTCCATGTTTAAAGATTCTAATCTCGTTTCAGAGATTGTCGAGATATTAATAAAAAATGCATTTAATAGAAATTGCATAGGACAGACGATTTTTTCCGAAACTTATTTGAAGAAAATTAAATCATGTCACTTAGCAACAGAATTGATTCAAATGTTTTATTTTTTTATACGGCAGACGATTTTCATCCAATGAATCCAATTTAAATAATAAAGCAATTGATATAAAAATAAATTTTATAAATGAATAGTATTATATTTTTGAACAGGGTATTCGATTGATAATCAATTTGACTTTGGATAGAAGATTTCGGCAATTATTGATATTTTCAACTTCTTAAGTCATCTATTTAGTCAAAGATTTTTCAGATTCATATATTTTCTATTGTGTTTTACCAGTTGTTGCAACACAAAAACGGTGCAGGTATATTTTGCTATCATTTTAGTATTTTCATTTAATCCCATGCTGACAAAACTTTCATTTTTACTTTTTCTACAATACATGGTAATTTATAGGAAAAGTTTTGGAATTGTGTCACAGCTCGAGTTTTCCATGGATCTACCTACACGTTTCAAGCACTCCAGAAAACGAAATAACTATTTTTTAATTGACGGCTGTGTTTGTGTCTGTCTGTGTGTCTGTCAGTATATCTGCCTGTCTGTGCAATATATGTATTCACTCTAGATCAAAAACTAATTGACCAAATTTCACAAAATTTTGTAGGTAAGTCACTTGCGGATGACCCTAATGCTGATTAGATTGTGGTCCCATTCGGAAAAATAGAACCTGCCTTTTTATGAAAATGGCACACAAAATTCTGCAAAATCTTAACTTATAAGACTAAATATACTGAAATATATTAATCAAATGCTTGTTTCTGCGTAATTTATGACGTGAATATGAATAAGACCAACCTCATTATACTCTAGGATGGACCATTCTCGAAACATTGAGGTTTTCCTGAATTTTAAGATGACAATGTTTTTCACTGTAGTTACAAAACTATTGTATGAAATTTCATAAAATTTGGTAGGTGAGTCACGTGTGGATTACCCTGGTGCTGATTAAAACTTGGAAATATAGAACTAGCCTCCCCCCCCCCCCCCACACACACACAAAGGCCTGCAAAACCGTCAAAGTCTGAAATAAATGACTAATTATGTTTAAAAGTATTGATTATACGTAATTGTTAACGACGAAACGAATAAGACCAACTCCTTTTCACCTTAGAACGAATCATTTTCGACATATTTAAGTTTTTTAGAACTTTTAGGAGATGGCGACGTTTCAAAACGCATTAAGTTGCCTAATGATAAAGAAGACGTATTGAAATTGCAAACTGGATATAATAGCAAACAAATATCCGTGTCAATTTAAGCAATTAAACTCAATTTACTGGATTGGGAATTTTTAGTCTGTAGGGAAGTCGTGTGCTGTTCACGTCACATTTTTTTCTAATTGGTTTACAAACGGGACCAGGATATTTATTCTCCAGATTTGCTTATGTAGTTAATTATGCAGAGCGAGAACAGGGATTATTATACATATTTTTTAGATGAATTAAATTAAATATTTTAATAGAATTTTTTTAGGAGCAATGTGCTTTAGAATACTTTTAGAATTTGCACATTTTTACGAGCAACGTCAGGTATATTTCTTAGTTTAGTTATATTTTACGATTTTACACAATACGTTAAAAGAGCATTTATCAAATTGTGCTGCAGGAAATAACAGTGTTCCGTAATAAAGATCAAGCAAAAGTATTTAGAGTGAGAATCTTCTCTCGACTTATACATGTATGTATTCATATTCCATACATTCATATTATACATACATTCATGTATTCTATCACGTTTAGTTCTCTTTTAGGCATAATCTGTATCAGAGCACAGAAAGATGAAGAGCACAGAAAAGATCAGAGCACAGAAAAGATCAGAGCACAGAAAAGATCATTTTAAGATACAGCAATTTTATAAAATAATATAAATAATTTCATCTCTTTCTGTTGTTGTTGAAGGAGGTACATTTGCACTGAATGCGTCCCCCTTGGTACGTCGCTAATATAATTTATTGGATGAACACATAGCCGTAAGCAATATAAAGGGGGGGGGCATAACCCCCTCCCCATTTCCTTTATTGGAAAAATTACATTAACTCTCCACAGCACCTATATTGGAAAATATAATGCAGCACGCTTAATTTTAGGGTAATTCTGTATCCCCTCCATTCTGCTATATTCGTCCTTTCCTAGATCCTCGCTACGCCAATAAATGGCCGGTTCATTTTTTGCCCTTGAAATTTTGAAGTATGCACATCAAAAATTGGTCTAGTGAGCGTAGTGAGCTAAAAGTCATCAAGAATTATATACACGAATTTCATGTATGTTTGTAAATATTTATAATATATTAATAATTATATTTTCATGTATAAACGTAATTCAGCTACCTTCTCTATTCTGTCGTATCTTACCTTTTCCTACTTACTGTCTATGCCAATGAATAACCGGTCCGTTTTTTGCCTTCAACTTTTGAAGTGTGCACATCGAAAATGAAGATTAGTGAGCGTAGTGAGCCAAAAGTAATCAAGTATTATGTAAATTAATTCCATGTATATTTGAAGCGTAATTCAGCACTCTGAATTTCAGCGTTACCTCCCCCCTTTCCTAGATCTTGATTACACCTATAAATGACCGGTCCGTTTTTTGCCCTTATGATTTTGATGTGTTTACATCTTTGGGTAGTGAACGTAGTGAGCCGAAAGTAATTAAGTATTATGTAAATTAATTCCACGCATATTTGAAAAGTTATTCAGCACTCTGAATTTCAGCGTTACCTCCCTCATGTGGTCGTAACAGCTTCCCCCTTTCCTAGATCTTGACTACACCTATAAATGACCGGTCCTTTATTTGCTCTTATGATTTTAATGTGTGTACATCTTTGGTTAGTGAACGTAGTGAGCCGAAAATAATCAAGTATTATGTAAATTAATTCCATGTATATTTGAAGCGTAATTCAGCAGTCTGAATTTCAGCGTTACCTCCCTCATGTGGTCGTAACACCTTCCCCCTTTCCTAGATCTTGACTACACCTATAAATGACCGGTCCCTTTTTTGCCCTTAAAATTTTGATATGTGCACATCCAAAATGGGGGTTATAGTGAGATTAGTGAGCCGAAAGTCATCGACTATTATATAAATTAATTTTATGTATAACATATAATAAGTGTAACACTTCTAATCTAGTATAATCCTCTCATGTGCAGGTCAATCCGGGTAGCAAGGCCTACCACCAGGGCCTCAAGGAAGGCGATCTACTGCGCATGGTCAACGGCTACCTCACAGAAGGCCTGTCACAGATGGATGTCCAGAACATCATCAAAGAGACTGGGATGAGCCTCACACTCGAATTCCAGAGGTAGGAGAACATCTTTTAACAAGAAAGATCAATCATGCTTAAAGCATTGATTATGAAACACTTTCCAACTTCAATGCAATTTTATTTAAAAAAGTCGAAAATGCAATACATTCCTCGGTAATATTTTAAAACTTATGACAATACTACATTGATTTATTATATTTGAAAACTTAAACCTTCATTGAAAAAAATGAACTTCATTCAAATGACGGCATTGAAATATAAATGGCGTGGTTTAAATATCTCTAAAATGCAATACATTCCACGGTAATATTTTTAAATCTATCATAATACTACGATAATTTATTATATTTGAAAACTTCATCGAAAACAACTGAAATTAATTCAAATGACGTCATAGAAAAAATAACACGCCTGGATCTCTCTATAAAAGCAGGATTTCATTCATAACTTTCTCCATTTCATTCATCACAATACTATAATAATTTATTTTATTTAAAAATTACGACCATGGAGCTACAATTCATAAACTTTATGCTTAAAACTTCATCGAAAAAAATCGTCCTTCTGTTTATAAAATCAATTAATATTTCATTCATATCAGCCATGCAGACTCCATGGACTGAATTATTTTGTGTTAAAGAAATACAGTAATTCTAATACAACTCATTCTACATATTTTGCTGTTTACATTTTACATAGGTGAAAAATAGGCTTAATTGTAGAAATAATCAAATTTGAATGAGAATTTAAACTCAAATATATTGTCATTGTGTTGTTTTAGTATGTAGATGCACAGAATTTAAGCAGAAATAAAGTAGTTTTAGGATGGATACAACACTCAATATGAATTAAAAAGAACTTTAAAAAATCACGAATTTGAAACAAGATGGATGCCATATATCATTTTGAAGTGGGTCATGTGACCGTTTCATATCATGGTCACGTGATCGTTTCATATAAGATGTGTAATTATTATTTTAATTTTTATTTAAAAAACTACTGAATATATTTAGCTGAATTTTTTTTTTATATATTTTATGGAACAATTTGACTATTACCTAAAATTTTCGAAGCAATTTGTGAATTTTAAATCCGCTTAAAAAATGTTAGAAAAATTAGGTCCCATAGGGCTCAATGTATTTCATTTTTTCAACCCAGGTTCAATCCAAAACTAATTGTGTGATATTATTCATTTATATTCCCATAGGTCCTACAGACCGTCTAAACAACATACTAAAATTTCATTTTGATTAAGTCATTTTTACGGCAGTTATCGTGCTAACGGACAGACAGACAGACAGACAGACAGACAGACAGAATGAACAAAGTCATAAACACTTTTCAACTTTGTTGTAAAGTGTTAAAAATTTAACGGAATTGAATCGTCACTGAAAGCATGACATTGAAATTCCTTATTTCGATAATTTTATCGCTTTTAAATTTGTATGCAGGGCTGACTTTGTAAAGAAAAGTGCATACTTGTACACTTGTGGTCTTTCTATAGCAAAGTGACCATGCCTGATTGAATAAAAGAGATTACAGCACCCCTAATGAAGAAATTATAAAGTTATAAAACATCGTGTAACTTGTAGGAATCAACTCCAAGGATGCACAAAACGGGAAGCAATAAATATATTTTAATAAATCGTCATCAAGGATGCAGCGTCTACTTTATCAATAAAAGTTTGTAATTTTGCCCCAGTAGTTCAACAGTAGAGCGTCGGCTAGCCAATACTAAGATAAGTGGTTCGATTTCTAGTTAGGACAGCAAGCTTCTTTACAATGGCGCCCAAACAAATCAGCCCTGTAGATTTGTGCAAAGATGTCAAAGATCTTAACGTGACTCTAATGCGACTAGCACGGATTAAGTGGACTCTGGTATATTGAGCGTTGATTTCAAGTTGGGGGGGGGGGGGGTCAATTACCACCCAGGAAATTAACCTGGAGGATAAAAATAGCAGCTGGAGGCTAACTTGAGGTAAAAATAGCAAAAAGTGGTCAGTCAGATTGTCAGTTGCACGTCATTCTGACATTAGAGGATGCAAAATGCAGAGTCAACTTCAAGATAAAAGCTTGCAATTCCGACCCAGTAGCTTAACGGTAGAGCGTCGACTAGCCACTACGAATATCTTCGGGTCGATTCCCGGTTGGGGCAGCAAGATTCTTTACAAGTTCTGTAACACGGTGACACCTGCAGTGCTTGTCAAAATACGCAGTCATATTCTTTGTTGTATTCAAATGTGCACTGCTGCTAACGGAGAGTATCGTAACCAGGATGTACAGTAGATTCCTGTACATGTAAGTGGTTTATGCCAGCATTCCTGAATTGGACAGCCATTCACCAGTACCCAGTGATATTCTTTGTTAAATTCAAATGTGATTTGCTGCTGACGGAGAGTATTGCAACCAGGTTGTACATTAGATTCCTGTGCATGTAAGTGATTCATTTCAGCATTCCTGAATTGGATAGACTTTCACCAACAACTATATTGTGTCAAAATAGGCTTTCTGTATCCATTTTATTGTTTATTTTTACTCAATAAACAATGCTTTACAATAAACAGCATGGTATACACGTCAACCAATAAACTCTAAAATCAAAGACAACCAAATAAGTGGTTAAAAACTCAAATAAGTGGTTAAAAACTCATTTATTAAAATCGCCTTATTATGACCTACACAATCACATAGCCAAAGCGCTTTCGGACATTATCATGCTCTTCATCAGTGGCGGTTTGCCACTGATGAAGAGCAGTTTTCAATCCCGGAACGGAGCTTGGTGGGTAGCGGAGGATTGCAAGATGTCTCCCGAGCATGTCCCACGCATGCGCTATTGGATTCAGATCACGAGAGTTGGCAGGCCACTGCATGTGCTGGATATCTTCAGTTTGAAGGAAGTCATCGACCAAGCCGCACGGTCAGGAGGCGCGTTATCAGCCATGAATATGAAATCAGGTCTAACAGCGCCTCGAAACAATCGAACGGCAGACTCAAGGACTTCGTCTCTGTATCTTTGACCGGTAACCGACCCCGAATGATTTACCTTCGTCCCACGATTCTCTACAACTGATTGTGAACCATTGTATCCATATTAACTCCGAATTTTTCGCATTTTACAAATTATACTTAACTTTTGGACATGAGAGTAGAACATGATAGTGAATATGCAAAGTTGGGAATACAAGGAATGCAAAGTTGTTCATAAATAAAGGAAACAACCGGTTCCAGGAACAAAATGAGTTAACATTAACCACAAAGAGTAAATAGATAAGTAACAAATTAAAAAAAAAAAAAAAGACTGGTTTCGAAAATAAATTACTTACGTGCATGAAAGACCAAACAGTCAAATAGTAAGGAAAGCGCCGGTTACAATTAAAAGTATCAATTGATTACCTTTTAAACCAGTTGATACTTTTAATCAACTGTTTATGCCTTTGCTAACGAAAATAATAGAAAATATGCAAGTACAGGAAACAGCCTATTTTAAAAACTAAATGAGTTACCATCGACAACAAAAAGAAAATTGACAAGTAACAGATTAAAGAGGCCGATTTTGAAAATAAACTAATAACTGCATCAGAAAAGAAAAGAAATAATAATAAGTATGTAAGGATGCCCCAACCGGGAATCGAACCCTGGATCTCCGAACTGGCCAGCTGACGCTCTACCGTTAAGCTACTGGGACGAAATTGCAAGCTCTTATCGTCGAAGTGGACTACGCATTCTCCACTCTCTAATGTCAGATTGGTTGGCAACTGACAATCTGACTGACCACCTCTTGCTATTTTTATCTCAGGTTAACCTCCTGCTATTTTTATCTCAGGTTAGCCTCCTGCTATTTTTATCTCAGGTTAGCCTCCTGCTATTTTTATCTCAGGTTAGCCTCCTGCTATTTTTATCTCAGGTTAGCCTCCTGCTATTTTTATCTCAGGTTAGCCTCCTGCTATTTTTATCTCAGATTAGCCTCCTGCTATTTTTATCTCAGGTTAGCCTCCTGCTATTTTTATCTCAGGTTAGCCTCCTGCTATTTTTATCTCAGGTTAGCCTCCTGCTATTTTTATCTCAGGTTAGCCCCCTGCTACTTTTATCTCAGGTTAGCCTCCTGCTATTTTTATCTCAGGTTAGCCTCCTGCTACTGCTATTTTTTTCCAGGTTAGTATCCTGCGTGATCATTATCCTCTTAACAGTCTCCTCTCTCCGAAGTAAGTATATAGCTTGTCATATGAACTTCATAATGCTTTGAGAACTTGACGAGGATAGTCGTTGGGTAACCGTCCGTTTAATTTAAATTGTGTTAACATGTATAAAGGATACTGTCCCGACCGGAATCGAACCCCAGCCAGCCGACGCTCTACCGTCGAGTTACTGGGACGAAATTGCAAGCTCTTATTTTCGAAGCATTCTCCACTCTCTGTCAGATTGGCGTGCAACTGACAATCAGACTGACCACCTCCTGCTATTTTTACCCCAGATTAGCCTTATGTTACTATTATTTTCACCCAAGTTAGTATCCTCCTTGGTCGTTGTCCTCTTGATTTGAAATCGGCGCTCAATCTTCCATAGCCCACTGAATTCGTACTAGTCGTACTAGGGTAACTTTCAGACCTCCGACATCTTTGCACTAACCTACAGAGTTGATTTATACGGGCGTCATTGTAAAGAGCCTCGCTGCCCCAACCGGGAATCGAACTCTGGATCTCCGAACTGGCCAGCCAACGCTCTACCGTTGAGCTACTGGGACGAAATTGTAAGCTCTTATAGTCGAAGTGGACTTTGCAAGTAATAACCAGTTACAATGCAATTATCAGCATGTTTATTTTTGATATCCAACTATTTACGCGGTTACCTACGAAATACAGGCTAAAAACAAATTTGAAGGTGTGATGTTATGTCTGAGTATATGTGCTGTGATTTTATTTTTCACGAATGAAACTTAACTCACACCCTCAGCTGTTATTTGATTTTATTCACTTTTGCAGGGATCCTATGCATATCGACTCCGAAACTACATTTACGACGACCAAGACTCTTGTTCTAAATGGCACGCCAAATGCAGGTACGATTTATACTTTTCATGTGAAATGAAGAAATTTTAATTTTCTGAACATGTTATTCACATATGTTTTATACTATAGCAGCAGTAATGTCTATATCACCCGGATCAATTTTTCTTTTTGTTCTCATAACTTATTAAAAGTTCTGTGGTGGGCAGGCAGAACACGGTTTTCCCCCTCATAATTCAATGACTTAACTTTCGCGGCAAAATAATGGTGTTAGAAGATCCACTGCGCAATATTTTTGGCATTGAATTAACGGCATTTAAATTGAAATTAGGAGCTTTTGGCAACTGATTAATCCAAGCAAAATGGCTCATTCTTACTCATGTACAAAATCCTCATCAAATTGCAATTGAAATTTAATTAATATTCCATGAAATACAAAACTATCACGAAAAGTATATTTTCTCGTGAATGGAAAGGACTAGATCTACGACAATGATATTAAGGGATTTGTCGAATAATAATTGCATACGGAAAGCGAACCCATTTTAAGGTACTCACTATTTTCTTTTAAAATATTTTTATAAATTTATTTGATAAACGTACAATATCTCGATAATGGTTCATTCTCGTTCTAAAGTTTTATGATGCGTTCTAGCGTTTTATAATAAAAATCTTCTTATGAAATGATTATTTATTTAACTGTATTAAAAATATTGGGGGTTTTTTTGTTTGTTTGTTTTCAAAAATATATTCGAAAATGGAGGGGGGGGGGGGGTTCGAACACTCGATTCCGTTTAAAATCCATAGGGCTCCAGCATCCATTGATTGTAATAATTTTACCAAATCGTTTTCGAGACTTTATTTGTTCGTTTGTGAGATATCGCGTCCACAGACTCACTGATACACACACTAACATGCTTACACGCGCACAAACATCACCTGGAAAACGCTCGATTCGAGCTCAGGGATGCTTGAAGCGTGCTCTTCCGCCAAAACTCGAATTCGAATTTCCGACCAAGTCGCACTACTTCCCCTATACATTATATTATATATGCAGGGAAAGTAAGAATATACAGGGTGGGGTTGTCCCTGAGTTTTCGCTGCTTTTTTGTCATACTCTGCTCAAGTCGTTAACATTTCGTTTCTCCGACTGTTCCTGTAAAAAAGGCCCTTCACTAAACGTGTTCTGTCAGACTTAACGGTCTTGTTCCATCGCCCTGTACCTGTTTGGCTGACAGCCATGCTGAGCCCAGCACGACCTTTTAAACTGTTTTCATTGCGCGTTCTCAATGAGAATACTCTTTCAAGATGCGAGTGCTGCATTCACTGCAGAACTCTTTCAGGTATACAGTCGATCTCATTCAACTTTTACATTTTCTAAAAATATTCTTTAAATATATATGAGACCAGGAGAACAATTATGCAGTTTTAATATTACGAATATTTACAACGAAACAAGGCGCAGACTTATAGGCTCCGTTTTACGACAGTCTTGGCCTGGAAGGTCATAACCCCAATAAATTCACTTCACTCAAATTGCAGGTGTGGTTGTGGCAAAAACCTCCTAGAGGCCAAGACTTAAACCAAACATTATTAGATAATCAAGTAGCCAATGATGCAATGTTGCTATATCGCACTGAGGAGCAACCAATGAGAAGGCGTATCTGGACCTCGGGCAAAATGATGTGGCAACAAGGAGAGAATTCGATGAATATCAAGCTATTAGAATTCAAGCTATTGGAATCCAAGACTGCGTGCAGGTGTGGTTGGGGCAAAAATCTCCCAGGCTTAAACCAAACATCATTGGATAATCAAGTAACCAATGATGCAATGTTGAAGCCTTGGCCCCTAGGAGATTTTTGCCCCAACCACACCTGCAATGTGTGTGAAGTTAATTTATTATGGTCATGACCCTCCGGGCCAAGACTGGCGTAAAACGGGGTCTACAAGTCTGTGCCTTGCTTCGTTGTAAATATTCGTAATATTAAAACTGCAAAATTGCCTCCTGGTCTCACACTTTTAATATGTCGACGACGAATCAGACAAACCGCTGAGTTCAATTAGAATAATTTGCATTAATGCATTTTATGTGTTCCACATCTTATCGTAACACAGCGTAGTTGATGAAACTATCATTTTACGATGTCGACTATATAACTGTCAACTTTACGGAAATTAACAGTCTCTCCATAGATAAAACTATCAAAATTCTAAAATTCTAATGCATGTTCCAAGTTTGCAAATTACAAAAGAATCTATCTAGTTATACTGTTTAAAATAAACTTTCGAAATCTAAAATGTCAGACGGGTTCAATCCCCCTATTCTCTCACACACACCGCCACTACCACTAAAAATGTTAATAAAATCTCTCTGATGTCATTGAAATGCAGCATTTTCCAGCTAATTTTAGAGGAATATGACGCTCGAAACTCCCTCCTTTTTCCAACTGTTCTCAACTCAAACTACACCACTGCAGGCTGATACATTCACAACGCTTCAATAAGGGCATGCACCGCATAGATATAGAGATACTGCGGTGCCTCTATTACGACATATAGAAAGAGTGACGCTGTTAAAATTGCTTCGCTCCAAATGTTTTGTAATAACATGCAGAACTTTCTGTTTAAAGTTTTATCCTCAAATTACCTAACTTGAATAAATTATTAAGTTTGCGTTTTTATGAAAATTTATTTTGAAGTTAATTTGAAAATGTTTTATACTTTAGTTAAGTATACTTTATACCAGCCAAAGAGGAAATATACATTTTCTACTATGACAGATGATGTTTACTTTAAAATTAATTTTCTTGTAGTCCGTTAAATTATTAAGAAAACAAATAACATTTTGCTAAATATATTTCTTTTTTTTTTTTTTTTAATATTATAATTTTACTTATCCGTGTTTTACTTTTGTAAATAATTTTCGCTTCCTTATGTAGTTTATACTCGAGAAAAAAAGTATAAGATTTTCCCTAAGCATTTTACATGAATTTCATCATATTTTGTGAAAGGACTCCCCCCTCCCCCCCCCCCCCCCCAATACTTTTCAAACACTAAAAGCAAGTACAAGATATATATTTTACTACTCATCACATTTTCAGAAAAATTTTGTATTTTTTAAATTTGTAAAAGTAAGTACAGCACAAATAAAAAGAATATACAGTAAAAACTCTGACATTTAAAATGTATTTCTTAAATGTGGAAGAATTTCAACAGCTTAACAAAAACTGTTAAAACATTCTTAATTTACTTTTCTGTGGCACTGACATCAAAACCAGACCTTAATATATTAATCCTAGTTTTGTCTTTTAGATGCTCAAAATATGAATAACTTTAGGTAATATATTCCTTTATTAGGTGTATTTTCCTTTCCGGGACTTGGAAAACAAGTATATTATAGTTTTCTCGAAAATTGATATCAAAAGCATTTAGTACATTTAATATTTAGTAATTCATTTAAAAAATGTATTTCTTTTCCAAGCTTTTGCTTATTTATAATAAAGGCAACTATGGTTATCGGAGAAAAAAAAAGTGTTTATAAAGCACTATGTTAACTTCCTCCGTATTAACTATTGATTTCGATTGGTCCAGTGAGGTTTCGCCTTAACTCCCCCCCCCCCCCCCCCCCACTGTCCATCAAAGTATAACGAGACCGAATTCCGACGACTTCATAGTACGGCTATCGCAACCTTTCGTAAATGACAAGGTGGAATAATATGGATTTCCGAACGGTGAGAAAATAATTCTGGGCAGTTGGTTGTAGGGCCCCAGGCTCCAGATAGAGTTGCTGCGGCTCTTTACATTCATTTCATTTCTAAGTTATCGTATCTACGTTTCACAGATATACAAACATATAGTACATTATAAAGAACCTTATTGTCCCAGCCGGGACTTGAACCACCAGCCGATGTTCTCCCAATTGCGCTATCGGGACAAAATTGCAAGCTCTTATCGGCGAAATGGACTGCGCATTCTTTTCCCCCTAATGTCAAATTGACGTGAAACTTGACAATCAAACGGACCACCTCCTGCTAATTTATGCTTCAAGTAGGCCTCTTGATACTATAAAATTGTATGGAAACACGTCAAAATAATTAATACTTTAAGAATAAAAACAACCTTAAGAATTGGCTATAATTAAAAGTCTTTTATTAAAATCTCCTTTCATGACGTACAAAAATTACACATCCATAGCGCTGGGGCGCGGTAGCCCATTGGTTAGCGCGCTGGAGGCCCGGGTTCGATTCCAGCCACTGCCAAAACTGCCGCCGTGTTCATGCGGAGTACGATCACGTTAAACATATGGGTCCGAAAGTCCTTCCGAGAGGTTGGTGGTAGGGGAAGGAGGGTACGGTCCCTGTGGATGCCTCCCCCACTGGGTTCCAGTCTAAATTGGGTGGCACTTCCCGACCGTCCAAACAGTTACCTTACACCTTTCTGGTAGGTCGGACGGTCTGGGTTTCAACAACAACATCCATAGCGCTTTCTGAAGGACTAGCACTCTCGGCACACTAAGTGTCAAACCTTTATATGATTTTCTGAATACATTTAGTAGATGCTTTATTTTGTTTTTCACACCATTTCTATTGGTTACTATTTAATTTATGAACCTTTTTCCTTTTATTGCAATTTTTGTATTTGATAATTAAATTATATTTTAAATGCTTCGTATTTTAAAATGTAAAATGATTAATACGTAAATTTTGGTTGGCGGTTATAGCCTGTATTTATAAGCATATGTTCGCCATTTAATTTCAATTTGCCACTGATGAAGGGCATGGCAATGCCTGAAAGCGCCCTGTCTGAGTAATTTAGATGAGTAATTAAGACTTTTAATTATGGCCAATTTTTTGGTTGTCTTTATTTTTAAAGTACTCTGATACTATTTTATCCTCCAGGTTGGTATTCTACGTGGTCGTTGGTCTCCCGATTTAAAATCGACGCCGAATATATCCGCTGAATCCGTACCAGTTGCACTCAGAGATACGGAGCTATTCATAACATCGCTACAATAACTTGCAGAAGGGGCGAAACAGCCCAGTGATTAAGGCACGAGGATTGCATTCGGAGAACCCGAGTTCAATTCCCGGCTCTTCCCAGACTGCCCTGTGTTCACGCAGAGTACAGGCATGTTAAATATGTGATCTGAAAGTCCTTCCGAGATCCCTATGGATGTCGCCCCCCACTGGATTGCAGTCTAAATTGTGTGGCACTGTCTCGGCCGTTCAAACAGATACCTTACACTTTCGGGTAGGTCGGACGGTCTGGGTCGAAAGAAAAGAATAACCTGCAGAGTTAATTTGTTCGGTCGCCTTTGTAAAGAACCTTGCTATCCTAGTCGGGACTCAAATCACGGATCTGTGCGCTGGCCAGCAAAGGCGCTTTAAATTGAGCTAATTGTACGGAATTGAAAAAGTCTTGTCTGTCGTCTAAGTGGACTTCGCAACACTCAGATAGACATCATTTAAAAAAAAAACCATTAAAACTGTGTTTTGGGAGTCTTAAAACGTGTATAAAATTAAAAAATGACCGAGAACGCATTATTTTCTTTATACTGTAGTATGAGAAATTAAAGTTTCACAATATTAAAAGTGAAAAAATCAAGTAATAATTTGATACTGAGTTTACTTAAAAGTTTACTTACTGAGTTAAAATTTTTAACAAATTAAGGCACTAGCAAGTCATTGTAAAACGCACATTTATACCTATGGGCTGCACACACACACACACACATAACTTTAATGCTTGAATTTTATTTGATTTTCAATTATCGATTCCATTCCATCGATATTTGTTGATTATCATCAGCTTGATGACTAGAAATTTTCATTTTATTTTCCATTTGATTGATGATTCTCTATTTAATACTTCTTTTTATTATATAGACATATTTTAAAGTTAGGGTTTTTTTTAGTTGCAACTTCTCTCTATTCTATCATTGTATTTTCAAACTATTATTATTATTGAAATCATTTTATTTATAAGCTGCATTTCCGCAATGAATTAAATGTATTTTGCATCGTCATTCTTTATTACTTCATAACTTTAGTATTTTTAACTATTCATATATGCAAAGTGTCCTTAATTCTTTTAGCATGCTTCCGTATTTATGAAACTTATATATATATATATATATATATAATAGTTTGAAAGTCCAATGAAAGAAAAGTGAGAAGCTGTAACTCGATAAATCTAACTTTCTAAAACAATCACAAAATAAAAGCAAGCAACAGTTTTTATGAAATAATTTATATATATATGTGTGTGTGTGTGTGTGTGTGTGTGTGTGTGAGCACCTCAACAGAATTTATAAAAAAAACTATTTTGTCAGTCTTCGGGGGAAACTGAGATCAAAAATCCGGATCCGTTAGGTTCTGTCCCGTTGTTGATACTATAAGTGTTCAAAAAATCAGTTTTCTAAGTCATTTGGGGAACTTCTAGAAAGTCTAGAAAGACAAAAACGCGTTAGATAATTATTGTGTAGGTTCGATTTTCCGATGCAATTACACCACTATATTGTATATTTATAATAGAAAGAACTGAAATACTTCAGTTAAAGTTACTGTTTTGCATTAATTGAGAATTTTCTTCACTGTCATTGTATCTCAAAAAGATCTTGTTTGGCCCATCATCACTCGAATACACAGGCGGGGCAGCATATCCACATGCCCAAGTCTGCTCTTGGCACTCAACACTGTCATTACTGCGAAAAAATCACGTGCTTTCCCCCCCTCTAGTTCCCAAAAATACTGCACATGTAATCCCGTCCCTCTCTTTTCTTCCTCTGTCTCTGGTCTTTGGGAGGATGGGGAGCAATAAGGATGATTGCACGCAGAATTGCGGTGGTGTTGGGCAACAGAAGAATGATGAAAAGTTTCGCCGAGGATTCGGTGTAATGATCGAAGCGTAACTGGTAATATTTATTCTCAATTTTGTTCAAAATCATTGCAATTCGAAGGATTTGTGGAAGTTTATTTTTAGAATTAGAAGAAACGTATTATGTTTTCTTGAAGAAACTGAGAGCAATTTTAAGAGCATCTGTACTTTCTATGCACAAACCTGTGCATAATTTTAATACGTAAATTATAGCCCGGAATGTTACATTTTAGTTTTAAAACTATTTATGTTGCTTATTAACGGTTTTTATTTGTAATTCAAAAACTTTGTTTTTGCGCTGAAAAAAAATCTTATCATTGGTATTTTAGCATATTAAAGAACTATATTTATATTTGATCGCATTTCATACGTCAAGCAAGTACTCTCTCTCGTGTCTTATGAAACTGCCACCTTCAGCTGATAATTAATATATTTTGAAGAAAATTTTAGTGCAGTTATCTTCCTGATTTTTTACTTTCATATGGATGATCGTCTGTGGATAAAAAAAAATATCATCAAAAAATTTGAATAAAAAGAAACCTCCATCAATAAATTTTATCCACCGATATATTCGACATCCATTTAAATACATTATTCTAATTTGAATAAACTCATATTGTCATAAAATAAATTAATGTTTTCATTCTTGATGTCAAATCACTGATACATCTATTTTTACGATATCAGTGCTGTGGATGTGAGATATTGGACGTACCAACCTGAAATTATAATCTTTACGTATAAAAATTTAATCATGGAGATTATAATTTTCTGTTTCCATACAGAAAAACGTGTGCAATACTGAACAGATGTTTTGACGTTAAATTTATCACCATACCACAACTTTCTTTGACCCTGAAGCAGACTAAATAAAAGTGACAGGGGAATGGCATCAAAATCTCGCTTTTACGTGGACACACCTCGTGACCCTTCGCAGAGGCACAGTATGTTCGTGAGTCATTCCGAACTGGCACAGAGGCAGGATTTGTCCTCCAACTCATCCTCAGCCACCCTCCCCAGCACTGCTGGGTCAGTGGACCGTCTGACCGGTTTGGAGGAAAAGAAATCGTCCCGATTTTTCACCTTGAAGCCCAAAACTTCATTTTCGCTGAAGCCGTTCTTCAGATCGTCGTCTTCACTGGTCTCGTCGTCCCCGGGCAAACGCAGAAAAGCCGAGGTTTTACAAAGGCGGGATTCATATGTGCAGACAGAAGAGTCCCGACCTGTGTTCGGTGAGGTTGGGGTTCAGACCCTGAACGCCTCCACGGTCGACGTACCGGTCCAAACCTGTTTAGAAGCGTGGGAAGAAGGCGACAGTTACGGGCAAAGGAGACTTGCATATGCTCCTGCCAGAACATCGCCCTTTTGGAGCCGACCTTATGCGGCTTCAAGTGGCCTCTCGAACTCTTTGATATCTAAAAATGTTCCAAAAGATCCATTGGCATCTCCTAAACTCGTAAAATATGCCGCTCCCGGGGATTCGCAGACAACAGCCTTACTACATCAGTCAGCAGTTTCGCCATTGAATGTAAACAGCTGCCAGTCGGGGTCGCCGAGCTCTTCGCCTTTTTCTACAAACGTGCCAGTTAAATACTTTTCAGCTAAAGAACTTACTGGTAATACTGTTTCGTTATCCGTGAATCCTCAGTGCCAAGTAATTAGCAATTCTTCAAAGCCTTCTGTTGAAACTTACGAAAATTTGGATTCCATACCTTTGAATTCCGATATACATGCGGATAACAGTGAAAAGAAATTGTGCAATAGTGAAATAGCCCCTCAGGATATATCACCTTTGGATAACGTATCAGAAGTAAGTGATGATTCAAAACATTCTGATCTTCTAAGTATAGAGTTGCATAGCCCTATATCTGTTTTAAAACACGAAAAAATCGATTCACCTTTAAGAAGACATAAAACTGTGCATTTTGATTTACCGAATCCTGAATCCCATAAAGCTTCTGTGAGTGAAAATATCGCCATCGGTGACAACCCTTGCCATCCCCGTAACGTTGATAAAGATTTCGAAGCTTTACTCAGAGATTTGAATATATTGACTGATAATGAGAGTGATTTACAAATTTCTTTTGGCAGTGGCTATCGTGACAAGTGCCCTACACCAACTTTACTATCCCCTACTTTAAAATCAGCATTTGATATTCTAAAGCAAGATTTCCTTGCCCCTATTCCTGAATATTCCAGCGAATGTACAGAAAGCGACCAAATTAATGAACCTGAAGGGAATGTATCAGCTAATTTAGATAAAGATAATAAAGTAAAAGACGAGAAGGAAATTGCAAGTGTAAATTCAAGCATTTCAGAATCAAAAGCCCCTCTTAAGCGATCTATTTCAGTATATGAAAATCAAAATACAGTTGATGTAAGTAAAAGTGATTCTGTGACATCGACGTCGCCAGCCATATTTACAACGCCTCTTACGCGATCAATTTCAGAATATGAAAATCAAAATACAGTTGATGTAAATAAAAGTGATTCTGTGACATCGACGTCACCAGCCATATTTACAACTCCGCTTAGGCGATCAATTTCAGAATATGAAAATCAAAATACAGTTGATGCAAATAAAAGTGATTCTGTGACATCGACGTCACCAGCCACATTTACAACGCCGCTTACGCGATCAATTTCAGAATATGAAAATCAACATATAGTTGATGTAAATAAAAGTGATTCCGAAACATCAACGTCACAGGTCATATTTACAACTGCTAATTCAGTCTTGATTCCTGAAACTGGCTCTCTCGACGGAAATGTTTATGATAACGTGATTAAAGAAGAAAATCCAGTTAAAACAGTTCCTTTGCCAATTTTGCCTTCCTTTTTTGAGCCACCCTTACACCGTCCCTTAGCAGCACCAGAGATCGTTGAGAACACCAACGAGAATAGTTCAGCGTTCTCAGCTGACATTCACAATCAATCAACAATGCCATTAGAAACCGATTTCGACCGTCATAGGGTGTCCCGATCCAGTTCTCGCAGCAGCATCAGGAGCAATCCCAAAACAGGGCTTGACGCATTTTATGAACCAGTAAACAAGTTCGATTCTTGCGAAAATCTTGATCAGTTGGAAGAAGAAATAATTCGAAGTCTATACAGTCCCGATGAAGGAAAGCTGGACGAAAATTTAATGAAAAATATTGAACTCCCGCCATCAGAGTATTTTCAAAATTCGGGTACTACAGCCACACATATGAGGAGGGTCATTCTTGACCAGTTGCTCAGCGGCAAATGCGTTGAAGATATCGTTCCTAATCACCCAGTGTACCAGCGAACTCAGTCTGTTCCAGAAACTGGAAGTAAATACAAGCCAGCTAAAAAATACACAGCAGTTTTAACTAAAATGGAAAACGATTCGTTTGGAAACCTTTCGGCAAAGCACTTCACCCCTGTCAACACACTTGATTCTTCACATAATTCAGATTATTTTTCAAATGCAAATAAAAAGGAAAGCAATGGGGTGGCAGATATAAAATTTATCAATAATGCTAAATTAGACTCACCTAAAAAGACTTCTGTATTTCTTTTCCCAGCGGATAAAATTTCTGATAATGGAACTTTGGGAAAATCGTCTTTTGAAATTTCTACATCCCCTCAGCAAAATAAAGGTCCTTCTGTTCTAGAAGTGCGCAGGTCTTCATGGACTCCTCAGCCCACTTCTCGTATATCTCCGTTACCTGTTAATACAGTTGAATATTCAATATCAAATGAAGAAAAGGTGCCCAATAATAAATCTGGACAATGTGATTTTACAAATTGTTTACGACCATCAAAAATTCAAAATAGTCCTTTTTTGTCTAAAATCAACACCAGATCAATGAGTCCTTGCAATTTTTCTAACCTACCGCCGACTCAAAATTCATCACCTTCCAATAATTCTACTATAAAAAGAAATGATAGCCCTGCAAAACCACCAGAAGCTGTTGGAGAATGTGATTATGCAAGCTGCTTAAAACCATCACAAGTGCAAAATAGTTTATTCACAGCTGAACTTACAGAAATAACTGCTGGTAAGTCGACTAATTCCTTGCGTGCTGGTAGTCCTCTAACTGTTCGTATGAATAGTCCCCTTCCTGCAAGATCCATTAGTTTAGACCACCCAAATGCATCCCCTGTATCAGTTGAAGATAAGACTAACAGCCAGGATAATGAATCTGAACCAGTGAAACACAAGTCAGAGTTTTTAATAACACTTCAAACAGCAACGAAACATTCCAGCAATATGGAGGAAAAGCCTGAAGTTGCTTTGTCACCAGAAATTAATGGCAATAGTTCTACAGAAGTTATATCCTCTGGTCAAGGTTCAAATAAGTCTGACAATGTTGTTCAGCAAGCAAAACCGACAGAATCTGCTGTTCCGCCTCCTCCTCCACCCCCTCCCCCACCCTCTCAAATGTCCAAATCTGTGGTAAATGCTAGAGAAAGCAGCGAAGTTTCTTTGGAATCTATGATTCGAGACCAGAAATCTAATTTGAACAATGTCGACGTTCCTATTGAGGCAAGATGTAGTACACCAAAGACACCAGTAATGGCTGAATTGGAAAAGAGACTGCAGACACAGAACAGGGGCGATTCTCAAAGACGAAATAAGGACGATAACGTAGATGGTCAACACCCGAAATCGGATGCTGAGCATGCGGAAATATCGAACGGTAAGTTCTCACAAAATATTTCTTTTACAAAAAGTCACATTTAAAAAATATTCTTCTGATAAAGACTGAAATTGGTTTTGTTCTTATTGTAACTCCATGATTTGTATTTTGAAGTCAAGCAAAAATGATATACTATTACAGTCTTTTATAGTATATTTCAGGAAAGTATGCTATGTTATTACATGTGAAAGTATGGTATATTACAGGAAAGTATTAGAATCGTGTCGAAAATCGGAACTCGAAGTTTCGAGGGATCTACTCGTTTTGGGCACTCTAGAACACGAGAAAACTATTTTTAGCGTGACGTTTATACATGTGTGTGTCTGCCTGTCTGTCTGTGTGACTGTGCAACGTTTGGGTGTACGTTTATGTAACTTTTATATCCTCTCTAGCTTAGAAACTATTTGACGAAATTTTACAAAATTTAATAAATAAGTTATTTATGGGTTATCCTGGTGCTGATTAGTTTTTGGTACGAATTAGAAAATAAAACCTGCCTTTTTCGCAAAACAGTCCATAAAAATCACCAAAATATGAAATATAACACTATATATACTACAATGTATTAATTAAATGCCTGTTTTACACGTAATTTTTAAAGGCAAAACAAAAATCTGATGTGGGCAGCACATGACTTTCTCTGCAGACTTATATCCACGTTCTCTTTATTTTAATTGAATTTAATTCACTTTTAATTCAATTTTCGTTCTCATTCGGTAACCGGACTTATTTTCAAAGGTGGCGTAGAGAAAATACGAAAAAACTAAAATATCTCGAGAACGATTAGTCCTAGTGTAATGGGAGTTGGACTTATTCTTGTCTGCGTTAAAAATCATTTATAAAACAATCATTTAAAGGATATATTTCAGCATACGTAGTTTTGTATTTTAGATTTTGACGATTTTTGCGAGCCATTTTGGAAAAAAGAGCAGGTTATTTTTTTTCGAATCGTACCAACATCTAATCAGCACCAGGATGACCCACAAGTGACTTATCTACCGAATTTTGTGAAATTCAGTTCATTAGCTTTTGAGCTAGGGTGGATACAGGCTTTTGCGGGCTATTTCGCAAAAAAAAAAAAAAAAAAAAAAAAAAAAAAAAAAAAAAAAAATAATAATAATAATAATAATAATAATGCGAGTTCTTTTATACCGAATCGTACCCAAAACTAATCAGCACCAGATTCGTCCATAAGTGACTTGCCTACCAAATTTTATGAAATTCGGTCCATTAGTTTTTTAGTTAGAGTGGATACAAAATCTGCACAGACAGACACACAGATAGACGTCACGCTAAAAATGGTTTTTTCGTATTCTAGAGGTCTCAAAACACGTAGATCCGTCGAAAGCTCGAGTAGTGATTTTCAGTATGATTCCAATACTTTCCCTATACATTACCATGTATTGCAGGGAAATAGACCAGCATAGACCTTCTTAAGACCAGCCTCATAACTCCAGGATGGAGCATTCTCGAGATAATTAGGTTTTTTGGAATTTTGAGGAGCTGGCGTTTTTCTCTCTGGTTAAAAAACTATTCGATTTATATCCTTAAAATTTGGTAGGTAAGTCACTTGTGGATTACTCTGGTGTTGGTTGGATTTTGGTACTAATCAAAAAAATTGCGAAATAGCCCCAAAAACCGCAAAAATCTGAATTAAAAGACTAAGTAGGCTTCAAAGTATTACTTAAATGTTTGTCTTACACGTATTTTTAACGACAAAACGAATAGGATCAACTTCATTACTTTAGAATAAACCTTTTTTTAGATATTTTAGTTTTGGGAGATTTTAAGGAGATGGCGACGTTTGATAATGCATTAAGTTTCTTAATGAAAACGAAGGCGAAATAATTTTAACATAATGAATATATCAAGTAACTGGATATAATATTAAATATCCCGTAACGATTTCAGTAATTAAACTCAATTTAATAGATCATGAATATTAGTGTGGTCTGGAAAGTCATCTGCTGGCCACATCAGAATTTTTTTTTTATTTTCTCTACAATACATGGTAATGTATAGGGAAAATATTGGAATCGTGTCGAAAATTGGAACTCGATATTTCGACGGATCTACATGTTTCCGGCACTCTAGAACACGAATCCAACATTTTTAGCAAGGCATCTGTGTGTGTGTGTCTGTGTGTATGTCTGCCTTTGTGTGTGTCTATTCAATGTTTGTATCTACTCTAGCTCAGAAATTATTCGACGAAATTTAACAACATATGGTAAACATGTCACTTATGTGGTAACCTGGTGCTGATTAGATTTTGGTTTTGATTTGGGAAAATAAAACCGGTGTTTTTATTGCAAAATGGCTCTCAAAAATTATCAAAATCAGAAATAAAAGATAATATATGCTGAAATGTATAAATTAAATGGATTTTCCATGCGTAATTTTAGACAACAAAACTACATTTCTCTATGACCAATCGTTCTCGAGATTTTTTTCTTTTTTTCTGGGGGAGAGGGTAATTTTTGAATGCTATAAGTCACCAGATAAAAAAAATGTTTTGAAATTTTTAATTGAATATAATTTCAAATAAATATCCTTGTAATTTTGTGCAGCTAAACTCTAATGGATAATGAAAGAAGTGAGGGGGAAAATGATTTTGAGCCTGTAGGGAACGTCATGTGCTGCCTACAACAGACATTTTGTAATATGAGCCTTTTTGCAAGTTCTTCAGGATGTTTTTATAATGTATAAAGATGGTATCATTTTCTTTTCATTTTATATTTTATTCAGAAAATTTTCTTTTTTTTACAATGAAATTTCTGCATAGCTGAATCAATCATAGTAGAATCAACTGATCTCAGTTTTGGAATAATTCTGTTACTTGTACATAATCACTAAAACATGAGTTTCAAATATTTCAGTACGTTTGCACAAAATTGTGAACTTCATACTGATCATGAAGATCAGTAACTTGCATTTATCAAAAAGAGCAAAACCAACTCCTTAGATTTTGTTAAGTGTATAACCCCTCAAGGTTGTAATGATTTAAACCAATGATTTAAATCAAAGTATTTTTGAAAAAAAAAAAATCATGTTTTTATATCAATTTTATGATATTAAAATTTTTGATGTCATTAGAAAATAAAATTACTTCCTTAACTTAAATATTAATTAACATATTTATGAACTTCATATTGATCATGATAATTATGAACTTCATACTGATCATGAAGATCAGTAACTTGCATTTATCAAAAAGAGCAAAACCAACTCCTTAGATTTTGTTAAGTGTATAACCCTTCAAGGTTGCAATGATTTAAATCAATGATTTAAATCAAAGTATTTTTGAAAAAAAAATCATGTTTTTATATCAATTTTAAGATATTAAAATTTTTGATGTCATTAGAAAATAATATCACTTCCTTAACTTAAGTATTAATTAACATATTTATGAACTTCATATTGATCATGATAATTATGAACTTCATACTGATCATGAAGATCAGTAACTTGCATTTGTCAAAAAGAGCAAAACCAACTCTTTGGATTTTGTTAAGTGTATAACCCCTTAGGGTTGTAATGATTTAAATCAATGATTAAATGATGATTTCAATCAAGGTATTTTTGGAAAAAAAGTCCCTTTTTTATATCAATTTTAAGATATTAAAATGTTTGATGTCATTAGAAAATAAAATCATTTCCTTAACTTAAATATTAGTTTGTTTTCTTAAAAAAGGGAAAAGCTAATTATGTTTTTATAAAAATCATTTATAAAAAATATGAAATAAATTAAATCATATGATATTATAAGTACTTTTCATTTACGTTGAATTTCTTATTTTTGTTATGAAAATAAGAACATTATACACAAATTAGATATTTCAAATTCAGATATTTTCAAGCAAGATGTAAAAATATAATTTACTCTTTAACTTAAAAAAAAAATTAAATAAATCAGCAAGCTGATATTTAAAATTTTTACTCAAAAATAGCTTTGTAAATGTTTTGGTAATAACATTTCAACGTTATAAGCATGAAAAATGTGGAAAATTCAGTCATATATAATGGAAATAAAATGACAGTGATATTTGATTTATGATTACTTTAACCATAGTTGTAGCATTGTCTGCCTTCATAGAGAGAATTTCTTTTTAACGTTCCGGATAATTAATTAACAAAAAATCCTGAAATATATTAGATGTATAGAAAGCATCAAAATATTCTTAATGAGACAAATGAGCTTTTAAGTGAATCGTAATACTAAATTGTAAATTACAATGTTCCTTTAACTGTTGTAGCATGCCTGAAGCACTTTGTCAGTAATATATTATTACTAGTTAAACACCTTCTCAAATAAAAAAATTATTTAATTAAAGAGGGGGGGGGGGGTATTTTTCATTTATGAAATGTATTTTCTTATATATTTTTTCAGGTGTATGTTATTATCCTTTGGTTTGTAACCTAGTTTTTTTAACTAGGAAGATTTATTCATGTATTCTTCCTAGTGAGTTATTTCATGTATATAATTTAAAATATTTTTTATTATAGATACATTTTAAATTGGTACAGCTCATTAACTCTGGTATGTAATGATAATATGTATATTGACAAAGTAAAAAAAATCCTTTAAAGCAAACAAATCCGATTTTAATTTAAAAATAAAAAAATTCCAAATTTTATTTATTTATTTATTTTATCCAAATAAATCAACATCCCTGACCACTTCTGATTTTGAATTTCTCATAATACTATATTATTTTCCCAAAAATTTTTACCGATTTTAACGGATTTGACGCATAGGCACTTTTTTGAAGACACCCCCCCCCCCTTCTGAACTAATTTCGATCACGTTTGTAAAGTATGTGCGCGTTTGTAAAGTATGTGTTTGTAAAGTATGTAAAGCGTTTGTAAAGTATGTGTGTATGAGTATGTGTGTAAGACACGATACACATTTTGCGTTTCCCTTAAAATTTTACAAGTCAGCTTGACTCGCTAATTAAAAAAATTGTGAGTCAGTCAATGAAAAATGAGAGTCAATTGAAAAAAAAAATTGGCTGCAAATACAGGATGATTAAAAAAAGATGGGGCAAACTTTATGAGGTGGTAGTACACACCAAACCAAGCAGGGCGCGGTAGCCCAGTGGTTAGCGCGCTGCAGTTGCACTCAGTAGACCAGGGTTCAATCCAGCCACTGCCAATACTGCCGCCGTGTTCACGCGGAGTACGATCACATTAAACATGTGGGTCCGTAAGTCCTTCCGAGAGGTTGGTGGTAGAGGAAGGAGGGTACGGTCCTTGTGGAGGCCTTCCCCACTGGGTTCCGGTCTAAATTGGGTGGTACTTCCCGGTCGTCCAAACAGTTACCTTACACCTTTCTGGTAGGTCGGAAGTTCTGGGTCTCAACAACAACACCACCAAACCAAGCATTTTTCGTCATGGTTTACCGGGTCGGAAATTAAACGTAAAAGCGTTACAAGGCGCTTACTCGTCGGGAAGCGGCCGCTCCGCAAACTTAAAAGCGTCATTCTGGTTGTTATTTTTGGTTGAAGAAGAAAACCACGTATATCTGGGGGGAAAGAACCCTTATGCAAATTTCGTAACACTGAATGTATGGCTTTATCAGTTTGCAGCAGTTATTCGCAGCTCTAACCTTTGAGAGGCCAATCGCCAGATATGTCTGGCCTTGACTTCTTTTTGTGGGAATATCTCAAGATTTTCGTCTATGACACCCTTCTTCTTCGACCCAGACCGTCCGACCTACCAGAAAGGTATAAGGTATCTGTTTGGACGGCCGGGAAGTGCCACCCAATTTAGACCGGAACCCAGTGGGAAAGGCATCCGCAGAGACAGTACCCTCCTTCCCCTACCACCAACCTCTCGGAAGGACTTACGGACCCACATGTTTAAAGTGATCGTACTCCGCGTGAACACGGCGCCAGATTTGGCAGTGGCGGGAATCCTTTAATTTGCAATTTCACCATTTATGGTTGTTGAATTAGACTTTTGAATGAAATTTGAAATTAAAATTATTTCATATAAAAAGCTTGTATAATTTTAAATATAAAGTTCAATTTATATAACTAAAAACAGACACAGAAGAGACATTGATATAAGCTAAATAAATTATCTATTTTTTCCTAACACAAAGGCAGTAACAATTAATTTGTACAATGACCACTCACTGAACAAATGTCAAGGATCCAAACTTTGCATTGCGCTGCAATTTTGACTTTTTTCTTCCGAATATTTTGCTTCCGAATATTTTCCTTCCGAAATTGATGGATGGTCCCCAAAAAACTTCAAAATGATGCAGTTTTGAATATAGGTCTGTATTTTAATAAGTACTGAAAGGAATAAACTAAAATTTTGCACACCAAGATTTCTGACAATGCTGAATTAATTGTCGTCTGAATTTACCCATGCTTCAATTCATATATATATTTTTTTTCAAATATAAATTTCTTAATTAATAATGTCCGAATTTACTCAAGTTTAATTTAATTTTTTTTTTTCAAATATGAATTTCATAATAAATAATGTCGGAATTTATCCACGTTTCAATTCATATTCTTTTTTTTTTTTAATGTGAATTTCGCAATTAATAATGTCTGAATTTTCTCACGTTTCAATTCATATTTTCTTCTTTAAATATGAATTTCATAATTAATAATGCCTAAAGATGAAAAATGGTACATACTACATTTTGTTTGTGTTATTTAGCATCACGATATAAAATAGGAATTAGTTTGAATGGCCAATTATTTCAGAAAATATAAAAGACAAATTGTAGTATCCATTTAATATTAGGAGCTCGAAATTTCAAGTAGTCAAGACTCCCCAACGGCTTGAGTAAAATATAAATTTTATATGAATCCGGGATGCGTTGTCCTAGATAATCAGAATCTGTTATCAAAAGGTGGTGTTGCACTTTGAAAAAATCAACTTGGTGCAAAGTTTAATAAAGACGACTCCTTGTGCAAATTAGTTGCTCATTTATTTGTAGCAGGCATTATTGCGAGTCTAATGATACATTTTATTTAACTGTACTACTCAAGGAGCCGCAATAACGCGCAATGTTCGAATTTTTTTTTATTTGTTACCGATTATACATAGTTATTTTAAAGATCATCTTTTAAAATCATTGCATCAATCTCACTGTCATTTCATTGCAAATGTGTATTTTTGTTCCTCAGACCAAAATGTTAATTATAAGGAATGCATAGTCATATTATAATAAAAATAGTAAATATGGCAGTTTCACTGTACAGAATAGCGCTATTAAGAGAACAGACAAAGGCTAACCTATCTTGTCGTTTAATATGTGGTTTTGATATGAATCAGTACAACTCAACTCGCACGATATTGCGAGAGAAACGTAGCTCTTGTGGAAAGAAATAAAGATATTTAACAATATTCGTGCAATTTTAAGATTTTATTTTATTAATTTGAAAATTGATTTAAAAAAATTGCAAATAACACAAATTAATAAAAGCGTTATAAAAATTGTATAAAAAAAACAAAAATTTTTATTTTTATTTTAAAAGGTCGAGGAACCCCGGGGTTCCGCAAAAGATTCCCGTTTAAATATCATTGTTTTAGAACGCCTTACATAGAATATTATATTTCCGACTAGCTTTCAACCATTGAACTCATAGAAACAATCTGGCAACTGATCATTTTATTTCCATAAATAAACAGAATTATTATTATTAAATTGGATTACCCTAAGTAACCAGAATACTTAACAATCAAAAAAATTTAAAAACTTGCCAACAATGGTATATAACTTATGAAAGCTTTTTATACATTGGGACTCAAGGCACAACAGTGTTGTTTACAATATTGTTGATGACAGCACCACGTTCGGTTCCTTTCACATTCTCAGCAACTTCATACCCAGTGTAGAACATTCGAGCCGTGTTAGACAAGGGATGGCATTGGAATCTCAAGAAATGGCTTCCATTCTATTCATTAAGACCTTTCGAGCGTGGGGTTTAATGTAGGAAGGCATTGATTGGGCTTTGCAAGCAGGATCTTGCGTTTCACGGGGAAAGACGAGATATAGAGTGACTTCAATGAAACGCTAAACAGTGGAGAATTTAAATATTCACGCTGGATTGCATTTGTATTGGGGAAACACGGTGGTTCTAGTATTTCACCAGAGCTTGTTTGCTTCTAGTACTGTTGACGACTGTTTGAGCTTTGTAAAAGGAATGGTGCTGACCCTCTAATGGGAAATGCAGGTAGTCCCCTTATGAAATACTTATGAAAATTGAAACCGATTTGAGTTGGTATTTCTTAAGATAAATCTATTCAAAAGTTATATGGCTTTAGTATAGATTATAGACCACAGGTCTTTGACCTCAGGTCTGTGTGGCCGCGAGGTCTAGTGGTTAGGGCACTTACCTCAGAAGTTAATGAGCTGGTGTTTAATACACAAGGTCAATGACGTACCATCCCAGTTCACCTAGCTGTAATAGGTACCCAACCATTGTTGGGGGCTAAAGCCGGTAGAGATTGATGCTAGCCACATCAACTCGTGTGTACCGTTGACTGAAGCAGCCCTAGACTGCTGTTACCGTAGTCTCATATATATATATATATATATAAACTTCTATTAGTAATAATATTTATTATTTGGATTTAAATCTAATTATAGAACCTGCTCATGGGATAGTTACTAAATTATATGATAAAAAAGATTTTTTTAAATTTAATATTAATAAATTATTACCTTTTAATTCCTGCAACTCGATTCAATTGTTTAGAAATATTATACTTAATCAACTTTTTAGAATTTATAGATTATCAGATAAAAAATTTCATGCTTGCACATTAATAACCTCAAAATTACCAGTAAAATGTATCAATATCCTGCATATTTAGTAAATAGTATAGTTAATAAGTTTCGATTAGCCTAAAATTCTCATATTCTCCCCTTATTATCTTATTTTAGCCGTACTTCTTCATTCTCTTGAAATTATATTTTCATCTTTTTATCTTGAAGCTTTAACTGTTGAATAACTCATTTTATTTCATTTTATTGCTTTTGCGCAGTACAGTTTTTATTACTCTCTTTGGCAACAGCAAATCACATCTTTTCATTTTGGCATATGGCAACATTGGCCCAGTCATATTTTGCTCGTCATGGTTGCGCTGAAGAGGTGTGTTTTGAGGTATTTATGTTTCCTTTATTGTTCCAATCTATATGCTTGTCGTCCATATAACACAAGTTTATAGATAAAATCTATCTTGTGTTTCAGAAACAAGCATTTTTGTGTTCATTTCGAAGGGATATATGGACCGGAGAGAAATTTTCCGAAATGAACGTATCGTAAGCCTAAATCTCCTCCATGTGCAAGCTTTTTTGCTTGATTTTTTTGTTTTCTTATTTGCATTCCTCATTTTTGAAATTTGTTGATTGTCTTTGTCTTTATGACTTGCATTATGCTTTATTATTTCCTCTTTTTGTCTTAATTTCTTTTATTTCTTTGTATTTTGTAGAAAATTTTGGAATAGTGTATTATGAGTTACTACATACATTCTAACTTTGGATTTAATAATTTATATTTATATATATAAATATATATATATATATATATATATATTTATATATATAAATATATATATATATATATATATATATATATATATATATATATATATATATATATATATATATATATATATATATATGAGCTGATCCGGGAATGCTTTAGCTTTTTACCGTTTTTTTACCCAGACCGGCTAAAAGAACAAAGATGAAATTTATGTTTTTACTGCAACATTTTAAAAATATGCTTGTAAAAATAACTTTAGTAAAATTTGAGATAATATCCATAAAACTATTCAATAGTTTTTACTGTGAAATAAGATATGCTTCACGCATGCCTTGTAGTGTATATTAACAACAACCCTAACAGCATTTTTTTTCACAGTGACGTAAGATTTACGTCACACTGTGACTTTGGGACGTCACAGGATGTCGCAGTACGTCTCGGCAATGTCATATTGAAGTCACAGCGAAGTCATTTTGGTCATTTTAATGGTCGTTTGTGACGTCGCATATTAACTTGTTTGAGACGTCACACTGTAATTGCCATTGTAATGTCGTCACATCGTTACATGTTAATTAAATTGTGGAAACGTCACAGAATATAGTCACAATGGAGTTACAAAGTTACTAATACATAACGTCGCATAGAAGTCACAAGTATGTTGTCACATTGTGACCCAAGTAGCTTTTTATACATTCCCATCGATAATCCCGGTTATTTTTTGAATAGCTCTGAAATGTCCTTAGTAGGTGGCTAAGTGGTCGTGTGATAGTTATGATACCAGAAACCTTTTCTTCTGTTCGCCCTTTTGAATGGGGTGGCCAATTGTATTGCTAGAAAAAAATCTGATGTGGACAAGACATAACTTTTCCTGCAAACCCATACTCATGTTATCTTTATTTCTTCGATAATTCCTTCAATTGAGTTTCATTGCACAAAATAAAAGCCATGATTATTTTAAATTACGCTGTATTTGCACTTTCAATTCAATTTTTGAAACTGGACTTATTTTCAAAATGTTGCTTAGAGAAAATGCGAAAAAACTAAATTATTTCAAAAACAGCTAGTCCTAGAGAAATGGTGTTGGTCTTACTTTTTTGATTGTCAAAAATTACATATAAAACAAACATTTAATTGATAAATTTGAGCATACTTAATCTATTTTTTCCGATTTTAACGATTTCTGCAGGTTATTTCGTAAAGAAAGGAAGGTTCTTCTTTTTCGAATCATACCGAAATCTAATCACCAAAAGGGTATCCTACAAGTCACTTATTCAACAAGTTTTGTGAAATTTGGTGTATTAATTTTTTAGCTAGAGGCAATATTTGCGTGACGTTTCAGAAAAAAACATGTTCTTTTACCCCCGAATCATACCAAAATCTAATGAGCACCAGGGTTACCCACAAGGAACCTACTGACTGAATTTTATGAAATTCTGTCAATTGATATTTCAGATAGAGTGGATACAAAATCTGCACAGACAGACGGTCAGACACACACACAGCTAAAAATCGATATTTCGTGTTCCAGAGATCCTATAACATGTATATCCGTCCAAAACTCGACTTGCGATTTTAGGCACAATTCCAATACCTTCTCTATACATTACCATGTTTTGCAGGGAAAGTAAAAATCTTTGAAACCCAGTCATTTATAAAAAAAAAATCCCAATTTTATGAATTACTAGCAGCATACCCGTTCTTCGTACGGAGTATATAATATAAAGAAACTTATAATTCGCAATCATGTGCAAATTCTGTTAAAATATTAAATTTATTGCTCCTAAAGAGAAGTTTAAGAATATCTGTTCTCACTATGCGAAGTTATCTTCACGGGCAGATCTGAAGAATAAAACATCCTGGCCCATTTTGTAAGCAAATTTACAAAAAAAAAAAAAAGGAATTGAATCAATATATGCAACCCCGTACTACTTATATTGTCGCAGATTAGAAAATATGCCAGTGTGTTAGTAGAAGATTACCCGTATTACAATACGAGTCTCAAAAATTTTTGCCAAAATAAAAGAGATGACGTAATGAATTGAAAATATCAATAATCCCCTCTTTATACCAGATATTATAATCTTTATACCAGAAGATCGTAATTGATTCCAATATATACCAATGTATATCAAAACATATGCCAATATACCTGCACTACTTATATTCTCGTAGATTAGAAGATATACCCGTGTATTTGTAGAAGATTACCCATGCAACGTACAATATATGAGTTTAAACAATTTTTGTCATAATAAAACAATTGCATAATAACATGAAAATATCAATAATCTCTGAATCAATAATCCCGAAAATATCAATAATAATAATATTTAAACCTGAAGATCGTAATTGATATTATCTTGTCAAAAATGCTATAAGAAAAATCAAATCGTTCTTTTCTAAAATATATTTTTATATCCATTTATTTATTATTCAAATCGAAAAAATAATAATTAAAATTAACAGACATATTTAGTTTAATTACGTTTCTGAGCAACATGATATAAGATAGAATCTTCCTCATAAACTGCGAAATTAAATAGCCATTTTAATTTCTTTATACTTTTCATTGTTCAGTAAAAGCTTGTGAAAATAAACCATGGAGATGGATTTCCCATTTAAATCATGTTTCAAACAATTCATGTTTTCAGAAAGTGATTAATTAGCGCAAAAAATCTCCCATCAAGCGCAGCGATAAAGTTTTAATCCACTTTTAAACGATATTCAAGCTTTTCGTTTAGGTAAACCACGGAGTTGGAGGGTAGAACTCCTAGGAAAAAATTTCTTTTTTCATTAATATCTCGACAACCCCTGGTCTTAGATACTCGAAACTTGGGCTAAATTTATGGGAGGGGAGGGGGCTATTTCAAGGCTATCCACAAAATTTTATCAAATTCGGTTCAGCCGTTCTCCCGTGATGATGAGACAAACGAAAATGTCGTTTTTTTACTAATATCTCGAGAACCACTAATCGTAGAAACTCCAAACATGGACTAAATTTTAAGTGGGACTATTTCCAGGCTACCCACAAAATTTCATCAAATTCGGTTCAGCCGTTCTCTCGTGATGACGGGACAAACAGATAGACAGATTTTCAATTTTATTTATATAGATGACTAATCAAAGTCTGAAATTCTGCTTATACCAAAATCTGAAGTTGCCAACGTCATTGGCCTCGAAAACAAACACCTCCATTAAATGCAGACGATTTCTTTTTTATCACAGCGGCTAACAAATAAAAAAAAGAAGCCTGTTCCATTAAACTGTGGTAAAACGTGTTGAAAAAAAGTCCCTAAAAATATAGAATCAAAATCAAATAAATTGAAAAAAAGTTTGGGGCTCTTTCATAAATAGCGTTCTCCCCCTAAAGTCTGTCACTTCTCGGGCCTGGATACGGTTAGTCAAAGCCATCGTTCGTTCACCATACCTATATTTAACTCTGACCGCAACCATAAGATGCGGAGTTGGTGGTTTGTTGTTTAAGTTTAAATGACGGCTTCTGGAAATAGAATGGAAGGATTTTCAATCTTCCTATAGTTGACAGGTTTGAATACACACATAAATTAATGCCAAAATAGTATGAAAAATGTTAGGAACAAATTGCAAATGTATTACATATTTACGTACAAGAATCTATGCGAGATTTTCGTTCTTCAAGTGGAACTGATTATATTATTGGTACGAATACTTCAAATATTTTCACCACATATATTGTCTCACCCCAATGGACAATTCCGGCCTCTTTTTTTTATTTTTTTATTCTATTCGAAATGTTTCAAAACGGAGAAAAGTACAAAATTTTTTTATTCTCCTAGCTGTATTTCATGTTTTATTAGCAGTCCAAATTCGCCTTTCTGACTGTAGCGGGAAAACAATCCATTTTGGCGCGTACGGAATGTGACGTCACCAGGTTCGTCCGCTGCTCCCGTCTTTGAGAATTGACTCAAAGGGCTCATACTTGTTGGAGTGCCTAGCAAAGCCGCATACGACTTGCTTTAAACTCCGGTCATAGCAGAAAGGTTGGGAAATCATAAGAAAGACTTTTAATATGCTAGGGATCCCGAAGGAACATAGCTGTGTACGTTAGACAACGTTAGGATAAATCCCAAAGAAGTCTACGTGACGCTTAATTTAGCTTAGTGCATTAGTTTGCTTACATTCGGAAAGTTCCGATAATTATAATTGTTTCTTCCGTCCCAAACATCCGAATAGTTATAAGTATTGTATCACTCCAGTGTGCCCGGCTACTAGTTTTATATCATCAGATAAAATATTTATATCTGTGCCAAAAAATGTTTTTCGTGAAAAATTATGTGAAACGCAGAAAGCCAGATTGCAAACAAAATTCACCACTGTCATTAAAGAGTGTTCATTACGTATGTTATAATAAAATAAATCAGTGACTGTATAATACACTTTTCAAAGCCATTTTATGAGAAGTTATTTCTTTATGATTTAATAAACTTTGAAAATCCACTACTGGTTCGGCACTCTTAAGTTTTGCTATTACGAATGAATTTAAAGCCAGATTCAAAGTGGATTATTGACTTTGTACCCGGTTTAGTGTCGAAAGCCCAGGCCAACCGGCTCATCCTAGGACATAGAGCAGTTTGATGGGCGGCCGGACCCGGTTTAGTGTTGTTGTTGTTGAGACCCAGACCGTCCGACCTACCAGAAAGGTGTAAGGTAAGGACCCGGTTTAGTGTGTGATGTTCGCAGTTAGTTTAGTGAATATAAAAAATTCCTTGCATAAAAAATTTTTATATCTGTATATACTGCAGTGAGCAGTTGTAATTTAGTATTTTCATTAAGTACATGTGCTTTTGAAAAGTCATAAATTAGATTTTATCTAAAAAAATGAATCACAAATTTGAAACATTGCACAAAAAGAATAGAAATTAAATGCAAATAATTTAAAATTCCTTCACCTATTCAGAATCATAAATTATTTACTGTTTATTATAGGTTTTAAAATATAATATTATAAAAAATAATTTAAAACTGCTTTTAATTTTAAAAAAATCTGATGTGGGCAACACATGACTTTCCTTATATAAGGTAATGAATTTACCACTTTTACAGTAAAATAAATAGCTTTTTCTTATAGTAGATACTAATATTCTTTCCAAGATATTGAATTTTCGACAATTAGTCGTCATTTCATTGATTTAGCGTCATTTTTATCCATTTGGCGAGATTTCCGTTAATTTGTCAGCATTTCAAAAAGTCGCCAAGTTGGCGACATTCCGCCAAAATTCGTCCCCAAAATCTCGCCAAGCATAATGGGAAAAGAAATAAGTTATTACAGCAGATAAATGAATATTGGCGTTCAAATACAAAAGCATTACTCAAAGTATCTTTTTTCATGAATGGAACGAGCTAGATCCACGAGAATGATGTCATCCAATATATCGCATGGTATTACTGAAAAGTGAACATGTCTCTCAAGAGGAAATATTTTTTTTTATTTTATATGGCTTTCTGATAATTTTTTTGAAAAATGTGCAATATCTCGAGAACGGTTCATGTTAGCGTTCTAAAATTTATGTCAATCGTTTTCTAATGAAAAATTACATAAGAAATGTCTATATGCGTAACTTTATTAGTGGTTTTGATTTTTTGACTATTTTTTCCAAATTTCATTTGAAAATTTAGGGGTGTTCTTAACATTCGATTATGTATAAAAACAATAGGCTTCCAGTGTTTACGGATTGTGATTTTTGTACCAAATTTGGATCGAATCGGTCCATTCGTTTGTCAGTTATCATCTTCACAGTCTCTCTCACACACACACACATACTTTCACACACACACACACAGACATCACTTCAAAAATGTTTGATTCGTGATCAGGGATGCTTGAAACGTGCTCTCCCGTCGAAAACTCGATTTCGAATTTTCGACCCCGTCACAATACTTTCCTTATACGTTATGTATATAAGGAAAGTAATAGGATTTTCTTATAGTAGATACTAATATTCTTTCCAAGATATTGAATTTTCGACAATTAGTCGTCATTTTCATTGATTTAGCATCATTTTTATCCATTTGGCGAGATTTTCATTAATTTGGCAACATTTCAAAAAAGTCGCCAAGTTGGCGACATTCCGCCAAATTCGTCGCCAAAATCTCGCCAAGAGTTATGCACTAAGAAAAAAGTTATTCTTACAGCAGATAAATGACTATTGGCGTTCTATTACAAAAGTATTATTCAAAGTATATTTTTTCATGAATGGAACGAGCTAGATCCACGAGAATGATGTCACTCAATTGATCGCATGGTATTACATATGAAATGTGAACATGTTTCTCAATAGGAATTTTTTTTTTTATGTGACTTTTTCATAATTTTTTTGAAAAATGTACAATATCTCGAGAACGGTTCGTATTAGCGTTCTAAAATTTATGCCAATCGTTTTCTAATGAAAAATTACATAAGAAATGTCTATTTGCGTAACTTTATTAGCGGTTTTGATTTTTTAACGATTTTTTCAAAATTTCATTCGAAAATTTAGGGCGGTTCTGAACATTCGATCACGTATAAAAACAATAGGCTTCCAGTGTATACGGATTGTGATTTTTGTACCAAATTTGGTTCGAATCGGTCCATTCGTTCGTCAGTTATCGTCTCCACAGACTCACTGACACACACACACACTCACACACATACTTTCACACACACACACACACACACACACATACACACACACAGACATCACTTCAAAAATGTTTGATTCGTGATCAGGGATGCTTGAAACGTGCTCTCCCGTCGAAAACTCGAATTCGAATTTTCGACCCCGTCACAATACTTTCCTTATACATTATGTATATAAGGAAAGTAATAAATTATTAGATATTATATTTAGAATCCTCACAAATCATATAAATATAATAAAAAGTATATGCATAAAAATATATATACATATAAACATAAATATTATTTTTAATTCCCAGGAAAAATACACCGCTCAATCTAAACTTTCGGTTTAAATTTACTGTATAACAAACTTAACTATAAAAGGCTATTTGCACTTAAAAAATTACGGAGCACATTACAAAAAAAAAAAAAAAAAAAAAAAAAAAAAAAAAAAAAAAAAAAAACAGAGGTGGGTCGTCCAGTCTGATGGAGCCGAAATGGTTTAACGTAAATAATATTTTGTAAAATAAAGATTCAATTTGTTCGTTTTTTTTCACTTATTTGTTTTGTTTACAGGCTTTCAAAGTGCTACAAATTACTTGCTAACTGCTTATAGCTAGCTAGCACTTTTAGTTTTCGTCCCGATTTCATCTGGATACTCTGACTCTAGATATGCAATTTTCTCAAAAAATGAAATTTTTTTTAACTTGCTTTGCGATATATATATTAAACTTAACAATATATCTGACGAGATTTTACATTCAAATTAATTTATAAACTTGTCTGGCGGCACTTAATTACTTACTTGATTATGTATATTTCCATGTATTATGTTCAAACCTCACCAATCATTAAACATCTATAGAATCCCCAAGTTTATTTAACCATATAATTTTTTTTAAACAAAATGAAATATCTCGTCCTTGTGCATCCATATTTCACCAAGGAGTAAGTAAAGACACTGAGCTGCAGCAAAATGGAAAATCCAGGTTAAAAACTAAGCTATCGAAATTAGAACCACTAGATCCAAAACCCAATTATATACACTTGCAAGACTTTAAAAGAGCTACAAATTCTTGCTTATTGTTCATAGCTAGCACTTTTAGTTTTTGAGATATAAGCATTACAAACTTGTTAAACAAAAAATTTTCAATCTTCTTTAACTTGTCAAGACGATTACTCGAAAACTAAGTCAGTAAGGTTCAATATATTAGCTTTTTTTTCTCAAAAAGTAGGTTCAGAAACTAAATTTGCTAATACATATTTTTGTCGCTTACTATTTATATCTATCTTTTGAAGTTTGAGTGAAAGTAGGAAAAATTAAAAAAACACTTGCTCGGATAGACGCTTTAAGTGTTTTCTAAAAAAAGTTCCAAAGTATTAAAATTATTTCATATATTCATAATTTGGACCAACGAAACAACAAAAAAATATGTACATTTTTATCTATCACGTTCGGAGAAATTGGCGTCCAAAGTATTTGCATTTTTCGTAATGCTTCGATTTCCACCACAGATACCTTAAACGTAAATATAATTCACATAATAATAATAATTATTATTATTATTATTATTATTATAAACCTTCACGAAAAGTATATCAAGTTTACATCTCGAGTTACAGCTTTCACAAAATATTTATTATTTCTAAAGAAAGAGAGCGCCATCACAGTAAAATCGATCTTAGGCAAATTGTCTGATTGCCCTTTAACAAAACCAGAATCCATGTTTACAATAAAATAAAATAAGGAACACATAATTTAAACTCAAGCAGACCAAGAACAAATAGGTAAAATAATTATAAACAAATTGTAAACAAAATTAAACGCCAACTACTTGCAAATATCTCAGTAGAAACAGCACATAGTAGAATGTTGCATCACAGGTGGAACAGGCATTGTGACGTCACAGCCAATCACGGGCAGCTTTGTGCTTGAGTAGATTTTGCAATTTTTCATTTCTTGATATTTAAATAAATAATTATTTTAAGAGATTTTCGCTTGGATATTTGAAATCAGAAAAAAATCTCTATAAATATCAATTGGTTTTAAGATCTTTTAAAAAAAATCGGAATTGTCAATTAACAATTGACCTTGACGAAATATCATCAATTTTGCGACTTTTGGCAAGTTTTGAAAACTACCAGCATTTTCTCAATTGGTTAAGAACTTTCCAAGTTAACGCCTATTTTCTGGAGGTTTACACAGAGGGTATGTATGTAAACAGCCATCGTTCAGTTAGCAGAAGTTGACATCGTCTTAAATAATAAAAGGCAATGTCTGTGTGTGTGTGTGTCTGTCTGTCTGTCTGTCTTATACACTATACGTTTCGCGACCGCGCGTCGGAGAGCTACGAAATTTGGCAATCGGAGACCCGGGGGGGAGGGAAGGGGACACGTGAAAACCGATTTTCAAAATTCTAATTATTTTTTTATTTATTTAATGTTTTATGCGATTTCGACCTTTTTTTGCCCTTTTTGCCCTTTTTTCTCCACGATCCAGACGTCGTAGAAAAAAACAACTCACACCATCGGAAAGAGCAGACAATTGCGAGTAAAAATATATCAATTTCAAATCTGAATTTCGATTTCTAATATTTTTTAAAGATTTTAAAACAAAAGTCACTTTTTGCTCAAGAAAACGATTTTTGGTTTTTAAATTCTCGCATCGTGAAAAGTACTCATAATTTCGACTAATAATTTACATTTTCAGAAAGGTCAAACATCTGGCATTCTTACAAGTCCAATCTGGTCAGGAAATATTCCGTATTGCCCACAGGATCGGGATTTTAAAAGTTTCCGAATTTCGATTTCTCGGCGTGCCGCTCGGCGTGCCGCTTCATTTCTCCACCGCTGAAGGAAGGAAGGTGGTGGGTGGGGACGTCAAGGTGGAGGTGACGTCACGGTTCTGTATATGCATAGCGATGGGTGGGACAATAAGAAACCGAATTAGTTTTTACTTTCCGTTTCCCGCGCTTCCGATTTTAAATGAAATAAGAGCTTAACATATGCACTGTAGAAATTATTATATTTATATTTTAAATGATGGAACGATATGGATTTTTTAAATGGATATTTTAATTTTATGGATATTTTAAATGATGGAACGATGGATATTTTAATTTTATGGATATTTTAAATGATGGAACGATGGATATTTAAATTTTATGGATATTTTAAATGATGGAACAATGGAATGAGGATGATGGAATTAAGAGCTTAGAGAGCATATGGTCATTTTAAATTGTAAATTAGCGCGCGGGAAGTTAGCGGTAGGCCCGGGTACGATTCCCGCCACTGCCAAAACTGCCGAAGTGTTCACGCGGAATACGATCACGTTAAACATGTGGGCCCGTAAGTCCTTCCGAGAGGTTGGTGGTAGGGGAAGGAGGGTACGGCCTAAATTGGGTGAATAAAAAGAAAGTTATGGAGATTGTCGCGGAGGGCGAAGTAGCCCAGTGGTTAGCGCGCGGGAATTGCACGCGGTAGGCCCGGGTTCGATTTCCAAAATTGCCGCCGTGTTCACGCGGAGTACGATCACGCGGAATAAACATGTGTGTCTGTAAGTCCTTTCGAGAGGTTGGTGGTTGGGGAAGGAGGGTACGGTCCCCGTGGGTGCCTCTCCCACTGGGTTCCGATCTAAATTCGGTGAATAAAAAGAAAGTTATGGAAAATGTCGCGGAGGGCGAAGTACACCAGTGGTTAGCGCGCGGGAATTTCACTGGGTAGGCCCGGGTTCGATTCCCGCCACTGCCAAAACTGCAGCCGCGTTCACGCGGAGTACGATCACGTTAAGCATGCGGGATCGTAAGTCCTTCCGAAAGGTTGGTGGTAGGGGAAGGAGGGTACGGTCCCTGTGGATGTCTCCCCCACTGAGTTCCGGTCTAAATTGGGTGGCACTTCCTGGCCGTCCAAACAGTTACCTTACACCTTCTGGTAAGGTCGCGCCAGCGAGTGTGCCACGGTTACAATTTGCCACGGTCAGAATTTTCAAGGGTAGCGAACAGGCTGGTCGCCAAAGGCGGCTAGTATTTAATAAAGGAAGGTGTCTGTCTCTGTGTGTGTGTGTCTGTCTGTCTGTAGCCGGAAATCTAAGCTTCGTATGACTATGAAATTTGGTATACAGGTACTTCAGGATCCAAATAGGTGCATCTCGGCATTATTATTGTTTTTTAATTTTGAATTCGTTTTTTTTTTAGCTAATTTATGTTTTAGCCAGATTCACAACGATTTTAGCCGATATTCGCACAAATCGATTCCTTAGCGACGTAAAATATTATCACAGAGTTTCCATCTTGGCACCATCGGTAAGATCGAAAATTTCTCTTTCAAACAAACTGTGAATGAAATCTGTACGAATATTAGACGGTTTTTAATAAATTTCCAAATAAATATATACTCCTCGTGCGTTTTGAACATTTCCGATTTTTATATTAGGATATTCAAAAATTGACTTGCTATCCATCGTTCATTTTCTTTTTCAGCCAGTTACGTTTAAAAAGAAACTAAAGCAATTATAAGAACTGTATTTAAATTATCCAATTCAAAGTAAAAATTTTCTAAACTTCAATGATTTTTAAAATGCCTTGAATATTTAATCATTTAAATGTGAGCAAATTTCAAAATGTAAGTATTTCAAAAGCTCTTTACTCATAGTAATATCAAATTTATTAATTTTACAGTATTGTAGTAGTACAACTTTTTACTTTTGCCGGGCTTTCCGTTGGCCTCCATCGCGTAAAAAATCTTAGTGTAGGCTGCCATGGTTACATACAAGTTACATTTAGTTCGTAGAGAAGAATATGGGAACGGCATGGAAAATATGCCTCTTCAAGATTTTTATACTTCAGAAATATGATGGGGATGCAGTTACAGATGAGAAAGTTTATCTTAGAAATATATCTTAAGTGTCTAGTTATGATTATAGGCTACTCAAGACTGAGAGAGAAGAGGAATTTGAACGAGAAAATTTACGTGGTGGTTAGGATTAGTGGCCAAATATACTGTTGTAAAGGAAAAGAAAAAGTACGTGCATTTTTCAGTGATATTAATAACATGAGATAGAATTCAATGGCTATAATAAGCGCGTTACATGAGATAAGAATTTGGAATAAGAATTATGAAAGAAAAGGGTATGTTAATTGCGGAAACTTAAAATTTCTGTATCATATATATATATATATATATATATATATATATATATATATATATATATATATATATATATATATATATATATATATATACTATATATATATATATATATATATATATATATATACTATATATATATATATATTATATATACTATATATATATATATATATATATATATACTATATATATATATTATATATATACTATATATATATATATATATATATATATATATATATACTATATATATATATAGAGAGAGAGAGAGAGAGAGAAATTGAAATATACAAAGTGAAAAAAACATGTAAAAAGGAAGGAAGGCTCGGCAAAAAGCTTACATTATGGCGGTAAGGGGTTGTGACCTTACTCCCCAGTTCAACGAGCTCGTCAAAAACGCCGCTGCATTTTCACTCCTGGTCGCCAGCCCTGGCCCAAGCCAACCTCCGGAGTGACTTTGAAATCATCACGAGACCTGGATAGAGAAGTGCACGAGAGTCATATCACCTCAAATAAAGCCAACTGAATTGCCGACTCACTACATTTCATTTGAGTCGGCAATTCAGTTGGCTTTATTTGAGGTGATATGACTCTCGTGCACTTCTCTATCCAGGTCTCGTGATGATTTCAAAGTCACTCCGGAGGTTGGCTTGGGCCAGGGCTGGCGACCAGGAGTGAAAATGCCGCGGCGTTTTTGACGAGCTCGTTGAACTGGGGAGTAAGGTCACAACCCCTTACCGCCATAATGTAAGCTTTTTGCCGAGCCTTCCTTCCTTTTTACATGTTTTTTTCACTTTGTATATTTCAATTTTTCTATATATATAGTGTTTGGTACCCTCATGCTGCCTTGCGCAAAAGTTACTAAAACATTTTTATTTCCGATTTTTCAATTTCTATATATTTATATTTTATATATATATATATATACTATATATATATATACTATACTATATATATATATATATATACTATATATATATATATATATATATATATATATATATATATATATATATATATATATATATATTATATATATATATATACTATATATATATATATACATATATATATACTAGTAGTGCAAGTTACGACGAACAATATTCACAATTGAAAAGAGTACATCCAGCATGCACAAGTTTTTACAATCAGTGCATGAGAACAAAGCGGACAAGAAGCACAAAATGCAAATCAGGTGCGCTGCTCAAGTGCGGAGACCCTTTAGTGGGGCGTCAAATTTAGAGACTGATTAGTTAATCAGACATTAGTGGATTTTTAACGTACGTTGGTGAGATCGGCCCGACTTCGCATCCTATACAGACTGTAAAAGCAGTATCAGGATTTTTTGCTGGCGTATACAGAACGTAGACCTACTCAGTCGAATTTTTGAAAGACGGGAGTCCTTAAAAAAAAAAGAAATCGATTTTATAAGTTATTCTGTGTTTTATACACTTTTGAAGTGAAATTTTTTTTTCAGTATTTCTCGTCATTCAAGTTTCTCTGTCTCGTACCGCAAAATCTATACCGTACAAGAATATGAAAATTGGTGCAGTTGTAGAGGAATGTTAGGGAAGCGTCACAGATTTGCAATAGCAGGATTGCGAATTTTTGCAGCCATGTACCTGATGTAGTTGAATTTTTGCAAGATGGAGCCCCTTTTTTATTTAGTTTTAGTTTATTCTTTAATCTATTTTATGCACTTCTGGCGTGAAAAAATTTCTTCAGTGTGGGCAGAGATTTTATTGGTCTAGCCGATTAGGTGCATGAAAACGATTGTGTGCACCTATTGGGTTGAAAGAACTCGCGATACAATCTTCAGGAGATAATGAGTGCCAATGAACAAAGTGTGGACCCTCAACGGGCTTATTATGCCTACGTAACAGGCGGCACGAAAGAGTTTGCAAGAAGATCTCATCGAGCGCCAGCGAGTAGGGTGCAAACCCATAAACTCGCGAGGCATGTTACGGGGGTTGACGAGCAGAGGTGCGGAACCCTTTAGTTTTTAAAAATTAAATTTAGTTTTAAAAATATTATAATATTATATAAAATTTAGTTTTAAAAATAAATTGAATTTTGTATAGCAATATTTGCAGAAGTAACTGCTAGTTGAATTCAAGGAGGCTCATAGCTCCTATATATTTAAACCTCTTTGATTGAATACCGTCAGACTTTGTAATTAAGAAACAAAATGTAAAAATTCGCACAGATTATATAAAGGTGACGAATAATATAAAAAAATAAAAAAAATCTAATGCGGGCGGCACATGACTTTTCCTATAGACTCAAATTCATTTTCTCTTTATTTTGGTAACTAGATGAATTTTTAAAGGTGGCGTTGCAAAAATGCGAATAAACTAAAATACTCCGAGAACACTTAATTCTAGAGTAATAGGATTAGTCTTATTCTTTTCATCGTTAAAAGTTAAGTATAAAACAAGGATTTAATTAATATATTTAAGTATACGTAATATTTATTTTAGATTTTGACGATTTTTGAGGTCATTTTCGTAAAAATGGCAGGTTCTTTTTTTCCCAATCGAACCAAAATCTAATCAGCATTAGGGTAACCCACAAGTCACTTATTTACCAAGTTTTGTGAAATTTGATAAATTAGTTTTTTAGCTAGAGGCTAGAGTTGATAAATGCGATTTTTACAGGTCATTTCCCGAAAAAAGGCAGTTTTCTTTTTTATCCCGAATCGCACCAAAATCTAATCAGCAATAAAATGTTAAAATTTGGTCAATTAGTTTTTGAGTTAGAGTTGATACATTGCACAGACAGACAGACACGCACACACACACACAGAGATATCACGCTAAAAATAGTTTTTTTTTTCATATCCGCGCTGTCCCAAAACATATAGATCCGTTGCTGGAGTTGGGGTTTTCGACACGATTCCAATACTTCCCATGTATTATTCCGAGCAAGTCTACAGGCCGCGGCAGTTTGTATTTCCACGTCACAAATTTTGGATGAGTTCATATCAATTTTTAATATATAGAGAAATTTTCTCATATTTGTATTTTTTCTGGATAACTATCTTCTAAAAGCTTTATGCGAAACTTTGTCCGATTTTTGTGACGATTACAAATAATGAAGTTTAGTTTAAGCAATCAAACTCCAAAAACTGTTATCAATATCAAGGTAATGTAAAAAGGAAGTTGTGCAATTTTTGTTTTCATTTCGAACCTAAGCATCCGCTTAAATGGTCAGCGAAATCCCGAAATATAGATAGCGAAAATATAGATATAGTAACCTTGGCGAAATCCATTTTAATGAGTGTCGTTATTTTTACTATGTTCCATAATAATATGATAAAAAAATATATGTTTGAAATAATTTATCGTACTTCCACATGTATGTAGTTGCAAAGTAAATATAACTACGAAATTTATCTCTATATTGAAAATAGGTCTGCTTTTTTGTTTTGTTACTGTTTACTGCCATTTTTAAATATTGTCTAAATTTGCATTTTGTTTATTGTTATGTATATATGTTATTTTATAAAAATTGCAAGTTTGGGAGTGATATATAATTACCATTACAGTTTCATTTACTACATCAAATGGTATAAATATATAAAAGATTGTTTTACCGGCTAAATAAATTAATTTATAAACTTTATAAACAATTTAAATATTTAGGCCTCATTAATTCAATTTATTTTCTTTGTTTTACTAAATGCCTTTTAAAATTAGTGGTAGCCACTGCTTGCCATTCAATTGTCTGGGTTAATTGTGGGAGTATAAAATTTTAACTTTCAGTTTACTACATATTTTTATGTTACTACATCATTAACGATGCTCAAGAAATAAGCAAACTCTATACTAAACTGTGAAAAGCTAAAATATGTTCACAAACTTTAGTATATTAAGTTTTATGACTAGAATTTTATTATTTTTCTATAAGGACCTATGGGATTTCTATAATGATTGATAGTATGAATTTGATTCAAATATTGCACAAGGTTTTGATATATATGATGTCGAAAGTAATTTTCAACTTCTTTTCATTACTGTCCAGTTATGTAACTACTGTCCCCTTGTACGAAAAGTTTATTGAAAGAAACAGATTGTTTTTTATTACAAAATTGTGTGTTTATTTAAAAAACCAAATTTTACCTAAGATAATATAGAAATAACAGTGACATAAAAGTGATTTAACTACATATTGTAAAAAATCACGGACAAATTTTCAATATTTCTTCAAAACACTTCATGTAAGACACTTTTCAAAATTGTTATTCAACTTTATTGGTACTCAATTTTTTTAAAACTATCTTTAACATGTATTCTTACATTATTGCTAAATAAGAAACTTTTCATTAATTTCTATGTTTTTCAAAGCATTAATGACAAAGGATGGTAATTACAGTTTCTTTTACTTTTTGTATTTAAAATAGCCATTAAATTTTTCTTTTAAATGCTTTTTCTGTACTGAGCATTAATTTGAATACTGCAAATAGTTGCTCTAAATGCAAATAATAACAACATAATCAAAATTTTTTGATGAAATTTTTATATGTGCAACTAGATTTATACACAATGATCCAATACTATGACATTTATTAACTGTTAAATCACTTATTTTTCCATGGTTATGTGTTATATATATATATATATATATATATATATATATATATATATATATATAATATGCTTGCTACATCAAAATTAAGAGTATTTATTGACATTTATGAAATATAAAACCAAAAAAGCCATTTACCTTACCAAATACTTCATGTTTGGATTAGCTTACTATCAAACAAATTGGTACTTTCTATTTTGCTCGCGCAAATTTCGCCAAGCAGATGTTATTGGCGACAACACACAGTATACACATAAAAAAATGTTAATAAATGTTAGTTCTAAGAATTTTTTACTTGGAGGCATAAACATTTTAATATTGTTTAAAATTTTTTCAAATGGGTCTTTCGTTTCTTTTCTCCATATAAATTCCACAAGATAACTTTCTAGATGATGATGTGCCATTTCTCTGTGTTTCTTATTTCGCCATTTGGTGCTACCCCACAGTCTTTCTATTTTTTGTGTGCGCATTTCAGTTTCCGGATTGACAAAATTGTATTTATATGGTTCACTTTGAAATGTTGGAAACTTTCTTCTTCCAGTTTTTCAGTGCAATATGATTTCCACGAATCGGAATATATTATAGTTCCTTTTTCGATATTTTTCTTAATTGTTTCTAATATAATGCTCATGGATCGGTTTAGCACCTTCACAAGGAAACATTCGTTTGTTTCACGGCAAACTCCACCAAAGAGCCACTGTTGTGGTAGAATCCATCCCGCATTGGTTTTGCACTTTGGGAACATACTTTCATCCCCTTTGACGATCATATCAGGTCCTCCTATTTTCTGCTGTTGACGTTTAAGCAAAGAATCCACACAAACCTCGTGCATGTAGTTATTCCAGTCCACAACTGTTCCGTGACTGATTTCCAACTGCTTTTCACACCATTTAACTGAAGTTAATTCTTCGCTCCAACCATATATAAACCTCACACACTTCAAGAAACTCAATTTCGATGACTCAAACCATGTGCCTTTCCGGATACTTCTTTTACTGCTACAAGTTGAAAGGTTGCAGCGCCATTGAATTTCGTTTCCGAAATACAATTTCATTTCATGATTATTATCGCAAGTAACAATTTTGGACAAAACGCCTTTCTCTTGAAAGAATCTGACAGATTCTTCCTCTGTTCTGGGTAAATCCCAAATTTTCATTGGTTTTTCATCCATTTTTGACGTATTAGGAAAAAGACGTGACTGATAAGAAATGGCTGTGACTTGTTTTGAAAATGTGGCGGTGAAAGGTTACCAGCGGGGATATTCCTTTTGGTGTCGTTTGTAGTATTTTTGGTGACTTATCGCCTGTGCCGGCGAAATGGAAAAGTACCCAAATTTCTTAATGACCATATTATCTGGAAAAAATAAATGAGAAAGTGGTTTCCCACTGGCTATTTCAGTCAATTAGAATCATACAATTTGGTTTCGTAAAGAAATAAAACCATTATTGTAAAATGTTTCTTTAAAGGTTTTTGTTTTATATGCTCTTTCAACAGCTGAGTAATTGTGTACTCATTGGTTTTAATTATATATATAGAAATTATCTATTGAAATTTTAAACAAAGTACAGTGACATAACTTGAACAATTTAAACAAGGGTGCTACAATTGGCCTGAATACAAGCTGAAATTAGAGCACAGTAAAACCTGCTAAGTTTACCACAAAAAGTACTCTTTAAGGCAATTAAAACATGTTCACCACTATTTTTATTTGTCATTTCATAATTTTGATCTTTCTTAAAAAACCACATTTCTCATTAAAAAATGTCACAATTGGCAAATTTGTCATTCACCCATATTTCTGATAAGTAGATTACATCATAGTTTTATGCTAAAATGTAAGAAAAGAAATCAGTCATTTTGGTACTTAGTCCCTGAACATTTCGATAATAGATTTTGAGATTATCACCATGATCAGGGAGAGGTTCATTAAAAAATAGTCAATCAAATCCAGTACCACCCCAAGTATCATTATCATCTAGCGATGTAGTCTGATTTGAATTATTAGCTCAAATAAATTACCTACTTGTCTAAGTTGGTCACATAAATAATTTAAAAAAAAAAATTACGCTTTTATTGATCATTCTGCAATTGATTTAAAGAATATTAAACAGCTTGTTACATATATTTCATTAAATTTTGCAGATTTCACTTTATTCCTGTTTTTATTATACTTGTTTTATTTATTTTTCTACACATTCTAGTTACTTGTTATTTTATGTAGAGTGATTAGATGGTTTTCATAGTAATAAGGTCTCCTTTTCCTAATTAAAACATCAATACATTATCGATATATGAAAAACATAATTAGAATTTGGATTTTGAATTTTAGGAATTCATTGATTGGTACTCAAACCATCTGTTTTATATATCTATTGGGTTGGAGGGAAAGTTATGTCGTATTTTAAATAGGCAGGTGATTTTTCTTGTAAATAAAAAGAACATCTGTAACAAGTCGAGAAATTGCAGAAGAGTTTGGCATTCATCATACAACTGTTGGAGATCATATTAAATCTCTTGGGTTTGTGTTAAAGCAAAGTTTTTGGGTTCCACATGAATTAACGGAAAATAATTTATCTGATCGTGTAAGAATGTGTTCATCACATCTGATTAGACACAATGTGGAGCCTTTTTTGGACAGGCTGGTTACTGGAGATGAAAAGTGGATTCTTTACGAGAATATTAAGAGAAAAAAATCTTACTGCAAACCAGGAACATCATCAGCAACAGTTCCAAAACCAAGTATCCATCAACGAAAAGTACTGCTTTGTTTGTGGTGGGACAGGAAAGGTCCAGTGTACTACGAGTTGCTGAAACAGGGGAAAACCATCAACGCGGATCTGTACTGCAATCAGCTGGATAAATTGAATGCAGTTATCAAAGAAAAAGGGCCAGAAAAGGAATAGTGTTCCACCACGATAATGCTTGCCCGCATACTGCAATGGTGACATAACAAAAACTGAATGCGTTAGGATGGGAAGTCCTTAGTCACCCACCGTATTCACCTGACATTGCACCATCTGATTATTACCTGTTCAGATCTCTGCAAAATTATCTAACGGGAAAAAAATTCACGTCTTTTGAAAGTGTTTCTAAGGCAGTTGCTGACTATTTTAACTCCAAGGATGAGAACTTCTACAAAACAGGAATTCACAGGTTACCTGAAAGATGGCAACAGGTTGTAACAAATAACGGAGCATATATAATTGATTAATATTAAACACATATTTTTATAAATGAATTCAAATATTTTCTTTAAAATGCGACAGAACTTTCCCTCCAACCCAATACTAGTGAAATATTAGTGTCTAATTACAAAAATCATTCTGCAAGCACTAGTAATTTTTCTAATAATCAAATTATAGTTGAACAAAATATAAGTTAATTTTGTATTTCAAAATAGTTTGTCATCAAGAAAAGTTCTAAATTTTAATGTACAATTCAATGTCAAAACATTGTGCCATGGCATTTGTGCATCATTATTTTGCTATAAAATAAGTAGTCATTGCATTATATAGAGAAAACCATGTGCTGCCCACCTTAGATTTATATAATTACAAAGCAACCTCACCAACAAAGGGAAGAAGGCATCTGTTGTTATTTCTATATTAGTGGTTTCTTTATTTTTATATCCTGAAGAAAGTGGCTGTATATTTCTTTAGAAACTGCTTTTATACCTACTAATATGTTTTATGCCGTGCTTTTAACAAAAAGTTTACTTGTTAGCTGTTTTTGCAGCAGTTTAAGAAATTCACTTTAAATTATATTTGGTATATTACTCTTTGTATAGCTTTTCTATAATTTATAATATTAAGAACAGCTACAGACATGAACCTTAATGATGGAGAACTTTAGCTTTACATTTTTAGATATACATTAGTGGATTAAAAACCAAAATTGATTTTGATGTACACTAGATAATTTTAATTCATGTAAAATACACTTCTACTACTGAAAGGTGCAGTTGATATTAGCCATCAAACTAACATGTTGAAGTAGCTGCAGAATATAGATGTAAGCATATGCAGATACTATACAAAACTCTTAAGTTTTTTTTCAAATGATGATTACTATATAATTATTTTTGTTTAAATAATTATTTTAGAATGCGTTTTTTGAAAGTTTAAATTTCATTAATGTAATATATTTTTATTATCTCTTTTAAATCTTCTGTTCCCAACATAACTGCATTGGTTACCCTGAACTATGTATATCACAAATTGCAAAGTAGTTTTTAGTAAATTTTACAATATGATTGATTTTTTTTTTTTACTTTTGCAGTTGGTAGAAATGACAGAAATCTAAACGGCTCATCAAACAATTCAAATGGAAATCAGTTTCAGGTAAATATGCATTTATAGTTAGCATTTTCAGCAGTGTGCACCTGTTTTTTTTTTTTTTTTTTTTTTAAATGGGGGTAGGGAATGTAAAATATTCCAACAGCAGAGAATTTGAAGCAAAGCCATTAGATTTATATGTGCAGCTCAAACTGCTACTAAAGTATCTTATATTTAGATTTAAATCATCTAAATGTTTAGTGCTCAAATGGGAAGAATACTTGCGATGATTACAATTTAATACTTGCATGTGAAGAACTCAACATTAGAATCTGAGTTTTTTCTATGAAAAGCCCTATTTTGTAAATATATGATGTTTACAGAAACCTAAAAAAATTACATTACCCAAATATTTTATGATTTCTGTATCTCGAAAGGGTGGAAAGCATAGGGAAAAAATTGAAAATATTATTTTTCATTTTTATAATGAAAATTTAAAATCCACTTAAGCCTGTATCCTGTATCAAAGCATTAATATATAAATGAGCTGAAGAGCATTTTAATTTTCTCAAATTGAATAATGTAGTACAATTTGTTACCAGTGTCGTTTAACGATTTCATTAGCTAATAAGTTTCTACAGTTATTGCATAATTTCATTGTTTGAATAACAAACTGGTAACATAGTCCTTTAATAAGGAATTATGTATGAAAAGTGTTAATTATTCTTCATCCATATTTCTAAGTTAGAGTTATATGAATCAGGTTGGAAAAAGGTCTTAAAATTACAGTTTTACAGAAATTACAGAATTATTTAAATGTGCTGTATAATCAATGTTAGCCTAAAAATATACTATGTATAAAAAAGAGGGACTACAGGGGTTAAAATTGTCTATATGACATCAAATTTTAACATCATGTTCCAATTTTTGTTGTGAATAACATGTATGGTTGCAGTATTTTCAGCTTAAATCAAAGCATTATGATAAATGTCAATACTTAAGATGCTTATATCTCTGAACCTAATAGATAAAAATGTAACAGTTTGATCAGTTCTTTCGCTGAAAGTGATAGGTTGTCATTTCCATCAGGTAAAAGTGGGTCCATAACCCCTAAGTTTCCTGATGTAGCATTAGAACTGTCTGGAAAATAAATTTTCAAGCAGTTTTGATGCTAGGTATGACACATCATTGATGCAATATTTTATGTAGCACTTCAGTGATAGATAGCAAGTATATATCCAGAACATTTTATCATTGGAGGTCACATGAACTCTTAAGGCCAAGCAATACTTTTTTCCATATATGCAAAAGATTCCATATAGTCAATAAACAATGTTCTTCTTCAGATTTCAGGGGAAGGAAGACAGATCCTCAAATCTCTCCACTCCTCCCTGGATACTCATTTGAGTGATGGAATGTTTTACGTGATGCTTCAATGTTGGTGATAGGATTGGGGGAAGAGAAAAAACTAACAGGGAAATAAATCAAAATGGCAAATCAAACAAATGCAAAGTATTTTCTTATTCATTTTAACAAAATATCGCATACAATATATGATTACTAAAAAATAAGGAGGATTAGATAAAAATTAAAGCATTTTATACGAAATCAATAATAATGCAGATGTGGATTATCTGATAATAGGTTGTAGACCACAATTTGGGTGAATCACTGCCCTAGAAACCAATTAAGTACATAACTTTGACCTCCTACAAAGGTGATTATGGGGGAAATGTTTCTAGCGTTTTATTGTTGAGTTTGTAAAGCACTGTATATTTGTCATAATGAAGACCTTACTACTTATTAATAACTTTTGTTTTATCGCATTTTTATATTGTATTTATTTAATATATAAATGTTATATGGACTGATAAGAATATATTATAATTAGTTACTGATAAAATGTTGCCTTTTAGAATGGAAACCTTGCTATTCTCTCTTCTCCGAGAGAATACAGCTCACCCATATCCAATGGCAAATATGATGATGAGCACAATGTGCATGGGACAAAATTAGCATTCTCTCCAAGCCCAGTTGTTACAGGTATTAAAAAAAACTGACAATGTAAATGTCAGTTTTTGTAAAATTGTCAGTTTTTGTGAAATGTAAATGTCAGTTTCAGACAATGTATATAAATTTTAATCTTTTCTTATTTAAGTCTGTACATATTGTTTCCCTATTGTCTGTGAAAAAGAAATTAATTGTGTCAAAAATTTATAAAGCATGGGAAGAAACTTGTAGTAAATTTACAACTTTTATTTATAGCAAAGTTTGTTAACTGATTGGCCATTTGATTATTCAAATTTTCATATACAGTTGAAGCATGTTATATTGAAACGCAAAGTAAAAAAATAATAATACAACAAATCTGTTGTCATTTGGTCTGTGTTCTGGTTCCCTGCATTTATCGAGCTAATCTTTTGCCTTGTCAATTGGTCTGCATGTGAAAATATGGCTTTGAAATGGTATGATGAAATATTTATAGGGGAAAATGCTGCATAATGAAAAAAAATTCTTGTATGAAGGAAGTTACAATTTAATGAAATTTTTATTTTTCTTACTAAAGGAAAACTAAAAATGAGCTTAGTAATAGGAAAATTTTAATATTCATCATAAAATGCCTAAACATTAAAAAAAAAGTAAAAGTAAACATTTAAAATTCCAAACCTTTTCATAAACTTGTTACGTTTGTCAAAAAATTCCAAAACTCTCAACTAAAAATTAACAATATTTAATATAACTTAATTTTTAAAATGTGGAAATAACTGAAAAACATGTAATTTATTTTTGGAACATCCAAGATTAATCTTTATTCTGTTTCATCAGATGCACCACCACCTCCTGGAGCTGTTCTTTTGGATAAAAAAGTGACAGTGGATGGAGATAAAGTCCATACTGACAAATTCTATGCAATTCCTGTTAAAGAAGTTCTGAAGGAGAAAACATCAACAACAAAGTTTATTCCTGCTCCGCCCAAGTATGAAGGGATCGGACCTACAGAAGATGGAATTCCCATTGGTCTTCGAAATGTATGTTAATAAGTAGACATTCTTTAATTACTGAAAAAATCTTGTGTCCAGCACATTACTTGCTCTACACACCATTATTAAAATTACTTCTTTACACAATGTAGAAAAACAATAATTGAAATTCGGGTGCAAAATACACATTAAAATGTCATTGATATTCAATAAATACCATGCTCCTCCTCTTTTTTTTTTTGAGTCAAACCATCCGACCTATCCAAAGGTGTTGAAAACCCAGACCACACGACCAGCCCGAAAGCTTATGGTAGCAGATTGTGTGGCCGGCTATCCAAAGGTGTAAAGTATCTGTTTAAATGGCAGGAATAGTGCCACCCAATTTAAACTGAAACCCAGTGGGGTGACATCCACAGGGGCCATACCATTCTTTTCCTGCCACCAACCTCTTTTAAGGACTTTTGGACCCACATATTTAACGTACCTGTATTTCGCATATACATGGGGACCGTTTGGGCAGCACTGGGAATCAAACTCGGATCCTCAGAGTAATCCCTGTGCTCTAACCACAGGTCTATCCCATCCCTTTGGGTTCTCCTCAATCCTCTTACCATAATCACTTGGCTATCCTGACCCACTTCCTGAAATATTTTAGTATTCAGTACACATATACTGACTCTTGACAACCTCTGGTTTTTTTTTTTTTTCAAATATGTAATGTAAATAGGGCACAGTTTACCCGAGAATGCCTTCTATAGAAACTATCTCAGGGAAACTGTGCCCTATTTACATTCTCTCTCTCCCCCCCCCCTTTCTTTTTTAGTAGTATAACCATATCTGGGCGTGTTCATGGCAAAAAATCTCTATTTCATATGCAATGCAAAACTGTACTTTGTGTAACATAATTTTGAAAGTCTTTTAAGATATTAAATGCTTTTACTATATTTTTAGAGTGTAAAGAAAGAAAATATGCACAATTGGTATAAAACGATGTTTAAATCATTACACAAGGCTGATTCTTCAAATGGTAACTTTCTTTGCTACACCAACAATAACTTTAATAAACTATATAATTTTATATGCCCTAAGATAATTTTACTTTGTTTTTCCTTCAGATTCACAGGAATATATTATTGGTTATACATCTGAACCAGAAACGAGTAGAAGAGGTAAGACTGATTAAAATATATAATTTATGTACTGGCATGATGTTTGTAATTTATAAAATAAATTTGTGTTTCACCTGCAAAATTTCTTTATCAGATATGATAGGGAGAAAAAAAGCTTCGACTTTAGATAGCCGCTTGAAGTATGATGTAAATAGCAATTTGTAAGTTTGTATTTCTATCTCTAATATGAGTTCATTATTTTAAATGTATTTAATGTTTGAAGTTTTGTAATACATTTATTGATATATTTAGTGAATAATAAATTGTGTTAATGTTTTTTTACATCTATGCATTAAAAAATAGGAACAAAATACCAATAAGCTGTCCAATCCAGAATTAAAAAGTCTGGTATTGTGGAATTTTATTAACTTGATATTGTATATGTATATATACAGGGGTTAGGCAAAATAATATGAACACCTGTGTAATAACAATACTCAAGGGAAACCTGTCGTATATTCCTGCCCTCTAGTGTTGAAGCGTGCCACCTAGCGGGCGAGAATGTACACACATCAGTCTGTGAGTAGCAGTGATGCCAACTTTTGCGGATTTTTCTTAGTTTGTACGGATATTTACTTCATCTTACGGTTTTACGGACATTACTTCCAAACTACGGAAAATCCCCTGAAATCCATGCATCCCACCATTCTATTCATATTCCCTGCTTTGCTGAGAGTCCAAAATTATCAGTTTGCATTCATTTTCTTCTAGTGATTTCATATCACAATAGACCTAATTTATTTAAAAATAAAGAAATATTTTACTAAACAAATTATATTTTGCTTAAATTATAAAATTGTGCAATTCAGTCTTTCTTTTCGGGCTTTGCTGAGAGTACACAATAATCCTTTTCTATCCATCTCCATCCCCTTATTATTGTGCATTAACTTACTAAACTAGCTTATTTTGGTGGATTATAAAGGTTAATTTCTATTTATTTTCATATAAATAGTACGATCGTAATTTTTTTTTTTTTTTCCCTTGCACTCGTTGCCGAGAGTACGCAATCATCCTTTTCCATTGATCTCCATTTCCCTATTGTTGCACATTAACTTGACTAAACTAGCTTATTTTCATATTTTGGTTGATTATTTAGGTTAATTTTTTTTTAATTATCTTCATATAAAAAGTACGATCATGAAATTCAGTTTTTTCTCTTTTTTGCGGCCTTTGCTGAGAGTACGCAATTATCCTTTTCCATTGATCTTCATCACCCTATTGTTGCATATTAGCTTGGCTAAACTAGTGTATTTTTATATTTTGGTTAATTATAAAAAAAATTTTAATTATTTTTATATGAATAGTACGATCATGATTTTTTATATATATATATATTCCGGCCATTACTGAGAGTATACAATTATCCTTTTCCATCCATCTCCCTATTATTGCATATTAGCTTATCTAAACTAGCTTATTTTTATGTTTTGATTAATTATAAAGATTAATTTCTTAATTATTTTCACATAAATAATGCAATTCAGTTTTAATTAACTTATTTAAGTTCATAAAACTACATTTTGAGCTCTATTTTAAAATTTTAGAATATATATTGTTAGTCATACAAAACTAACCCTTAAAATTCTTTAAGTAAATCATTATTTTATGATGATCTACACAAAATGATTATTTCAATGTTTTGATGTATAGAGGAAAGTCATTAACATTGCTTAGTTTATATGCATAATATAATTATCCTAATATAATGTGTGTAATGTAGCATAATTAATCTCCATGTTTTGCTGTTTATATATTGTTTAATGGTATTTACTAATAAAAGTTTTGGCTTTATTTTAAAAAAATGTGGAAAATATTCTCAGTGATAATTTTATGATAATTTACCCATAAGAGGCTTGAGAAGCAAATCATTTTGCTGTGTATCATGTTGCCTCAGTGCATCATAGGAGGCAGAACACATTGCACCCTTTAACCATCCAATTAAGACTGGAACCCAGTAAAGGTGGTAACCACAGGGACTATAACATTTTTCACCTAACCTATTACTTCTCGGATGAACTTTTGGAACTGCAGCTTTTTCATGGCCATACTCCACATAGATATGAAAAAGTTGTGTTTTGTATTAAGGTTTGAACATGGGTCTACCGCATGTGATCCTAAATTGCCATGCTAAATGCAAGATATTGTACTTTAAATATTTTAATTTATTACATTTTTAGGGAATAGGCCAAATGATCATTTAAATCGTTTCTTGTTTTTATTGAATTATAATATTGTTTTTATTAAAAAACTATTATAAATACTGGTTTGTTTCATTTATTTGTATTTTATAATTTCAAAAATTTACATAGGATAATGTTATACCCTAGAATACTTTTAAAAGTTTATTTTTTATATCATTAGTAATATAATTTTATTTATATGTATATTTTTATGTACTAGTGCCAAGCAAAATTATCCACCAGCAAAGTCATCTATTGAAGTTTATAATGTTCGTCCAAGATTAATTGAAGATTATGAGCCTGGACATTCTTCTGTTACAGATGATGAAGTTATAGTAAGTTCTAGGAGCTTTTTCTGTTTTCAACAACAATATGCTGAAGCAGTAATAATAAATAGTGCATGTAACTTATGCATTACCTTGATGCTGATTAAATTTTGGTAGAACTGAAGAATAGAACTGGCCTTTTTTTTCTGCAAATTGGCCAGTAAAAACAGAATGTGTGTTAACCACTCCCATTAGGCTAGGATAAACTGTTCTGGAGATACATCATTTTTTTTTTTACATTTTTGCCAATTTAATGCCATTTCTAAAGTTGGCAAATGAAAGAGAATTTTAAAACTGCAGATTTGATGTTATTTCAAATAAGTATCTATTTCATGTGTAAAATAAAGCTTAAATTAATACATATTAAAAGAGAAAAAAATAATGAATTCGAATGTAAAGATAGTTGTGTGCTGTTTATAATATATTTTTTCTTTGCATTTGTCAGAAAATTGCAATTATATGCATACTTTACGGATTATTATATTGGTAAGCAAAGTTCTTGCTCCTTAACAGTAATCCTATGTTTATCATGCCAAAGGAGAATAAAATTGACATAAAAAATGTAATTGTGAGTTCATACAGTATAGACATTCTAGTTCTGTTATAGCCAGAGTGCTTGCGATCCTTACATCCTAATTTACTGCTTTCATTTTTTATGACCTTATAACTGCTTAAATTTGTGTCAAAGTACTTTCATGAGATTTCACAATCCTTTCTTGGAAATATCACAATTTATAAATTGCAATAAAAGTGACAATTAAATGGCAAACTGCAGAATTTTTCTCATTGCTATATAGAAACAAGTTATGGTTAGACCTGAAAATTCAAATTCTTTTTGTAGTAGGAAGTGGCCAGCCAATAAGCAGTTTTTGTTTAGTGGCTAAGCTATCACAGCTTTTTCATAAAATCTATAAGTATGGTTATATATACTTAATATATAATATATACATATATTATTATATATGAGATGAGTTAGGGAGAGAAGAAACTCACAGTTAGTAAACTCCTGGGCAGTTTTCTGATTAAAACTGAATGGGGGAGGAGAGTGGTGACCTGTTAATTGTTTTATTTATTCGCCACACTGCATTGTTTAATCGACATATGGCAAATGCCTATTTTCAGGTTTAGTTAAGGTGTTTCATATTTTTCTGTTTTTGTTTCTTCCATTGTCCTGGTAAAACCTAATCCTGATTTCCTGAGTCTAATAATAGATTACTGCAGTGCTCATAATCAGGAGGTGCCTAAAACATCACAAGGCCTTTCTGTGTAACATTTATTTCATTTTAGTGTACAATTATATTCATAACCGCCTAATCTTCTGATCAAAAAATCCTCCTTCAATTTTTATGATTGATTTGTAAAAGTTTCTAATATACTCGTGTAAATATCATCTTTTCTTATTTGTGATCGTTCACATAAAATGTTGTCAAAAGTTTGCTAAATATTTCCAAATCAGTAATATCCAAAATATGTCAACTTTGCTCGCATTTAAAGAAATTTTTATCAGTGACAGCATAAAATTTTATAAGCGTGATTCAATATTTCTGATATAGTGTTGAAATCAAATGATATTATATTATGTGAAGTTGGACAAAACTTCATAATGCTTCTTTCCACTTTTTTTATAGTGCTTCAATATTTGTGTAGTCCTAGAAAAATTCTTAAAAAGTGCTTAATCTTTTTAATGAAAAATGTGCAAGAAACGTAATAACATGTAACATAAATGTGGTGCAGTTAGTTGTCTTTAAAGTCAGTATTCCTTGGTATCATGCCTTTTCTTAAATACTATACCTTTTAAAACATTCCAAGTTTACTTTCAGTTTTTTTATTCAAAGATTTTTTCAAATTGTCTTTGTTAGGTCTTATTTCTGTAAAATAATAAAATAATTTGGGATAATGAAACCAAATAATTTAATTTAGAGAATTGGTTGAACTCTGGGTGTAGCAGATTATTACACAACATTTAAAGTGAAAGTATAACATACCCTAATTAGTTATCTTTAGTTATACTAGCACATCACATAAATTAAACAAATGCTACATGTTGTTCATTTGTTGATGAGAGAGAATATACACAATAAGATAAACATGCATTATAACCATGTGCTAAGTTCTACAGCTGTCAATAGATGGCAGTAAAAGTCTTAATTGTTAAAAAATTCTTTGTAATTTCAATCTGATTTAAAGATGAATTTGTATGAAAAGTTCATTTTTAAATTTTTGTGAAATATTCATCAACAATTAGACTATAGAAGATTGAGTGTGCTATGCTTCTATCCTCCTTTAGCTCTTCTGAGTTAGCTTTTTAATATGTTCTGCACAAAGTATTTGTTTTAGACAAACATGAGCTCTTACCCATGAGAAGACCTTTCAATATAATTAATAATTAACATAAAAGGTTAAACATTAAGAGAACAATGGCAAAAATAATTTTTATTTAATGGGTTATATTTATTCCATTAATGAAACTGGTTTATTTTTAAATGGAGTGCTATTTAATTGTAAAAATTCCATATAATTTTTTTTTTTTTGTTAATGCCATCTAATATTTGTATTTTGTTTTTTTTTAGCTGTCCAGAAGGTATCTTCCAGCTTTAAACACTCCTAAACCATCTTAGTAAGTTAATACTTTTTTTTATCTGCTTTCAATGTGTGTAGTCCCTTGTTTATTCTATTGTATGTTTGTTAAATATATCCATTATGATCTTTGTAACATTATACAAGTAAATTATTCAAAAACTTGCAAGATGTTAGAGTTAAAGTGAGTATGGGTTTAGCTTTGCAAAATAAGAAATAAAAAAGGTAAATTTTTGGAAAATTAACTTGGGCATAAAAATTGTACAATTATGGGACACAATTTTTCAATTAGATATGTACAAGGTCAGAATAGCTTTGTCAGTAGAGCAATTATCTCGATCAAGACAGAGATTAAATTGTTTAAATTGTTAAACATAATTTTGAGTTACAGCAGGCATGGGCAGTTTGAGTCGGTGGACCAGATGACCGAGTTTTGAACTTATGATGAGCCAAATCTGGTGTATATGCATAATTTTAAAGAGTAACATTTTATTATAAATGTCTTTATTCTCACAGTAATAAGATGTTAAAATCCTATTAAAACCAGAGTGCTTTTGAATGTTAAATGTCCATCATCAGTTGCAATTGTGAAAAAAGGTTGGGATACATGGATTTATACTCATTCAGTTAAAAATCACAAAAAATCACAAAATCATTAAAAATCACATCATCATTTGCATACGAAATGTCAGATCACACAAGGAAAAAATTTTTGAATGAAAAACATTTAATTATAAAATTCACTCAGAAGAAGTAAAATACAAATAATATTATTTCCTTGTGTAATTTGAAATTTTGCATACAAATTTTTGGTTGCGGTTTTTAGACTGATTCCCCCCCCCCCCTTTTTTTTTTTTTCGCAATTACCATTGATGAGAGATCTGATGTCCAAAAGAGCTCTGATTTTAATGTGATTTTAAGCTCTAATTAATGTGATTAAATAGACTTTTATTATAAATGTTATTCTTTAAAATTTAATGTTTCAGACATATCCCCATACATTTTAGTATATGCATAATAATCAAAATGCATAAGAATTTTAACCTTCTTTTAATGACCATTCATATAACTAACCTCTTTTTAATGAAACCGTCAAATGTACAAAATATAGAGAGAATCGTGGAATATTATACTGATAATATACTGCCATTGATTTTAATATCATCAAAACATAGAAGACTTACATTTTTGTTAATATTTTTCTACATTAAATATTTGAATATAGCATTCCTGTTGTGTTTTGATGCAAGCCAATCTTGTGTTGTTACTTCTCATCTCGTATTGGCTGGACTGTTCTTCATGCTGCTTTCTGATTGGCTCTCTCCTAATCCAGGTTTTGAGTATATAACCCCCCCCCCCCCCATTTCTTTCTTTCTCGCTCACTCCTCTTTTGAACTTCGGGTGTGTTGGTTCTCTTGCATTGACAAAGGGGATCCAGCATATCCTTGAAACAGCTGTATGCTGCATTATTGTTATTCATGCTTTTATACGTTGCTCAAGTTCTCCTTATATTTTATTGCATTAAGAAAGTAGTAAGTTGTTTTTTTTTATATAATTTAGCATAATAAAACAAATAAAACTACTCCCTTTATGTTATTATGAACCATTCTCAATTTTTTAAATTTTTGACAACATTCTTAGCAATTTAGCTCTAATCCTGTTTATTTTTTTTAAACTGCAAACTCTATAGTTTTAGCATATAAAACGATTCAGATTACTATTTCAATTTTTAGTGAATTCAAAAATGGTTATGAATCTGACACTACTGTCACAAGAAAAAGAGAGCAGCCTGAAGCTCTATCTCCTGACCAGCAGAAAATGTGGTACAGAGAAGTTCAAAGAGGTTCTGACATTCCACAATTTGGATTAGGGAAACCAGCTCCCGACAAACCTAAAGGTTAGCTCTTTAATATATTTTAAAATAGCTGACTATAAATGTAGTTATTTAGAACTTAGTGTATTGACAAACCATTGACCATTTGCATGTACGTCACAATCTGTATGTATCTGCATATTTCAAATAGTGCATATGGAAAGGGAATCTATTTCATGATAGTTAACACCATTTTAATTTTATGTAATTGTTTTATAAATTTATTTGAAAAATGTTCAATACCTCAAGAACTGTTCTTGCTGTGTGTCATTCAGTGTGTTTCATATATTTTCTAATGAAACATTACATAAGAAATTAACCCTTTCGTGACGGCGGCATTCCGGAGCTCTCGTGGCCCAAAGGATGGAGCGCTTTGCTTCTGAACTGGTCCCAAAGGACGGCACATTTTTTGCGCTAAGCCTAACTCTCGAAAAAAATTCACTAAAAATCACCTATTCAACACAGAAATCTACTTTTTTCAGGAATAAAAGAAATATTTATTTTCTATTTGATGTATATTTTTCATACAAATCTGAATACAAAATACTCGTTAGTTGCTCCCATTCTTTTATCCAAAATAAACGAATAATTTCACTGCCTCTAAAACCCAAACAAAAAAAAATACTCTCTTATATTCCTATGATTCACCAACAAAATCATAACGCTGGAATAAAAATAAAAACCGAAATTCAATTATAAAATTGTTGATGCTACAAGAATTGCTCTGTCTGTTTATATTACAAAATGATGTATCACTGCTCCAAATGGAGAAATAATTCATTCGATCCTCTTCTGCCAAGGTCATGCCTCTGCAAAATACATTGAAGTTAGTTCCACGGACATGTAAGGCCATCTAGTAGACAAATTAAAACGTTCCATGTGGAGGCACATATAAGGGCCACTCTTCGCTTACGGTAAAGTTTCCTCTGTCACGAGTGCGTACCGTTCGTCCTTGAATGCCAGTTCACAGCTGGCACGTGGGCGTGCCGATCGTCGCGAAAGGGTTAACATTATTAAAAGTTCTGATTATTTTATGATTTTTTTTCAACATTTCATTTGAAAATTAGGGGTCTTCTGAATATTTGATTGTATTTAAAATGAGTAGAGTTCCAATAGTGGAGATCACTAATTGTAATAATCATACTGAATTCGTTGAAAACTCCTTTCATTTGTGAGATATTTCATCCACAGATTCACTGATACACACTCTAACATAAATACATACATACACACTAACATGCACACACACTAATATGGGCACACACTTTAGCATGCACACACACATTAACACACACACACATTGACACACACACATTAACACACACACTAACATACACACATACATGCTAACATGCACACACATGCTAACATGCACACACATACACCAACAAGCATATACACACAGAGACATTACTTCAAAATGTTTGATTCTAGTTCAGGGATGCTTGAAACTGGCTCCACTGTCGAAAACTTGGAACTTAAATTTTTGTACCCATCACAATACTTTCTATATACGTTATACTATGTATGTGAAAAGTAATAAACAATCAGCTGAAATTTGCAGAAATAGTTATGAATGTCCAGATTATAAGTATACTAGGATACACATTTACAGTGAAGCAATATTAAATAATAAAAAAATAGTTTATAGTAGAATTTAACTAAAGAGTAAAGGAAAGTCTTGCAATAGATTGAAAACTCAAATTCTGGTTTTTAACGGATTTGCATATTTTGGACATGTTGAATACAGACTATTTGTAGTGTGATATGTGTGTGCATATCTACTTGTGTAGTGTACTGTGCATATCTACTTGTGTAGTATACGTGTCGCTCAAAAACAATCCACTAATTTTATTGAAATTTGGCAGTTAGGTTCGTTATGCATTACTCTGGTGATTAGAATTTGGTGTAATTTGAAAAAAATAGAAGTCTTATATTTTAAAATATGTAACAAAAGCCAGAAAAAATAAAATTAAGAATGGTTAAAAATATTAAATAGATACTTTTTTTATTCATAAACAAAACAAATAAAGCCCAATTCCTTGCACTAGAATAAACTGTTCTTAAGATATTGCCATTTTTTGATCATTAGTGTCATTTAAAAATGAACCAAGACAGCAAATGAAAAATATTATTTAAAAACAGTGAATTTAATGCAATTGTAAAAACGTACTGATTTCATATTCATATGTAAAAATTTATATATGAAAGATTTCTTATATATTAAGTTAAAGTTGTCTATTGTGTTGTTATTTTTAAATAATAGGCTAGACAGTTGTTAATCAGAAGATTATCAGAAAAACTGAAGATTACATAATAGTGATGTTTTTACGAAATGCAGCCAAAAAGAAGTATCAGAAAAACTGAAAATAACGCGGACAACTTTATTCTCAGAATTCGAAACACAACACTATATGAACACTCAAATATGACTTTTAACATTTGCAAGGATGTGCATAATACATACTACTGTAAATTAGAATATTACCATGACAATAATTTCCTTTGGCTAGTTAATTGAATCAGAAGCTTACCTATGCAATTCAAGTAAGTGGCACCCACAATAATATCAAACACAGAATTCATTAGTTTGGTATAAAAAATTTGTATATAAAAAAAAATACTGGTGTATATTTACTTAAAAATGTTTTGTTTTATTTTATTGCAGAGCCCTCTGTAGGACCTATTCCTCCACCCCCCTTGAACTATAATTCACAACCTTCTCACCAACAAGGTAATAACTCCATTTTTACTTCTAATACCGTTGTATGAAAAACATTGTTTTCCTAAAAACTTTCAAATTTGTAATCTTGACAAAAAAGCATGTTCTATGAGAATAATATTTACCCAACTTAACCTTACTTAATAAATAAGTTGGTATCACATCTAATTTTAAATAAATAAGATTAAGCACACAACTTTGATAGAAGGTTTACACTTTTATTACACTTCTTATAAGACGAACAAAATGGAAATTTTTCATTTTGTACGTCTTATAAGAAGTGTAATAAAAGAACTTCTATCAAAGTTGTGTGCTTAACCTTATTTAACCTTACTTACCCTTATAACTAACTGACCCTTATAACTCTAATATTCCAATTTCTGAGTTATGACCCTTTTGACTAAGACAAGAATTAATATAAGGAAGTTCAGTAGATTTTCTATTTAGAATTTTTTACTACATTATATTTTTGCAGATTATTCTTTTCCATTATTTTCAAATGTATTAATTTTTGCTTCTTTACTTAACAGCAGTCAGACCTCTTACTCTTCCCACAGATTATTCTAATCAGAATGGCAATGGTTATTGTCAGGTAAATATCTTGTATTTTATTGTACTTATCTAGTGTAATTTGTGTGTAATTTATATGCTTTTTTAACACTTTGCAACATAGTTGAAAAGTGTTTATGACATTGTTCATTCTGTCTGTCTGTCAGCACGATAACTGCCGTAAAAATGACTTTATCAAAATAAAATTTTAGTATGTTGTTCAGATGGTCTGTGGGACCTATGGAAATATAAATGAATAATATTATCCAATTAGTTTTGGATTGAACCCTGGTTGAAAAAATGAAATACATTGAACCCTATGGGACCAAATTTTTCAAACATTTTTTTAAGCAAATTTAAAATTCACAAATTGCTTCAAAAGTTTTAGGAAATATTCAAATTATCCCATAAGATATATAAAAAAAATTTCAACAAAATATATTCAGTAGTTTTTTAAATAAAAATTAAAATAATAATTAAACCCTTTATGTGAAGAGATCATGTGACCCACTTCAAAATAAAATATGGCATCCATCTTATGTTAAAATCATGATTTTTAAAAAAAAAAATTTAATTTATATTTAGTGTCGTATCCGTCCTAAAACTGCTTTATTTTTGCTTAATTTCTGTGCATCTGTATTCTGAAACAACACAATTACAATATATTTGAGTTTAAATGATCATCAAACTTTAATTATTTCTACAATGAAACCTAATTTTCACTTATGGAGAATATAAACAGATTCATTAGGCTGTAAGATGAGTTGTATAGCAATTGCTGAATTTCTTTAATTCAAAATTATTTAGCTCATGGAGTCTGCGATATAGCTGATATGAATGAAACATTCATTGATTTTACATAGAGATGCAGACGATTTTTTCTATGAAGTTTTAAGCATAGAGTTAAATTACTTTTACCTCCATGGTTTTAAGTTTTTAAGTAGAATAAATTATTGTAGTACTGTGATGAATGAAATAAAAATGTATGAATGAAATATTTACTGCTCTTACACAGAGAGCCAGGGGCCAACGGTCCTAACGTGCTGAAAACACCGGTTCTCGTTAGATCACCGAAGTCAAGTAGCATCGGGCGCAGTTAGTACTTCGGTGGATGACCACCTGGGAACACCGCGTGCTGTTGGCACATTTCGGGCGTGGTAGCCCAGTGGTTTACGTTCTGGATTTGCACACTGCCACAACTCCGGCCATCCATTAAATTGCTCTGAGTCCTATGACGAGTCGAGTGGTCTGGGCTTTCGACACTGCCACAACTGCTGCCGTGTTTATGCAGAGTACGATCACGTTAAAGATGTGGGTCCGAATGTCCTTCCGAGAGGCTGGTGGTAGGGGAAGGAGGGTACGGTCCCTGTGGATGCCTCCCCCACTGGGTTTCGGTCCAAATTGGGTGACACTTCCCGGCCTTCCAAACGGTTACTTTACACCTTTCTGGTAGGTCGGACAGTCTGGGTCTCAACAACAACAACAGAGAGCCAGGCGATTTATATTTCGATGGCATCATTTGAATCAAGTTCATTTTTTTTTTTCGATGAAGTTTTGAATTTTCATATATAATTAATTATTGCAGTATTGTGATAATTTTAAAAATATTACCACTGAATGTATCGCATTTTAGAGATGTTTAAATAAAATTAGAGTTGGAAAGTGTTTCATAATGAATGCTTTATGCATGATTGATCTTTATTGTTCTTTATGTAACAATCTTATCTGAACTGCTGGTCATACTCTAGATATTCTGAACCAGTGGTTCTCAAACATTTAAATTGAAGGACTTCCTAGTAATTAAAAAAAATTGCAGACCCCCTTGGCATTATAAATTGAAATAAGCCATATATATATATTTTTTTAAATACTAAATATAAATAAATGAAAGTTAAATGTAATAAAATAAATATTTTGTTTGCATTAAGGAACAACATTTATTAAGATTTATCAGTTGATGAAATTTGAATAAAATGCATCTAAATATGAATATTTAAGCACTCTAAGCTAGCAACATTGTTACTAATAACAATCAACACAGTTTACTGTGAATAGTGGTGCTGCTTTTTAGAAATTAGAGAAGCAATGTTCCATTCAATTAATGATAATTTCATTTTTAAGTCATTTTCAACTTTCAATTAAATTCCTCAAAACTTAGATTTCAAATAAGTGAGCAGGAAGAAAGCTGTTTCATGCAGATAGGTGGTAGGAAATAGAGTTGAGCACTTCTATGTGCAGCCTTATAACTTCTCTGCTAAGACTGCAACTTTTCTGCTATTGGATTTGTACTGTGCATGTCAAAAATGATTTTTAAATATGGTTGTAGCTTACAGCTTCATATAGATAATGTATTAATTTAAAAGGCTTTTAAAAAATGTTTAATTAAAAATAATTGGATTTAAAAAATTATTAGTTCTAACGTATACTTTTTGTGCTATTTGCAGACCCCATTTTGGAAACCACTGTTCTAAACTATATTTGCTGCTTTTTGAAAACATTTCTTGGCAAATATTTCCTTTTTCATTACTTACATTGGATCTAAAAGCATAATGAATCTTTTATTATTTAATATACATAGGTTTGCATCTTTTCCATATTTATACTATATATATTTTTATTTCCATATCTCATCATTCATTTTTTATGACCCTGTAGCAAATGAATGGAGCTTATGAAATGCATATGAGAAATGCTATTCACTCTGAAATGCAACATAGAATGTCACCATCGTAAGTATAGAAAATGAACATTAATGAGTGAGCTTTATTTAATTTTCTGTATCTGACTTTGCTATTCCTGCGTATTCATGCTATAGCTATATGTCCTTTTACTTCAATATAGAATATATGTATTGGGAAAATACTATAGAGCAGTCAAATTTATCAAATAAGTTTTTAGGGAGTTATAACTTTAAAACTTCCTTGAATATTTAACTTAACCATTCTTATCATGTATGTATCTGTGTATGAAATGTATCTGCTGTAGCTCAAAATATATTTATCTCATTTTTATGAATTTTGTTAATAGGTGTTTTCCTTCCTAAGTCAACATAGTGCTCTTCAATTGTCAAAATAACATAAAAAAAATAATGTGCTTATACCCAAAAAATTATATAAAATTGTTTTTGTGCAATTATGCATAAGAAATCAAATATTTTTACACTATGCTAAGATAATTTTTTTTTATTAAATATTGCTCTTTATTATTTATTTATTTATTTTTAATTTTGGTAAATTAGCATTTTTTCAAACAGTATTGTTCATGTTTGTGGGAAAAAAAATCTACAAACTATCTATCTAATCTAAATTTTATATATAATGTTTATAGTTATTTATAAAATTATGAATATGCAATAATTTTACACCCAATTTTGCACAGTAAAACAGATATAACTTTTTATAAATATAAATAACAAAATAAAAGCTTATAGTGTCTAAATAAATTTGTGTTGGTCACATCAATTTTACTTTTCTTACCATATACAGGATGATCATAATCACCTGCATAATAAACCTACCAAAAGATTCCTTGTGGAAAATCAATCCCAAAATGCAATATTGCCTATTTCTCAATTGGACATTGCATTCCAGAGATGCATGTGCTGATAGTTGGTGAATTTGTTGGTATCAAAGTACAAAACGTGTCTTTTTTCATGAATAAAATGTGGTAGATCCACAAAACATGTGTTAATAAAATTATCACATAACAATAATATTAATATTTTTTGTTAATTTTATGAAACTGATAAATTTATTTGGAAAATAGTCAATGTCTCAAGAATGGGTCATGCATTGTTCTAAAATGAGTGCCATTCAATTTTAAATAAAAATTTACATATACAATTCTTATTTTATATTTTTGATTGTCATTTTTTTATTAACATTAAATGTTTAAAAAATGTGGGGCTTTTTGAATGCTTGATCATGTTCAATGAAGCTGATGACACATGCATCTACAGAATGCAGCATCCAATCAGAATACGGACAAGATATTTTTGGGTTGGTTTTTCATAAGGAATAGCCCGGTAGGTGTATTGTATAGGTGATTACGACTACCCTGTATAATATAATATATAGGGAAAATATTGGAATGTGGTTGAAAATTCAATTTTGAGTTTTCAATGAATACATATTTTTTGAGCACTCTAAAACACAAATAAACAATTTAATTTGCACTGTGTTTTAATTTTTCTATTTTATGATAGATTCACTTTTGTTTTTGTTAGAAATTTTGTTAGAATGCCATTTTTGAAATACAGAATTTTGTGAAAGGTTGATTTTTGAGAAATGGAATTTTGTGAAGAGTTCCTTTTCAAAGCTTGAGATGTTGAAGTAAACCAAAAATGAATCAAAATTTCTTGCAAACAGACCTCTGATACTATTGAGATTTTTCTAAGCTTGTTTTTAATTGTACTTTGAATTATTATGTAGTTGTTTTAGACTTATTTGTATTTCAAATCTTTGTCGCAAATTTTTTTAAAACTGCAATTCTCTATATTTTGTAGCTCTAACCAGTTATCACCACCTATCAGAACAATGGGCAAATCGCCTTCTAGATCACCAGATATGAAAATACCAGCTCAAGCGTTGTTTGAATTCAAAGCTGAATCCCCAAAGTAAGTGAAGTTTTGATTGTACATTATTATACCCATTTTGTAAGATATATTTTTAATGAAAAAATCAATTATGCATGACAGATTTGGGGACTTAAGATTCTTTTCATAAAAAATGCACTTAAATTAAAATTGTTGGTATTGTGACAACATCGAAGAAAAGCTGCTGAATGCAAATTAATGGGGGCATGCCATACTCAGATGCGTGTGCATCTTGAAAGACTTAAGACAAAAAATTAACTTTTTGTAAGATAAAAAATTAACTTTCTCTTCTACTTGCTCCTGCTTTCTCTCTGATCATGGATTTTTCGCATGTGCGAGCATTTATTTTTTGTTGTTTCCCGAGTCTGGATATTTTAAGCTAATCTTTTCCAGGCATGTGCTTTGATAAATCTCAAGCTTTTCTTATGTGATTCCTTTAAAGACATCTGTATGTACATAAATAAATGTGAGGTTTTATTTGCCTTGTGTAATTTATCCTTTGAAGTATTAGTGCCCTAACTTGGAAATACCTTGGTGGTAACAGGTAAACACATCTCTTTTCCAGCACCCTTCGAAGTCAGGTGTGATAGAAAGCATATAATTGCTCAAACTGGTGACTACAAGCAGTGGCTATGGGCTGTACTCAAAGTAGTGAATTCTAGAAACATGAATACCTTAAAGTGATTTTTCCTGACCTGCTACAATGTGGGAATGTCCACAAAATTGACAATACCTGTAAACTACAATCTCCAATTATATTGCCTGTAGAGTACAACCTCACACTTCAATTCTTTAAAAATCAGTAGCCTTGCACGTACCACAGTACCATATTCATTTTTGTATTTGAATCATTGTTTGTTGAAAATGACATAGTTGAACCAGTTGATTCACAATAATTTTATTGTTTGAGTGGCAACCATGAAAAATATTGTAAATTTGAAAGAAAAAAATAATTATCAAACCTAACTGTTTTTCTCATGAGAATTTGCATTAATTAAATCTCTTTAATTTGCATGAATTAAATTAATTTTAAATGCTAATATTATACAAACTACTGATTCAACTTTAACTATAATTTTTACTTGCACCCCTTTCTTCTGTCTGATACAGCTAATACATACTGAGAGGTCAAATTATTATGAATTCTTAATTAGTACTTCTACTTCTATAGCCTAAATGATATGTTGTGTAGCAAACTAGATGGAAAGGCTATCTGATTTAATCATTGATTCAGATTACCTTTAAATTAATGAACTTTTGTTCTTCTGTTGGATAAAATAAGTTTTGCCACCTCTCTGCTCAGTTCAAGCATCTAGTTACCATTGACAAATACATACCTTCCACTCAAAACCGTTTTAAATGTAGTAGTCCACTCTATAAATTTTGTGCTGACCTCAAGCAATTCGCAAATGCAGCTGTTTTGTAAATGCTTTCACAGCTTTTTTTTTCAGCGCACATAATAATTTAGCCACTCAGTCAGTAGTGTAGTCCTAAAAAAGGTGATCGAACACCCCAACTGACCTCAATATTGAGAGGGGGGGGGGGATCCTCTTTGGGTTTTTCAGGGGCTATAGAAAAGCCTCCTGGGGTTTATCAGGTTTTTTTTTTTTTTTTTTTTTTTTAATTTTATTTTATTTTATTTATTTTTTTATTTTATTTTATTTTTTGCCGATTTCCATTGATTTTTAGAATTTTTTAAAACAAATTCTGGAATTTCTTGAATTTCCATAAATGGCAACTTTACAAACAATTTTTTTAGAAAGTTGTGGAAAATATTATTTAACAAGTTAACAAAACATTACAATCACAAGAACACAATTAATTAATATACATTACAAGAATAAATAGTTTACAAAAATTTTCACACAGGATTAGATTCAGTTGATTTGGATTTGATGACACAGAACTGTGTATCATCAGCTGAATAATGAAATTGAAACCATATTTTGCATTAAGGTTTGGTATTCCACATATAAATTGGAGGACCATGTAATTTAAAAAAATTAAGAACAATACATGGGAGATAAGAAATGATAACTAAGTAGTAGTGAAAATGGTATTGATGAGGTCAAAACCTCTCTTGCATTGTGCAATGTTGCATGGTATTACATGAATGCTGTTAACAAATGGAATAAGGTCTTGTGGGACTTGTTGACCACCATTACCTATGGAAATTATATGATCAATTTTTTTAAAGCATTCCAGAGGACAGGATTTTCAGCATTTTTGAGGACAACTTTTCTTGCCTGGCATTAATTAATACAAAAATATTTTCATGTGTATGTAGGAAGAGCCATTCCTATTAATAAAAGCGTAGGAATGCTGTTCCCATGAATTCCCACACAACTACACCACTGAATTCAGTATATATGCTAATTTAGCTGTGATTTAAACCACACCGTTAATTTTATTTTCAGAGAAATTCCTCTCAAAAAGGGTGACATGGTGTTAATTTTGCGGCAATTAGACAAGAACTGGTATGAAGGTGAACTTAAAGGAGTGGTTGGCATCTTTCCTATCAGTTATGTAGAGGTAAAATTAAAGATTCATACTGCTTTCTATACATTTTAATTAGCATGAATTCTTAAGATTTTTATAGATTTAGCATTTTTGTGAGTTTTCTAATAAGTTCAAAGTACAAAGAATTAAATTAGTTGTAAGAAATGTTTGGATATGATGTGTAAACACAACAAAATTCATTAATAATTATTTCATAATTATTTTCCTTAAATAGAAATATGAATGTAGACTTATTATATTTTAAACTAAAAATTAAAAACTTCAGTAGTATAACATGTACAATAGAGCCCCAATTATACGAGCTAATTTGGACCGAGACTAACTTGGTTACAGTCAAAGTTAACATTGAAAAATATTCGTATAGTGCACTGTACAATTTAACACTGACATTTGTAACATGTTTCCTTCCCCTATAGAATCTCCTCAATTAATCCCATTAAGAAAATATGCACTGTAAGGAAAAGAATATATACAATAAATACATATATAATTATGTGTTTATTTGTTTAGTATATACTGTACATACTTGGTGTACTCTCATCCTGCTGTTTGGTGTATCACAGTGAGGTCTAAATCATATTTAACCTTTTCGTATGCCAAATTCTTGAACTTTCTCCTGAACACATAGCATTCTCCCGTCACTCTCTTATTTTTTCTCACCTACTAAATTCATAATTATGCCAGATGTCATCACCTGTTGCTCATCCTCATTTGTTTAATCTTGAATGAAATGTTCCATAATAAGTTTTGAAACTGGAAGATTTTATACTATAGCAAAATATTATCATCATCTTCCTTTGTTTCAATGAAAAACAGGTTTTCAGAACTTCATGAGAGTTGATGTTTTCAACTTCATCAGAAAGGTGATGAGTCAGTGTAAACAGCTTGAATAACACGGCTAGCTTGAATAACATGGAACCTTGGATAATCGAGACTGTAGACTGTAGTTAATTAAAGGTATTAAATGGTTTCAAAGGCAAAAAACAGTTTCCTTCTTCAGTACAAAAAAAAAAAAAAAAAAAAGCACACCCATCTCAGTCAAAACTGAAAGTTCTCTGTTGCCAGTGTGTTTTTTATGTGGTAGCACTATCCCTTCTAGATCGCCTTGTGTGTGGCACTGTAGTGGTAGAAATCACTCTTGCTTTGACTGTGGTGGTTGAAATGTCAAATATCTTTTCTATCCCTAGAATTTTTTTTTATTTTATGGATTTATTTCATCCAAATGTATCTCATAAAGTAAAATTTACAAAATACATATACCTGATGTCTAATGATTTTTTACTATTATTTAAAACTGTTTAGGAATTTTCTCATCTGGAACATCAAATCAGAATCACGAATGCCATTCCCACAATCTCACCTGATTTTCTTAGAACATACTTGGAATTAACAAGAATATTGTTCAGATGTCTTACTATTATTTAAAACTGTTTAGGAATTTTCTCATCTGGAACATTAAATCAGAATCACGAATACCATTCCCACAATCTCACCCGATTTCCTTAGAACATACTTGGAATTAACTAGAATATTGTTTAGATGTCAGTCAAGCAACTTAAAGCACTCACATAGTAATCTATTAAGATGTTAAAATAATGTTTTAATATATCTGTTTTCTGTATATAGTATTGTATACAATAAAATGCATGCTTATACAAGTTATTAATTTTTACTTTCCCTACAATACATGGGGAAAGTATTAAAATTGTGTTGAAAATCGCAACTTGAGTTTTTGACGGATCTACAAGTTTCAAGTACTCTAAAACCTGAAAAAACTATTTTTAGCATAGCCTCTATGTATGTGTCTATCTATGCAATGTACAGATATTTTTTCACTAAAATATTAATAGACCAAATTTCACAAAATTTGGTAGATTCCCTGATGCTTGTGAGATTTCCTGGTGCTGATTAGATTTTGGTATGATTTAAATACGAAGAACTTGTCTTTTCTTGCAAAATGGCCTGCAAAAACCACATGTATCCACTCCAGCTGAAAAATTAACTGACCAAATTTTACAAAATTTGGTAGATAAGTCACTTGCTTCCCCTGGCACTGATTAGATTTTGGTATGATTTGGAAAGAAAGAACCTGCCTTCTTTTGTGAAGTAGACCGCCAAAATTGTCAATACCTAAAATAAAAGACTACATATGCTCAAATGTATGCTTGTTTTGTATGTAATTTTTGATGACAAAGGGAATAAGACCAATGCCATAACACTAGGACTAACTGTTCTCGAGATATTTTAGTTTTATCACATTTTTTTCATATCATCTATTTGAAAATATGTCCACTTGCCAAATGATTAGGAAAATTAAATATAACTGTAAATTCAGTGTAATTTCAAATAAGTATCAATGTTATTTTGTGCAATTAAATTCTATTCAATGGATTATGAAAGAGAAAATAAATTAGATTCTGTAGGGAAAGTCAGGTGCTGCTCACATTGTATTTCTTTTTTTTTTTTTTGTTTGGTGGCATCCTTTTATGTTACTTCCCAAGTTGTTCATTTTCTCTCAAACCTGACATACTATATATTCAGAATTATATAATCTTGCTTGTAATATAAAAGCTATATATCTGCCCAGCTTAAAAAGACTGAAATAGGCATGTCTAGTGTAATGCATTAGTTTTATGCCAATATTAATGATCCACAAAAATCTATTTGGGATACGTTAAGCAGCTTCTGATGAGTTTTGTGTGCCTTGATTTTTGTATTGCATACTTTTTTTTGAAGAGCAGACAAAATCATAGAAGAGGTACAAAAATAGTGAAGGGTTAGCAAAATGTTCACTTTTTATTTAATAAAAGACTTCAATAGAAAAATGAGACTTGATTTAAATGAAAAGTATGTTTAATTTAATGAAACTAGCAGACATACTTGGAATTACCTTATCTTACCAGCCATTTTCTAAAAGTTGGTTGCCTTTGGATGACAATGATTTTAACCTTTAGATTTCAGCTAGAAGAAAGCAATATTTTCCTCACAGAATGGCTCTTAGAAATTCTTCTTTGCCAATAAAAAGGGGATAAAACATATGTATGGAGGCCGTAAGCTGTATATCACTTTCAACTTTTCATCTCTACAGAATTACGTGTAAATGTATTTTAAATATATCTATAGAACAAAAAATATATTCTAAAAGTTTTGAAACCACATCAGTATCTTCTTGTTCCAAATTATCCATAAAAAACTCCTCACTTGCAATCTGGATCTTTCTCTCAATTTCTATCAAGGCTGTGGAGTCAGTACCTTAAAGCTTTGACTTCAACTACGCTATTTATCTACTAACCAACTTCAATACTAGCATAAATAAAATGTATTAATTAGTAGTTTTCACATGATCTTTTGTATTTACAATTCATTTGCCGAAAAATCCATCATATACCTGAGAGATGCTGCATCCATCATGATTACAATGCAAAAATATATATAAATTCAGTCAAAATTTTCTACATTGGCAATGCAAAAATTGCCCAAATGGGCAAATTTCATGCAATTTAAACAAAATTTTGCATTGTTGTGTGCTAAATAGGCTGATTGTCTAATTGGAGTCCCGTATAATACTATGAATGTAGAAGCATCTTTTAATCCATATTTGATTACAATTTCTTTAATTTCAGACAAGTATAACTTTTATTTCATCAAAATATTTCTGTATTAATCTCTATTGCATTACAGTATTAATTTTTCATAACAATAATTTTTTAATTGGTAAACATTTGATATTTTTTAATTTGCTGCCTATAAACTATTAAAAATTAAATATTCCAAAATAAAATTATTTTTAAATAATTTTATTTTGGAGTCAGTATATTTTTACAGACTCCACTCCAAACTGTTACCGACTCCAACTCTACAGTCCTGATTTCTATAGAGGATAAATAAACTTTTAATTATATAGATGAAACAAAAATGGTTGACCTGTAGCCTGTATTTCTATATAATACATTAGTGTATAAATTAATAAAGAATTTGTTATGAAATAGTGGGCATTGATATTTTTTTATGCTTCTTTTATTTTAGATTGTTCCTCCAGAACACATGTCTACCCCTGTGAAACCAAGGACTGAAGGCTCAGGCAGAGCATTGTATGATTTTGTTGCCCAAACTTCTATTGAACTGACAGTGAGAAAGGTATGTATTAGTACTGATGTGATTTCTACCTTTCAAAATCTGAAATAGATCAAAAAGGAAATAGGGATAAGAATAAAAAAATGCATAATTTAGCAAATATTGAAATATCTTTAACACATTTGGAAAACAACTACAGTGAATCTCCTATTTTGCATTTCTTTTCTGACCAGCATGAAAACACAAGGGACACAAAATTCGCCAAACAAGAGCATCAGCTGGTATTTATTAATATATATAGAGATAGCCAGACAACTCTAATTCAGTATTTTATGCTAGGGGGTGAAAGTTAAACTTTGGCAGGCATAAAATTTGCATGCCGTGGGATTATATATGTTACATATTTATTTTAAACCTTTCTCTCTCCTCTTAGGAAGTAACTTTGAATTTTGTACTTTACAGGGCGATACTATTTCATTAATCAGAAGAGTTGATACCAACTGGTTTGAAGCAGTTTTTCATAACAAAAAGGGCATCATACCAGTTTCATACATTCAAGTGCTTCAAGAACCGCCTGAAAGAAGTAAGAATTTTATTTGATTAACATCAGGTTATCGCTTTAAGGTTGTATTTTAAATAAAATGTTTGTTTTATTCCTGGGGGGGGGCAATGCTATTCAAAATGCCTCCAGTCGGCGGCAATGCATATTTAAATACGAAAAATATTATTGTGCACTTTTACAAATTAACAGGTGTCATCGTGTTATAGTCTCTGACGATTTTTGACATGTATTAATTGCCATATGTATATGCATGCTGTGCGTTTCCAGTGTCGATTCCTACTAATTGGACCAGGAGTCTCCAAACTATGGTTCATGGACCAAATGTAGCCCACGAGCTGCTTAAATCCCACCTACGCCAGATGTCAAAAACCCAGACCATCCAGCTCATCCGTTTACATAGAGAAGCAATTTGGGCGACTGGGAAAAGCCTACGCCTAATGTGTAATTGATGTAAGAAATGGAAATACAATTAATGTAGCATTTATCATAAGTTATGACTATCCCATTCCATATGTACTACACTGTTTTTACCTTTTCCATATGAAATATGCTGTTTTTATCGAGAATTTAAAATCAGAATACAGTATTATTATGGTGCCACAGCTACAGCATATATTTTTTCACCTTCTCATTTTTACTTACTCGCCTACCTCTACTTGCAGTGTTTAAAAACTCACCTCTGCTTGTAGGAGCAGATTGCTAATGCATTTTTATAAATTTCTTCAAATAAACCAAATTTCTACAAACTGAAAAGTTTGCACAAGGACTTGTATCTGGTTTTGGTGTGACATGCCAGTATTTATGTGAATTTTCTTCCCAAAATTACATTTTTAAAATCGGTGCAGATTAGCACTAATTGTTGAACACTTACAAACTATCTTAATGATTGATATCGTAAATTTGGAGACCCGGTTAAATGTTATGTTTGAGCAACTGAACAACAGTTCTATGTCCCTTATTAGTGTTCTAAAATAATTTCTTTGGAATATGTTTATCACATTTTTTATTCTAAAAAAAAAATATTTATTTTATTGTTTAATGTTATTTTTTGTACTGTATTTTACAAATTTCAGGTATTACTTTTTAAAAGTTGTTTTGGCCCACTAAATCTTTAAAAACTTTTAATGTAGGCAGTGTTTCAAAAAGTTTGGGGACTGCTGAATTAGACAATGCTCTACAACTTTGTAATTTACTTTTTTCTTCTATTTTCTCTATTGGGCTTGATCAGTGATCACTTTACTATAGGTAGACTTAATGTATACAATACACACATAGGCATCCTTACAAAGTTATTGAGATGTTTAAGGACTTTAAAAACTCTATATATATTTGTTAACCCTCAAAAGCAACCTAGAAGACATTTGCATACACCGAAGAAATTTTAGTTCAAGCTAATGGTTCAAGTACTATACCTAGGAACTTTTATTTTATCTTTTACTTTAGGTATATTCCTTTCCTTAGTAACATGACTTTCATTTTCTTTTACGATTATTTACAGAAACTCTTTTCCCACAAACGGTTGAATTGAAAATTGCAACTTGTATAGACCCACTTATTTATAGAAAATTCATAGTAATTAAAAAAAAAATTCTTTTTTAGAATGCAACGATATCACTCCATATTTGTGCCAAAAATTAGAATCATGTGAATCTTCCAATTTACTAATACACGAAACACCTTTCTGGTAGGTCGGACGGTCTGGGTCTCAACAACAACAACATATAAAGGAATTGTCCTACGGATTCGATTCAAAGCTCTTTTGAAAGAGTGTTCTTCGATTTTTCCGATGGCGTTAAGATGGAAATTCTGTGAGGATATTTTTGATCACTAAGGAGCTCATTTGTGTGAAAATCATTCAAAATTGTTCTTCAACACAAAATAACTAAAAAAATTAATTTAAATTAAAAAAAAAAATTCTTTGAGGTGCCTTAGAATTTGACCTGAACTATCATTCTACCGAATTTCTTAGCTATAAATCACTTAGATTTTCTGCTATACAACTGGCAAACAAACAGACAGACATCTTCTTTTATTATTATAAATGTACATACTTGGCTCTTTATTATATTTAAACAAAACTGATGTGGGCAGCACATAATATTCCCTACATAATGCAATGACTTTACTTCTTTCAATGCGGAATATTGATGTACAAGGTCCAGGTCACAATGTTTTTAATATTGAAAAGTACACTGTGCTTTTCAGAATGACAACATGTAAAGTAATTTTGAAGTACCAAATTTACATACTCCATTATATTAAAATATGTTAATTATTAATCTATCAATTTGGCATCATTGTTGTAACTTTAGTGTCATTTTTGCTAATTTGGCACCATGTTAAAAAAGTTGCCATCTTGGCGATATTTCATCAAATTAGGTTACCCACCAAATAAATCATCAAGTGTTACATATTCGATGATACTCATTTTTATGTAATTTTTTAAATGCATTTATTTAAAAAACATGCAATAACTTGAGAACGGTTCAAGCTAGCCTTCTAAAGTTTGTCATTCATTTTAGAATAAAACATTGCATAGAATATGATTGTTCATTTAACATTATTGAATGTCCTGATTTTTTTATGATTTTTAAAAATATTCATTTGAAAATTTGGAGATCTTCCTAACATCTGATCACATTTAAAACCAATAGGGTTTATAGTGTTTCAGCATTCACGGATCATAATAATAGTACCAAATTTCATTCAAAACGTTCAATTCGTTTGTGAGATACCACATCCACAGACATCACCTCAAAAATATTCGATTCGAGTTCAGATATTCTTGAAACATGCTCTTCTGTCAAAAATTTGAATACAAAATTTCCACCGTCACAATATTTCTCATTACATATTTAGGGATTTGCAATCTTCAAAATATGAATGTAAATTTTGGATACTTTTTGCAGCAATTTTTGAAGTCACTAAGCATGCATTTTTTTCATTTCCATTTTGTGATTTTTCCAATTAATTTTCCTTATCCAATGCAGCTGCAATAATATCCTCATTTAGATTATTACTTTTCTTTTGTTCCCACATGCCACAAGCTCATTACCGAGACCATAATCATGGAAATCATATCAAGAATATTTTTTATTTTTCCACCCAAATAGCAGTATTTATACCACCTGTTATACGCACTGCATTCTTTCGTGCAGACCATAAAAATGTATTGTTAAGCAACAGATCTTTCCCTATAATACATACCTCAGTGATTTGAACAGGTTTGCTCACACTAAACAATATGAATACATTATTCAGACATTTTTTTGACATTTTGATAATGTTTCAATATAATTTAAAATGTTTCATTTTTGCAGGTATTGGCTCACCTTCACCAAAATCTTATTCTATTTCTCCCAGGTAAAGTATTTAAATTATGACAATATTTCAGTAATCAATTATTTTAACAGTAATATTATTCTAATGGTATCTTATTCAAACAGGGTTTCCACGGTTTTTTGAAAACCCTTAGTTTTTGTTTTCCATTTTTAAAGACCTTTAAATTACTTTTTTTTTTTTATCAAAATACCTATTTTTCTCAAGAATACAGAAGTCTCAAAGGTTTTTTTTTTGTGTGTGTGTTGTGTGTGTGTGTGTATGTGAGTGTGCATGTGTGAGTGAAATATACCTTTAATATTTTAATAATCTCACTCTTAACTGAAAAGTCCTTATTTTTTCTGTAAAAGTCAAGAAATAACAATTTCAGCTAAAATCAACATCTCCCCCCCCCCCCCCCCCCCAGACGAAAAATAACATTTTTAGATAAAAATAACATTTCCAGGTAAAATAATATTTTCAGATAAAATAGGCAATTTAGAAAACAAGTGCAACTGCTACATAAAATGAATCACCACCAACGACTGGTTTACCATTCATATATTACTGAAACCTAATTTTCATATTTTTTATTGTTATTGTTGTATAAAGACTTGCTTAAACTACTTGTAAATGTATTTGGGTCTTTAAAAAGTACTTATTTTTTGTTGCTTGTAAAAGTGGGAATCTTGATATATACTCTACAAGATTTTTTTTAAAAAGGTTTTAGATTTGCATTGTGAGGAAAAAGAGGCTAAAAATGTGGTTAAGAAAATATCTCAATTTTACTTATTTTTCCTTTCTCGGTATCTTTTTTAGACAAATAAGAATATTGAAATTAGTATAAGGAATAAAGTATACTTTTCTACAGAAGTTACTGTCAAATTGAAGGATATAAGCTGTATATATTAGATATTAGCCTATTTTATTGTTTTTATCAGCCTAGTGTAGCATTCATTAATCACAGGTCAGCCTATCCATAAAGATTTTTAAATCAGTTGCAAAAACCCTATTCTAGCTTAATATTTTAAAATTGCATTGCATAAAACATAAATTAGCTCAATCCTTTTATTAATTTAAGTATTAGCAGCACAATCTTGTTTATCAAATTTTTACCACAATCTTTTTTTTTTGTGTATGTGTGTGTGTGAAATATACCTTTCACCCTTAGCGTTTATTTAATTTGTGTTTATTTAAGAATATTTCTTAACAAACTTAACAAATGTTTCTTTAAGAATGTCTAACAAACACTTTTACACAACAGTTCTAATTTTGGATTATATATTTTCATTTAATTTTTATAAAGTTTAACTTCTTAAAACGTTTAACTTTAAAAGTTTTTTAAAAGTTTAATTTTTTAAACTTTTAAAAAGTTTAACTTTATTTAAAACTTTATTAAAGTTTAAGTTTAACTTTTTTCAAATACTGTTATTTCTTTGAAAGAAAAGACATTGTATTTACAAATTTAAAAGTTCAATTTTATTGCTTGGCAATTACGGTTCTGCAACATATGCATCAATATTTTCCTGTTTCCAATATTGCTGTGAAAATCTAAACTGTAACATCATACTTGTTTTACCGCAATTATGGTGCTGCAGACCTTCTCTTTAATATTTTATTTCGTAAAAATGAATATTTGAAGCAAAACAAGTGATTTTGAATGCTAATTTTAATGTACTAGAAATATTTTGTATAGAGAATTTGATGTTCATGAGCAAATATATATTTAAGAAACATTTAAATGTGTTTCTCTCTTTCAAGCAGATCAGAAAGCAAAGAAAAAGTTATACTAAATTCCATATCTCCATCAGGATATTCCTCAAGCTCAACAAGCCCTATGCCGGTGAGTCATAACTATATTTTTATTGCAAAAAATAATTAAATAAGTGTTCCCTATTTAGCATTAGTAATTGGTCCCATATTATTTCTTGTTAACCAAAAAATACAATACATGTTAAAATTTATGGCAACAGTAATGACATAAATGGAACTGGTAAAATTTTATTGCTGTTGTGTGAGCTACCAAGATGTTAATAATTTGTTAAAAATGAATGGTTCAATACAAAGTTTTAACAGCCAATACCCTTTTAAAAAGTAGAATATGTCTTACAACTAAAAATATGCTGTGAATTAATGAGTAATACTACATATATATATATATATTTAAGAATTTATAGTATTTTATTTTTTTAAACCTTGTCCATAATTTATTCCAAATATTTCTCACAATTTAACAATCAGTACTCAAATTGTGAGAACTTTTAACATTTCATTTTATAATGCACTGTTTACTGGCTTCAACTTGCCTACGTTTAACAGTAACCGAGCAAATTGATTTCTTTAGAAAGCTTACTGTTACTCAAACTAATAAAAAAGTTTTCACATTTAAGTTAGTATCTAAAACTAAAACTATTTACACTGCAATTCTAATTTGAAGCATTGAAATGAAAGGATTGGAAAGCACTTAGGGAAATTTACTCATAAATTCATTTAACTCAAAATTGTATTGTATATTCATATGCCTGTAATAAGAACTATTATAGATCTATACAATTTTATATACTTAGCACAAACAGATTTATCATTTGTACCTACAATTATATGTCAGTTAAAAAGGTAAGTTATGTTAGTTTTAAATACTGAAAATTTGATGATGAAATTTTGTTCGTAAAGAAATTGATTTAAATAAATAAATTCATATAAAATTTTGTATTATTATCTTTTCTAATATAGGTATCTCAAGAAAGAAGGAAAATTCTAAGTAAAAAGGGGAGCAACCTTATTGAACCAATCATGTAAGTAGTTATCCTGTTATAAAACTGCTGGGAATTTTATATTGAGTACATACCAGAATGAATTACTCGACAGTGCCCAGGTTCTAAATAAGCGTCTACTACATGTAAATAATCAAATAAGCACCCACTTTAATAATATATTTGAACACAAGTTAAAATGTCTATGATCCAAAAATTACATGAATCAAATCAAATGTATTCTTCGCAAAAACAAAAATTATGAGAATCACAATTGACCATATCGTCACACCACTCATAAAGTAGGCGATACCGTGCAGCCCATTCCAAAATATCCACTCTCATATGACAAAATGAATGGTTCTTTTCTGGGTAGTTTTCTGCCTCGGGTGGGGTCCTAGGACTTGCAAAAACCTGCAAGATTTGTTCAAAACACCAACGACATGCCTCAGGGAAAAAAAATGTATAATTAATCAATGGATGGGTTTATGAAATTTTTATTTCTCGAGTACCGCCGATATTTTGAGCAGGTGCTGAAAAAAGAATGAACGATGGATGGCAAATCAATTTCTGTATATTGTAATATAAAAATCAGAGAATTTTAAAATGCATGAAATGCATATATTTTTTAAAAATTCATTAAGAATCATCTGTGAATCATATGGATTCTATTCACAGTTTGTTTGAAAGAGAATTTTTCGATGTTTCCAATGGTGCAAGATGAAAACTTTGTGATAATTTTTAGGTCGCTAGAGAAGCAATTTGTGTGAATATCGGCCTAAATCATTGTAAATCAGGCTAAAACATAAAATAACTAAAAAAACTAATTCGAAATTTTAAAAAAGAAATAATGCCAAGGTGCATGTATTCTGGTCCTGAAGTATCTATGTAGCAAATTTCATGGTCGTATAGCACTTTGATTTCTCACTACAGACTGCACACACTGACATTTTCATTTATAAAGTAATATAAATAAATTTTTACAATTTACTGATTTTTTACATTAAACTTTGCATGTGTCTGACTTACAGTCTACTTAACAAGTACCTAAAACTCTCTTACTAGGTCTGAACTGTATCAGGCGTTTTAAAAAAGGGAATTCTTTTTTCATTTCTTTATCAACAAATGGCAATAATTTTACTTTTTGCAATGACTATTGATATAGTATCAATATTTTATATAATAGAAAAAATCACAATTTTGTTCACAGAGATAGTACAGATTATGTTTCTGAGTTATTTTAGTTTATTTTATTTTGTTATGTATTTGTAGTTGCATACATATTTAATAGAAACTGAAAAACTTTAAAATAAGCATAAATATTTTTTACTGATATATATATATATATATATATATATATATATATATATATATATATGCAGGGTGATTAAAAAAAATGGGCCAAATTTTACGAGGTGGTAGTACACATCAAACCAAGCATTTTTCATCATAGTTTACCGGGTCGGAAATGAAGCGTAAAGGCACCAGTGGGCGATTAATGGTGAAACCGATGAGGTGAGGTGAAAACACAAGAATGACTTAGAAGTTATACAATGACATTTAATAAACAATAAGTATAGTAATGGCTCAAAAGAGAGACCACAAACCTGAATGCACATCTCACAGCGGTGTTGGAGGAATTGGTGAACTCTCTCAAACAGGCCAGGCATGTTGTGTATTTAAGCAGCAGCGGCTGAAATTCTAGTGATGAGTTCCTCTTCAGATTCATGGGAGTGTCATAGATGAGACTTTTCAGATATCTCCACAAAAATAAGTCAAGACATGACAGATTGGGCGATTGTGGAAGCCAAGCAATGGGGCTACCTCACCCAATCCATTGGCCCGGAAAAGTGACGTCCAGATAGTTCCTTACTTCTCACCCAATTACAAAAATTTGCATAAGGGTTATTTTTCTTCCCCAGATGAAATTTGCATACATGGCTTTCTGTTTCAACCAGGATGATGCTTTTAAGTTTGCAGAGCAGCCGCTTCCCAACGAGTAAGCACCCTGTAACGCCTTTACGTATCATTTCCGACCTGGTAAACTATGACGAAAAATGCTTGTTTCGTGTGTACTACCACCTTGTAAAGTTTGGCCCATCTTTTTTTAATCACTCTGTGTGTGTGTGTGTATATATATATATATATAATAAAAATATTATATGAAATTCCAATGATAGATTAGAGATAAGTTGCTCATATAGCCATAGTTACTCATATAGCCATAATTTAAAATAAAAGATAGCTACGTATAAAGATGTAAAAAATAGAGAATCATCAATCAAGGGGAGAATAAAAAGCATATATCCAGTCACCAAGCTATATATAATCGACAAATAACAATGGTGAGATTTCAAAATTGAAAAACAGAAAATGACCAAGCATTAAAGCCAAACACGTGGAAAAGTCAAATTCATTTTGAAATATATATATATATATATATATATTTCAAAATGAATTCCTTTTTAAGCCTAGTGCTTTTCCACGTGTTTGGCTTTAATGCTTGGTCATTTTCTGTTTTTCAATTTTGAAATCTCACCATTGTTATTTGTCGATTATATATAGCTTGGTGACTGGATATATGCTTTTTATTCTCCCCTTGATTGATGATTCTCTATTTTTTAATCAGTTTTCAATATATATATATATATATATATATATATATATATATATATATATATATATATATATATATATATATATATATATACAGTACAACCTCGAAAATCCGGACTCGTCCGGACTTTGCCGATTCCGGATTATCGATTTTTCCGGATTATAGAATTTGAATAAAATTCCGATTTAATATTAACTAAATACGCTATAAAGCACTATTTTTAGTAAAAATAATGGCTAAAGTTAAGTTAATCAATTAAAACATATTTAATTTAAAAAATAGGGCAAAAGAAATTTCTAAGAAAAAAAAATACACATTAATAATTTAGAATGTGTGAACGAAACGAAATGATAAAATCACATTTTATCATTTCGTTTAAATATTTGAATTAACATTTGTTATTTCATTAATTTTGGTTTATGGGAAAGCAGTTTTCTTTATCCTGTAGATGGACATTATTTCTGCTCGGTTTTATAAAGCTTCTTTGTTCAAGACCTTCAATAGCATGATCGATTGTTTGCATAAGATTATCAATGGGTATTTTTTCTTCTCCGCATTTATCGTGGCTACTTTAATCTTTTTTTATTTAATACTAGCCGCCTTTGGCGACCAGCCTGTTCGCTACCCTTGAAAATTCTGACCGTGGCAAATTCTAACCGTGGCACACTCGCTGGCGCGACCTACCAGGAAGTGCCACCCAATTTAGACAGGAACTCAGTGGGGGAGGCATCCACAGGGACCGTACCCTCCTTCCCCTACCACCAACCTCTCGGAAGGACTTACGGTCCCGCATGTTTAACGTGATCGTACTCCGCCTGAACACGGCGGCAGTTTTAGCAGTGGCGGGAATCGAACCCGGACCTACCTAGTGCAAATCCCGCGCGCTAACCACTGGGCTACCGCGCCCTCCGCGACAATCTCCATAACCTTCTTTTTATTCACCCAATTTAGACCGGAACCCAGTAGGGGAGGCATCCACAGGGTCCGTACCCTCCTTCCTCTACCAACAACCTCTCGGAAGGACTTACGGATCCACATGTTTAACGTGATCGTACTCCGCGTGAAAATGGCAGCAGTTTTGGCAGTGGCGGCAATCGAACCCTAGCCTACCGAGTGCAATTCCCGCGCGCCAACCACTGGGCTACCGCGCCCTCCGCGACAATCTCCATAACCTTCTTTTTATTCACCCAATTTAGACCGGAACCCAGTGGGAAAGTCATCCACAGGGTGCGTACCCTCCTTCCTCTACCACCAACCTCTCGGAAGGACTTACGGATCCACATGTTTAACGTGATCGTACTCCGCGTGAACACGGCAGCAGTTTTGTCAGTGGAGGGAATCGAACCCGGGCCTACCGAGTGAAATTCCCGCACGCTAACCACTGGGCTACCGCGCCCTCCGCGACAATCTCCATAACTTTCTTTTTATTCACCCAATTTGGACCAGGACCCAGTGGGGGAGGCATCCACAGAGACCGTACCTTCTTTCCCTGCCACCAACCTCTCGGAAGGAATTATCGACCCATATGTTTAAGGTGATCGTACTCCGCATCAGTGGCGGGAATCGAACCCAGGCCTACCGAGTGCAATTCTCGCGCGCTAACTTCCCGCGCACTAATTTAAATTTATAACGACCATATGCTAGGCTCTTAATTCCACCATCCTCGTTCCATCGTTCCATCATTTAAAATAGCCATAAAATTAAAATATCCATTTAAAATATCTATAAATTAAAATATCCATAAATTAAAATATCCATTTAAAATAAAAAAATCAACCATATCGTTCCACCAATCCATAAATATAATAATTTCAAATACATCACCACAATTCAAACCACCATAATTCAATCATTTAAATTATTTAAAATATCCATTTAAAAATATCCATTTAAAATATCATATAAATATAATAATTTCGCCCGATGTATACAACACTTATGCTCGTAATTCAGTTAAAACCGAAAGCGCGGTCTCCATGGAGACGGGGAAGAAACTAATGCGGATGGGGGGAAAATGCCGTTGAGGAACTGAGCCGGTAGCCGACAAATTTAAAATCATGGCGTCTTTAAAATTGCCATCCTGAAGGCAATTTTCATTATTTCTGGACCAGATTGGACTTGTAAGAATGCCAGATGTTTGACCTTTCTGAAAATGTAAATTATTAGTCGAAATTATGAGTACTTTTCACGATGCGAGAATTTAAAAACCAAAAATCGTTTTCTTGAGCAAAAAGTGACTTTGGTTTTAAAATCTTTAAAAAATATTAGAAATCGAAATTCAGATTTGAAATTGATATATTTTTACTCGAAATTCTCTGCTCTTTCCGATGGTGTAATTTGTTTTTTTCTACGATGTCTGGATCGTGGAGAAAAAAGGGCAAAAAACGGTCGAAATCGCATAAAACATTAAATAAATAAAAAAATAATTAAAATTTTAAAAATCGGTTTTCACGTGTCCCCTTCCCTCCCCCCCGGGTCTCCGATTGCCAAATTTCGTAGCTCTCCGACGCGCGGTCGCGAAACGTATAGTGTATAAGACAGACACACAGACATTGCCTTTTATTATATAGATCATATCGCGAATTACGCAATCACTCAATTTATTTACGATTGGCGCATCATCATCACAGTGCAGAACTTCCGTTATATCGGCTTTGTCGAGATTTAATGAAGCGCCGGAAGATTTAAAGAAGTGCCGAGATTTAATAAAGATCGAGGATTAGCACTTTTGACGATATCTTTAAAGGTGTAAATGTGTTTAAACCGTTTTCGCTATTAACGACCGTAAAACAAAAAATAAGATTTTAAAAGTTTTATTTATTTTCCAGCATCTAAATGTTATGTTTAAAAAGGCCGATGACTCTGAAAAAAGTAAAAACTTTATTAGTAATAGTCAAATACGTAAAAAATATCGCAGTAGATAAAATAAATATCTTTTCCAAAACAGGAAAATATTTCTCCTCTCAATGATTTTTCTAAATTACTATGAGTCATTACTAGACTGCAGCACCGGGACGTAGTGGGGCAGGGAAAGCGAAGAAAGGAATTTGCTTAGCCTAATCGTAAACGCAGCCAACCCCTTTGAGAGGTCTGTGTGTTAATGACCTTGTTGCTCGGTTCTGTGCGATACGATATTATTTAGTTATTTATTTGCTATTTATAGTATGTAAATATGGCTTTCTAAACAAAAAAGGTAAAATATACAGTTGATTTCAAGCTGACACGTTCGACGAGAACGAAAAAATCGTCAGATATCGGGAGGGGGAGGAGATTCTGAAGACAAAACAGAATACATTGAAGAATGGAATTCGTACTACGAAGTGAACAAAATAAATTTCCGTGAGCGTTAATATGAATTCTCAGGATTTTTAGATTTAATTGAACAATCTGTGATAAAATGTTACGATAACGTTAGTGTTTAATATTAAAAATTACATTGTTTCAGAAAAATGTCTTTTTCAATAATGAGAAAAGGAAATATTGATAATAAAAATTCCGTATTTAAATAACGATGTATATTTTACGCGAAATAATTCATCGGGAGTTGTAACTTGAATAAGGGGGAGGAGGGATTAACGATAACAACGTAATTCACGCTCCTACCACGAGCCGATCTACGGCCGTCCATCTAAACTTTCGATTCATTTCCGGGTTTAGAAAGTCGATCGGAAAAAATACGGTATTTGCTTATAAAATGTAATTCCATATAAATAATTTTACCCCGTTGTTTTAAATCCGCGACTTCGTCAGTCCGGGGAAAGAAAAAAAAAAAATCGAAAATTTGGAAAACGTCCGGATTTTGGAGGTTTCCGGATTTCGGATGTCCGGATTTTCGAGGTTGTACTGTATATATATATTGAAAACTGATTTTAATTATTTTTCCAAAAGTGGCAGGGGGGAGGGGGGGAGGTAGTTTGCAGGTATGTACACTCACCTCTAAAAAATAAGAACGAAAGTGAAAATTGAGTACAAATCAGAAACAACTGCAACAATTTATCCCAAATTTTATGGTAACATAGAATAGGACTCTGCCTATTATTTGCATACAAAAAAAAAAGTTTATGTATACTTACACATTAAAAAGAAATTAAAAAAATGGAGGAAACGTCAGGTGATAGTTTTGAATGTGAAATGTCTATCAATAAGGAATATGACCCCCTCTCACACTAATGCAGACTTGGCAACAACAATTCATGCCACCAATTAAGTGCTCGATGAAGTCGTAAGGCAGTAATCACCACTCTTGTATAAGAGCACATTGGAACTCTTGGGTAGTGTTTGGAAGGGTTTGTCGAGAAGCTACAGTTCTCCCGAGAGCACCTCATACATGCTCTATTGAGTTTAGGTCTGGGAAATATGATGGCCACTCCATTCGCTGGATTCCCTTTGTCATCAGGTAATTGCTTATGATATGAGCTCTATGTGACCGGGCATTGTGAGCCATAAGAACAAACTCAGAACCTATTGAACCAGCATAAGGGCGAACATAGGGATCAAGCATTTCGTCACAATATCTTTGGCCAGTCACAGTACCATTAAGGAAGAAATGGAAGTCAGTACGTCTACCAAAGGAAATCCCATCCCATACAAGGATAACACCTCCAGAAAATGAGTGGCGCTGGACAATGTTAATCGCTTGATACTGTGTACCAGCCACTCTCCACCCAAAACTTCATCGATCGTACAACTGCAAAGCGAATCTGGACTCATCAGTGAATAGGACATTGCTCCAATCGTCTATGATTCAACTGACATGTTCCTGACACCATTGTAGACAGGCTGCTCTGTACCTCACAGACAATGGAACACAAATGGTTGGCCTCCACACATAAAAGCCATGTGTGTATAATCTCCTTATCATAGTTGTAATGGATACAGGCCTACCTGTAACTGCAGTGAGGCTAGAACGTAAAGCAGGTGCTGTTGCTTGCCTGTTGCATCTGACCAATAACATTAAGTAGTGGTCATTGAAAGGTGTTGTAACTCGAGGGCGACCTGAACCTGGCCTTCTGCTTACTGTTGCTCCGTTTTTTGGAATTGGATTCATAAGTGTGAAATCACAGAATGGTGGACTCTGAAGAATTCAGTAACTTCTTCAATAGATTGGCCCGATTGTAACCTGCCCATGGCTCGCCAGTACTACATAACAACTATGGTCTTTTGCAGATAGCTTAGTTATTTAAAGCAAATGTTTTCTTGCACTACAATTTAACTCCATCTGTCACATTCCATTCTCATCTATTTGTAATTATAATCAAAGTGTCCTTTGTAATAGTCATAGCTGAAAAAGAAAACTCTAGAAATTTTCTTTTACCCCCAAGAAAGTGGGAACTTTGCAAGTGATGTGATGATGCAAGCTGTTAACATAATTTTTCAAACTTAAGTTCTCTGTATCAAAAAGAAATCGAAATTCAATTGTATGATTCTGTTCTAAGTACTAACAATAAAACCTTTTGCTGTTTGCATATTTCCTAATTTTTGGATTAATCTTGCCAGGTACCGAGCAATGTATAGTTATAGTCCTCAAAACACCGACGAACTGGAATTGCAGGAGGGTGATTCAGTTTATGTTGTTGAGATGTGTGATGACGGCTGGTTTGTTGGGACATCTGTGCGATCAGGGGTGTTTGGAATATTCCCTGGAAATTATGTGGAGAAAGCTTGGTAAGTAAATGTTCCCAATTTAATTTGATTACATTCTGCCTCATTTTACTAGACCCCAAATTTTTTTTTTATTTTTAATTAACTTTGCAAAACATTTTATCATGCATGCAGCTGCTTATTTACCTAATTTAATTTGTTAGAGCTCTGTATATTCAACATTAAGTGTTAGAAAACAGCAAGACATGTTTAAACACAGTGACGTTTAAATAAGATGTGAAATGGGGGTCATAGTCGCTCCTTGGTAAGGATATTTAAAACATTGCAATTTTGCTACAACTGTCACAATGGATTGTGAAAAGTAATAAAAGAAAGTTCTTAACCCCTAAATAAAGATGAAATTTTCCTTAATATTTCCAATCAAGACACTTGAAAATAAAAGAATAATAGCAAAATATTAAGTAAATTTACATCTTCATTCTATCACAAGTTCCTATGTTTATTCTCTTATCATTACTTTTTACATTTATAAAATTATATAAATTCAAGTCCTAACAGTAAGATGTATAAAATTATAAATCATTTGATGGCATTAATTTATTTTTACCCAATAATAGTCTCACCATCCCAAATGTGAGAACTCTTAGTATATGGTAACCTGACCCATCGACAGGTCACACCGATTGAACATGTTAAAACATTTAGCAAAATTAAGGCGGAGTTCATACACCTTTTGAAAATCCTTAAGAACTCCTGAATTTAAGGAGGGCGGGGGTTATAATGGTCCTTTAAAATTCCTTATTATATTCGTTTTAGCCTTAGATGCCTAGAAAATCACCAATTTTAGCATTCTTAGATAATTAAAATTGAAAATTTTATCATTCTTTCATAAAAATCTTAATATTTAGCATCCTTTTGAAAAAAATCGAGAATTTAAAGATCTTAAAAAAAATCCCAAATTTTAATTTTTCTTAATACAAAAATTGCTCATTTAAGAAGTTTTTCATAAAGTTCTGAGAATTTTAACGCTTTATCAGGTGTTTGGAATAAAAGAATGTTTAATGTTTTCCAATGTACAAAATAATGCAGCAGGTATTTATACATCACTGATATTTAATAAATTATGAAATAGAAGTTGGTAAACTTTTCCATTTTCATTTCTTTTTGTGTGTGTGTGCGCATATGGATTGTAATGTAATTTAAGGGCATTCTTTGTATAGCAAGAGCGGTGTAGCTGGTATAAAACTAATATACCTGTCTCTAAATGGAACTTCTGCAGAAGTTTTGTTTTATTTCTGCTTTTACTGTTTAGAGAAAACTCCTTGAAAAACACTCAAACTGTCCTGGAAATGGGATGTTGTGAGTATAAATCCTTCTAAAGAGTTTCTGAGAACTTGGTAATACTATTTGCAAGTGTGTTATCTAATTGTCAAACTGATTGATGTTTGTCAGTTGATATGATACCGATGTGATTAATATTTGTCAATTGACCAATTGTCAAATTGATATTTGGGATAACAAAAGTTTCCAGTCATCAACTGTATCTATCAATTAAATGAGGGCTGCACTTTCCTCTCTATTACTAGACAAAGGTGCTTAAATATTTCATTATTACTACAAGAAACCTCTTCCAAGAAAAACACAAGATCGAGGCAGGTGTGTTTCTATACATGTTACCTATTACTGCTCAATGCTAAATATATTGCTAACAAATTGATTGGATGGAATTTTTCATGTGGAGAAGACTTGAGTGAATTCCTTAATTATGATTTATTTGTGTGGAAAGGAGCAGTGGTGGATTTACGATGAGACTAAGTAAACTGTAGCCTAAAGTGGTAAATTTTTACAGTTGTATTTTTTAGAAGTAATTTTTTATATATTTACCGTATTGAACTGGCTATAAAATAATTTTTAATAGTTCTATGTAAATTAAATGTTTTATCAAATATTATTTTTAATTTATTAGATGAAACTGATCGCCACTATCTATTGATAATGCAAAATTTCAACTAATTATTAAATTGGGAGTAGCAAAGTGCTAAATCCACTCTTGTAAATGTATTTGTTTTTTCTGATGATGTGCTTTTTCCTGATAAAATTTACACACTCACACAGCAGCAAACAGATAAAAAGTATAAGTATTCATCTATCTCTAAAACACCGATTTTGAATTTCTGTTAGCAAAAAGTTTTCAGAAAAAGCAATGCCAAGATTGCACTTGCACCGCCTTTCAACCACTTGATTACACATGTCTCTTAAAGGAACCAGCCACTGATGATGCCATATTCCTTTCTTAAATGCCAGAAAAGCACCTTTTATGGCAGTACACATTTTGCCGGGGCTCTCTAACCCTTTATGGATTTGAGGCTCCTTCGCTAAGTTTAGAAAGGGTGACATCTCTAAAAATTGTGTGTTTATGCGAATGTTCAGCGGAGTATAAAACAAGACGGGCTCAGAAAACTGCTGGTCTAACCATTTTCTGGAAATATGATACTGTTAGGTAAAGCTCAAAATCAGTGTTAAAGGGATAAATGAATAATTTTGTATCTGGTCCATTCTGTGTAATACGTTTGTGCGCATGTATTTGTCCCAATCTTTGTTCTATCATTCGAAATTGTGAGACATATAATTCGGTATGCATATTCTGGTATCTGGGTGGGGGTTCAGCTGCGACCTGATGGGAGTGACAGTAATTGTATTGGGTTAAGTTTAAATAATGGATGATGCAAGTTTCGTAATAGAAGGCGTGTCATCAGAAAATGAAATCAGGAGTAATAGATAAAGGGCAGTTCAGGAGATGGTGTTGTGGTACAACACCACCTCCCCGGTCCTCCTCCCTCCCCCTTGGTCACCGCCTCCTCAAATATTCGTACAGTGTTCTAGAGGTTCACCACCTCTTTAGTATTTTTAGCCATTGGCACCCTCTAGTATCTAGTATGAAATGATATATGAAACTATTTTTTTTAATTTTCTGGACTGAATATTTTTGAAATTTTTACGGATATATTTGCTAGCACCCTCTGGTAGCAGTCTAGAAAACTGTTTTAATTTTAAGACATTTTTCACATACATTACCTAATAGGATTCAAATTTGAAAACCAATAAATTTGCTCTCACAACTAGCGTTTTATCCATTATGCTATGGTTTTACGGCAAGAAATTGACATTTAAAGATATCTCTTCCACACCCTGATTTTGAAGAGATATGATGACTGATGACCCTGATGACTTTTCTGATCCAAGTAGTATCTGGATCGGGAATTGCACGATTATCATCAGAGGACCCCGTTTCCTCGTTACTTTCTATAATGTCTTGATTTTCCAATGATGAATCGTCTTTATCCCTCTCCACATACTCCTCGTCAGACGAATCTGAATAGGTGTGTGTGTGAGATGATAAAGTAAAATTTTCTTTAGGTTTCTGATTTACATTGGGTCCCAGACCGCCTTCCTCTGCGTTGCACTCTTCATTACATCTAACATTTTTAGTTTCTACTATTTTTCCCTCGTTTAAGAGCCATATCCTATACCCCCGAGTTTTCAATGCATATCCCACCATAATGCCCTCATATCAAGTTTCCCCCTAAGTTGCTTAGGCTTGCCTACAAAAACTTGGCATCCAAACGTTCTGAGGTGAGCAACTGATGGCTTTTTGCCGCTGTACAACTCGATCGGTGTCAGATTCTTAAACTTGTGGCATATCCAATTTTTAACATATGCAAAACAGAGTAAAGCTTCTGCCCAAAAATCGTCTTTTATGTTGCTATCATTTAACATTGCCCTAACACAATCCAAACAGTTAAGTTAAACCTTTCGGAAACTCCGTTTTGTTCGGGTGTGTATGTGTTTGTTCTTTCTGCTTTAATTCCTTGTGTTTCTAAGAATTTTTCAAACTCAGTGTTACAAAACTCCATGCCGTTGTCAGTTCTGACGCTTAAAATTTTGGTATTTAAAAATCTCTCTGAAACTGTTTAAACTTATCAAAAACTTCAGATTTTTGTTTCATAGGATACACAGTAACTTTGCATGAAAAATCATCGGTTATGCTAAGGAAATATTTAGCACCTCCACGCAATGGTTTTGGCATTGGCCCGCATACGTCTATATGGATTAGTTCTAACGGTTTTTCTAATTTTATTCTGCCTATGGGCTAATGTTTGCTAATTTACAACATTTACAGTTGATTTTCCAGATACTGATTTTTGGCAATCCTCTAACAGCTGGCACTTTACATGTGTGATATAAATATTCAAAATTGATTTGATGATGTGACAAAACCTTTTATGCCATAACCTTGTATTTCACCCGACTTCAATGGGTGATTTTACATTGCTTGTACTTTTAAAACATCAAACTTAAAAGGCTTGTTAGGTTTAAAAATACTAACATTATAATTTACAACTTTACGTTTAAAAATTTTACTGGCATTTCTATTTACATTACTACTTCGAACATTGTCACAATTTTTATTACAATTTTCAATTTTACAAGTTTTAAAATTATTTTTGTTACTTTGATTTTTAAAAACATGATCGTCATTTTCAGTTTTACAATCAGATGACTCATTTTTACTTTTATTTTTAAAATCACTAGACTTTTTATATTTTTCATTTTTAACACTTTACAACAAAGTTGAAAAGTGTTTATGACTTTGTTCATTCTGTCTGTCTGTCTGTCCGTTAGCACGATAACTGCCGTAAAAATGACTTAATCAAAATGAAATTTTAGTATGTTGTTCAGACGGTCTATAGGACCTATGGGAATATAAATGAATAATATCACCCAATTAGTTTTGGATTGAACCCGGGTTGAAAAAATGGAATACATTGAGCCCTATGGGACCTAATTTTTCAAGCATTTTTTAAGCGGATTTAAAATTCACAAATTGCTTCGAAAATTTTAGGCAATATTCAAATTGTTCCATAAAATATATAAAAAAAAATTCAGCGAAATATATTCAGTTGTTTTTTAAATAAAAATTAAAATAATAATAACACCTCTTATATTAAGCGATCACGTGTCCATGATATGAAACGATCACATGACCCACTTCAAAATGATATATGGCATCCATCTTGTGTCAAAATCGTGATTTTTAAAGTTCTTTTTAATTCATATTGAGTGTTGTATCCGTCCTAAAATTACTTTATTTTTGCCTAAATTCTGTGCATCTACATACTGAAACAACGCAATGACAATATATTTCAGTTTAAATGCTCTTCCAAATTTGATTATTTCTACTATTAAGCCTATTTTTCACCTATGTAAAATGTAAACAGCAAAATATGTAGAATGAGTTGTATTAGAATCGCTGTAATTCTTTAACACAAAATCATTTAGTCCATGGAGTCTGCTTAGCTGATATAAATTCATTGATTTTAGAAAGGGAAGGACGATATTTTTCGATGAAGTTTTACGCATAGAGTTTACTTATTTGCAGCTCAATGGTCTTAATTTTTAAATAAAATAAATTATTATAGTATTGTGATGAATGATATGAATGGGGGAATTATTTATGAATGAAATGCTGCTTTTATAGAGAGAGCCAGGCGTGTTATTTTTTTATGACGTCATTTGAATGGATTTCAGTTGTTTTCGATGAAGTTTTCAAATATAATAAATTATCGTAGTATTATGATAATTCTAAAATTATTACCGAGGAATGTATAACATTTTAAAGATGTTTAAACCAGGCAATTTATACTTTAATGCCGTCATTTGAATGAAGTTAATTTTTTTCGATGAAGGTTTAAGGTTTCAAATATAATAAATTAATGTAGTATTGTGATAAGTTTTAAAATATTACCGAGGAATGTATTGCATTTTAGACATGTTTAAATAAAATTGCATTGAAGTTGGAAAGTGTTTCATAATCAATGCTTTAAGCATGATTGATCTTTCTTGTTAGTTTTAGGCTTAGTATTTACATTTCCTGTAGACATCTCATCATTAAAATTTTTAGATTTTGTCTCGTATTGAGGTCGAAGGAAATACAAGCCGTTATGTCTTTTGGCATAAAACCATTTACTGCCGTCAGGCTTGTAAAAAGTAAGGAAAACATTTTCCCCTGAGAAATTACATTGTTGCTCTTCTAGAATTGAAGCAGCAATTATAAGTTTCTCCTCAATCTAGGTGAATACATTACATCTGTTAAATGAATGAAATTTTTCACATTATTTATTTTAACATACATACTGATCGATCTGACACCTTTGATTGGGCTTTCTTGATCACCAGCAGCTAAGGACATTGTAGTTCCTTTAAGCTCTTTAAATTTGTTGAACAATTCCAAATTATTGTAAAAATGCTTAGTTGCTGCCGTATCAACAACCGAATTTGTCGTTCGATTCAGTATTACAATTTAAAATACTAGACTGGATTTCACTTAATTTTGCATGGTTTTGCTTACAGTTTACCTTAAGTTGACCATAAGCCTTGCATACATGGCAAGGTCCTATCCGTTTATTTACATTTACACTTTTAGAAATTACATTTTTAAATTTAGACACATTTTTAGATTTAAGTACATTGAAAGCAAAAGTCTTACTTCCATTTTGTTGCTCGTCATGCTTTTGCTGATCTATCCTGTCCTCCTCAGCGAGCAACTCCCCTTCGATGTACTTCAGGGTAAACTGTTAGTCTGTACAATGTCTGTACTATGCCTCTAAATTTGTCATCAAGATGTCGGATTGTCTGAAATGCAACCAGGACCTCAGCCATTGGATGTCCGGCATCCTTCAACTTTGCCACTAACCTTTTAATCTTTAATATAAAAAGTCCCACTGGTTCACCCGGTGCAGGCTTTTCATTGAAGAAATCGTCAAACAGTCTCATGAGTCCTGCTCTTGACTTTGGCTCAAACTGTTCTGTTAATACCTTCCATGCTGTCAATGGTTCGTCGATTGCAGAAATTAAATCCCGGTACTCAGTTTCCAAGCTATAATAGATTACTGACAGGGTTTTTTCTTTATGCCTTTGATAATCTAATCTTTCTTTTCTTGTTGCATCCTCACTCGGTTTCTCCTCAGTTCCAGTTATGAAGCCATATAATCCGTTGCTCATCAGTGCGTGCAAACTTTAAGTCCATACTCCAAGTTGAGAAATTTTCCGGGCCAAGTTTCTCCATATCTGGTGCAGTCGTCATAATTAGTTGAATGCTGCTGCGGCCCCTGTCTCGTGGCTCGTTTGTGATTTGTTGATATTTCCAAATTCTTTTGTTGACTAAGACGCTGTACTAGGGCTGCTAGGGCTCCATAACCCCGTTTGTTGGAATTTTTTCATTGGTGAAAATTCATAACCAGTTGAATAGCAGAGCGTCACAGTGAAAAAAAATGAAAGTAGTCGACGTGAAAAAAAACTCAATTTATTTTCACGAACTTAAAAACATCATAACTAAAAGAAACATATCCATTTCCATAACTTATGAAAATGGCATCAGTAAAACATTTAACTTGCATAAACAGTCTTGAAAATTTAACTATAAGACTTCATAGTTAGGCCTAACAACATCGGCCAAGAACATCGCCATAACTGGCGTACATGAAGATAATGATCATACGTGATCATGAAGATATAACACAAAGATACTCAACTAATACAAGCACTAGCTTAAATAGTGCCGTATCATTGAAGTTGAAGTAAATGTTTTTTTTCCGGAGCATGCTAATCTCTAATCGGTTGAAGTAGAAATTAGCATAAACTGGAAGTTGACATCTCAATTTGCAGGATCATAGACCATGAGGGGTAAAACTTCTTAACAAGCGATCCGAAAGCGATTAGCCAAACAGAACGAAGTAATTTTTGAATTTAGATGGTATGTCGACCGATTCACGCACGTGCTTTTTTACCATTGAAGTTTTTCTAATACGTACACTCGCCACCGTTGATCCTTCTTAAATTTCAAAAAAGAACACAAGGTATTCTCGCGAGAGCGAATGAAAAGCAGGAATGAAAATATTTCGTGGATCGTGTTTTTTCCGCATCTTCATAGCGCAACTCCCCTTTTCCGGAAAACATCCAAAGTAGCACCGTTTTTCCCGAAAAGGCTGCATCTGGCATGGGCGAGACGCATGAAGGCTAAAAGGATCTATCTACTCTTCATGGCGAGACGTGTCATTCCATTCTTCATTAGTTACGGATATGGCTCCTGTATATATAGGAGCCTTAGTTATGGACAAGTCGCAGCAAGGTGCTTTTTTTAATGGTGTTTCATTTTTTTCTGGGTATATAGGGCAGAGCACACTAGGCACAAAGGTTTTGATTTTTCCTAATTCGTTAAATTTTCTTTTCTGCTCTTTGTTCCAGGACTTTGATTTTCGGTAAAAGTATTCCAACTTTTTCGCTAGAAATATTCCGATATCACTAAAGAAATCCTATTTGCTTTGTCTACGCCCTTCAAACGCGATGTGCCGCACAGAATTCACACTATTTTGCACAATTCAATAAACATTTATTGGAAAAGATTGAAAAGAAAAGTCATCAGCGCATTTCCAAGATGATAGAAAGTATGTTTAAGTAAAGAATTCCCGAAATTAATTAGAGTTAACTTTTGCCGAAATGCGAAGAAAAATATAGCAGCTATAAAATGTCATTCAGGGATTCTGATTGATCTCTTTAAATACTTTACCTAAGCAATAAACTTGTCATTTTCTCGGAAAAACCCGATTTTTTTTTCATCTCCGTGGAAATATACACATCTTTAATATTTTTAAAAATGTTGATGGAATTCTAACATCAAAATCATTTTCAATTAAATCCTATTATGAAAATGGCTATTTTGAACTGAAAATTGACCCTAGCAAAAAGTTCCATTGCAGTATATTTATGGAGTTTTAACGTGTTACATTTATTAATTAGTATTTTATAAAAGACAGTTTAACAATATCGTGGAATTTTTTTATGTAAACACGATCGCCGGTATATTTCGTTTTATTTTTAAATATTTTCCATTTTTTCAATCTGTTTCCATCCACTAATATTTTTATATTTTTTGTGCTTTTTATGCTGGGATATTATTTTTAAACATATTGTTGATGAAATTGAGATATATGTTTCGGATAACGAAATTAATTTTTTTTATTTATTCAGGCATTTAGAATTATATGGCTTATTAGAAATACATTTGAAGAGCATAAATTAGAATTTGATATATTTGCACCCATAGTTGAATCTCTCATTTCAATTAAAAATGAACATCCTTCTCATCTTAATTTTATTAAAAGTATTTTAAAATAATTTGAAACACATGAACAAAAGTGCTTCTGCTAAAATATTAGATGAATATGGTGAGGGCCCACTTTAGTTGAAATGTTCCAAAAAAAGACTTCTAATAACTACCCTGAATAATAACTTTTTTCTTTCAAAAATTTTCTTAATCACTAAATTTGATACTATAATTACATATAATTTGCATTTTAGTAAATTGTATATCTTTTAGTAAACCAGGTATATCTTTTCATATGGATTGTAAAAAATCTGTATTTAATACATGTTTTAAAAATGAATTATAATTTTCTATAACATTTTAGACTATTCCAGTAAGTTTTAGAAAAAGCGTTCCAAATTACGTAAAAACCCCTTATCCAGAATGCCTGAAGTCCCAAGCAGTCTGGATAATAGATCCTGTACTGTACCAATAAATACCAAACTTGGACAAAACTTTCCCAATCCCATAGAAAAAATTCTTATCAATTCAAATCTTATCACAAGAAAACGATAATAATGCAGTTAAAATATTTTTTTATCTTTAAAAGAAATGCAAAGAAGTGGATTTTACCATTAATTTTTTACCATATTCATCAGTTTAATCATATTTGAATTCATCTGGTTAATACTTATATATCTGCCATCATTATTTGTACCTTGATTCGTAGTGAATTGAATTTAAGGCCCACTGAACTATTTGGAAATGCATCTCTAAAAAATGTGTGTGGGCAAGTAGCATTCATTCAAAACATTTACTCTTAATTTTCTCCAGCAAGACTGATCTGCATGAAAGAAATTAAGTTTCAACCTGCACCTTTCACATACAATTTCAATTTACTAGTGTTTTTATACAAATCTATAATTCTTTAATATCTTACTTCAGTTATTGAGATCAGCTTTTGTAACTGTGGATTCTGCATGTGAATTTTTTAATTTCTGTTATAGTCTATTTATTTACTCACTGTCTCTGATTTAAATGTATAATGTAATTATGTCATTTGGAGCTTTTGCTCTATTGTTCTTGGTCTGAATGTCCAAAGTACTTAGGGTGATAGCTTCTAAGCAACATGGTTCTGAGTCACTTTCATCACAACATGCCACTGTATCTGCTATCTCATTGTATCTTTTCCCTTAAGTAACAGCATTCCTCCTCTCATTCAAATAACATCCACATTGATTGTTCTATCTACTTTCTTTTCCACATAGCTACTGATAGATCATGTTCTAATTTTTATTCATATTAAGTGACATTAAATGTGTGAAAAAATCAGACCACACGACTGACTCGAAGGCTTACAGCAGCTATTTGTGTGACCAGACCATTAAATGTGTAAATAAGCTCAACCTTTCAGAACTTGTATGTTTATATTAGCAGCTATTTTAATATTTCAGCCATTTAAATTTTACTTTATTTTTTTTATATTGTTTTCTTTACCTTCTCTGGTGTTTATTCCAAATTTCTGCAGCTCAGTATTCACATGAGTCTAATGGCATGTGAAAATGTTTTCTACTTCAGAAATTTCGAATAAAGAACAAGACAAGAAAGTAATACAAAATTTATTGCACTTTCCCCTAGAATATTTAAATTAGCTGCTAATGCAGCTTTCAGCATGTAAGTTCTGGAGGTTGAGCATATTTATGCATTTATAAATACCTAATTAAAAAAATTAAAAGAAAATAATGTATATAATGTTTTACTCTACATTTTTCAATGTTGGACAAGTATTAGAAACAAGGTATATCAGAATCTCTGTGGAAAAGATTAAAACTAAAACAGTCATGTAAAATGTTACCTAGATGGTAGGAGAAATGTTACTTGAGGGAAAGAATATGGCAATATACAGCTTGAACAATCAAAATGCTTAAGATGACTAAACTGACAGCATAGAGTTATGGGATTAATCTTCTGTTTAGTTCCACTATCACTCTCGTTCAAAGCTTGAATTGCCATCTACACTGGTGCAAGTTCTGGAATAGAATGGCTTAGAAGTTATCACCTGAAGGATTTCAAGCATCCACTCTGCATCAACAAGGCTAGGAGCAGCTTGTGTTGATATAGGAAAAGTTCACAAATATCATTCTGCGTGAAATCCCCAGAGGTAGGACTCAAAATAAATTGTGATGAATATTGTGAGCCACCTTAAATGGTTTTCTATGGTAACACAAAATGGATTTCACGGCAGACTTTCCTGCAAAAATTTATAATCCAGTGTTTTTGTTGAAAAGCAAAGATGCAAGCTTTGCAGCTATCCTAAATTAGTATAAATGCCAAACCCAAGGATAATAAAGGTGATATTTACATCAAAATAATCTCAGTAATTAAAAGATGCTGAAAATAATTACAAAAATAAAGGATATATAAAAGCTGCAGAAATTAACCTTAGCAAAAAATTTGCAACTGAAATTTTGAAATAATTTTCGATAATTAGGATTGTTGTGAATTAAATACTTTTTGCCACTAGCTCACAAAAGCTTACTACAATATTTTCTGCCAGTTTTCAAATCTTATTTTGAACCCTGCCTGAGGGTAGGAATAGATGCTATAACTGACTCAGATGACTGGACTTTTACTTGCTTAACTCTCTAGAGAGAGAGAAATATTTAAATAGTAAAGGCCAGATATGGCATACTACTTACCATCAAAGACAATGGATGGTATACATTAAGGGCTCCGTAAATGAAACTGGGTCATATTTGTGACATGTTAGGACAACCATGAAAACCTGGCATGTGCAAATTATCGATACCATCTGAACTGAATCTCCTACTCTTAATTCATGCTGGAGTGGTAATCTACTGCACTGCAAATGAAAGTATAAATACAATGTTCAGAATAGCTATATAACATGCTGTCTGAAAAACAAACAAGTTGTGCAACAGTAAAATCTGCAAATTTAATAGTACATAAAAAAGTTTTATGTTTTGCTGAAAAAACTTGGGAATTTTATTTCATGATACCATAGCAACACTGAATGTCTGCTACTACTAAGATATGAAACTTACCTTGAATCGATCGATATTCAACACCAATTTTTACTACCCAACCAGCACATCTGTCCTTATCCATTAAAGCACTAAATACAGGAAACTGGCATACTAATAAATTTTGAAAAGACATTAAGGGGAAAAACATCACATTTCGACCAAAAGAATTATAAATTTGAACTTTTTAAAGATAATTTTGTGTATGAAGAAAATTTATAGCCAAGGATAAAAACAATGTAAATCTGAGCAATTAATGGTAAAAACAGGAAGTAAGATGTTATGTTTCCTCATAGTGTCTTTTTTGGTTTATCCATGTTAACCTATGGAAAAGGGAATTAAAGCTATAGCCTGTTTAGTTTTTGGAATATTTGAAAGTATTTAATATTTATCAAAACATAATGCATATATTTTACATAAATATTAGAAATACTTGCAATTGGCTTATCAAATGTTAATAAAAGTGTAAATTTCCACTGTTCTGTATTTATCCTTGGTAAAAAGAAAATAAATTAAATGATCTAAAGCTTTCATACATTTCTCCATAGCTTAGCACGAGAAAACCAAAACATTGGAGAGGGTTAAATTTATTGAGCCAAATTCGAATACAAAAGCAATAAACTGATTTTTAAAACCATATCTGAAATCTTACAAGGTCACATTTAAATTATAAATTTCAGAGATTTTGTTTATATGCAGATCTCATCACTTTTCCCAAAAACCTAATTTAGAATGAAGTAACAATAATTTATACATGGTATCATTTATTGATTATAACTAAGGCACGGATTTTGATGACCTAAAAATTCACTAAAAATACCCTTAAAATAGTGAAAAAATGCCTTTAAAAAATGCCCTTAAAGTTTTACATTATTATGAACTTGAAAAAAGAACGACATGAAAAATAAATTTAGTTAATTCATGATACAAATTTCGAAAGTTTTTAGTAAATACAAATAATCTAAATTGTTGTAATAAAAAATTTATATGTATAAATACCTGACTTAAAACTTTTATTATCCTGAACTGCGACAATTTAATTTCCCATGATAACATCGGGATTACATTGAATTATTAGGTGTTTCCTAATGTTCTCAAATGTAAAAGATCTTCTATTGTCGGAATATAAGTTTTTATACCGTGAAAAGCTTCTTTCAACATCTACGGATTTGATAGGTGCATATTTGAAAAAAACGGATTCGCTTACGTCCAATTCTTCCTCGATATCAAAAGTTTCATCTTCACCAGTTAGGATGAGAAAGATTTTCTTCAGCCCTGGTTTTTACCCCAAACATTATTTAATTTGGCAATTATACAATGCCCAACCTTACCTTTAGCCTTCTGAATGATCTCACTAACGTTGTCTATGTAACCTATTGAGTCAACCAGTTCCATGTGTTGTTTTTCTAGCTAGGCATTTAATGGCCGACGATAAAACGTTGAAATTGGATTTTATGTACGCCAAGTTTTCTTTTACGTTGTTTGTTGATAGCACGTTTTGTACAATTTGAATTGCAGCATCATTGGTGTCAAAGGCATTTACAATGGATTTCACGGTTCTAAAATTCTCACAATAGTACATGCAAGCATTCAGCCATGTTCCCCAAAGTGTTATAACAGGTTTTGGTGGCAAGGCGAGACTAGGAGCTTGTGATTTAAAAAACTGATTTCGATATGGCGCTTTTAAGAAATTTTTCTTAACGTTGGATACTAATCTATCCACTTCAGGATAATTTACACGTATTTCTTCAGCAGTACGATGCACTACCTCAGGATAAAATCCTTTAATGGACTTCCCAGCTTTTACCATATACGGGGCTGCATCAGATAAAAAAAGAAGCACATCGTTGTGTTGAATATCATTCGGCCATAAAAGATGCAAAGATTTGTCAAGTACCTGATAAATTGTAGAATGATTTACTTTTTCTAGAAGATCACTGTCAAGTAAAAATATTTTTCCAGGACAGTTTGGCTCCAGTGTTCCTATTATCTTGTTCGCAACGAAACGACCATCAGCATCATTTGTTTCGTCAATTGATATAAATATTTTTTTCCCTTTTACATTTTCTCTTATTTTATCCAACATTTCCTTGTAGCACCCATCTATGTAGTTTTTGCGCAAAGTCGATTCGTCGAGTATAACATGACCAATGTGTTTCTCTAAAATGAGGCAAAACTTCGGATCATTCAGTTTTCTAAGATGAACATTCGCAGATACGAAAGCTTCACACAACTCTTTGTAAAATGGAGACTTGTTAGATGTCGATAAAGTACTTTGCAAAAGTAAAAGTTGGGACACTTGCGTTTTTTGCTCTGCAGGTTTAGCAACTCGTATATGCTTTTCTCGTCCAATATGCTGTACCACGGTGAATCTCTTTATGGCTGCAACTTTTGTTTCGCACAGTTTGCAAAATAAAATTACTCTGTCTATAGAAAATACGTTTTCACCAAACTCGGAAACGAACTTGTGCAAATGGCAAGATTGTGAAGATTTGCATTTAGGCATATCTGAAGCAATGTTTCCTTTACAAATTGGAAATAATGACTAAATTTCTCTGCAGCTGTCGTTCGCCTTGTCAGAAAATTGAAAACTGTTTTAAACTAGTTAATGTCACTTCTGAATGGTAGCAATAGCCACGTGAAGAGGATGGACAACCCAGTTTGAAGTGGAAAATTCCTATTAATTGTAATAGTTTCTCTTCCCCATTATCTTTCTCAAAATCCTGTCTTGAAAGGAGTTGATTTATGACCAGAGCCCCTTACGACGGGGAAGACTATATTGTAAAGTAAAATACCTGTTTGCACCACAAAATGGGAGGAAGTATTTCGGCCCCGGGGGTTTGTTTGTAAAGATGCTAAGACGGGAATTAGCAAAAACACCCATTGCAACAGACAGTATAGAGAACTAAAAATGAAAAAAAATCCCTAAATATAGGAAATCTTATAAAAATGCTAAATATTGCCTCAAAAATGCAAAAAAAATGCAGATTTCATCAAAATCCGCACCTTAATTATTATAACAATGCAGTTGAAAGTTTTCAGTGTAGGCAATTTGCAGTATTTGTACTTTAAAACACCTTATTCTCCATTCCAGAAAACTTTACATTAACTTGTTTAGAGAAACATAATTTGGTATCTTGTCAAAAAATATTATTTTAAACTTTTTTAATTTTTCGCATTTCACATTTGTATTGAAATCAATTACTAAAACAGTAATTGTTATTATTTTTTCATTTTAGCCAATGAAGAAACTAACTACAAGACTGCTACAGCTTGCTTCTCTAGTAATGATGTGCCTTAAGACTAGAATTTCTAAACATGTGGTGTTTGCTAATCACATAAATGTATATAATGTATTAATAATTAGTAGAGAACTCTTTCATACCTTCTTTTATTTCTTTTTGTATTAAGCACTTAAGATGTCAAAACTAAATTATATTTGAAATAAATGTTAAACTAATTACCCTGTTATAATGGAATTTATTTATTTTCTTTTATCACCATGTTTTAATGATTTTGGCCGAGAAACACTAATATTGTTGAACAATATTAAATTATTTCACATCAAATTGGATTCCCTTAAAGATATCAAATTAGCTTTGCAATAGCACTAGGATGCTGGTGAACACCAAGTTACAGAAACATTTGTATACAATATTTTAACTACCAGATGATAAATAGGTAAAAGGAACTTGTTGAAAAACTTCTACATTTTTCTCTAGTTACTCTAGCTTGTTTAAAACAATTACCCCTTGTTATCAATCAATCAGGACAGAAACCTGAATTTAGGGGAAATAAACTAATCAAGTAATGCACTTAAATAGATTTATTTGCATAAGTTATGGAAGTTTCGTCTGAATTTTATTACCATTACCATAATTGTAGACTAAAAAATATTTTTGTAAAGAGAAATTTTTTAATGTATAGCCTGAGGATATAATCTTGTGGGGCAGCAGTATGTGTAGTCACATAATAGATGGTGTGTTTAGTCACTTATTTTGGGCATATTACACCCGTGCAATGGACTTTATTTATCAAAGCTGACATATCATTTATGCACTATTTGATTTTCGAGAATTTGCTGCATGTTCCCATGTAATTTTAATTAGAAGTTTATATCTTAAACCCAGAGCAATGCCGAGTATTTGGTGCCAGCAAATATTTGGCAACTAACTTTAAGCAACTTTAAAAATTACACATATTTTACAAATCATAACTAGGATTAGCTACAAATTACAAACACGTTGGCTGCATGCTTTCTATCGCCAACTCGAACTCCACTTCGAATGTTTTTTTGTAAACAAAAATTAATGTTCTTTAGTCAGGTTGAGTGCTGCCATCTACTGTCCTTTTGGGAAAACAGAATGTCTCTTACAGTATATTAATTACTATCATTCCTATTGATTTTATACATTTAATTAATTTGCTCATACCTCGGCTTCTAATTATGCTTGAGTTACCAAAAGCAACTTTTGTTTTAGTCAGCAGTAGTCAGATTTCATGTGCTGTAACCAGAGACGAAATTCAACAGGGTCTGGAGTGAAATTCAAGATGGGCCCAACAGTCTTGAAGAAGGGGCTCATCCAAAGCACAGTTAATCATTAGCATTTCTTAACCATAATAGTTTCAATTATATATTTCAATCCATATAAATTATTAACAAATAATTGCATATTTATATTTGTAAGCTAAGAGTTGACTAGGAGAATCCCTGTAGCTACTATACATCAGTATTAATATATAATAATTACAATCGATTTTAATATAAGCATTAACTAGTAGCAAAGCTGTGAATTAATACATTTTTGAAGACAATTTAGACAATTTTTGAAAGTTAATACAAGTTAACGCTTAATATTTACTCTTAACTACTTATCAATTGATTTTGACTCTCTAATGTATAACCGTTAACCCCACAGTAATATAAAAGTTTACAAATACTATTATCTTATATTTTAAAATGTTTACATATTTTCAAATTAAATAAACTATGTGACAGTGAAAATGAGACACCAAGAAGTGGGTAGAAAATATGCAAATTGCAAGGTAGACGTATCTTACTGAGTTATATAAATGATGCGAAATGCGCAGCTGTCCCGAGCATATTGAGTGAGATGTAAGGAAAGGAACCTGCAGAATCGGCAATAGTCGTGCCGCTCTGTGTGCCATGGAAATCATTTTGCATTTTTCCTTTGTCTCAGAGAAAACGTGTAGTAGCAGAAAATGCCAGGCCGCCACCAACCGAGGCAGTTCCAGCAGACAGACAATTTCACGAGGGGTATGTTGATCGGACTCAGAAGGGCAGGTTAGTCTATACGTCAAACCTCAATGGACAGCCACCTACACATGTCCACGGTGTACTGGCTGTGGTGAAGATGGTTGGAGCAAGGGAATGTGGCACGTTTAAGGGGTGCCATTACAGCCAGAGCGATGTCAGCACTTGTGGACCGACGCATCTGCTGGCAAGCGTTGGCAGCCCCGCAAGCCACTTCCGTCACCCTTTTGCATCAGGTACAGGACACCCTTTTTCTCCCATATCAACCAGGACCAGTAACTGTCGATTGGTCACTGGCAGTCTGCACTCATGGCACCTGTTAAGAAGACTGCCATTGACTCAACAGCACAGACGCTTCTGTTTGCAATGGTGTCGGAATAGAGCCACATGGGCGACGGAATGACACAGGGTCGTGTTCTCAGACAAGTAACGTTTTTCTTTTATCAATGACAGTTGCTGTGTATGAGTCTGGTGCCGAAGTGGTGACAGGTCCAATCCGCACGGCATCATGGTTTGGGGTGCCATCGCCTACGATAGCAGGTCACTTCTGGCCTGTAATGAGGGCACTATGATGGTCCAATAATACGTGGATGATGTGCTGCGGCCAGTGACACTACCTTTTTTTACAGTAAGTGCCCAATGCAATTTACCAGCAGGATAACGCCCGACCACACACGGCACGCATCAGCCAATATGCCCTGCAAGGTACCCAGGTGCTTCCCTGGCCCCATATTCCCCTGATCTCTAACCAATCGAACACGTCTGGGACGCGAATGGATGTCGCTTGCATGCGCTGCCACCGGCACGTTTAGAAGATGAACTCTGGCAAATGGTTGACAGGGAATGGGCAGCCATCCCTCGGGACACCATCCACACACTCATTGACACTGTACCTAGATGTGCTACTGCTTGTATCGCTGCCCGCGGTGGTCCTACAACCTACTGACCAGACGGTGTTATCGTTCAGTGTATAGGTGTATCATGTTGTAATAAACATCACTTATTCATTGCTGTCTCTCTCTGTCGATTTTCATCACTTTCTGCCCACTCCTTAGTGTCTTATTTTCACTGTCACATAGTGTATGTAGACAAATTGATGATCAGTAGCATAACCACAAATTAAGCTAAATTAAAATATCTTTAAAATAAAGTAATTTATAAAAAAAATCCTCATAGAATGTTTTTTACAAAATTGGGATGACATGTCGGATAAAATTTTATATCCCTACAAAAAATTTTAATTTAATATTTTATCATGGGGGGCGGGGAAGCTGAGTATACCATTTGGGGACATAGCCCCCTCTGGCCCTGTGAGCATATAACACTCATCCAGTGGGTGTTGCAAAGATGTGTGTGCAACCATGCAGAGGTCGGAGTCATGGCTATGCATTTTATTTTGGAACTAAGATTGTCCGCATTCAGTATTCGATGCATGTGTTTGTTCATTTGTCAAATATTTAGGATTTATAATGACCTATTTCTAATTAAACCGTGCGAAGAATGGATATCTGCTGCTAGTACATATCATATTTGGTAATTACCTCTTCACTCTCTTAAGTCATTTTTAGAGTAGATTTTTACCCTAAAAATTCTATTTAGGTTTAAAGTATAAATTACATTTTAATATTTTATGCTAATTTTTAATTTAAAAATGTATGAAGAAATCAAGTAATTTATATTTGTAGAAATAAAATTAAATTTTACATATTCTTATGCCACACACAAACCATTTCACATGAAATGTTAACACATTTATTAAATACTTATTTAAACGTACAATGATATATATATCTTTTGAAATATTTAAAATTATCATTTACTGTATCTTGCATTTTAAAAGAATTCTTAGCTATTGTTCCTCAGATTAATGCACCTTCATTAGTTATTATATTCTGAAATCTTATAATAGTAACTCTCAAAATAAAGCTTTGAAAGAAAAGCAAATGATTACACTAAATTATCAATAGAAAAGTCTAAATTCAATAAAGGGGGAAAATACCTAAATTTGTAACAATAATGATTTAATCTATTTGTTACCTTTGCTTGTATAGGGGTACTTTTTCTTCTAAAATTTAAGCCTCTTTAAAAAAACATTCTCCCTACTATTATCTTCATCACTTCTCATTGAATTCATTCTTCATAAAACACATATGATAATTAAAAGTACTTATTTTAAATCAAACATTTCAAGATTAACTAAATTTAAATATTGATCATTTAAACTAAAAAATATTCAAAAGAACATATGAAGATAAAGTATTTTCTCTATTTGTATGTTATAAAAAGACAAGAATGACAAAATATTTAAGGCATATTTTCATTAAAATTAAAAACAATGAAAAAAAATATATATATATATCCAGATTAAATAATTAAAACAGAGATCAATCATGCATAAAGCATTGATTATGAAACACTTTCCAACTGAAATGCAATTTTATTTAAACATCTCTAAAATGCAATACATTCAGCGCTGATATATTTTAAATTATCACAGTACTACAATAATTTATTATATTTGAAAATTTAATCGAAAAAATGAACTCCATTCAAATGACGTCATTGAAGTATAAATCGTCTAGCTCTCTATGTAAAAGCAATGAATATTTCATTCATATTACTTTTACTCCAGACTCCAGAGCTAAATAATTTTGCTTGAAAAAAATTCAGCAATTCTTATACAACTCATCTTACAATCACTTGCTTAAATTCTGCATCCATGAAAATTACGCTTCGTTGTAGAAATAATCAAAGTTTGATGATCATTTAAACTAAAAAATATTGTAATTGCGTTGGCACAGAATATAAATGCACAAAAATAAAGCGGTTTTAGGACGGATGCAACACTAAATATAAATTTAAAAGAACTTTAAAAATCACAATATTTACACTGGGAAAAAATCATGGATGCCATATTTTATTATGGGCGTAATTATTATTTTAATTTTTATTTAAAAACTACCAAACATTTTTTGAAATTTTTTTTATATATATTTTATGGGATAATTTAAATATTTCCTATTTAAATTGTTATTCAATCTGCATGACTATGATCATCGCAAGGCCAAATCTCTTAAGAGACCCCGCGCTGTTCTAAACATCGATAATCGGAATTAAAAGATCCCACCTCAAACTTCTGATATCAAATTAAACTCGCGACTAGTGTTCAAAACTCTAAGCTGTTAAAATGCTAGGTAACCCTCAGATCTGCATCAACCCCCCAAACTGCTTAAACTCTAAATGTGCAACAAACTGCCACAATAGGAGCTAGGACAAATAATAAAAAAGTAGTAAATAAAAACCTCGAACCTCCCATTAGGGTCACTGAATTAATGTCACAGTTTGACGATAAGAACCACATATTGAAATTGGAGATTAAAGGCGCTTCGCGCCTGGTGCTCTGTTCTGTACGACACTCGACTTTCAAATATTTCCTAAAATTTTCGAAGCAATTTGTGAATTTTAACTTCGCTTAAAAATGTTTGAAAAATTAGGTCCCACAGGGTTCAATGTATTTCACTTTTTCAACCCAGATTCAATCCAAAACTAATTGGGTGATATTATTAATTTACATTCCCATATGTCCCACAGACCTTCTCAACAACATACTAAAATTTCGTTTTGATAAAGTCATTTTTACTTTCCCTGCAATACATGGTAATATATAGGGAAAGTATTGGAATCATGCCGAAAATTGCAACTCGAGTTTTCGATGGATCTACACGTTTCAAGACCTCTAGAATACGAGAAAACTATTTTTAGCTTGACGTCTGTGCAGATTTTGTAACCACTCTAACTAAAAAACTAATTGACCGAATTTCATAAAATTTGGTAGGTACGTACGTCACTTGTGGGTGATTCTGGTGTTGATTAGTTTTGGGTACAATTCTGAATAAAAGAACCCACCTTTTTTGAAAAACTATGGACTGAATTTCACAAAAATCCATTGATAAGTCGTTTGTGTGTTATCCTGGTGCTGATTAGAGTTTGGTATGATTCGGAAAAAAATAACCTGCCTTTTTTGCTAAATGGCTCGCAAAAATCATCAAATTCTAAAATAAACTATGCATGCTCAAATATATCCATTAAATGCTTGTTTTATACGTAATTTTTAACGATGAAAAGAATAAGACCAACCCCATTACACTAGGGCTAACCATTCTTGAGATATTTTAGTTTTTCCATATTTTCTCTATGACACCTTTGAAAATAAGTCCAGTTACCAAATGAGAACGAAAAGTGAATTAAATATAATTAAAATAAAGAAAACGTGAATATAAGTCTGCAGGGAAAGTAATGTGCTACCCACATCAGATTTTTATAGCAGTTATCGTGTGAACGGACAAACAGAATGAACATTGTCATAAACACTCTTCAACTATGTTAGAAAGTGTTAAAAATATCTACTCACAGCATGAGTTAATTTTGAGACAGTGTGAGAAAAATTAAATTTATAAAATAAATTTTTAAATATTTATGAAATATTAAAAATTGAATTCAACCTGGATGGGGTATGGCCACTTTTCCTAAAATAGAAATACAGCATAAACCCTAATCCCCATAAGAACACTCTAATTTCCTAACACATCCATCAATATGACGTTACTTGTTGCAAAGAAATACATATATTCCCTCTCTTTAAGGTTTAAAAAGAAACTTACCTTGTATGGTATGTCATTAAAGTTCATGCAAGTTAGATGTCTGGGTACAGTCCAGCTTCTAGCAAAAATTTTGGAAAGAAAAATACAACAAAAGGGAACTTAGGCTAGACTAAAAAATATATATTTTAAGGCAAGTTGGAAGGCACTGCATTATTTTGATATCATACAAATTTTGTTGCCAAATGATGCTAATATCCATTAATTTGAAAAATTACTATTCTTAAAATAAAACTATACTTTTGAATATGCAACTTTTAAGTTGCATTTTAATTCAAGTTAAACCTGCTGAAGGGATTGTTTGTTTCTATCTAAATGAGTTTAGATTAAATATGTGTTAAAGAAAAGATGTAAAAATTTGTAAAATTAAGTGTGAAAAATCATCCTGAAACCAAATCCATGTTTGCTTCTTATTGCAATAGTCATTTTTAAACAAATTAAAAAACTGTTTGATTTGTTTGAAAAATGTGTCCACAAATATCGATTTGAAAATGTTTGTTTCATGTTCCGAAATGATCAAAACATGTATATGTTAGTGGCCAAACCAGTTTATCGGAAGCATAATAGGATAAATTGGTTTGTCCAAGTCTATATCCTGAAATCAATATTAGGCTCCCAGAATAAACTGATTTGTTCTAGTCTAAACTAGTTTGGCCTGCATTCGCACTTTAGGATAAACCAGTTTGGCTTGGTCAGAATCTATGTGTTAGTCTAAATTAGTATGAACAATTCTACTCACAGCCCCGCTTCATCCATCATTAGTATTGTAGAATAAGCCACATAGTTCAAACATTTTATTCTTGTGTATTTGCTATTGTGTTTTATTCAGACATTTTATGCTTTTCTGTGCTTCTCACTATTATGAATGAAGCTTGGTCCAGTGGACAAAGATGTCAAAGGGAGTGGAGAAGGATTGAGAGATTTTGAAAAGTGAAAAGTAAAAATAGACTTAATTTAATGTACTTACAAATGACAAATACTTGCAACTTTTGCAGGAGTGTCATGCCATTTACTACAACTTAGTTTAAAATTTCTTAATTTTCCTGTTTGCTATCTTTTCAAAATTCCTAATTATGCCAATGTTTCCTGTTTTCGGCATGTTAATGTTTCCCTTGTTTTTGGCAATTAATCTTTGTTTTCAAGTCCTTTGAAAAGCTTATGTATTCTAAATTATTTCCCCCCTTTTCGGCAAACGTAATGTGTTATTTGAAATGATGTTCATACACACAAGTGCATGCGCAATTGGTCTTGTTTCATGAGTGCACTTGAATCTGTTTGAGGAGCTAACCGGAATTCCTAAAATTCTGTAGTCTGCATAGTTACTAGCATCGTGGCTTGCTCGCTGCATTGCCATCATGCTCCGTTTTTCTGCTTGTTGTTACAGCAGAGTGTTTGGTGTGTTGGTAGGAAATATGGCGTACCTCGGCAAACTCCTGGGAATCGTTTTGCCAATGCTTCTCCGTATTGGGAAGCAGTTTCGTTACAGTTCTCAAGGTAGAAGGTGGAAAGGCTAGTGGTTCCCGTCCTCGGGGCTGCTTGCAGTTAGAGCACAATTTTTCACCATATGGATATCACTGATGAAAGAAATGGCATCTCTGGTGGAGCCTATGGATAAATGGATTCCTGATGAACAAGGAAAAGCCAAGGATGGAGTTTTTTCATAGGTGGCTATGATCCCTCTCACCCTGAGAACTTGTAGCGTACCAGTACCAGTGGGTAGCGGGGTAAAGCCAATGACCCCAATTTTCCTTTGAACAATTTACAAACATCATGGTTGCTTGAAGTTCCTAAAAGAGTCCCTTCTACATTTCTTGTTTCCATAAAAGTCTACTTTAAGTCTGTGCCTTCATTTTTAAACGAATTTCAAGAATCAGGTGAACTTTCATTTTCTTAATGAGCTCATTATAGATCGCAATATCACGGACAGATGAACAAAAAGACCCTTGTTTCTTACAGATGTTGAATGTATGTACGCAGTATGTATAATAACTTTCATCTGTGGGGGAAAGTGTCCGAGGTGGGTTTCTGTTCTGCTTAAATAAATATTAATTAATGTGTACACTTAAAAATCTGTATTTCTTTTCTGTCTTCTTTACCAATTCTCCAACATCCACAGTATTTGATCTATTTTGGGTAAATCACAACACATTTCGGTAAACACAATGCATTTCGGTAAATTATGTAAAGTATTTTATTGTTTATTGGAGTCCAAAATTTGCACTATACGATTTCAAGTTCAAATAACTTATTTGTCTATTATTTCAGTTAAATCCAATTAATGATTAATATTCAAATTATTTTAGTAATGTTTTAAATCAGTAGTATTAAGTTATTTTCAATCTCTTACCTGCCATGTTTTCTAAACTTAACTTATAAATTTAAATTGATTGATTATAAAAATCCACTGGTCACATGTATAAAATTATAAGAGATATAAAAAAACATCTTCACAGGAGCTAGAGGAGGCTGAAAAAGTGTACAAAGAAAACACCCCTGCAACAAAGATGGTTAAAATGAAATACACTGGAAATTGGGGGGGGGGGGAATTGTGACACATAATTGTAGATCAAACAAGTTTAGACTTGAACACATCAATTTGTCCTGGGAACCTAACAATTTCAGGATAATCTAGTTCTGACTAGATCAAATCAATTCGTTCTATTAAGCTTCAGATGAATGAATTTGGCTTAGTCAGAACTAATTTGTACTAAAATAGGGTTGAGCATATCCATAAAAACTCGAACATTTTATTATTCCTACAATGCATCAACTATACATGTGACATGTGTCTGTATGTAATCCACTCTAGCTCAACTATCTATTCGATATTTATGAAATGTTGCATTAGATAAGTCATGCATTACTTTGGTATCAATTAAGTTTTGATACAAACTGGGAAAAAAAGGACAAGTTTTTTTACAGTGGTCTGCAATATATATATATATATATATATATATATATATATATATATACAATAATTAAGCTTGACTATATTAGACAAATGCTAATTAATTAGTCCTGCAATGCAATAAAATTAGTCCTGCATTCTAAAATAAACCATTCAACATATTTAAATGTTTCGAAACTTCGCATTATTTTAAAATGCTTAAAATTGCTAAATGGAAAAAGAAATTTTAAAGCTGCAAATTCGAATAAGTTTACATTTCATGTGAAGTTTTGTAAAAATAAAATTCAATTTACTAAATATTTAGTAAAATGAAGAAAAAGATAATCTGAATGGCTAGAAAAGTTCAGATGATCTTTCATAAAAATACTTTCCCTCCATATACATCATGTACAGGGTCTGTATGAAAAGAATCTGGATAAATTTTTTCCTGACGTGAGTGTACATCGTAGCGCGCTCACATGCTCGGTAGTGGGGAATGTGACCTTCAAGACGCGCCAAGCGACAGTCGCCTTCGAGCGTTCGTTTGTTCAGGCTACATTGTGTTTTTAGTGGATCCCTGTCAAGCGACTCGGTGCAAGCGCGAAATGCAGCGAACAATTGAACAGCAGTACGCGATCAAATTTTGTGTTGGATTGGGGAAATCGGATATGGAGACGTTGGCCATAATTCGCCAAGTGTTCAAGGATGAAAGCATGTCACAAACAGCAGTTTTTAAGTGGCACAAGCTCTTCAAGGATGGCCAAGAGAGTGTGCAGGATGAGCTTCGCACTGGTCAGCCATCGACGTCAAGAACCAATGACAACGTGTGCGTGAAGTGCTGAATTCAGACCATCGTTTAAGTGTGCGAATTGCCGCAGATGAAATTGCCATTGATAAGATGACAGTGCACAGCATTATCACTGAAAATTTGGCGATGCGAAAGCTCTGCACTAAACTCTTCCCGAAGGTCTTGACGGATGAGCAAAAGCAGAGGCGAGTGTCTGCTTGCGAAGACCTTCTGCAAAGCGTTGAAGAAGACCCCGGCTTTTTGGACACCGTCATCACGGGAGACTAAACTTGGATATTTGAATACAACCTGGAAACAAAGCGGCAAAGTTCGGAATGTCACACTGCGGGATCACTTCATCCAAAAAGGGCTCGAATGAGCAAATCCAGAGTGAAAGCCATGCTGATCGTTTTCTTCGATGCAAATTCATAGTGGACGCAGGTGTGGTCGTCCACTATGAATTTGTTCCTGAGGGGCAGTCAGTGAATGGTGCTTTTTACCTAGAAGTGCTAAGAAGACTGAAGAGAAGAGTCAACTGGGTGAGGCCAGCCATCGTCGGAAATTGGAAATTGCATCACGACAATGCAACCAGCCACATCTGCTCCAAGGTGACCGACTTTCCGATGACAAACGGCATTGCGACGATTCCCCAACACCCTTACAGTCCCGACTTGACGCCAGCAGACTTTTTCCTTTCCCCAAAAGTGAAATCCTCCCTCAAAGGACACCACCATGGGACCCTAAATGCCGTCAAAGAAGCTTGCACGCGTGCCCTTAAGGACCTTCTGGAATCCGCCTACCAGGGAGCCTTCGAGTCGTGGAAAAGCCGTTGTCAAAAGTGTGTCGATGCTCAAGAGATGTACTTTGAAGACTTTTGAGATATTGTAGCAATATCTGTAATAAATCTATTTTTCTGGAATTTTTCCCGATGCTTTTTATACAAACCCTGTACCCTGTATGTAGGGAAATTGAAAACTACTACCTGCACCCAAAACGTCATTTGACCAACTGAACTTTGACTACATTGGAAAATCACATAACACAAAAAAATGGATGAATATCTTTATTTGAAGCTTTTAACTTTATACAGAAATTTGCAATTAATCAGAAAATGGATTTTACACGCAAGTGATAAAACTGGCCATAATTTTAAAAGTTCAATTGAAGTTGAGATCAGCATCCCAACATGGATCATATAAATTTCGCATACTCAACAGAAAACATCTGAATCAAAACTGCAAACAATATCAAAACAACTACTATTTAACTGGATATGAAATTAACATTTTGATAAATAAATTAGGATCACATTTAAATGATTTAACATAAACTAAATAGTCATTGCTTTAAAACAATTCATTTTATATAAATTAAATAAAAATGGGACCTAAATTCTACAGAGGCATTGTCTATTATATAAAAACTCAGTGTGCCAAATTTTGATGATTATACATCAAACAATACAAGCTACATAAAAGAGATCAACTTAATGAATTAAAAGTCAGTACAATTGATAAAGTGGATCTCTCTTGAGAACATCATACAATGCCTTTGTAGATCTTGAGCAAAACATGTTATAACTAAATTCATGTACTATCTTTTTTTTTTCTTTTTTTTGCAGGAAAACAAAAATATATTATGTAACATATCACGAAAATTTGCAGTTATAACTGGTTGATTTTCAACAAGACAATATATAAAAATTCAGTCATGCCTTGCTTAACAAAGTATGTGCATTCCAAAATTTCACTTCAATGCTATTAAACATGATAATAAAGAGAATTCGCAAAAAAGAAAAAAAAATTGCTGGCAAAGTGAGAGAAAGTTTTAAAATATTTCCAGAAAGAAATCCAATTACTTAATGTATGGTAGAATTCCTTATCTCATATACCTAATACCTTCTCTTTACTTTATATAGTAAAACTGTGTTTCTTGCTCTAATTTGCATATTTTAAAATAGTATAATAATTTGATTTAAATAATTATTCTAATCATATAAAAATAGTATTCTCTTACCCTTTGCCTCTTTTATTATCAAAATTTAATTTCATTAACAATTTGTTATTTGTTTACGCTATTAAATTTTTACTACTATTAACTACATTTTTCATCCTCCTTAGTTCACATAAACTACTATTACTTAAAACTGTTAAGTTTTAAGTAAAAGTGATTAATTACATTTACAAAAGAACAAAAAATAAGAACAAACAAATTCCAATCTGAGTTTGCATAAATATGCTAAGTTTAAAATAAAAGTGATTAATTACATTTACAAAAGAATTGAAAACAAACGAATTCCAATCTAACACTATATGAACATGTCTATTACATTTTTATTTAAGCCGTTTTTGACCATGTAGGCAAAGGCGGGAAAGTCCATTTTCTGTTCTCAATTAACCTTTTTTTAGATAACAAATTTCTTCCAATACAGGTGAATTTATTAAATCTAAAGCTATAATAAAATAACATTTCTTTCATAAATGAGTTATGTAAAGTATAAAGACCATTTTTGACCATGAGGCAAAGAAAATGCTGGGGACCTATGAAACTCTGAGATCCCATCTTCGGTGCTCAATGTACCTTTTTTTTTATTATAAAAATTTTATAGGTGAGACGAGGATTTAGAATTTATTTTTGCCTATGGGCCTCAGCAAGGGTTAAGGCGGCCCTGGTTCAAAATGTAATAAACATGTTACATTGAATCGGAGGCACAAAAATAAGCTCTATTTTAGGATGAAAATCAAATCAAGGTGTATTTTCTTTCTGTTCAAGAAGTTAACCAAAATTCTACATCAACTACAAGAATCCTAGGCTAAACTAAAAACAACTTCCGATTCATAAAAGATTTCATGTAAATGATAAAACATTCATTAAACACATGACCTAGCGTAAAATGAAGTATCAATTTTTCCATAACAAATCTTTGTTAAGCTAGGAATAACTGCATACTGATATTTTCAACAAAAATGAGGAAAATAAATCTGCCTAGATATCATGTGAAATGCATTAAAAACAACATAAAATTCTAAATCCATAACAATCACATCTACAGGATACAAAACTGTATCATTATTCTACATTTACCTCCCTAAAAAGTTTTTTTGCATCCGTTAAAACACACTCAAAGGTGAAACTGGGAACTTAACAGCATCTTTTGATTGCCTTATAAAACAAATACACAGAATTAGGAAGCAACTCTAAACTAAAGGGCCTATGGAGATATTGCACTAATATTTAAGGTAATCGCTGATATGCAAATAAACACACAATTATTTTAATATTGGTCTCATGACGAGAGAAGGCATGGATTTTCCTTGATCATAGAAACTTTTAAACAAGTTCTATAGTACAACAAACAATTGTGCTACAATAGTTGAAGTCATCGCATATTTATTTTCACCTTAAGTTCTGATATTAAAAAAAGCAAATTCAATCAAATTATCACTCTAAATCTGCTGTGATAATAATACGATAAAATACAAACTTTGTAAATATAGAATAAATACAAAAAAAAAGTGGTCTACCAATTTCAAAGGCAAAAAAAAGACTTGTTCTTCAGGACAAATAAAAAGTGCAGCCTCAATTAAGTCACATCAGCAACTAAAGTAAGAACAGTACACTCCTACATTCACCCAAGTGTGCTATTCTTCCTCAGTTGCTGATGAGACTTAATTAAAATGTTAGGTCACATATCTTGTCTGTCATGCAGAAGAAAGTTGTTTTGTGCCTTTGAAAATGGTAGACCAGCTTATTTTTGTATGTATGCTGTATTTGCGAAGTTTTCATTTTATCATGTTAAGCAAATTCAAGTTTTGTTGCATGCAAATTCCTTACATTCAAATGCTGGGGGTTATACAGAATGTCTAGTAATGTCCATATGCAGTCAAATAAATAGAAATTCTACAGAAAACAAAATAGTCAATCAACTATAGCAAAAATGATTAATACGGCAAAAAGATCTCAAGTAGCACATTTCAGAAATTAGTCAAAATATTAAAAATTGAAGCCAAGTAAAATATTATTGATGGATTTTAAGCTCCATGAACAAAAGAAGAGGAGGAATATTGGTAAGACACTCCGTACACAGCAGAAGTTGGTCATGTGGCCAGAAAGGTGAAGCTTTAATGGAGGGCTTTCTATGAAACCAATGCAATTTTTATAAGAGGGAAATGCAAGATAATACAAAATGGCACCCTAATGAAATGTCACTTAAATAGATATTTATACAATTTAATCCAACAACCTATTCTTGCATTTATAATTTAAACCATCAAAGACTATTTTAAACATTTCAATGTGCCAAACATTTCAGAATGCCAAATACTGTGCAAAACATTTCAGAGTGGCAAAATTTGCACATATGCTTAGTTTTATAAAGTGCAATTCAGTCAGTAAAAGTCAATTAGATTAATAACTGAAGTAACTTTTGCTACACACACAAAATAAAAAACCTTAACGGATCATCCTTTACCAACAATGGAATCATGAAACCAATAGAATTTTTAATGATAATTGCCACTTATCAACATGGTGCAGGCGACGAAATGATTATTGAGCATTAAAGATCTTAAAGCAAATATTTTAGGATTTTTTTTATAGAAATATTTACTTTAAACTCAGTAATGACATGGTATAATTTTAACCCTACCTACCATTAACCAAATTCTTAGTGCTCAGGATTACAGTGAAGAGACTTCTGCCGCATAACAGGGTGTTGCATAAAAAGCAAGAAAGTCCCCCACCACAGGGATGAGGAATGATCAGTTTAGCACTTCTTTTGTGTGTGTGTGTGCAATGCCCTGTTAAAGGGCAGAAGTTGCTTCACTGTAAATTTTGTTACTGCATTTTAATAGCAAGAGTTAAATTTCTGAGGAAAATAAAACATTAAAAATGTGCTCATTCAGCCATAAATTTATCAAGCTTGAAGTGTGTGTGTGTGTGGGGGGGGGGGGGGAGAGGTCTAATATTATAACTTCCTAAACGGTCTTGTTATAAAGCATTTTATATAATTTGCAAATAATTTGCTTTATTGCTCAAATTGATTGTGAATTGTGCAAAAGGAGCATTGATAAAAATAAGTAACAAATATATTTTTGCATCCTAAAAACACATATAGAAATGAGAACTATAGGTAGGAAGAAATTTTAATCTTCGGTGCACATTCTATAAATTCAATACTGCTCTCCCTCTTTGCCAGTATTTTGTTACTTGTACTTTCAACCACTGGACTGCATAAAGGCTTTGCTCGACAAACTGCATACACACAAAAAAACTCAACTACTCTTAAGTTATAGATATATATATTGATATGCAATACATTTATAAATAAAATGTCAAAATAAATCAAGTTACATGTCTTGCAGATATGTAACAAGTGCAAAAAAATAAAAAATAACTAAGTTTGTCAACACAAAAGTACGACAGTATCTTGCTCTTTTCCATGTTTTAAACTACAAAAACTTAACAAAAATAGAATAATGCCTAATAATAAGCAATATTTTGATTTTTTAGATTTGATAGTGATTTTGAATTTGTTTTGAATGAAAGGTACATCTAGCAATGGCACCTTGCAAGGACTCAAAATATAAGTAAATTCTTATTTAATATCAGATGCAGCAGTAAGACGCACATTGGAGAAATGATGACACACCAAACTACATTAAAATTTGAGCAGTTTTCAGTTCTAAAGACAAAGAATAAAAGTTCACACAGCTTGATTTTTATTATAATTTTCTGAAGAAACATCTCAGTGTGTGAGTGACTCTTCATCATAGAAGACATTTAACATTGAAAGGGGATGTCCCTCTTTTAAGAGAAAATGATGTGCAGAACTTGTATAATATACACATAAGGTGAAAGTGGACAGACTGGCTTGATGCTAACAGAGCAGAACATGTGCACAACGTAAAATGGAAAGTTAATTCATATTAGTCATTATATCTAATCATTTACACCAAGATTTCCCAACGTTTTCTGTCCTACTACACATTGAGCTCAAGACAGTGGCACATTTCTTTAAATACCATGCTATAATTATTATTAAATCATTTTTCAATTAGCTGTACAAGACATGGTATTTTATAATTTATAATGTAATAATTTACACAATTCAATGCAACAATACACCAGATCTCAGAGTTGAATTTGAGGTAAATTAACAATATATTTGAACATTGCCCATTTTGTGGCATACTTTTCAAATATTGTGGCACTCCAGTTGGGAATCCCTAATGTATATAGAAATATTAAAAAAATTACAGAAACTTATAAAAATTTCTTGTAAGGAAGTTAAGGCTTTGAGAGCATTTAAAACCAACTTTGTCAAATAACATAGTAGTAATTTTTTTAACGATTGAAACATAATACTTTAATGACATGATATAAAAATAATCCGTGTAATACCACAATGTGTAATACAAAATGGTAAAATATGTAAGACAATTAACATTAAAAACAATGCTTTATATTGGAGAGCATTTCATCCTATATATTTTAGTTACACCATATTTGTACAAACATTTCTTAGATTTCTTTAATTGCATCTATTTTTCAGCTTCCATTTCATGGGCTGCTGTCAAATCCCTCAAAGCCTAAAAGTTATATGAAGAAAGCATAAGAATAAATTGAAATATTTTGTTTAAAGTTTCTGACTGAGATCCCATTAAGACTCATGAGCATAAATTATGTATATTAATTTTATAAATTTTCAAGAAAAAAAAAAGTGAAACATTGAAATACATTATTTATTAAGTTGTATTCATTAATATTTTATATTAAATTATTTTGTGAATTTACATTTACTCAGTTGTGTGCATAAAACAAATTAGAATATATAGTACTTGACAAAAAATAATACCTTTTTAATTATCCTTTTCAAAAATCTACTTATATGAACCACTGAATAATAAAAGCAACAAATCTACCATTTCCTTATTCTGCAAGTACCAGAAATGAGTCAATTGCAAAACAATAAATAATAACTTAAATATTTTAAATTCACAATATTAATATTTGTATTTTATATTGGGGTTAATACTTCTGAATCATAGATTGAAAAAAAATTACTAATTTCACTCATCTAATAAAAAATTTCAGAAATCCCCTAGTCCAATGTTGAGATAAACAAACGGATACAATTTCATTTATGTAAAACAAAAAATCACCAAAATACAATGTGCTTGTAAAACAACTGTGCTACATTGCAATTTGCTAAGTAATAATTTTCAACTATAGGAATTTACAGTAATATACTTTATCAATTTTTAGTTTTACCCTTTGAGAAAAGGCAACTTTAAGAATAGTGGTAAAAATAGCAACTTATTGCAAATTTGTCAAAGAAAGTATTTAATCATCTGGGCAATTAATTCATTTTACAGCATTGTTTTCAATTTTAATTATGTCTTATTTTATCACCATTCTATATTAAAGGGGAAAAAATACTGTCCATTTTTCTGCAAAAAAAAAAAAAAAAAATCCAAGAATACACAAACTACATAGCTGACACAGTTATGGGGGGAAATCAACTGTATTGTAACAGTTATAGGGAAAAATCAACTGTACTGTGTCAAACAATATAATTTAGTGGCACACTTTAAGGCACTCAAGGTTAATTTCAAAAACTGTCAGCCCAAGTCAACCTGTCCACGTGCTAAGATTTTGGAGAACAGTCAACAATATGTAACACAATTGAATTTTTTCTTTTCTTTTTTACAAGCTTATACACATTTGAGGCTTATATTGGTAAACAGTGCTAGTAATGAAATCTGGAACTTCACCAAGAAACAACCAGAACAAAGACAATAAGTCAGAAATTATCTGGCTTGGTTAATTAATATTGTTATACTTGCAAATATGGACCAAGACAATCAACATATGATATACTTTTAAAAAGCCAGAGTATTTCTAGATATGATCTTTGTTGTGTATGTATCAAGCACACTCATGTACTTTTGATTCCAACAATCTTACCTTGCTTTGAGATTCAACCAAAATTTATGACCATATGATTAATAAACATACTTAAAATTTCTACAATATTGACTCTTGGCATATCTTATGTATTACGGCAGCAATGGCACAAACTTATTACTATATGGCTTATGGCACTTGAAACAGTACCCTGCCACTGAAGGGAAATTAAAAGTATTGAAAAAACCAGAAAGGTTCAAGTCAAACAGCAGCAAAGCACAACCAGTGCATGCTTTTATGAATGTTGAAACTGTTAGTCGGAATAATTTTGAAAACTTTTCACTACTAAAAATGCAACTACACATTTTGTAAATCTAATTACTGGATATAGCATGAAATTCATATTTACATGAATGCAGTACGGGTAATTTCAAGTTATTAATGGCGAGATTATACTCATCTGTTTTAAGAAAAGCATACAATATTTCTGAAGTTCTTAACTTGGAGAGAAAATACATTAGAGAATGTACAAGCACACAGCAACATTTTGAATGGGCAGATGACCTCAAAAATTCATGAAAATTTTTAACTATAAATGTTGCAGTGCAAAAATAACATTTAGTTGTATGTTCTGCGTCAGCAATTCAAACATACACATACATCATTTCCATTCTAACTAAAAATAATTCTCTAGGTATTTATTTCAATACTTGATAGATTGCATAGAATATTGAACTCTGAAGAGCTAAATCACAATGAATGGTAACAAATGAATTTATTCAATACAGGAACTGAAATGATTTTGGAAGGAAAGGAAACACCAGTGATGCGATTAGTGAAAAACATTTTTGCTCAATACTTGGTGCATCTATTTCTTTCAAACTGGAACAGTTTGTATCAACTGTTTTGAATTCGTAACATTTTATATTAAAAAAATTCCCCTCCCTCTTATAATAGTAAATATCTTATATTTTTAAGTTTTTTTTATAAATTACCCCATGAAATAAGTTTAAATGTATAAACAACATAATCAATATTTATATACAATATCATTGGTCAACAAATTATTTATTTAAAACTAGTTCATTTATATTATATAAAAATAAATAAAATCAATTTTAAAAAGATAAAATATTTCAGCATTCAAATACTTAAGTTTACATATTCTAGTATAAATCAGTAACAAAGTTCCTTATTGTGCATAGCAAGCACACTTGAATATTATATTTTTACCCAAATCACTTTTTGCACAGTGAAAGAAGGTGTCATAATTTGGCTCACCTTTCAGAACAAATTTGCTCAATTTGTATCTAGGTAAATGATTTAAATGATAGGCAATCGCATCACTGTAAACACTAGACTCTTTTACAGATTTCAAAGATAGAGGCCAGTGCCTTCAAAACAATACTTGATAATCGAAGAACACAATGATTTTAAAATGTACACTCTTTAAATATAAAAGCTAATGTACTGAGCACCAATGAAAACATAATGATAAACATGGCTTAGTCTTCCATAATTATATCATATGGCATGTTTTTTGAGATGCACCACCCCTGTGCGAGATGAGTAGTTTAAATATTTGCACTTTTTTAATAAACATCTTATAAACATATGTACATAAACCAGCACAATAGTGCTCGTATAACATAATATTGAGAGATCATTTCAAATACACTAATTTCAAACTCAAAAAAATAAAAGACACAAATTTAACCCTTCAATGTGGCACCGGGATGCATGTGACCTTCCACTAATCTGTACTATACGCCTTGGTCCAGGACAATGTAGCTCACAGTTGATGACCAACCAATCAGAAGCAGTAGCACTATTACATCTCAACAATTCACCCAGAGTAGAAGCCATGAATCAAATCATATCATTGGCATTGTAAATGCTAAATTTCCCTATTATGTTTACAAGACATCTAAAGAAATGCATTTAAAATGAAATTCCTTAAAAAATCATTTCATATCTTTTTAAACTTCACTCTAGTTAGTGGCAAACTGCAAAATTGTAACAACTGGCATTCTACAAAAATCTAACAATCAATTTACTTCCTAAGGATATTATTTCATTATCAGTTAAAGATATGTTTTAAACTGATAGGTAAGCATGCTGCACACTTGTTGCACATTTCTGAATTTCTTTGGTGTATTTGTGTGTGCGAGTTAAATTTACAGCATTTTAGACATTTTCCATACTTGATTCCAAACATTTCTTAAAATTTACAGGTACTTAGAACATGAAGAATTCAAGCTCACCTGTCTTTAGCTCAGCCTCAGTCAGGGTTTAGTATGATTTGAAAATAAGAAATTAGTTTCAGAAGAAAAAATTTTAAATGGTGGATACTATAAGACGACCGAGCCATCTACAAGATTTCTTTCACTAATCTGTGCTATAAATCTGCACATATGAAAATAACACAACTAAAACAAAGCCCATAAAAAAAATTTTAAAATAAGAGCTGAAGGTTGTATACATATACGTACACTGTCTGCAGATACTTTCCAAATGTCAAATAATTTTGCAAATAAAATATTGTTGCATTATGCAATCACAGCTCAATTTGTCATATTTAACCCAAAAATTATTTGCAGTATCAACTTTTGTGTTAATTACCTTATTTTATCATTCACTTCAAAAGAATACTGCAAATATTTCAACATTTATGTACGCTGATATATTTAATTTTTATTTTCCTCTGCCATCCTCAAGAAATCTTGCAGATAGCTCAACGAGATGGTATATGTTGGCTAAACTTTTTCTACTCGGGGTAATATAATACATCTGACTTATTGCAAATGGCATTGGACAAACAAAGCATATGGTAAAGATCAGCAGGAATCCCTCTGGCACAAAGGGTTAACTTTTTAACATTATTGGTATTACATACATCAAAGTATTATTAAAATAACAAAAGAATCCAGAGACAGGAAAGCATCTATTGCTGTTCTCTATCTTTGTTGTGCTAAGGCACTGTAACTGCAAGTGCCCAGCAAACCAGAAGTACAATAACATGGCTTGAAAAGAAAAAAATACTGTACAAAGGCAAACACACAAAAAAACAAACAATATTCACAACTGCACAAAGTCAAAAATAAAGTAATACAAACAACAAAATAAATACACTTAGCAACGCTCCATGAGTAATTCAGGAGAAAGTGGCCTAAATATGTTTTGCAGTTACAACTATACTGATTCAACATTTTACCCCATAAAAAACCCACTGCAACAAACAAGATTAAAGTGAATGGAATATGCCTATTTTAGTAAAAAGTTTTTTAGAAGTTTTATATAAGACTTATTTTAAGTATCATATAAAAATAATTAAGAGAGTCTAACAGTGAAAACTGGTGATTTTTTCAGTGAACCAAAATTCAGCAAAAGGTTGTATCAATATCATACGAGTATTGATCAATATTTTGATTTAATTTCCATTATTTGCATGCATCACCTGTAATACTGTACAATTAAAACATGTCTCAAAAAAGTCACTTCTTGAAAACAAAATTTTTCTTAGTTTGATAAATTACATTAAGTATTATGAGTTTTATTTTATAAACATTTACAAATTTTGATAAATTACATAAGTGCATTTTATAATTTTTTGAAAATCAGTTTAAATAATATTTCCTTTCAAATTTCTCTCACTGATATTTTGATATGTATTTGAAAAATTAAATGATTTTGTATGAATATCCTAACAATGTGAAATTAGATTTTACCCTTTTGAAAATATATTCAAAAATAATACTTTTATAAATGTTTACTATCTAATAAAAGTTTATTCTAATATTAAAAACATTAAGATTTAATGTCTAAAATCCAGAACAAAATTAGGTAAAAATAAAAAATAAACATATCTTTTTATATATTTATGTCATTAATGTCTAAATAAAAGAGAAGGGAGTAGATATTTTGTTTTTGTTTTTTGTTTGATTCAATTTTAGTAAAAATGTATTAGGATATTTATTTACATATTTAATGCTAGGAATGGTTAAAATTTTTTTATATTTTTCAAATTTTACAAAAATATCAAATTGAAGTGATTTAATATTTAAAAAATTTAATTTCTCATCACAAATTGCAAAATAAAAGACATGACTTTGAAATATTTAAATTCTTAAGTTTTCTTTATTTAGTTTACACAAAAGATGGAAATTCAAAACAACTATTTACTTGACAAAATATAGATATTTTTTTAATTATAAAAAATAACAGACTTTTGATAATTTGACTTCTGGAAATAATTTGTAGATTAAAATAACACAGAAAACTTATTTCAGCTGTTTAATCATTAATATCATAGTTTACTATTAATAACCATACATATCTTGTGTACAGAATGAGGACAGAGATTAACAAGATACAAGAATGTCATATTGACAAGATATGATTGTTAGCATTCAAAAATGTTAAAAATAAGCATAACAGCATAAAAAATTTGATGTTCAATTTTCAATCTCATAAAAGTAATTCTCCATACTACATATTACTACAAAAGCAAAACAGAAATTTCATTGTCAGACTCTCTTAAAATACATACTTAACTTTCAGTTGAAAAATACTATTGAATATATTTATTTGCAAACCATTGCCACTTCCATCTGTGTTAATTTCAACAAAAATCATAGTAGGCAGGGATATATTGAGCGAAAATTAAAATTACTCTCACAATATGCAGACAATACACAAGGACAAACACATAAAAGTGCACATCTGAGGTCTAAGTGACACCTCAATATGTTAGGGGAATGGTACAGGGAGTAGACCAATAGGCTACTGACTAGATTGTGATATGCATGACATATCCCAACATACCGTCTCTGAGACTTCTAATCTGATAATACGTAGTTCGACGTTTCTTATAAGCATAACAAGCATTCAATAGAAATTTGATATTGAAAAATGCTAAACATTAGTGATTAAACTGAATGTGTATAGCATCACGTCCGGGTCACCAATGTTTCATAATTGGGAGTCGAGTCTGAAGCTAGCTAGCTGGCCATCTTTCTTTCTTTCTTTCTAACCCAGACCATCTGATCTATCCGAAGGTGTAAGGCTCTACAAACAGATGTTTGGGTGGAAAGTGCCACCACCCAACCAAGTGCCACCACAGGAACCAAGTGGAGGCAATATTCACAGGGACTGTACCCTCCATTCCTCTGACACCAACTTCTAGGAGACTTTCGATCCGCAGATTTAACATACCTGTACTCAAACACAAGAATAGTTTGGGAATCGAACACAGGTCCTCTGAGTGCAACCCCTTTGCCTTAACTACTGAGCTATTCCACCCCTAACTAGTCATTTGCATTTCTTTAATGCTGCTTTGATAAAAAAAAAACTAGGAGAGGAATTGTGCGGAACTATGAGACTACGAATTCTTTAGCTCATTGCGATAATGTATGCTTACCTCTCATTGGCCCCGGGTTTGATAATGATGCTACACATGTATTTCCCCCCCCCCCCCCCCCAAATTTTTGCTGTTCTAAAAACTAATTTCTGGGTCTAGTAAACTTAAGAATTAGACAAAGAAATCCAACTGCAAAAATCTAAATTTTGGGTTATCATTTAGATTTTATACTGATTTGTATGAATCAACAAAATTGAAAAATGGGCAATACCATTTATGTAAAAAATAGAAAAACCACAACTATATTCAGAAAATAGAATACAAAAAATATTCAATTTCTTTTTATATCTACAGAATTTATTGCTCAATTAAACTGGATTTTCAATTCTGATGTTCACAGAAGGAACCACCACCCAAAAGGGAAATATTTTTCCCATGGCCGCTAGTGACTAGAATAACCAGTAGAACAAAAACTGTTTTTACGATATTGACTAAAATAACTAGTACAAAATTATTTTCAGTGATGAAGATACAAATAGGACATTAGGCAACATGCATGTTTCACTACAAAAAAGACAAAATTTGCCAATTAAGATATAGAAACTATATTTATAATCATGTAATGGAAGTACAATAAACTCCCAGTTTGTCGATTTTGGATATTCCAAATTTCTGGTTATGGCAAAGAATTATCTACGAATTATCCTAGTCCCAAAACTTTAATATTGATCACTTTAGTAAAAAGTACTTGCTATCTTGAATGCTACACCATTTTTTTTTTTAATGTTTTGGAAACCAAGTGCCATCTATAATCTTTTGAAATACTTTGGTGTAGATCAGAAGTCTACAACGTGTTTCTCACAAGCACAAGAGTACTAACAGTCATTAAGTTGGTGATCTTCATAGCCATTAAGTAGATTTTTGCAAACATTTGACAGGTATGTCAGATTTCAAAATTTTGTTTATGCAAATAGTGTTTTAACTAGAATATAATTTAAGTAGATAAATTAACAAACTTTTAGCTAATTGATATGATTATAAAATCTATCGTGTATTAAGATAAAATCACATGCTTGCCAACATTCATAGATTTTAATGGAAAAATTATCTTGTTCTCCATTGAACACTTTCTCGTCCTAAATCATACAACAATATTCAATTCTATGCACATTTTGCAGTATTATATACATTGGCATTTCATTCTAACATTAATTGTATTACTTTCATTATTTAAGATTGTGTCTTAATAAAGTGAAGAACTAATAAATGTGATACTGTATGGAAAAACTTTATAAAATGCAATCCAAAAAATGTGGTAAATTTCAACATATTTCAGTAATCAAAACTTTTAAAAATGAAATTTTGACTGTATTTCAAGTCCACTGTATTAAAAAGATTATAAAAATTACATAAATACAAATATTCACTTGAATTAAGCTATAAAATGAAGAAATAATCCATTGAAACTTCCACAATGCTGTATAATATTGAATACCAATAAAACATTCCAACTAAACATCAATTGGTTCAATTCATTTAGGCTGTTTACAACCAATAAGAATTTTAATATTATAGAAAATTTAAAATCATGCAAACAATGCAACATTAGATTATTTCTAACCTTAAGATTTTATGAAATAGAAATTTATAATTTATATATTGGCATTATTAAATGTAGTGGATTGTTAATATTTTCCTCATTTACTATAATTTTTATATTAAAATCAAAATGTCTTTTTGTAAACATCTATAAATTAATCCATATATTTAAATTGTTTCATATGAGTATAATCAATTATTATTATACATAATAAGCTAAAATGTGCTTCTTTAATATTTTGAACAAATGTTATATCAAAAAATTTTTAGTTTCTCCAATTTCGACATATTGAGGATTTACTGCCCTACTTGTCAAAAAGTAACACCCACTTGAGAGCTCTTTGGCTATGAAGTTAAAAAAAATAAATGTGATGTCACAAATTAAACAAATATGACAATACACTAACTCAAAAAAACTAGTAATTTAGGGCTAAGTCTAACATATTGATAGTTATAACAAAATAAATTTGAATTTGAAAATAAAGAGAAATTAATATATTGGAAACAATTTATGTAATAAAGCAAAAAAAGGATCATAATACTATATAAAAAAAGTAATGCATACATGGGTGCTCCTAATAGAACTAGAAATAAGAAAATGAAATAATAATTGAAGTTCAAAATGAAAAAGAAATGTCTCTCAATTGTATTAAACTGAAAGCTTTAAATTCAAATGTAATCGAAATTTCAAAGCAGCACCAACAAGAAAGCTCCTCTACAACTATTATTTCACAGGTAGTCTTCAGATATCATTGAAGTAATCCATTTAGATCAGATGATGATATTGCCTTAGATTATATGATAAAAATGTTATTTAATTCAAAACTGAGAGTCGGTTATGTACTGGGTTTTCAAATATCAAAAGTTTTACAAACATTTTTGCAGTCATCACATAAGTGCTTGGAAACAGTACAATAAACTAATACTCCTCCACATCAGCAAAGTAGAAGCTACAGAGACTGACTTTTTGTAGCCTCCCAGTTAAAAGTTATGGCCTCCCTGTCACCACACAACACCAAAATCTAGTTTATTTCTGAGGATCAAAAACTAACAAGAGTTTAAGGCCCAAGCCAAGGTTAACAATCTGTACAATATTATGTCTGAAGAATTACAAATGGTCAACTCTTTGCTACATATTAGAATTCATATATGCCCAAAGAATGTTTTGGCATCATTCGTGCATGAAAACCAGTTGTTCAACAATCCATAACTGAAGACATTTTACATGCAAGCATAATGGCAAATTGGTTAACACATGCACAAATGGCAAGGAAGTCTCAGATATGCATGTAATCTAGCAGACTCCAATTTTACCTTTAAAACATGTCCATAAAAGCCTTCACCTAGTGAGAAAGCATTTACAGTAACCTTCCAGCAGGTGTGTTAGCCTAAATTTTATGATAAACAATTTTTTTTTTTTTACACATAGCACTTATTTGGGAGACCTAATCTTTGTCTTCCCTTTCTTGAGTTCAAGATGTTTTTATTACCTCCTTTTGAATTTTAAAAGTCAACACTTCAAATACATAAATACAAATACAAGCAGCCATTTACATAAATATATTTAAATATATTTTACTAGTATATTCTTCTTTTGTTCTAAAAGAGTCATTTAAACAACTTTTTATTCAATTAATATCTTCTACTTTATTCAACTATTTGTGATAATTTGTTTTTTTAATTTACACTATTTTGCTAAACATGATTTTAATTTTTTTTATGTTCCTATTATCATTTTTAATTTTGTTTATGATTAATATTTATAATAATTCAGCTTGTAATAATAATGTTACACCTGCTGGAAGGTTAAGCTGCAATTAGGTAAAGTAAAAGCAGGGTTCCCACATTTTTCAGGACAAGCAATTTACAAAACATTCAAAAAATTAAAAGTACTTTTAAAGATTGCACATTTTTACCAGTCTTAGAAAATTTTACAATTTCAAAAGTAAATTGTTAAAATTTTCCAGATAAATCAAACTGACATGCACTAAAGGTTAGAAAAAATAATTGTTAATTGCAACTCTAGGGTATTTTAAGTGAATATGGGAAAAACTATGCTTTATGAATATGCAAGACAATATATTCAACAATCTTCAATAGAAAAATTCTTTAAACTATATGTGAATTATGAATGCAAAGTTTTAAAATTCTACAGATTGATTTCCCTAAGCAAGCATGTGTTTTATATTTATATGGAATTGATTAATCAATTACAGCCTAAAAAAAGTCACTCTTACTAAATAACTGATAGAGTTTAAAGATGAGAATAATAAATTAAACACTTTCATCTTTTTTATTATTATTATTATCATCATCATCAAAACGATTTCAAGAATGAAAGTCAAATAAAAATCCTGCACTTTTCAAGGAGTTGTGAGAACCCTGAGTAGAAATTATAACTAGACATTTCATTATTTGTAAAAAAAAAAACATTTTTTTTGTACAGTTACAGTGCAATGGCCACGCCTTTGAGTGAACTAAAAACTAGATTGACAAAAAATCAAAACGTACAAAATATATCACCTTCAATTTTAAACAGTAAATACTTTGAACATATCAGGAAAGAAAGAAAAATGTCTAATTTTTTTTAAACACAACCAGCATTGGAATTATTCAGTATTGCATTGACAATTATGATATAACCATGTGAAAAATTCAAGACTAGTAAAAGTTGTCCATTTGAATGAAGATAATTCTTTCAATTTTATGATAAAATATATGTAAAAATATATTTATTCCCTCCAAAATATTGTTTCAAAATATTATTCATATAACTATGGCTTATTGTAATTTATTACTTTTTATTTTTTAATGGATGCAATCATAATATATTCATTATTCTACAAATAAGAATCAATTACACCTGAAATTAAATTTGTGATTACTCTATGATTCAGTAATCTTATAATTTTAACAATTGCATCATTTAAATCAAATGATAGTTTAGCAATAAATACCCTTTTTCAAATGCCATCTACAAAACTGAATAGTTTGAAAATTTAAATCCATAATGTTAACATGAGTCTGAAATATGGATCATAATCTCCCAATTTATATAATTAAAAAAAAAATACCTTCTGAATTATATGATCCAATTTTCATCAAATTATAATTGATTAGATCTGGGAAAACGAAATCTTAAATCACTTCTTTAAATTAATGTGCTAAATTATAGATTATTTTTCCATACAAATGATGCAAAACCAGCTAGTAAATATTTTCCAGACAAAAAAATTCACTCCCAAAATTGTTTCATTTGTGGCTATTCTAAACTTTTAGGAGCACAAATATTTTCAACAATGCTTTTGAGATGAAATTTTGTAAGTCAATAAATAATACTATGAGCTGTTATGGTATATAGTACTATACAAAGTAAATAAATCCAATGCTGAACACAAAATTCAATAACAAAATTACAGTTTAACCAACTTCGAACAAATTGGACTTCTGCACACAGTGTTAATACAGTCATCTTCTTTTCTGCTCTAAACTTCAGTTATAATAATCACAGGTATGTAAAAGATGTATGCATACACCGAGCATGAAATTCATTTTGAAACAAAATTACCATTTCTCTAAAGAAATTTGCAGATAAATATCTGTAATTATCAACAAATTATAATCACCATATCTTTTCCCTGTAGCAAGAAGGCTTTTATACATGTTGAAAGACAAAAATCCTGAACACATCTTCTTGAAGGACCCCTCCAGACCATTACACATATGACATAGCTTTAAAAGTGTGTAAAAGAGTAATAACTATAAAGCCATGCTGTGGGAGCACAGGAGCTCACCTGGTGAGAAGATGAGGTGAAAAGGTGAAAGCCTAAGTAAAGCTTAATTTATAAGGCCTAATAGCCTAAGTTAACAAGACAATATATTTAGAGAACAATAGAAGCATTATTTCACATTTCCTTTTCACAATATAATGTATAAACTGCACAACTATGATGAATTTATAAATTGTGTTATGATAAAAAAATTTCATAGACATATCAGAAATTATATTTATCATTCATGCATAAAAGTTTGCAGCTAATAGATGTGATAAACTTTTTGGTATTTGTAAAACTCTTAGAAAGTTTTCTGAAACTGATCTTTGGGTCCCAAATGGTTCATCCGGTGATTTTTAGGACAGTCTTAATTTGTCGTTTCACATATGATTTTTGAAAAAAAAAAAAAATATGACATAAAATTGGTAAAGAGAGCAAGCACATGCAGATAAATCGAGTTGTTACTCATAATATTCTTAATTATAGAACAGAGGTTATCAAAACTATTTTGCCAGAAAAAAATGAAAACAAACTTATTAAAGTTTGAGATAAAAAAAAATATGCAATTTAGAATAGATAATATGTTAAATTTTATCAAAACTGAAGTATATCCCATTTAAGAGCATATGGTAACTACAACTACATAGAACAATATTTTAAATTTGGAAATATAAATCATAAAGGTTAATGTTAAAACTACATGTTTGTACTTTTGCAAATGCAGGTCTATTTAAAATATATAAATTGCATAAGCAGTCTCATTTGGGTTTGAGTTTCAGAAGTTTAATTTGCTACACTAGTAAATGTTTTGTTAAAGAATTATGCATGTTAGATTAAATATCAATGTCATTTTGGTTTTTATCTTGTTGCTTATCCTTAGAAATTAAATATTTAAACAAGTATAAATATCACAGTTCACAAAATCATCAAACATGCCTAAAGTAAAATCCTGCAGACTTCTGTATAAAATGCATATAAGCTGTAGCATAGGAATCGACACAAGGCCAGCTATTTTAATAGCAAAATATTTCACCAATTTCAATAAAAGCCAAAACATTTCTGAAATCTGCACAAATGTTGCTATACATTTACATCCACTAATATTACAAAACAAAAGGGGGATCGACAGATAAATGATTTTGAAAGTACAAAAACTATATAAACAGAAAACTTTAATAAATTAGCAAATTAAAATTATTCAAATTTCCAGGCCACAATCAAAATTGAATACACACAAACACTGATTTGAAATCAAGTTTAAAATAAAGAATTTCATTTTCATGAATTAAGTAAAAATTAAATTCAACTTGATTTTGCATACTTTTCGAAACAATCCACACATCTACATAATTGGAGAATCTAGTAAGTATCTTGAATCCCAATGTCATTTGAGTCCAGTTTCTCGAAGTATGGTAATCAAGATAAACATGAAGCAGACACCCACTATTTTAAATAGAAAATACTTTATAACTTTTAACTTTGGTTGAAAGCTTTCTATGCATTTTAAAAAAATACTGTATAAAACATTAGAGAAGCCGATAAAATGTTCACCACAAATTACATAACTAAAACTCAATTCATTCTTAAATGTAAAAATCACTTCAAACATATTGACTTTTCCAGAAAAATAAAGCGTGAAACCTTGGAAATAGAAACAAGAAAATGAAGAATTTATGTTAATTTTTTATAGTGATATAAGAGAATAAAATCAAATAAAAAAGCAAGTAACATCACACAATTTTGTAGAATCAAGACACCTCATCAGCTCACCAGGAGGCCCACGAGTCATGTGTATAAGACACCCGAAGCGAAGAATAGGGTAATCAAAGTTCAGAGGGACAGACCACCTGCAAGAGTCTCACAACATATTAAACCAGACTCTAAACAGAAGGTGAGCCATCTGAAGAAGGGGTAGTCTGTCCCAAAGTGCGAACGAGCATTCCTTCGGAGAGGCTCGAAGGCATGATGATGGCAATCCTCATGAACTGTTAACACCATGTGGCAACGGGCCACGTGCAGAGCCTTCCTCGCCAGAGCCCTGAGGGGTTGGAGGTCCATCTTTGCGAGGCGGCATTCTTTCGTTGATCTTGTCCAAACCTTTAGCCTCCTCAAAGCTGGTTATTTTGTGATGAGGAGAAAAGCCAGCCAAAGCTAAAAATAGTAAAACAAAAAATATAAGTTGAATGGAAAAAATAACATTTAAAAGTTAAAAAATAATTTTAGAATACTTTGCATTTGCAGTATGGCAAGTTTAAGTGGTATATCAATATGTATCAATATGTAATGGGAAGTTTAAGTGGTATATCAATATGTATCATTTATTACTGATGTATTAATACTCTATCAAACCACTTTTTAGAGTATTGATACAGTATCTTATCAATCTTATATAATAAAGAGAAATATCTGTGTAACATTACAGCCTATGCATTTCTTTCTTTTTTCTTTAGATGTTTGTAGGGCAATGAGTGTGTAATGCATTTAAACTGATTTCGCATTTTGTGGAAATTTAGATTCGAATTGAGAGGGATTGAAACTGATTTGGAAAGTGGATGTTTTTTCAATTTCGTGATTTAGTTAGAAATATAAAAATTGCACTGTTTGCAAAAGATATAGCCAATATATAAATTTGTCTAATTGTGCCGAGATTGTTGAAATTAAGATTTAAATTGTGTCCATTAACATAGAAAGTGTAAGGATGTTGGTTTTGTAATTTGTGTATGTGTGTGGAGGGGGGGGGGGGAGATTCATGTCCATTGTGCCAATGTATGTAGATTACATGCAATTTTTAGTGTTATTTGTATAAATAACATTTATGTTGTTATTTTATATAACTACCCTACTTTAACTCCCGGGTAATGTGGGAAACACTTTCTAGTGTCATTAATATTCTGACCCTAATAATTCAATCTCCTGAATTTTGTGTTTTACAATTTTAAGGTTGGAATATACAAAGATTAAATTAGAAAACAATTTAACATAAATATTATTTTAACAAATTTATAATTGTAACAATTCTAGAGAATGGTTATAACAAAAATAATAATAAAACTAATATCAATACAGGAGTCTAAAATAAAATAAAAAGAAATTCACTAAAAAGAATATATGATCACAACCTGAGAAAATTTGTTGATACAATACGTATCAAAAGCAATTGTATTGATATATAGTAAGTATTGTATATAAGTGGCATCAATACAAAATATAGCTGTATGATATTGTCATGTGTCAATATGCCCATCATTACTTTACAGGGGATGCTCATAGAAGTGATAGACACCACTCGAGTGGGAGGCCTGGATCTCCAATAATTTCTTTTGAAGGAGAAGAGAAGAAAAAAAAAAATCCCAAAGAGGGAGAAGTCAAATATGAAGGGAGACTCATGATAGAGATGTCCACAATTTGAAAGAGTGGCCTTGAGAGAATGAATTCATGAACTAGGAATGATCATATTCAACTACATAAATACACACATTAAATTTAAAATAATAAGTGTATGAAATTCATATACCATTTTTAATAGAAGTTTTGCCCCCTTGAAGAGTGCCAATTGGTAACTGGCCAGTAGGCGTGAGTCCCTTGAGCTGCAGTACGCTTTCACTCTCCTCCCTAGAGAAAAACGTAATTTCCTCATAAATTTTAGAGAACTTGCAATTTTATTTTCAATTAACAAACTTATTTACAGTGGGTCAACTACTATAATTCTCAAATAAAGCAGAACTCATGTTTACTCACATTTTATGTATAAATAATACTTTTTTTGCATGGTTTCATTTGTCATTTTAAACACTGCTAGTCGACAGATGCCTCCATAGGTTCTAGTGCTTTCTATTACAAAACTACTTTTTATCCTGTTAATGATTATCAAAAATTAATGTAACTTCATTTAAAATTTAAATTAGGTGCTCATAAAATAACATTTTGTAAAATATTTACATTTAGTGTTTGTCTTACATTATATTGTATTTGGCTTATATTTTATATGTTCATACATGCTAACTCTTAGAAATTTGATTGCAGTGAAAGACCTGTACAGGATATTCTATAATAGCTTTATGAAGTCTAGGGTTTAATATTTGGGTATATAATTTTTTATTTATCTAATTGCTATAAAAGTAGCGCATAAATCAATCATTTAACAAAACAAAAACTAAACCAGCAGAAAAATAGTTTCTGATTTCCAGTTAAAATTACTTTTAGTTTTATATCTTTTGGATCTAGTCAAATTTTATTTTCTTATCACCAACAAATTCCGTATGCTAAATTCATTTTGAAGCAACTAGCTAGAGGTGTGAAATGCGTGTGTGCAATACAATTTTAAAAATCACTCTTTTTCTAAATTGTCTTATTCAAGATTCATACACATTAATATTTCTTAAAAGCTATATGCTACAGATAAGACAAACTAATATCAAGCTAATTTATGAATGGTATTCATTCCTTCACCACTTCGAATAGCTAGTGTATGTATCACTTCCATTAAACTTAAAGTTAATCACCTCATTCAATTATAGTCAACAACTTAATCACCTCATTAAATTATAGTCAACAACTTAATCACCTCATTAAATTATATCTGTTAACGATCATGTCAATATGTAGTCTTCTAGAAATGTCAAACAATCCTTGTTTCGGCCACTTCGATTCTAAACTTCAACGGGACAAATTCCCAATATATGGTACATAAGCCCCGTTTCTATTAATTTAATTGTTCAATATTTAATAAAAAATTATGTAAAATTGTAGTCTTCAGCTCCCGGTTTTATATCAAGGGAACGACAGGAGAATAATATTTTTGAAGTGTGTAACCAGTCAACGCATTGTTAATAAAGTTTGACTGTAATTGGACTTACTGGATAATTTTCTTTAAATATATTAATTATTGATGTGACAAAATTATACGTTACATATTATTTCAAGCCAGCAGGATATAGACTGTTTGTTAAATCCCTAAAGGACTTCAGCTATAGTGCCTCTTCGTTTCCACGAACTTGTGAAGTTTTTCAAATTTCTTTTCAAGAACAATTTAAAAATTTCTGAAGTATACGAGAAGCGTAATCCAAGATGTTTGCCCCTTTCACCCTGCAGAATGGAGTTCTGCTGTTTACAGATAGATACATGGTGATTCATCATCATCTCATTCCCATCACAAGTGGATTGGAATTTGAAAGCTTCTCTTTTCCCAATACATTTCAGTAATTGTTCTTTAAACATTGATGCTTTAGAATTTCCAAAAGTCAGCAGCTGATGAATCAGGATATGCCAATAAAAAGTTATTTTCTCTTCTTTGTCCACGAATGATGTGCAGTATTAGGTCCTTTCAGGGACTCAAAATATATTTCCTCCAAATATACTTTTCACCTGGTAACAATCTCTTAAACTTTGTCCTTTTCAAACTATTTTCAACATTTAAATCACTGCCTTTTGCCACTAATCCAGCACTTTCACTGCCTTTTGCCACTAATCCAGCTGAACATAATCTGAACATATTTACATCAATCAAGTGCTCTTCTCCCATTTGCATTAAATAACTGTGCCTCTTAAATCTATATAAACAAAATTGAAAATCTGTCTGTCTGTCCCGTCATCACGGGAGAACGGCTGAACTGAATTTGATGAAATTTTGTGGGTAGCCTGGAAATAGTCCCACTTAAAATTTAGTCCATGCTTGGAGTTTCTACGATCAGTGGGTCTCGAGATATTAGTAAAAAACTAAATTTTCGTTTGTCATCATCACGGAAGAACTGCTGAACCGAATTTGATGAAATTTTATGGATAGCCTTGAAATAGCCCCCCATAAATTCAGCCCAAGTTTCGAGTATCTGAGACCAGGGGTTGTCGAGATATTAATGAAAAACAAAACATTTTCCTAGGAGTTCTACTCTCTAACTCCATGGTTTATCCAAACGAAAAGCTTGAAAATCGTTTGAAATTGAATTAAAACTTTATCTCTGAGTTTGATGGGAGATTTTTTGCACCAATTAGTCACTTTCTGAAGCATGAATTGTTTGAAACATGATTTAAATGGGAAACCTATCTCTATGGTTTATATCTCGCAAGCTTTTACTTAACAATGAAAAGTATAATGAAATCAAAATGGTTATTTAATTTCGCAGTTTATGAGGAAGATTCTATCTTACATCATGTTGCTCAGAAACTCAATTAAATTAAATCTTGTCTGTTAATTTTAATTATTATTTTTTCAAGTTGAATAATAAATAAATGGATATAAAAATATATTTTAGAAAAAAATGATTTGATTTTTCTTATAGCATTTTTGACTGGACAATATCAATTACAGTCTTCAGGTTTAAATGTTATTATTATTGATATTTTCGGGGGTTATTGATTCAGGGATTATTGATATTTTCAAGTTATTATGCAATTGTTTTATTATGACAAAAATTGTTTAAACTCATATATTGTATGTTGTACGAGTAATCTTCTACAAATACACGGGTATATCTTCTAATCTACGAGAATATTAGTACAGGTATATTGGCATATTTTTTTATATATATTGGCATATATTGGAATCAATTACGACCTTCTGGTATAAAGAGTACAGAGATTATTGATATTTTCAATTTATTACGTCATCTCTTTTATTTTGGCAAATATTTTTGAGACTCATATTGTAATAAGGGTAATCTTCTACTAACACACTGGTATATTTCCTAATCTGCAACAATATAAGTAGTACGGGGTTGCATATATTGATTCAATTCCTTTTTTTTTTTGTAAATTTGCTTACAAAAGAGGCCAGGATGTTTTATTCTTCAGATCTGCCCATGAAGACAATTTTGCATAGTGAGAACAGATATTCTTAAACTACTCTTTGGGAGCAATAAATTTAATATTTTAACAGAATTTACACATGATTGCGAATTATAAGTTTCTTTATATTATATACTCTGTACGAAGAACGGGTATGCTGCTAGTACTTAATAAAATTGTTAAATAACTGTTATAATAAGCATGTAATAAAACCAGACTCTTTATACATATACGAGAGCATAAAAACAGAAATCATTCTTTATAAATTTTAATTCATTTTTAATTTTGATTTATTGTTATCTTGACTCAAACATCTTAGAAAGAAAAAAATTATAAATTTTAGCACCATTTCTCAAAAATCATTTATTTTAGTGCCTTTTCTAAAAACATGACTTTTGACGCTCTTTTTCAAAAACTGTGAATTTTAGTACATTTTCTAAAATTCATATTCTCTTCATTCTTTCTTTCTTAAAATTTGTGAGTTTTAAAGTGGAATTTTATCAACTTTTCTAAAAATTCATGAATTTATTAGCGCTGTCATAAAAATAGCAAATTTAAACATTTTATCATAGAAATCACTAATTTTAGTACTTTTCCTTAAAAATTGCTAATTTTACAGCTCTTTCTAAAAAATTGTAAATCTCAGCACTCTGCATGACACTCAGTTCAGTTACAAAGACTACTCCATCTAAAGGCACAGATAAAATAGTGGTTTGCAAGAAAGGGATGAAAAGTAGATTGTTCTAAACCATTCAAAATTACTTAGCATAAAATTTAAAAATGAAGAGATTATTACGGCAGTTTTGACCATAAATATTGGATGGTTGCTAGTGTTTTTGAACAAAGAAGTTTAAACATTAGGGAGCTCAAATGAAAGTTTATGTAATTATCATTCTAAAAGAAAAGTTTGATTATAGTGGTCAAAAGAATTTATATTATTAGTTTCATGTCTCTAATTAGTGTTTCTCCAAAATGATTAGTTTGGAATGTTCATTTTTTCATTCAAAAGAAATATTTATATTTATTTCACAAACCAATTTTATTACAATGCACTTTATTTCATAAGTGGCAACAGGTATATTTAAAAAAAAAATGTTGGCAAAATGTTTGAAAATTTTAATGTTGCCCGTGTGCCAAAAAGTTTGAAGGCTCTAAAAGCATTGAATAAAAATATCAATAGACCAAGGAGTATATGAAATCACATAGCTATTTGGAGATATAAAAAAAAGGAAGATACAAGTAAAATTTTCTTGAAGAAAGAAAATTTTTCAAGGAGTATATTTGGTATGGAGAACTAACTATAAGGATTCTATGGTAATAATGTCTAGTAACAATATCGAGAAAATTTGCTTTAAAAAAAAAAAATCAGAAAAAATAGAAGAAAACACATAAAGAAAAATAGTAAATATTAACTTTCTATAATATATAAATAAAATATTACCTCAGTACAGAAAACACACGAGCCATTTTTCCAATTGCTCTAATTTTATTACGAATAACTTCTTTTCTTGCAGTAGCTGAAGCAGCCGCTGAAGGATCACATAAAAGATTTGTTAGAACAAAATATACTTCCATATTGACTAAATACGTAAAAAACAATTTTTCTGATATTGACAACATACATGCACAAAAAACACAAAATTAAACATGTAGTTACACATTTTATTTCCGATTTTCTAATTAATCTATACAGAAAGAAATATTACATTTGACAACATAAATACTGGTAATCTTAGTTTATAATGAATGTAAATATTGTCTTATAAAGAAAAGTGTAAGTACTTGTTCATTAAAAATCAATTACAGATAAGCATTTAAAATAGATTCGCAAATATTGCAATACACATATAAGCCCCCCCCCCCTCCCTCCTCACAAAAAAAATATATATATGTGTGTGTGTGTGTTTTAAATCTTGTTTGTATATATCAGTGTTTAGAAATATTATATTAAACCAGGTTTTTAAAGTAAATAAAATTTGGGATGACAATTATAAATTAGCACATTTTATAGAATTATTAAATGGTAAACTAATAATGTATATCCTCCCAAATTCGTCATTAATATTATCAACTCAGTGTATCGACTACCACTTGATATCATCCAAAGCAATATTTCCAAATATGGTGGCTACTAATTTATTTAAACAAAAATAATAAAAATCACTAATTATTATTAATATTAATTATGTGATTATATAAAAATGAAAAATAATAAACAAAAATTGAAAAATAAAAAAATATGATTCATAAATATTTAATAGTTTGAAAATTACTTTCGCTACAAATATGTAACTTTAGCCAGTTTGTAGCAACGATTTGGGCCCATTTTTAATGGCGTTAGTGGCATACTATTTTATTCATTTCTCCTGTACTTCCCTTTTATAATAAGATTTTTCATCTATGATTCATGTTCATCCTGTTTACCCTATCTTAATTATGGCTGTTCTTTCTCCAACTCTAACTCCCTGGATGGGTTTCAGTGGAGGTCCCTTCAACTATTTGTTCCCTTCTGATTCCATGGTTTTATTTTTCTTCTTCTCCCAGACACATTTGAACTTTCTTTCATTCAGTATCAACTGCTCATCTGCATAGGATGTGTATTCAGGATTCCTGCCTCATGATTCATGGTAATACTTTATTTCTTAATAATTTTTCAATTCCCCCCCCCCCCCCCCCCTATTAATGTTTGTAGTCTGTCTTATGGTATTTATAGTAACTTACTATTGCCATATCTGAAACAAGCATTTGTTTTGGTTAATTTGGGTTGGATGCTCAGACTTGATGAAGAGTCTAATCTAAATTAACATCCAACTTAAGCCTAGTGCTGTTTATTTCTTTTATCGTGACATGGTTTAACTGTTTTTGGTGATTTTATTATTTTAATGTTTTGTCATTACTTGGTATTGGTTATTTATCTAAAATTAAACTATTATAATTTTTAAACTATTTAACCCCTTGCCTGTGGAGTATATTTCAGGAAAGTGGGTCAAAAATGGAAAAAAATTTTTATGCTTCAGTTTTGTCTATTATAACATTTAAAAAGGTTAGAAAAATTTTATTTTGTAAAAATATAAATTTTTATATGAAATAACTACGATATTTAATATTTTGACATACATGTGGAAAATTAATGAATTATATTCATATTTTACTCAAAACTGTTTAATTATAGCAAAATAAATCAAATAATCTTTTGAATTTCACAAATCATTTCACAGAATCATTTTTCAGAATTTCACAAATCTTTTATAGTATGATATATACGAAAAATATGACCCGGCACACAAGCCGACATCACACTCTTTACAATAAACTCAGTTTAAATCCCGCCTAATTAAGCTAGCTGATCCCGCCTATTTCCAAAAAAAAATGTGGACAAGTATCGCCATCTGTTGGAAAAACAATGAACTATACAGCATTTGGTAATTCAAAACGGACTCAATTCGGGATCAACGGAATAGAAACACTGATTTTTCGCTTGCCCAAAGTCAGTTCGGGCATTCCAAATATGTACAGCATTTGGTAATTCAAAACGGACTCAATTCGGGATCAACGGAATAGAAACACTGATTTTTCGCTTGCCCAAAGTCAGTTCGGGCATTCCAAATTTGACGCAGAAGGGTTGCCCGAACTGGATTCGGGTGGCACAGGCAAGGGGTTAAAGGACCATATCAGCCATTTTACACTGTAAGAAACAGAAACATTCTATTAAAATAAGAGAAAGATTTAAAATTTTCTAGAAAATGTGCTTTCTAACTTCAAAATGATCAGCTGAAAGAGTTGCCAACAGCATTTTTTTAGTCTGAAGCTTTATTTTCAGCAATGATTCTTCAAGCATTTAATTTCACATCAACCAAATTCTGAAATGTTTCATTAAATACTTAATTCAATTGACATGCAATACATCTAATCTATCACACTTTCCCAGGCCCATAGTCGAGCAGTTCATAATCTACATAATATGTGTTCATAATGATTAATGGACTTAGTATACTATCTAATAATCAGACTTTGAGTATGTATAGGGTGAATTTGTTTAGGAAAAAAATTTGCCTGAATCATAATGAAAATTTTAACCTATACATTACACATATATTAAATTTAATAATGGTTATTATATAAATCCCATAATCACTGAAAATAAAATATCTACTCGACATTTAAGGAAAATTGAAGATATTTCATTTGAACATCAGAAATTATAATCAAGATCTTTACTTAATTTAATCAATAACAAATATGAATATTCTTTCAAAAATTATGAAAAAATGAACTGAACAGTGCAACTCTTAGTTCTTATATTTATCAACCACAAACACAATTATTGCATAAAATTTCATATATTCTAATTAATTATTTCAAGAGATTTCATTCCCAGGCATTCAAAAAAGTGGTCCATTTTAATTAAGGGTGAGCAAACCTGAGTAAATATGGACAGTGAGATAATATGCTTAACAGTACTTTCCCTTTACTATATATAATAAAAAAAGTAAAAACTTTTAAGTTCAGCAATAATGTACTTTTTAATGAACAAGTAATTACATAAGGCACTTGATACAAATACAGGAGAGCTTTTAAATTTAAGATTTTCTTTATTGTAAATGTAAATAATTCTCTATGAAATGGAACTTGGAAATCATGGTTGTGTATATATTCTTAGCGTTTCATTAAGTTTAATGAAAACATTTTTTTATGAAATATTTTAATAATGCTAGATAAGTTTCAGAATCCAATTCTACAATTCAGAAATGACATTAACAGAAGATTCAGGCTAGTGTAACTAATAATCGTATAACTGACATTAACAAAAAATTCAAGCTAGTATAACTATGCTCTTCAAGTGATCAAAAGTTCAATGAGTCATATTTTAGAAATTTTTTACTTTTAGATGAGTTTGGAATGCACAAACTTGGGAGCATTCCATATAAAGAATGTAATTTATGATTCCAATTTAAAAACAGTTTAATCCTTTACAAGGGATGGCATTTTATGATGCAATTATATTTTATTACATTCTAATGAATGCATTCAAAAAGTACAAAACTACAAGTATATATTTCACCATATACTATAAGGAATTGATATTTATTATGTGCTTTACTATGTCCATGCTAGCCATTCGCCTATACACCAAATGCGATAAAATCGCAAAACTGGCGACAGAAAATAAAAAATAAATAAATAAATAAATACTTTGGTGAAAAAAATGACGAATGATTTTTTGGAAACGGTGAAAATTTCGTAAATATTTTTTTTGGAAGAGTAAAAATTTCTTAAATAAATAAAAAAGCATTTAATTTTAGTTAAAACCAACTGAAAAAAAGGTCACTGCTGACTATTATCACGGATGCCAACTTGAGGTTTGCTGTTTTTGTCATAAGATGAATCATAGTTTATCTTTTTATAATATTTTAAGCCTGCCTGGCTTGTTTTCGTTTCTTCATCATCCTCATATGTGATCATAACGCCTGTCTGAATTTCTTAGTCTATTTAATTTTTTTTCCCCTTAGGTAGTTTTAAAATCGTGGTTCTGTCAATGACTAATTTCCAAAATTGACAACAACCAACATTGAAAGAGGCTTTAGTAAACAGAACATTATAAAAACTGCATTACGTAGTAACATCAGAGTAAAAAATCTCAGTGACTTGATTCTTATAAATAGTGAAGGGCCAGATGTGAAAGATTTTAATTTTGAGGCAGCTTTTGAAAATTGGTGTAATTGTACAAAAATTCGACACTTGCCTGGTTTATATGATAATAAAACTATCTGAATTATAAAATAAATTTGTCATTTTTGTAACTTGTTGTGATCTTTCATTGGTAAATACAAGTTTAATTTACTAATAGTCTATTTAATGATTAAAGAAATTAAATCTACCTATCTTTATATCTTGTTTAGAATGAAATTAATACTGTTAGAAGCATTTTAAAATTGGCTTAAAAATAGAAAGTTTTTCGCTGATGACGACGATAACTTTGACCAATAATCATGAAATTTGGCTAATGATTTTTCAATTTGGCTAATTTGTTGGTTAACAGTTTGAAATTCCTACCACAGGCTCTGACTATGGAAGGGCCAGATATGTCAATGCTGACAAAGGATGGGATCATTTCTAAAGCAGGGTTGCCACAAGACCATAAAAAGTAGTTGGTTTAGTAGCCCCATAAGTGGAAAATAGTTTTCTAAAGTGTCCATTTTAGTAGCTATATTTGACACACTTTCCGATGCAAAAAATATCAAAATACTTATACTGCTTAATTAGTTATAAATATTTCTAATCAAAGGTACTAACAATTTAATTCTTTTCACCTGTTATTTGAATACATTATCTGATTTTTGAGAAAAGAGAATAGCATTTATTATTTTTCTAAAAAAGGACTATAAATTGCAATTTTTACAAAGACATTCTAAAACTCACAATTTTGTTTAAACCACTAAAATTTAAAAACATAACAAAATGCTTAAACTGACAATTTTTAGGGGAAAATGTCGAAACTGGACCATTTCTATGATAAAGCTCTAAAATTTACGATTTAAAAAAACAACTTATTCAAAATTTTTATGAAATAGGGGAAAATTGCAATTTTATTTTAAAAGGCTTAATTTTACAATTCTTAAAAAACTATTTGAAAGTGCAAAAATTCATGATTTTATTTAAAAATACTAAATTTGCAATTTACAATTTTTTAAAGCATTAAAATTTGAAATGGTATTTAAAATTGCTATTATTTAAAAGTGCTAAATCTTAATGCTTGCAACATAAAATTTAAGTTTGATTTATCCCTGACTTGATTAGTCACATCATAAAGTACAGAATGCAAGCTCAGGTGATTTTTTATCTGTCACCGGTAACTTTCAGACATCCCAAAACAAGCTATGATTTTATTAGTCCAAATTCATTCAATAATCTATTGAAATGTTTACAGATCCCAACCACAATCATGATTTCGTAAAACTCTCCTATATTAAATTTATAGGATGGTTGAAAAAGTATTTTCCTGTTTTAAAAAATCTTGAGAAAAACTATGCTTTAATAAAGACATAAGGTTAACAACATTTGAAAAGTAAGAATACTCATTATATGTTTAATTTTATTCATATGTACATAGTAATGCCAATATTAAACAATGTCATTTGTTTAACAATGTTGACCACCATAACACGTCCATATCCATGTAAAGAATCCATCCTGCATAGATACTAAATACCATATTTAATGGACTGCAGATTGGAATGATAATGTTCAACCCTCAACCACTATAGTCACTGATCCATGGCTCATGAAGAGTAGTATCATATGCATATTGCAATGTATGCAACATTAGCTTAATAAATTAGAAAAATGCTCTGCAAAAATGTTATTAAAAAATCCACTCTCACCTTAAAAAAATTCAAAATGCCAATCAGAAATCATGTCACTTGCATAGATTTTAATCTTCTAAACGGTGAGAGCTCACCTTTTTTTTTTATGCAAAAAGCATTTGCATACAAAAATTCTTCCCATGAGTACAGACAGAAGAATTAATAACATGCAGGATATGCATTATTAGACTTGTAAGAGCACTGTAGCTCGGTTACAGACATTTGATCAAAATGAACATTATTATCTAATTTGTCACTATGTACATTAAAAAAGTCATAAAAAATTTTACGAAGAGAATTTTATGAACATTGACTAGTTCTTAGCAAGTATTTTTATTTAGCGTCATTTCTCTTAATCATTGCTAATCAAAAAATCACTAAACAAACTGCCAAATTGGTTAACAACCTTTGATTGTTTTGCTAATAATTTTTAAATTATTAAGGAGAATGTTGTACTAACCTAGTAGATTTCTTTTCATGAAGATGTGCAAGAGATCAGGTCTACTCAAAGTTAAACATTTAAAAGATCTGAAATTATGTATAATTGAGTATACTTTATACAACCATGCCTTCCAATTAGTATGCAAAAGTCGCTGTGGCTTAATTTGTTCCACTAAATGCAAATTTTTATTCATTAGATATAATCTTCAAGTTCAATTTCTCTTTATATATATATAAAGTCTAAAATTTCTGATCAAAGTTCTCGTTTTTCAGTTTAAAGTATTTGCCCATTAATATGAAAACATTCAATTCTCATTGGATGCACACAAAAATAAAATATTTTGGGGGAAAAGCTTGTTATTTGATGCAACAAAAGATATAACAAGATGTTATAACATAAAAAGATTAAAAGCTATCTGGAAGAAAATTTATAGTTTGATTTCAACAACAAAAATGATAATATTTAAAAATGTTCATCAAATTTTCAAATTTTATTATCTATCACTAAGATGAATTAGAAATCATACTCAAACTCTGAAATGAAATTCCTCAAGTTCTTCTAGAAAAATTTCTAAACTTGCAGAGTTTGAATCACATTTTATAATACATCATCATTTTATTAATTAAATTCAGCAACTGATAAAAGATTTAACAGAAGAAATTAGTTAATTTGATGATATAACTGTGAAATCAAATTTTCAAAATGAAACTTTCAATTTCAAACCTATAAGGAATAAGTTTTAATCTTTCAAGACAACAAAGCACACCTTTACAAGGATCAAATTGATTTTTTCTAGGCTTTTGAAGAATATAAAATTTATCAAAAATTTCCCCTAGATATTGATAAATTCCCTGAGGATTGCAGGTTTTCTCTGTTCTCCCCAAGGTATATATATGATCTCTATAACTTTTATATAGCAAATTACCCTCCCCTCACTCAAGAAATAAAAACTAATAGTACCGTGTTTAAATATGTGCAGAAAATTGATTTAACTTTAAATTTACATTTCAAATGTTGAAAACCTTTTTTTTAACCATTTTTCTTTTTAAATTTAATTTTAAAAACAGGAAATGACATTTCCACAACTTTTAATTTTTTACGGTTGCTTCAAGAAATTTTATATACACATTCAATGTTACAAAATAATCTTAACAAGTAAGACATTCAATGACACCAAAAGCGATCTATACTAAATGACTTCTATATTTCATCATGAATAGTTCTCAATATATATATATATATATTTAACATCAAGAGAAATTAGCAGAACAGCCAGCATGCTAACGGAAATGTTTATAACACATATTAATAACACATGTAACCACGTATTTGAAAACCAACAAAAAAGCAGCAAATAATAATAATAATAATAATAAAAAAATTGACAATTGTTTAAAATACAAAAATGCCTAATTTAAAATCTAACAAATTTAATATTCCTGAGGGAAAAAAAATAACTTAAGAGTAAAATCATTAAAGCCATAAAATCATTAGAATAAAACACAATTTAGTATAGCAAAATGGTTGGAGTTTTATTAACAAAAAATGTTAAATTTAATCAATTTAAAAACATTTGTGCAATAAAATTAACTGCACTAACATCTAAAGATTAATTTTTTTTATCATTCCCTAATGTTGTAACATGCATGTAATGTGGTAAATTCTATAACTGGGTGTGGTAAATTCTACAACATTACATTAATTTTAAATTATATCTGGACCATTCGCATCCTTGAAGATGGTTTTAACTTGTCTCATTCAAACTGTCAACACCAAATTGGCAATTTCAATTAGACAAGTTAAAACACATTAAGTATATGAATAAGTTATGTTCATTATTAACTTTGTCTATGAAAGTAATCTCTTTCAATATAACTATATAAAAATAATCTCTCAAAATTACTTAAAAAAAAAAAAAAAAAAAAAAAAAAAATTCATTAGTTTCACCAATAATTATCATCCTATCAAATATTAAACTTTCTAAATGTTGAATGCTCACACACATTTTTATATAAAAACTTTTATAGAGGAAATTATATATAATCTGGATTATTAATACAAGAAAATTTTTAATTATCAAGATTGCATATTTGATGAATCTAAGAAACATAGCCCTGATATTACAATTACATGCTCAATCAATAAAACAAACAATATCTCTAAGAATCAATTTTTTAACTATGTATCTTCTGCAAAAACTTGTTTCTTTTAAACTTTTTTAAATATACTACATTATTTCATATTATTTTATATAAAGGCATTTTAACAATATTTTTCCACTTGTCTATGAAGTTACTTTATGTTTACTTTATTACATTAGTTTTATTACTTTAGTTTTCTTATTTATTTTCCCATAAGATGCAGAAATTGCTGTTCTTATTCATTGTGAAATTGTTAATTCCTGTTTATTTTCATTCCTCCTAGACTTTTTCTTTTCATGTTTTTTTTTAATTACTCGTTAGACAATCATTTCCTTCCTGAGTCACATGACTGACTGCAACCCTTAACTGAGTGCCTTCCAGCTTTCATTAGTGAAGTTCCTGACTTTTTATTCTAAAGGAGGATTTTTTTTTCACCTTTAAAACTGATTGATATAATTACTTATGGTGTGTTATTAAGTTTTGCCTTGCAATTATTCATAGCAGTTTCTAACATTTTAATTTAAAAATTAATTATTGTTCAGTCACAGACTGATAAATGTGAACATTACAATCATTGTATAAATACATTCATTTACAATAGTAGGAATATTCAGGCCTAAACACAATTTTAAAATGCATATACTTCATTCTAGATTTTTCTTCATATTACTTTAATTATATATATATATATATATAAACTAGAATGAAGTTGCTTCAGATTTAAAGGTATATCTGCATAGCTCAAGCATAGTCTTTAAAGGTACAGCTCATCTGCATAGTCTTTAAAGCTAAACTCTAGCATAATTAGCACAGAAATAAGCACCTTGACATAATGAAAACCCCCACTCCATTTCTTTAAAAATACACCTACTAAAAGAAAAAAAAAAAAATCAAATGCAAACCAAAAAAGAATTTTCTTTCTATCAAATCCCACATTTAGAGGTGTTCTGTGTCGGTTCTATGTGCACCTTTCTAGTTGTGATCATGGGAGAAGGAAACCCTTCAATTTTTCAGTGTGAGCGATCGAATGGGAAAACTGTCAGTACCTTAAACTTTTAATTTGATTGCAAAAAAGCAATAAATGAACTTATAAACATAATTTTAGTTTCACTTAACATAAGAAAACTTTATAGAAATATTTTAATAGGGTATCAGCTTTAATTTTAAAATCAAAGATGACAAATCTGATTCAAGTAAATGTAGAGTATATTTAATAGCTTGATATCTGTCTAATAAGATACTTTCCATTTTCGCAAAGCAAATGCCAGATTTAAAATAGGATTCAATCTTATTTAAAAATTAATCTTATTTAGGAAAAATAAATAAAGCAATGTAACAAGTTTTTTTTTTTTTAATTCAATTAACGTAGCAACAACAGATCGAAATCCAGTTACAGTAGCCACACAAGCCTCCATGCCTTATTCAGGATTCGAACCAGAGTCCTCTAGACAGCAGCCGAACACGCTATCCACTACACCAAAAGTTGGTGGTACTCATGTAAATGCAACAGATTTATCAAATGAAAGTCTCATAGTTTAATTAAAATTCTAATATAAAAATTTTAATTTCAAGTAATTTGAGGTATTAATTTCCCAGTAACATGATAAATCATAAAAGTTTGTGATCAAAAATGAATTAGGAAATGATATAGAAGTCAGTACAAAATGACATGTTAGCAAAATGAATACTTTTATAGAATATGTTAAAAATTTAAATAAAGAAACATTTAAATGTGTAGCAAAACTAAAATTATTTAAATAAAATAACTTGAAAAAACATTTTTTTCTTCTTCTTTCAATTCAGTAATTTTTTTTTGTAAAGGTGACAGACAGGAGGCCAAAGACGTCGATAATGCTTCTGTTCTAAGCCCTGTGAAAAGGAATATGAAGGAAAGGAGGATGCCCAAAAGTTGGGTCACTTCAGTTTAATTTAAAGCAGGTGAATATTCTAGAATGTGTGTGTGTGTGTGCACTAGAATATACTTCTATTTTTGGGAGCTAAGATGTGATAAACATTCAAAAATTTGATTTTTCATTTAGTAGTTAAAATATATATATATAATAAGAATAAAGTCCTTCTGATTAAAAAATATATAATTTATGTACCTTTCACCTCATGAAAAGTAAAAATTTAAAGCTTAAAGATGTAAATAAGCACTATGTTCATTCTACAGGCTTTTTAATAAGCATTTACTCAAAATGTGTTTTTTCATGCTTTGATAAACTTTATGCAAATTTTATTGCATCTACATTCATGAAATTTTGAAAAAGCATAAAATTTACGATTGTGCATGTAGTGAAGCTAAACTTTTCTACTTAAATTGCCCGAAATTTTTAAAAAGTGTACAAGAGTTTGGAAATTATTACATATCAATAAAAGGCCTATTTCTCAAACTCTTTTTCTAAAATACAAAGCAATTTAAGTACAAAAGCTTAGGTTCACTCGATGCATAATCATAAATTTCAAGAATGTAGATGCTATGGAATTTATATATAGTGTACCAAAGCAGAAAAAAATCCATTTTGAGAAAACATTTTTTGAATGCACTTAGAATTGACGTGGTATTTGTGCTTATATCCTTAAATTTTTATTTTTCATAAGATAAAAGGTGCATAAGTTATATATTTTGCAATTAACAGAACTTGCATTTGAAATTTAGTTAGTAATTAACACTAAGCATAATCATGAGATCCAAGTCAATTTCAATATCAATTTTTAAACAAATGAAACCGGCAGTTCATGTTCAATGTAACTACTGTTTGTGAGAATAAACTGCTCAGTGCACTTCCTAATTAAAATTTTGAATACAATGAAATGTTAACATGTGTTTTGGTGATATTACTAGAAGCTTATTCTTCAGTCTAAAATAGCACTAAATAAGAGCTGAAAGAACACTTATACACAAATGCTATGCTGAATTTGTTCATA